>OV815292.1:21360000-22015000 GCA_929108145.2 Limnephilus rhombicus
CGAGCGACCAGAAAATGTGAAGAAACAAAAATCGGAGCGGAACTTACAAAGCTCACCGATGCACTGGAGCGTAACGGTTACCCGGCAAGGCAGACAAGGCAAATAATAAGAGCCAAATCTACATCAAACGAAGACAAAATTGAACAAGAGTCTAAAGGCTGTGCTTTCCTACCCTATGTTCACAATGTGACAGACAGAATTGCCAGACTGTTGAGGAAAGAAAGCATCAAGACTGTCTTCGGAACCACGACCAAAATACAAGACCTACTGAGGTCTGCAAAGACCAAGTTTCCTCTGCAAACAGATGGAGTATATAAACTCAGCTGTTCCGGATGTGATAAGGTCTATGTGGGCCAGACAGAGCGGACGATCTCCAAAAGGATATCGGAACACTTTCGAGCGTGTAAACTTGGCCACCCTGACAAATCAGTAATCACCGAGCATTTAATTGAAACCGGCCATTACTTTGGATTTGTTCCTGAAGTCCTGGGAAGACCCAAAACTTATAGAGCACGCCTAATTACAGAGGCAATTGAAATTCATAAAAATCCCATTAACATTAATAGAGACGACGGAGCTAAACTCAATAGTTCTTGGTATCCGGTAATTGACGGCTACACCAAAGCTAAATACAGAAAACCATCTTCAAGTATACTGTAATTCCAGCTCGTAGTGGTTCTTGCATTCAATAAAAGGTCGAAAATAATAGAATCGAATAATATAGACCTAAAACTGAGAATACTCCTCATCAAGACCTATGTATGGAGTATCTTGATGTACGGCTGCGAAACATGGTGCCTCTCCGAAAGAGATAAACGGAGACTAGAGGCTTTTGAGATGTGGTCCTATAGAAGACTATTAGGAATTTCCTGGAGAGAACACATCACAAATGAGGAGGTTCTCCAAAAAATCGAAGGAGGAAGGCATCTGCTCAGGACCTTGTCCGAAAGGCGCGCAAGATGGATCGGCCATGTAATAAGACAAGAAGGCCTCTTGCATGCCATAATGGAGGGTATGACCGAGGGGACAAACGCCAGGGGACGCCCACGCCGAGAGTACCTGGAGGACCTGCTGGTGGACGTGCGCTGCTCATCATATGCAGACTTCAAAAGAGCCGCACAAGACAGGGAAGAGTGGAAGAAACGTATAGATGAAATTGCTGCAAACCAATCCCACGATTGAAACCAGAGAGAGAGAGTGGAGTGGAGCTGGCAATACGGTATTGCTTCGAAGTACTTAAGCACACATTTTACCACTAACATTTAAACATCTGCCCTGATGATGGACACTGTAACGCTGTCCGAAACGTTGGCTAAAGGAGGAGGTAGCGTAACACGGCATAACACCAAAAACAAACAAACAAAAAAAGGATAAGGTAGTCATTTAATAATAATTATATACTTATTCGTAAATTATTTTACAGTAAAAATAAAATGATATTATTATCATGACATATAAAAGTTCCTCTCTGTGATGACTTATTTTTAGTATTTAAATAAATGAAGACAATATAAGCGAAACTCAATCGAAAATCTGGAAACAGAAAAATCAGAAAAAACATATTGACACCTCTGGGACTCGAACCCAGGACCTCTTGCTTTCCGGGCAAACGTGCTAACCACTGCGCCACGGTGTCGGTGTCGCCACGATCGACACCGTGGCGCAGTGGTTAGCGCGTTTGCCCGGAAAGCAAGAGGTCCTGGGTTCGAGTCCCAGAGGTGTCAATATGTTTTTTCTGATTTTTCTGTTTCCAGATTTTCGATTGAGTTTCGCTTATATTGTCTTCATTTATTTAAATATTACAATTTGAGGTTTTACTCATAAAGTTACTTATTTTTAGATTTGTAACACTTTGAATTCAATGTAACGTAATGAAATGGGAAGGTGACCACCCAATTTTGATTATTGGAAATTTTAGAAGTTTAGACCACCAAATGACTCTAGCAAGTACAAACAACGGTCCGTAGCGATTGTTTCCATGAACCAGTGTTTTCTGGTGCGTTCTGAAAATTTGTGTCAAAAATTTCCAGAAAACTGCTCTATCAGGTTTTTTTCAGGTACAGTGAAACAAAAACTTGGAAATTAAGAAGACGACATTTTGTCGAGAACCCAGGTTTTTTAGAGGTTTAATGAATTCTCACATTCAAATTCAATTGAAGATGAACCTAACAGCAGAAGACTTTCAATTGCAAGAACTGATCCTAATTTCTAAAGAATCGGAAATCTTATGTATTCTGATCATTCAAGAACTTCGCCCAACAAAGATCGTGCATTTCTTGTATTGCTCTATTTTTCACATTTCCCTCATTAATTTTCAGGCAAGGACGATATATTCGGCGAGAACCCCTGCGTCCACCAGTCCATGGGTCGCTCAGCATGCCGGGTACGCGCCCTGACCTACTGTGACCTGCACCGCGTGCTGAGGGATGACCTCACCGACGTGCTGGAACTGTACCCTGAGTTCTGCCACAACTTCACCAGAAACCTGGAGTTGTCCTTTGACCTTAGAGATGTAAGCACAAGAATAATAATAGTATGTAGTGATTGTAGTATCGCAGGGTTTGCCTCATAAATTCTTTAAATAAAAACTTTAGAGTCAACAAAGCACCTTTGAACTATATTTGTGATAGATAACAATGAGCTCTGATGGCTTTTTTAGCAGGCGGTGGTAAATATTCTGTGCCCCGACCTTGAGATTGCAATAGTATTTATTCTAGTCTCAATCCCTGCATTATTGACAGCTATGTGTCGTCTATGGGTAACCTCTTGAACTAATGTCTAGGATAGCTACGTGCCATCTATGGGTAACCTCTTAAACTAATATCTAGTATAGTATGTGCATCTATTAATAACCTCTTAAACTAATATCTAACACAGGTATTCGTCGACTTACGACCTGTGCGACTTACCACTGTTCAACTTTACGACCACAATCAGCTATCAGTTGTTCGCTTGCGTGAAGGTGGCAGTAAAGCTTTCTTCATTTTCTTTTTCAGATTTAATTAAAAATCTGAAGAAGTGTCCTGTGAAAAAAACACTATCATGTTCCAAATGCGATCATTCCTGCTCGTACAATTCAGAGTTAGCAAGGCATTTCCGCACCCATACTGAGGAAAAGCCTTTTTGTTGTATCCAATGCAACTATTTTTTTTTCGCGAAATGTAAATTTAAAAGATCACATGCTTACTCACACCAGAGAAAAAATTTTTACACGTTCAGTCTGCAATTCTTCTTTTGACAACAACTTTCAACAAACAGACATTAAACCGTCATTTGTTAATGCACAAGATGAAAGTATGACCAAGGTTTCATGAAAGCGATCATCTTTCCCAAAATAAATACTTTAAATTTTTTAATTTCTTGATACTGAACACGACAAATCCTCCATGTTCCAGGACACGCAGCCCGGAGTGATGGCACGGCCCCGCCGAGTGAGGGCCCCCAAGGAGGGGCGCCCGGCGCACAGTCGAGGGGACAGTCTGGCGGATAGACAGGTTATTATAGATTTGTTGTCGGTAGGTACACTGAATCAATCTTTATACAAACTCTGTGTTGTCATGCTGTATTAGAACACCCATTTTCATACTTATCATCTTAAAAAATATATATCAGAGCTTCAATTCACACGCGATAGAAGTGAAACCTTCAGAAAACTAAAGTAGACAAGAGTGGGAAGGCTACGAAGCACCGAACAAAGAGGAGAGAGAGTATACTATTTCATTCTCTCGCAGGCTAAATCCTATAGATATATGTGTTAGTCTCAAAGTCGCTATATTTCGTTTCATCGAATTTCAAATAACAACGGTGCTAAAAATGTTTTCACTTCAAATTTGGTAAAACTTTTTTTTTCTACACAAAAATTGTATTGCCAATCTAAATTGTATGTTAAATATTACATTGAGGTGAAACAATGTTTCATAATAATATTGACACTGGAAAGGAAAAATGGCTTAAACGTCGTACAGCTGCGACATTAAAGAAGAATGTACACAATAAGCTATGTTATTTGTTTATGCTTGTGTTCATCAAATCAAGTTTTCTTGAATTTTTAATCAATCCTCAACATATTAATGCAGAGTTTTTCTCGATGCTAGAATAAGTGTTTTTCTTTTTTTTGTTTGTTATTTTCAGGATTGTCTAAGACAATATTTTTATTATTTTTTAATTTATAAACTAACGTTTAGACAAGATTTTTATGCATAGCACAAAGGGTAACAATTATTACAAGATTTTTCAATGTAAATGAGTGTTTCAGGCTGACAATATTTTTGTTCATCAGAACAGAAATCATCAATTTTAACGGCCCAATGTAACCAACATGAGAAAACCATATCGATCACAGAAATTTGAAATGCTGTAATGAACGGAATGTTAATTGTTCATGAGAGCAAAAATAAAAAAATAAATTTTTTTCAAAAAATCATATCTACTGCTTTTGTGGACTTATAATTATGCTTTTTTTTATAGCGTTGAAATAGATCTTTCAAAAAACATTTTTTGTGAATTGCTTTAAAAACAGTATTTAATTTATTTTTAATTTTTCAGAAAAAATCCTCTTAAATTGCACATCATAAAAGATGCACTTATTTTCCTAGAAATATTTCGACGACCCAGATCGAAAGAGAGAAAAAAAAGCAGGAAATGTGGACATATTTAAATCCTTTTTTTTTCCTTTACAGTATTTCAAATTTCCGCTATTAATATTATCGACCGTGAAAATCTTGTGTCACATCTAACATTGTTACTAATTATTTGAATGCACTATTAATCTCATAAAAACCACATATTGTAATTTAACATCGCTTTAATATGTGTATTTTAATCTTTCAATGTACAGTACAGTCCCCTGATAATTTATAGCCAGCCTAAATTTTCCTCTGAATCTTATTTTCAGGCAAATTTTTTTACATTTATGGATCTTGATTCCATTTTTTTTCCATCAATAATTCAATACTAGGTATGAATTCAAACGTCCGTCACTCCTAGACACAATGACCCCCATGTTCCAACTCATACCTGTTTCCTTCCCAGATCTTCCTCTCCTTTCTTTCCTTAAAAGACCCTCCACACAGCATCCCCAAGATAACACGACAGGAAAATTATTTTTCTCAGCTAAAGTAAAAAAAAAATAAACAAAATATTATTATGGAAGACAAACTTATATTTCAATTTCACTGGAAGTTTCTTTTCTAAAGTGGAATAACGTATTTGAAGTGAAATTCAGTAATTACTTAATGTACATCATTATTTGCAAATCCAAAATCAATAACACATGTACAATCCACGGTGGCAGAATACAAACCATAAAAATACCAATCCTGATTCAAACTGACGTCCAACAAAATGGCTGCCGTAATAGCGGTGTTGCCAGAATGATAATAAAATTGCCTGTTTTGTGAGCACTTGAGACCATATTATGATTATTTTGTTAGAATTTTGGCAAACAAACTAAGTACCTACATGACCACTAGAGCGTTCCGCAATATAATCGATTTTGACTTGAGCACTCGGAATTTATTAAATATTCATTATATTTTGTTAGGGGACAGTAGGTTAAACCTGGTTTAAAACCTAACCTCACAAAGCAACTTCGTTATTTCAGGATTCTAACAGCAGCGACGAATCAGAATCCGGACGAGGGATTCTGGAATTCTGTCCGGACAAAGCAGGTCAGGATGTGACCCCTATGAACTTGCAGTTCGGCCAGGAGAAGCAGAGAAGTACCACCCTTCAGTCCATCACGGGTAAGACCAATATCGCTTGCACTTGTCCATCAAGCTTACAACTAACTCAGTGTGGTATATTCCAAGCTATGTGAATGGTTCGGGGAAAAGATAATTAAGTAGCTTGAATCTGTTTAAGCCTCGATTACATTGAGCGAGTTTACAAGCTACTAGCCGGCGTATTCACTATCTGCTAGTGAACTCGCTCAGTGTAATCATATTACTAGCTAACTAGCAGATTTTACACTGAAGGAGTTTACTAGCAGATAGTAAATACGCCGGCTCGTAGCTTGTAAACTCGCTTAACGTAATCGAGGTTTTAAGCTAAAAAAATTACATAATTTTGACAGGCTATCACACTGGCATACTTTGATAATCACCCATAAGCCATAAAAGTGCTCAAATATAGTGAATACGCAAAAAATCACTTGTATTCCTACAAATTCTATCAAAGTGAATTTTATTTAAAAAATTCTTTTCTCTTTCCGTTCACATAGATCGGAGCTTCAATCATATTTCAAAAATTTTAACATCCTTATTTCATTTATCTAATTTTTTAATCACAAAATGATTTGTTTTCTTCGTAATTTTTCATGTGTTAAAATATTATTTTAATTTTCAAAACCGTTTTTTTTTATAAATGTTTATTATGTTTAATATGTGTTTTTTCAACAGGAGCCTGTACTATATTTGATTTGACTTTATGTTTAAGGAATGAGAAATTAGATTTCCAATTTACAAAATTTTAATAGCGTGCATGCTCTGAATGCCTTAGTGAAGAGGTAACTATTTTTCAAAATTCATAATTGGCTTCATTAAACAAAATCTATCATTCTTCTACTCTTAGATATTTGTCAAAATTATTTCCTAATTTCTTATTCTGTTAATGTTTTCCATTTCGATTTTCTTCGCATAGCAACATTTAATCTGTCATTAGCCTTAGATACTTATAATATTATCTTTTTTATTTTTGGAATAACTTAATGAGTAAAACCTTAAAATATAATATTAAATCATTGAAAACAATATTAGCGACTCTCAAATGAAATAATATGTGTTTCAAATTTTCTTTTGAGAGTCGTTAATATTGTCTTCACTGGTTAAATTATATTATCTTCCCAGGGCTACTAGATTCTTAGGTCCATAGCTTTAAATATTATAAATCTCACTCACTTTAAACATAAAATAGACAATAGATCACTAGAAAATCAACATAATTCTTTATATATCAATTATTAATAGAGATTGCATAAAAAAGAAGTCAGAAATTATGTTAATTGCATTAAAGTGGAATTATTTCAAATGTCAATTTAATCAGCTGTTGTCATTTGGAGACGCCATTTTGTTTTTTTGAGTCAATTCCATAGAAAAAAATATTATTAGATCTGTCTCGTAGCCCTTAAATGTCCAGTAATTAAGTACTAATAATTTAGACCCCCACTCTACATAGAATTTAAATGTTGCCTTGCTGGAACTATTATACTTAAATTGGCTTGATTACGTCAATGTTTAATGGAGTATGATAGTGCTTCAAGGCTAAATATTGAAATCCCCGTTGATTACAATGTGTGCAAATCTCTATACTTACTTTTTTCTACTTCTTAGGTATTGTCTGGATCTATCGGTCCATTTGATAGACTTGTAGAATAGATTTATTGTCCCTCTTCATCTGTCTTTTATGTTTAACTTTTGTATATGCCCATTTTTATTGGCCACCTGTATATTGAGGTCCAACTCTTGTCAGAACCAAATTGTCTTATTAATATTATAATAACTACTGTGGATTGAAGTTTTTTTCAATTGAGTTTGATTTTATTCAGTGACATTTTGCTTTTCTAACAAAAATGTCCCATGACTAAAATGAATGTCTCAGCATTTCTATTGAAGATTTTTCCATTTCAAAATTAAATATAGGCATGTTAAGAATACAATAACATACAAAAAGGACAACAAAGGTTACAAATTATACATCATCTAGGCTACAATCATCGAAAAGTCTTAGGTGCCTCTAGAAAACCACTCCTGTACCCAACTGCCGGTACCTGCTATTTCCCTCTAGTTCCTTCACACCATCCAATGTCCTAAGCTTAGGACTCCCAACACTCCTTCACCCTGCAGGCTTATTAAATACAAGCCTCTTCATAGGTGAACTTCTTCCATCCATGCCGTGAATCCTGTTTAAACAAGTATGGAGTACCATTTAAACAGTATCAGTACTTTTAATTATTTTAAGTACTTGTCTCTTTTTGGAAAATCCATCCCACATTTGTTTATTTTATTTACGTAAAATATGGCAGAAATTATCCATTTACAGTACCTACTTACAAGTGTTCTATTTAATTATTTTAACATTCTTATGTCGTGTGTTATTGGCCACTAAGGATTATCATCATTACAAAACACTTTACATATCCGCCGAGCCCGCCATGAAATAGTCAATGGTTATTTAATTTTTGACGTCCGCCTTGAACAACCAGTCGACTATGAAGTTATAGTTAGCTATCGCCTTTGTATGAGTCAACCACAGCCACACTGTTCAAGAATCCGTCTCATACAAATTATACATGTGTCTGTGATAAAACCCTAACTATTTTTGTGCAAATCCAAGCGCAAACCATGTGATTGTGAAACCAATGTGAAGTCCCAAGAATAAGCATCGTAAGATCACCAGCCATAAGTACCATTGTGAGATACTCTGCTGTTGGTATATGCGTAGCATTCAATTAGTTGGGAACCACAGGCAGTCATTTTGCGGAGACGACACTATCCTCCTTTTCTGACCCGTTGAAGTGGCACCAGCCAGCTGTGTCACCTCACACCCACCAAAGCGATTCGGTGCATAAGTCCAACTGAAATTGCAATCATGGCGATAAGTATAGGCCAGAAATAATATTGTTGTTACTAGCTGCAGCAGAAGACAAAGATTGTCTAAAATAAGTCATACTAAAGGAATAAGAATTTTATGCTTTTGTTTATGTTTTTGGTGAAAGAATACCAATCTGGATTGAGACTTTGCTTAAAATTATTTCAGCAATCCAGACTAGAATATTCCCTTTTCCATTCTCCTTCCTCTAGTTCTGCTGTATTTAATTAAGAAATATGGAAACTTCAATGGCAATGTTTTTTGGCGACACATTCTAACATTGGCTTGAAGCTGACACAAGTGAGTGGCCCCCGAGTGCAAGTGTTTTTCTTTTTTCCATAACTGACCCACAGGCATGATTGCTCAGTTGAAACGGAGCTTCCCTGATCTTCACCACAAAACCCACCAGCCGTTGCATAATACATACTGTGAGTACGGACTGTAACAAGTGGCCCTTTGAATTATAACCATAGAAATATCTCTATGATCTCTCTTCTATATTGTTCTTTGTTTATTCCACAGAACTTGCTAATTTACTGCAATGTTACAAATCTTTTAAAGCCGTCATCTATGGAATGGTTCTACCGCTGACAGCTCCATTGTCAGATAAGGGCACACTGAACCCACGTACGCAATGCATCAAGACCTCTGGACAACTTCCATACATTTTCTATGAAAATAGATATCTTAGAAACACCATATGCAACGCAATCCTATATTCCCCATGCAACACCAATCTGCGATATCCAGATCTGCTCGACGTGTGGAAAAAAGATGGCTATGGTGGGAGGCCTTCTGACGAGTTGATTTGATGTTTAAGGTTATGTTAGTTTTAGCGTTTGGCATTTACTTACATTTATGGCTCATTTTGTTGTTACAATGGGAGATAAGCAATGTTACGAATTGATATATATATATATTTTTTTATTTATTATTTATTAACCAAGATATTACAATATAATATATTAAATAATATATCAAAATACATTTTTTTGGTAAATACCACCTCACTAGGCTGAGCCTGTTCCGAGGTGGCAGGAATTTAAACTAATTTTGATACTACTCTTGCGTGAAAAATAAGATAAAAATAAAAATATTTAAATTTAAATAGATAAATAGAATAAAAGAACAATAAAAGAAATGAAAAAGATTAAGAAATGAAAAATAATAAAAGAAATGAAAAAGATATACAATATAAAATCTATTAATAAGTCAGGTACGTCTTATACTTCGTACATATTATTGTGAAAACAAGCTTATGGGTCTGGGGGCATACATTAATTATGTGAGTTCAAAAGGGGGAGGGGGGTGCAGCAAAATCTCATGTTACTTGAAAAGAATATACAAAGTGGCCCAAATTTATCTCACCAAGGGGGGGGGGGGTCTAGATTGGAAGAAAAACTGCTCACGTAATTAATGTGTGCCCCCTCTGAGTAGTTAAACATTGCAATACTACAATTCAAAATTGCATTGCGAACGTAGGACAAGTGTGCACGTCGGCCTGAGAACTTAGTAATGCATACATTGCGTACATGGGCCCAGTGTGTCCTTACCTTTAACCTCGCTTTTCTGTTACGTACATCATATATTGCGAGAAAGAAGAAGTTTAAAACTTAGCTATCTGCGATATACCTGTACCAATTCTATAAAAAATGGTATATAATGTCACATGTGTTTAAAGAATATTATGTTAGTTATCAGTCTAAAATGGTTCTGCGGTTTTTGTTAGAACTGTTTAGGGATACAAATTCCTTAGTGCGAGAAACAGTGTGTATATTGATCAGTCACCATCCATCGAAGACACTGACCAACCAGCGGGTAACAGACACTAATACTTCTAAATAATTAGTGTTTTATACAATAGGGTGGGTCACAACTGCATGGGAAAAAAATAATTCTTGTTTTGATTTGTCTAATAGCGATAAAACAGTGTTAAATGGATATTTAATTTTTTTTTTAATAATATTTGAATATCATCTTCTTCCTCCGGATTGACTTTGAAATTTCACATAATAGAGAAAAACCCATCCTAGTTAAATCTTTAAAAAATGTTAGATAAACTATTAAAAATGAACTATTTTTAGTAAAACAATAGAGGGAATATTTTGATTTCTTCATTAAAAAAATATATGAATATAATTCAAATTATCTCAAGGCAGTGTATTCAAATACCAGCAAAATCCTTCTTACTCTCAAATTTCGGCATTATTTTTCGAGACTCAATCTTGGGACTTTTTGTAAATGATTTCAAAAAATATACTACATTTGCTACGAAAGATTACAAAAAATATGGTTTAAAGTATTCATAGTAACTTTTTATACACTAGAAATAACCCCCTTAAAATTAAAATTTTCAAAACTTTGAAGTGAATCCAGAGGAAGAAGATCGTAACGGAAATTTGAAAAATTTTAAACACGTCTTTTTGAACCCGTTTGGCACCCTTTTATCGCTCTTAGAATTGAAAAATAACCTTTTTTAAATGACCCATCTTATCCACTGGAGCGCTTTTTGCCACAATATGGCACTATTTAAAATACCTCGGATTGCTTTGCAGCCAATTTTGGCCAATATTCCCTTATTTGTAAGTTATTAAGTAGAAGTTTACGATTTTATAACATTTTTTTTATAAATCGTACGAATATGTGATAATTTTCAAAAGATAGATGAATTTATTGGCTATATAGACCTATAATCAGTTTGTATGTCTCCATATTAAAATTCGGAGGTATGATTTTTTTAATGTGGGAAGAAAATATTCAAAATGAGCTCCAAAAAATCGCAAGCAATCCGAGAAAAAAGTTTTTATTTGGTCCAGAGTCCAGAGAGAGAGTTTTATTGAATTATCAGTGATACGTCTACAATATCATTGTAAGATTTGTATCATATTTAAAATGGTACAATATTAAATATTTATAAAACTTTAAACATTGCAGTCAATTGCAATATTTAATTTGTCACTATTTAACTGTACAAAATTGCTTAGAGCATTGTTTTTACTGTATAACTTTGAGTTCAAACAAATCACAACTTCTTTATTTTTAGTTATGAATTGAGTTTTTTGTTTATTGCAATAAACTTGCAATTTTTTTTTATAATGTTGGGTGTAACAAAATAACTACTGAATACAATATTTTTCCAATTGTTTTAACAGTTCTACATCAAATACTTCCGCATAAGGGCAGGTTGAATGTGCAAACAACAATATAAGAGAGCTCTCTAATAAGTTACCAATATTTTTATGGTTAAGTCCATGGCGCTATTTAGTTATTGTACATAATCAGTTATTATGTCTTTTTATCTTTTATACTGAAAAGGATGACATATTTTGAAACCCTGAATGTATTTTGACAATAATCATCCTTTTTGGTTGACTTCCCTGTAAAATATTTCCGAGATATGTGGACATATTTTTTAAAATTATTACAAACTAGAAAAAGTCCTTGTGCATTTTAAGATTACATATATAAAAAAAATCACATTCTGCTCTTTTATAGATGACGCCTGTTCAATTATTTTAAAAATATTAAGATGAATAAATCAATTAATTTTTTGCGCCCGTACGTACGCAATTTGAATACGAATAAATAGTTTTGATCATAAACAAACTCAATTCTTTCAAAAAAGGCACACAAAAACAATAATATTGGATTGAATCACAGATAGAATATTGTATTTGTATACGTCTCTTGAAAGAATTGAGTTTGTTTAATGGACAAAATTATTTATTCATATTCGTATAACGTTTGTATAGGCGCAAACAATTAATTTATCTTAATATTTTGACGCGTAACATGCAAAAAGTTATTTTTCCTGAAATAATTAAACTAGCGCCATCTGTGAAAGAGTAGACTTTGAATTATTTTTTGTAGTATTTTATGTAGCATTTTGCTGCATACATTTTGACAAACCCATAAAGAATGTGTCTGCATTTCTTTAACATTAACGCAAAACAAAAAATATCTTTTTAAATTACTTACATTAATTTTAATACGCCATTTATATATTGTCTACTTACCATAATATTACTTAAAATGAACCAACTCATCGTAATTCATTTTTGGGGTACTATGCCATGTTGCGCTACGTCCTTCTTTAGTCAACGATTGGGACAGGGTTACAGTGTAGATTACACTTTTGCTCTAATGATGGCCACTGTAACGCTCTCCGAAACATAGCTAAAAAGAGAGGTAGCGCAGCTAGGCATAACACCCATAAAACATTCGACTGTGAAAATCTCAAATCATATCAAACAAAGTAGAATACGTATTTTGAGATATTTTCTGTTTAGCGATGACATAAGAAAAATATTAAATGAACATAAAATGCAAATGTCTCAAATGTTTGTAAAAAAACAGCACCTACCGATCAATAATTTTTTTAAATGCTGTAAAAATTAATTAACCCTTTTGCACAATGTTAACAATGATTCATTAAGTATTTTTAATTATATTTATGTTTTAACCCTCTAGTATTAATTTTTTATGACCTCTTTGGAATCAATTGAAATGCTTAAAACAAAAACAAAAAGATATTAAAAATGAATAGGTGTTCAAGAAAAACTAATTTGAATATGCTACATATAGGGGACAGATTTCCCATAGAAATACTGAATCCTGTTTGTTTACATGGAAACGATTGGATACATTTGTACCAAGTTTTTTTGTTCTCAGCTAATCTAAAAGCTTCTTCAACACTTAACTAAGAAGTAAGGGAAAACTTAGCTTACTTCGAGCTTGTTTGTCCACAATATATGTACTTCTACAGAATATTATGAATTAAGAAAACAGGAAATAGCATTTTTATGTGAACACTTCCCTTATATATTATAAAAAATTCAAAGGCTCATTCTGCAAAATCAGATAACTCCATTTCTCAAGTTTTAAAAAAATTAACAGATTTTGAAAAAACAATTATTTCTTCGTTTTTAAGGTAGGTACCAACCTAATCAAAAAATGTAATATACAAGGTGTAACAGCACGTAACCGAATGATTTTAACCAGCGAATCCTGAGCATATTTGGAGTACAAAATGTACACATAATTTTTTTGATGACATATTTTTCAATCACACGTCGCCACTGATCCCACCCCTATACGTCGTGATTGGATCACTGATATGTGTTTGACCGTGCTGCTGGAACGAGATGGAGTGCTTATCACATGCTATATACTCAGTTGCGGCGTGTAATGGAAACATATTTTTTATTGTTTTTAACTCTTAAAACCTACCTGGGGTACTGAAGTACCCCCCCCCAGGTGTTTAAAATATCAACAATTTTAACAATATTGAACTGTTGCAAAAATCGCTCTAGCTAATCTACTCTCAATAATTGGCGCGTAAGTACGTCAGTAAGCCGTGACCGCCCGGCAAGTGCAGTCGCGTCCATAGGTGTTCCGGGGTACCCCAGTACCCCATGGTAGGAATAGTGTTAGTTCACTTTTGTCCTATTGTCCTCTGAAGTCATCTAAGAAGAAAGTTGTAATCATGCTGTCCACCATGCATGACAGCCCTGACAAGGATAATGAAGTGTACCTTCCAGAAATAATACATTTCTATAATAAAACTAAATGCGGGGTGGATGTGTTCGACCAACTTTGTAAGAAGTGCTCAACGTCCAGGAAGACCAAAAGGTGGCCCATGTGTCTCTTCTACGGGTTGCTAAATGCCGTTGGTGTCAATTCTTGGGTCTTATTCAAGCTGTCAACTAACATTGATAAAGAGAAAATAACCAAGCGGCTTGAATTTCTTAAGAGTTTGTCAATGGCACTCATAAAGCCATGAGAGCAAAATTACAATGGCCAAGTTTACCCTGGGATATCAGAGAAACTATACGTGCAGTCTTGAATATTCATAGTGAAGATCATAGGCCAGTCCCTGATACTCTCAAACCTGGTCGTTGCTGCTTTTGTCCGCGCACAAAGGACAGAAAGTCTCAATCTGTCTGTAACACTTGTCGCCGCCATATTTGTGTTGACCATCAATACAAAAATGTCTATTAGTTTTTATTAATAAATTTTATTGTCTTTTCTTATTACTTTCACATAATTTTTTTTTTTTTACATGAGTCCCGCACAGGAGACCCTGAGGAAAATAATTTCCCTCAGGGCCTATGTCATCTTTGGGGATGCTGCGTGGAGGGTCTTTTTTAAGGAAAGGAGGGAGAGGAGAGTTCTGGGAAGGAAAAGGGTTTAATGGGTGGGTAGGAATCTGGGGTTCAGTGTGTCTTGATCATCCGCCTCCAGGACCTAGACAAACCTCACCCCATGAACCCGGGCACCCCTGCTAAATCACCAAACGTAGCGAACCACTTGGGGTGACCTATGGCAGAGGTGTTGGTTATCCAATTAAGGTTCCCGGGGCGGCGGTACCCATTACCGCCTCCCAAATAAAAAAAAATATTTAAAAAAATATCAAACACTTTTATTTTATTTTATTTTTTTGCGCGGGGTACTTCAGTACCCCGTGGTAGGAATAATTACATTCCCAGGAAAAAAAATATCATCTGACATCAAAATGACGTATAAATTTTTTATTCCAAATATGCTCAGAAATCTCTAGTTAAAATCCTTCATTGCTGTTAAACCTTGTATATCACATTTTTAGGGTGATAAATTCTTCAAAATTTGATTTTTAAATAATTTTATCTAAAATGGAGTTGGCTAGTTTTGATAATAATATTTAATTCTTTTAATTATTAAATTTTTGACTGAATATTTTTTAGCACCTATTTCAGAATGCCAAATACAATTGGTTATAATTTTAAAAATCACTATCTGCTTTAACTGTACTCTCAATTTTTACGTTTCACCTCTCGTCACATTTTTGTTATATTTGTGTGCTAAATGAATATGTTTTACTGTCACTATTTGTTGCTAGGTAGGTCTACGCTTTCAATGTTGTGTCTACCTGTGGTAAGCTGTGTCGATGTTCTGAATTGATTGGTGTACCGTTTGTCACTCTTGTCTCACTTCCATTCATTGCTTTAATTCATAAAGTGATATGCATAAAATATTTGAGAACATAAAAAATGCAATGTCACACGATGTCTGAAAAAGATGCTTTAAATCTTTGATTGACATTATTAAGTATGCAATATAAAAATCCGATACGAGGGTTGTCCAAGAATTCTTTACTATTTTAAAATTTCTGAAAACATATTTATTTTTTTCAAAAAAGGAAATGGCCTTTTACGTACATATTTCCACTATTTTTCGACATGGTCCTCGATCCTATGATCGATGCACATTATTGGTCGTGGCACTAGGTCCTTCATTCCTTTATACAACTCCGCCGCCAAAAATATTCTCACCTCTTCCTCCGCGTCCTTGCCGGTCTCCATATGTTTTCCGGCCAAATGTTGCTTCAGGTGAAAAAAAGATGGAAATCATGTCATTGATTGCCCTTTCGATTCTGCGTTAGGTGGTGAACCAATGTTTCAACCCATAAAAACCGCACCTTAGTTGAAAAAATGTTTCAAAAAGACCCCAGCGCTATCCACACGATTTTGCTCTTCTGAATTTTGGGCACCCAACGAGCATGCAGCCAATTTTTCCCTTAAAATCGTTTATATGGTCAACTTACTGACGTCTGGGATCAAAAGTGCGAGTTCAAGGACTACAACAGGGCGAAATTCCTCCTGGTTAAGAATAATTAAACGCATTTCTTAGGTGGCAGGATTTGACAGAGGAGCGTCCATCTCAAACGAACGCAAAGATCGCACTGAAGCAGCTACCAAACAGTTCACAGCTTGTTTTGTAGAAGAAAGTATAAGATATGTGCTAGTGCCACCAAATTTTGAGAAGTTACATCCGCATCGCCGAAAATGAGTAAAGGTCTTTAATTCTTGAACAACCCTCGTACATAATACATAGCTTAAAATTTTGAAAAAAAGCAGGACGAAATGGTAACATTGTTCATCACGCAGCAATAAATTGGATATGACTTCTATTTTCACACACGGTTATCCATCCTATTCCAAAGAAGGGTGACCGCTCCAACCCGGCCAACTACCGCCCCATAGCGATCACATCAGTTCTGTCTAAGGTGATGGAACGTGTGATCAACGACAAACTGCTCACATACCTCGAGAAGAACAAAATTATTAACGACCGTCAATACGGATTCCGGCGGAACCGCTCGTGCGGTGATCTTCTCGCGTATGTGACGCATGTTTGGGGGCGATGCCTGGAACGTTTCGGTGAGACCCAAACGGTTGCACTGGACATATCCAAGGCCTTTGACCGGGTTTGGCACCGAGGACTTGTCAACAAACTGCATTCTTACGGACTTCCCGCATCCTTGTGTACGTGGATTGCCGACTTCTTGAGGGAGAGGTCGATTCAGACGGTAGTCGATGGTTTCACCTCTTCCTCTCACTCGATAAATGCTGGCGTCCCGCAGGGATCGGTTCTGTCTCCAACTCTGTTTTTGTTGCACATCAACGACCTTTTGTCATGTGCACCAATTCACTGCTACGCGGATGACAGTACAGTTCATGATAGCTTTTTGTTTGACAAGCCCCCAAAGGGCTCACAAACTCCAACAGCTCGTAAGGCTTTGAAGCAAAGAATGGACGGTTACCTCGAGAGTGTTTTCTCTTGGGGTAAAAATAATCTCGTTGAATTTAATGTTTCAAAGACCCAATCTTGTCTGATTACGTCTAAAAGGGATCGCAATGAAAATCTAGTCTCTTTCAACGGAAGCAATCTTCCGAACAGGCCCTCCATTGATTTGCTTGGTGTAACCCTAAGTGACCAGCTCAGGTATGGGGGCTCCATCGAAGCCAGAGTAAAGTTAGCCTCCCAAAAACTGGGCGTACTGTACAGGGCCCGCAGATACTTTAAAAGTACACAACTGCTAACCCTGTACAAATCGCAAGTGCGCCCCACGGTTGAATTTGGCAGCCACCTCTGGTCTGGAGCTCCAAAATACCTGAAAAATACCCTCGACTCTGTGCAGAAACGGGCGGTCCGTTTGATAGATTCTCCCATCTTAACAGACGGATTGCAATCTTTAGAGCACAGGCGTCGGGTGGGAATGCTATCCTTGTTCTACCGGTATTACAATGGAAGATGCTCCGAGGAACTAGCATCATTGATCCCTTCGGCACCGGTGCATAGTCGGGAAACACGCCAAACGCGTGCCCAACATTTGTACACAGTTGACATTAGTCACATGAGAACGGGTCGTTTCTTCGACTCGTTCTTATGTTCAACAGCTCGGCTGTGGAATGATTTGCCGGCCTCTGTGTTTCCTCCTTCCTACAACATGGGTCTCTTCAAGACCAATGTTCATTCCTTCCTCTCCTCAAAAAGACCCTCCACACAGCATCCCAGATGACATAGGCCCTGAGGGAAATTATTTTCCTCAGGGCCTCCTGTGTGGAGTTAATGTAAAAAAAAAAAAAAAAAAAACACCAAAAATTCAAATAACTTTGTAAATCTTGTGAAATTCTTTTGCAAAATTCTAACCCATTTTGTGATTAGTCGTCAATATATAGTTCTATTGATTATTTTAGATGCATCTATTAAATTTATATAAATAGGGTTGTCTGTGGCGGACACTGGGCGGGCGGTGAGGATTTGATTTGTATACAAATCTCCAGTTTTATTCGAGACTAATGAAATTTTGCATACTTAACCTTCAAAACAAGATGAAGGTCACTGTCTAAATTAGATTTCGAAAAACCCCGTGTAAATCCCGGGCAACGCCGCGGACTTTAGCTAATTTCTTATAAAAGTAAATTAAGACAGAATAAGAGCATTTGAAATAAATTTAAATTAATAACAAATCAGTCGAAAGAAATTTTTTACTTGAGATTGGGCCATTTTTATGGAAATGATTCCAGCTTCTGTTTTTCCTCCCTCCTAGGTCTCTTCAAACCCAATTCACTCCGTCCTATCCTTAAAAGGACTCACAACACATCATTAAACATGACACAAACCCTCACGGTCTCTTGTGTTGTGTTTGGGATGGAGAAAATTTTAAAGAGTACTCAATGGGTTAATGTACATAATACTGAATGTAATTCTTAATCTTTTTTTTAAAAAATTAATAAGACATGTTAAATTTCTTTATGCATACAAAAACAAGCTAAGTACATATTTCTGTCAGTTTTGGCTTGTGGCACAAACTTTTATCGATTAAATAATGTGCCGAATAAGGGACCACACCATCACGTATGTAAAAAAAACACCATCAATGTCTCACCACTGTATCAAAACTAAATACACTCAACTACCATCAACTTAACCTAACTTTTTAATCAATCAATCTTTCGTTATCGTTTGTCTAGCGCAATCCACGCCGCAAACTGGTTCCTCCCGTCGGGCGGGTGTCCGAAGACAGTCTTCAGTGGGTCCTCTCACGGACTGTCCGCCGAGCCCCCCAGGGCTCAGCCCGCAGGTGTCGGATATCCCGGAGACTGAAGACAGCCCCCGTGCTAGCACTAACGGAAGGGATGTTCACGTTTACTGCAATGTCGGGGGGCTGACGCAGTCACGCTCACAGCCGCATTCAGTTAATACGCTGCACAGGTTAGTTTTAATATTGAGAATTAAAACAAAGACAAAATTATCAAAAAATTATAAAAAAACCAAAATTATCAAAAAAAATATTGCAAGTTCATTGTGATATAACAACATAATTTTGAAATCATTAGAGTTATTAAACATTTTTGACTAAACATATCTATATTATCATTGAAGAAGATGATAACACTAATAATCTAAACTAAAATATGAAAGAGAACAAGACACAGAAATATAAAACGATAATGGTCGCAACTCGGACTCGAACGGTGACCACCATTCAGAATTGAAACGTTGCTTGAAACGGCTTTAGCCATGTTTTTATTTTTTTTTACATGAGCTCCACACAGGAGGCGCTGAGGAAAATAATTTTCCTCAGAGCCTATGTCATCTTTGGGGATGCTGTGTGGAGGGTTTTTTTAGGAAAAGGAAGGAGAGGAGAGTTCTGGCAAGGAAAAGGGTTTAATGGGTGGGTAGGAATCTGGGGTTCAGTGTGTCTTGGTCATCCGCCTCCAAGACCTAGACAAACCTCACCCCATGAACCCGGGCACCCCTGCTAAATCACCAAACGTAGCGAACCACTTGGGGTGACCTATGGCAGAGGTGTTGGTTATCCAATAAAGGTTCCCGGGGCGGCGGTATCCATTCCTGCCTCCCAAATTGGTGACCAGATCTGAATAGCCAGGTATTACCCTACCTTCCTCATCCCCATCTCCTTCCCCTCCCCACTACTTTCAGCCTCACAACACTTCCCAATTGGAGATGTCATAGTCTTACTGGCTCCAGACGGGAGCAGCTGGGACTCTTATGATGTATTCACATTTAAAAAAAAAAACTCAGAACCTTTCGTCTTACCGGAACAAAAGGTTCTGGGTTCGAGTCCCAGTTGCGACCGTTACCTTTTTATTTTTCTGTGTCTTGTTCTCTTTCATATTTTCGTTTAGATTTTTAGTGTTATCTTCTTCTTCAATGATATATTACATTGATGGGAATAACCTTCAAAAGTTATAAAAAAATTGAATATTTATGTAGGTAATTAAAATTGAATATCTATATTAGATTATCGAAGTTCAACTGACTTTTCAAATATATTTCACATACAGTGTTTTTAAAGTACACAAATAACATGACAAAACACCTTGGAAAAGAAATGTAACAAATCAACCAAGCTTTTTATTACAATTAACTCTAATGTCTGCCAATGCTTTCTGTGATTTACTGGCATACAGAGCTCGGGGCCAAAAAGACCCTTCGCTTTCAATATGAGTTTATTATATATGGTGTTAAAAAATGGTTTATTTTGCTGTTTCTTAAATGCCATGCTTCTCGTAGCTGTCGTTTAAGGTCTTCTAAACTATCCTGTGCACTCGCTCCATGTATTAAATACAAACAGAAGTGCTGCCATCTATAATTTTCAAAAAGAACTGTTTAGAATAGAAGTTTTTTTTTTTCAATTATTTCTGGCTTTCACCCTTCAAGGGTGTTCTAGGCCATCATTTATAATTACAGAGAAAGGAAAGGTGAATTTATATATTAATTTTATTTAAATGTGCAAATTTCAGAATTTTATGGAAGATTGGAGTAGAGTTCAGACTTAGAAGAGATGAGATGTTGAATGGAGGAGAGGCAATTTTTGATAACGCTTGATAGAAGAGAGGATATTTATTTAGAGAGGGACAATCAAAAAATATGTGATCTAAAGTTCCCACATCTAGACCACAGAACGTACAATCTGGGGAGTCAAGCACATGAATTTTATAAAGGTGAGAAGGAACGGAACAATGTCCGATTCTCATACGAATAAGTAAGGAAATTTCTTTTTTGGAAAAATGGGGGAATTTTTGAAACCACGGTTTTGATGGGATAGTCCTTTGTATTGAGGCGTAACGGGCACCCTTGGATTGACTAGCAATGTTCCAATACTCTGTCCAAACATTGCGGGATCTATCTTTGATGATGGAAAAAATATCAGACAGGGGAATATGGTTTACGAGGGTAACGGTAGGGTTAGACGCTCCTTGTTTTGCCAAGGAATCAGCAATATCGTTACCCACTATGCCAACATGTCCAGGAATCCAAATCAGAGTGACAGTTTTTCCAGAGCTTTGAATACAGGTTATCAATACTCGAATAAGACATACAAAGTGATCATCAGGATGAAGAAGAGGACTGGTTTTAATTTTTTGGAGGGAACTGAGAGAGTCAGAGAGAACAAGAGAATGTTCAAAATTATTTTTTATTACATATTTGAGAGATTCAATAATCGCAATGCACTCTGCAGAAAATATTGAAAATTGGTTTGAAATTGAATAAAATATTCTTTCATTAGAATTATTGTGGTAAACGTTAATACCAATACCACAGTTAGGAGAGTCCGGAGATTTGGAGCCATCAGTAAATAAAAGAGAAGAGTTGGGCCATTTAGAAGAAATAATGTCATTGAACATATTATTGACAGTACGGGCTGGGAGATTGGAATGACTTTTAAGAATGCCGATCCCTTCTAATATCGTTGGGGATAGGGTGACGTGACTATATTTTAATTTGTACAAAGGAAGAAGATCATTTTTGATAATTTGAAGCTCTGAGAGAGAGCGAAAATTTTTACAGATGGCAGGGAGAGGTTTAGTTCGAGCTCTGATTGTAGATGAATGTGTTGAGTCGTTGAACAACGAGACTCTGGGAATAATCTGATGACTTTTAGAATTTAAACATTTAAGAACAAATTTGTCAGCAAATAATTGACGCCTTAAATAAAGAGGAGGATCAGAACATTCTACTTGAAGGGAATTGATGGGCGACGATTGCATCGCGCCAGTTATTATTCGCAATGACTTAGATTGAATTTTGTCTAATTTACTGAGTGCATTTTTGGATGCAGTACTAAAAAGTGGGCAGGCATAGTCGAGATGACTTCGAATAAGTGCATTGTAGAGCAACTTAATGCAGATAGGATGAGCACCCCACCAAACGCCAGTCAGTGATCTGATAATATTTAAAATTTTTTCACATTTAGTAACTATATTATTAATGTGGGAAGACCATTTAAGTTTCCTATCAAATGTTACTCCCAAAAATTTTACTTCGGAAGCATTGGGGATTGGAGAGTTTTTAAATAAAATTTGAACAGGGGGGTTATTATGACGATTTGAGAAGGTAACACACTGACTCTTTTGTACTGAAAGTTCAAGACCATTTAAAGTAAGCCATGTGCAAAGGGCATCCATGGCTTCATTAAGATATTTGACGGCGGATGGAATGATTTTGGATGATAAGAAGAAAGCTATGTCATCTGCGAACTCAACAACTTTTACTTGAGGGGGAATGGTGACATGCATATCGTGTGTGTATATATTATACAGTAAGGGGGATAATACATCGCCTTGGGGTAAACCCTTCCAAATTGACCTACTCTGAGGAGTAACATCTGGTAGCTCAATGAAAATTTTCCTATCGAGAAAAAGATTAATAATAGATTGGACAAACATGAGGGGTAAGCCAAGGCCTAAAAGTTTTTTTTTAAGAATTGGGATGGAAACATTGTCAAAGGCGCCTTCTATGTCTATAAAGACTGCAAGACATACTTCTTTGTTAGAAATGGATAAATTAATATCAGTGCTGATGATGGCAAGGTTATCTTGTGTAGATTTCTTTTTCCTAAATCCAAATTGGGATGGAGAGAGAAGATGATTACTCTCGACAAAAAATTCTAACCGGTTTTTAATTAATTTTTCATAAATTTTACTAAGGGTGGATGAAAGAGCAATTGGCCTATAGTTGGATCCAGAATTGGGTGATTTGTTTAATTTTAGAATTGGGATGATTATTTGAGAACTCCAGTCATCAGGTATTATGCCAGTCTGGAAGATTTTATTTAAGATGCTCAAAAAGTGATTTAGAACATTATCATAACTATTTTTGATAATGCTATAAGGTATACCATCTCTGCCTGGAGATGAGTCCTTGACTGTTGATAAACAATTTTTTAATTCAATTAAAGTGAATGGAGAGTCAAGCCAATGATCAGACATAGGAGTGTTGTGGATTGGAGTTATTTCATCTAAGTTAGGTACAGAAGGGGGGGCAATTTTGTCCAAGAACTCGTCTATCCATTTAGAATGAGAAGCTCGAGGAGATGTTGGACTGAAGGAGGATCGAAATCTTCGAATCATAGACCAAACTTCCGAAATTGGAGTGTTCGGAGATACTGAACTGCAGAAGTTGTACCACCCGGATCTTTTTTTTGACCTCAATACCCTTTTGGCATTGGCTTCGGCATTTTTGTATATGAGATAGTTCTCCATAGTCATATTGTGACGATAGGAAAGAGATTTAGCTTTCCGAATTCTCACTACTTTGGAACATTCCTCATCCCACCAGGGAGTTGGAGGGAGTTTTTTGAGAGATTTGGTTTTAGGGGGAGGAGTTGATTTATTGATTGCAGTTACGAGCATTGATTTGAAGTTATCGTAGTCATCTTTGACAGATAATGTATCGGTATAGGATAAATTTTGTATAAACTTATCCATATGAGAGTTAAATTCGTCCCATTTGGTGAGTTTTGTTTTAATCTTTGTCGAAATATGGGACTTGTCTGAATGGAAAGAAGTTTGATAAGTGATGGTGATCGGGAAATGATCACTGGAGCAAGGGTCGGGGGACACCACCCACGAGGAGAGAGGTGCCAGATTAGTAGAGCATATGGAGAGATCCACTGCACTGGGGTTTGTGTTGGGGCGAGAGATTCTAGTAGGAGATCCGTCATTCAAAAGAAAAAGGTTGGATTCATCTAGGAAATCCATCACACTTCGACCGTCTCGATCACAGAAAGCAGAACCCCAGACGGGGGAATGGGCATTAAAATCACCCAATAAAAAGAAAGGAGGGCTTAGTTGACGGACAATTTGCAACCACGCTTGTTTATTGAAGTGCGATGTTGGGGGAAGATAGATAGAAACAAAGGAAGTGTCCTTTATTTTAGCTGCAACCATTTGAAAGTCAGCATTGGGGGGTTTGATATTATTTATTGGGAAAAACGGAAGGGATTTTTTAATAAAAAGGGCAGCACCACCGCCCGTACCTTCCGGGCGATCATCGCGGAGACAGGAGTACCCTCCCACATTAAAGTGGGTGGATGGAGTAAACCATGTCTCCGAGATAGCAGCCACAGAAACAAGGTTTGAATTTAATAGGTTAAGAAGGTTCGATTTGTTAGAAATAGCACTGCGGCTATTCCACTGAAGAATTCTAACATCTTGAAGAGCCATTTTGAATAAATGATTTTAATGTGGAAATAATAGAAGCAGCGTTGGATGGTAGATTAGTTTGAGAAGAAATTAGGTCAATTAGAAGCATAATAAGAGTTTGAATAAATGAAGAATTATCTTGGGAGAATTGTTCAGAAAGCTTTTGATGGTTTGTTGAGGATGAATTATAATTGATTGCGCACCCATTTGTGGCATTTGAAAGAGGTGAACCATTGGGATTTAAGAGAAGTGAGTTGTGTTGTTGCTGATCGTATCCAGGAGCCGGTTTAGAGATAGGGTTTTTGTATGTGAATTTAGTTGAACGAGAAGATGTTGAGGAGGAGGCGAGTGGGTTGGATGAAGAGTTACTGGATAAAACCTCAGCAAATGATTTTTTGACAGGCGGGAATAGTTTAGAAGCCTGCAGAAAAGACAAGTTCTCAGAGGCCATAGAAATTTTTATATTTTTTTGGCGAGATTGTTCCGGACAAGAAGAGTTAATGGCGGAATGATCACCTGAGCAGTTAAAACATTTAGGTGAAGAGAGAGAAGAACATTTGTCAGCCGTGTGGTTTTCTCCACATTTGAAACATCTGGGAGGGGATCTGCATGCAGCTTTGGTATGACCAAAACGACAGCAATTGTAACATTGAGTGGTGGGATAAGTATACATTTCAACTGGTAAGGAGTTGAAAAATAAATAAATATGGGAAGGAAGAGATTGTCCTTCAAATGTGATGACGACAGATTGGGAGGGCTTCCAGGAAACGATGCCCTCAGAAGAGTCCTTATAATTTAGCCTCCTGGCTTTTATGGGATTGCCGATATGTTGGGGGGTTGAAAGTGAAGACAGGATTTCTGGAATGGACAGATCGGTCGAGATACCTCTGACGAGGCCCATACGAGTGACATTGAAAGTTGGGATGTACGCCTTGAATTTAGAATTTGATGAAATAAATATGTTTTTGATAAAGTTGTTGGCGGCTGAACCTGAGAGGAATTCAACAGAGATTCGGAAGCGACCCTCAGCTTTTACACCTCCAGGCTTAATCGAAAGGTTCTTGCTATTTGATAGAAATTTACCAAATTCAAGAGGGTGGATAGTTTTACCTTGCTCAGTTTTTTGAGCGTACACAATGAACGGGCCACAGGAATGAGGAGAATAAAAGTTTGTAGGAGGAGGTTGAGGAAGAGCAGGTGAAGACTGAGAAGAAGAAGGAGAGTCATGTTTTATTGAGGAAGAGGGACTAAACTTCCTTTTTTTTGTGGTAGTCAGAATGACAGATTCACTGTCTGAAATTACTACATTTTCACCATCTGGGAGGTCAGGGGGAGGATCTGGGGGCTTTTTAGGGTGTCCAGGGGGGTCCTCCTCCATTGTTCACAAAATTACAAAAGAAAAAATGTATGGAAAGTGACAGAAATAAAAAAGGTTATAAATATCTGGAAATCAGCGACGAAAAGTGACTCCTGGAAGATCAGAGGGGAGAAGAATCCTCAAGGAACAACACACTACACTTTTATTGACCAGAAAACATAAAAATATTAGTTAAAATAATAAAAAAAGATTATTTTTTCCTAGGCGAAAACAAAATAACTGTGACAGCCAGATGTTCAAAATTAGAATGAAGAATAGAAGTTAATATTGACAAATTTTAAGATATTTTTCAATGTCGAATATTTGTCCAACTGGACAAATAACCATCAAAATGGACAAATTTAATGATATTTTGCTAAAACTAAAACTTTTTAAAAGTTTAAAAATATGATACATATCATTCTTCATAAATATGTCTGAACATTCAAGTGAAATTACAATATTGACAGATTTTGATAAATAATTTATTGGACCGCATTGAATCTTTTTGATTCTTCAGAGGACAATCGGCAATAAAATTACGACAACTATAAAAAACGACACGAAAACTTTTTTTTAAATAAGTGAAACGATTTCCCACTTTTTTTTACTATAATCAAAAAATCATTGACTCTGCTGTATAATGTATTTATTTTGCTTAATATTCGCTAAATCAATTCCAGATTGCACGCAGCGCGCGCCCGCTCGTCCGAAGATGGCGGTCAGGACAGCTTTCCCGCCTTCCCCGCGGTCCCCTTACTACCCTCTCGCTCCATCCACGTGCGCAACTTCCCGCGCAACCTGAACTACGACACCGGCGAGGTGCCCCCGCTGAAGGGTCTCAGCCACACCATCCTGGTGCAGGACGTGTCCCCGCAGTACCAGAACCTGCCCACCAGCACTGCGGTGTGCCGATGCGGGGGTACAGATGTCAGCGCGGGGCTGATGGAGAAGCTTGACGAGGTGTCCGTCAGATTGGCTTCGCTGGAGCGAGGAGTCGCAGCCGATATCAAGAGGATCTTGTCCCTGTTGGAGAAAACAAGTCCAGCCGCTTCTTCGGAGACTGAATTTGTGACGACTTCGAGTTCGATAGCAGTTCCTGCAGACCATGACCCGGTACGATAATGTTTTTTGTTTTTGTGAGAGAAACATTCTAATTTTGTTGGCTTATGATGTGCAGTATTCCTGTCTGAAATTATTAAAATTCAATAAACTCACATTTGCTTTGAATTTAGGTGTCATTTTCAAAATCGGAACTGATTGTTGTGTGAATAATTTGGACAAACAGTAAACTACCTACCTATATAATATAATTATCATATATAGTATAATATAATATTTTAACCGAAAATATTTTAATTGTCATGTTCAAAATTAGAATTATCATATTGTGTGATTCTTCACGGGTCTGCGCCAATACATTGGGGGGGACCCCACCACTTTCCCAACGGCGTTATAAGGAAACATATGGTTTCCTCCTTCACCGCACACGTCAAGACTCTAATTTTTTTTTGAACGAAGTTACATTTATTTGAACGACTTTAGACCCTCCAATGTCCATGCAATACAGAAGATAATCTAGTTGATTTTAGAATAGTAAATAGCGAAAAATCGAAAGTGAAAAATCATCAATGGGATATTATAATAACATTTTTAGAAATAGCAATGAAAATAATTATCTGTTAAATAAATTATATTATATAGGTAGGTAGTTTGGACAAACAGTAAACTACCTACCTATATAATATAATTATATAGGAAGTTTACTGTTTGTCACTTAGGTAGGTAGTTTGGACATAATATAATTTATTTAACAAATGTAGTTCAGAAGGTTTCCTGTCAGGTGAGGCTTTAAAGGAACAAATGACAGCTGTAAGACTGGAATGGAACGGAGGCTCTTCAGCAGAGTTCCTCCGTCTTCCACTCATCCTTTTGGGGAAGAAGCACTTTCTGCCCAGTTGCAGAAACTAGGTGGTGTAACAAAGTGCTTTAGTCCAGTACGCCTACCTCAGGGTAGCCACTCGGTGCACAACCGCCCTTCAACATCTAAGGAGGTTGTTACCTTTCCCCCCAAGCAGACATCAAAGGAAAAGATGGCATTTCCCTCGTTTCCCCGGCGGGCAGACCACGGGCGAGCCCCTCAATATTCCTCCCGTACGAGGGGTAAGGGGAGGGAACAGAAGCGTGGCGTAAGGGCGCAGACCTCTCATGGCTGTTTCAACAGGTGACTATCTACCATTTCGGGCGGGTCAACTACAGGATTATTGGATAGAATGGCAGGCCCTAGATGCCCCAGAGACCATCTTACATATGATAAGAGGATACCGCATACCATTCATCCGAGAGCCCTTGTTGATAAGTCCAAGCCAAGCTTCCGCAAGGAGGTTCAAAACGAAAGTAACCCCGGAAATGACAATGATGAGAAATGGTACATGGAAAGAGCTGGCGACAATGCCACCTTCCTATCAACACTTTTTCTGGTTCAAAAGAGCGACGGCTCGAAACGGCCGATCTTCAATTTAAAAGCTATCACAAATTGGATTGCAGAAATCCTGCGTAGACAGGGTATCAGGTTCATTGTATACCTAGACGACTTTCTCCAGGCTCGTCAGATCAGAGAGGTCCTCAGTCAAACATGAGAAACTCTTTAATTGTTAGAGCGGTTAGGTTGGTCGGTAAATTTCCAAAAGTGTGTCCGTCAGTCAGCACAGTCAGTGGAATATCTTGGAATTGTGTAGAACCCCCATCTGAAACAGAAGTCCGTAACCTAATACAGACGCCAAGGTCTTTGGAACTCACTTCAGAGCTTCGTGACAAAAGGAAGACGGACTCTGGAAGTTGAATTTTGCTACCTTTGTGGTCCCCAGAGGTCGACTCCATACTCGGCTGATACAATTACAGTTAATGCTGAAGCTGACCCCTCAGCAAAAGTCTCCGATAAAGAAGGAGGTCTTGTCGGAAATGAAATGGTGGATGATTAACTTAGATCATGTTTCAACTCTTCATTTTCCCAGCCCAACACATTTTCTGACTACGGATGCGGCAGATCACGGCTGGGGAGCCCTGATCGACTATGTACCTCTATCGGGTTGTTGGACAGACAGTTAGAGGGGGTCGTGGATATTGCAACATGAAGGAGATGACAGCAATCTTAAATGCCTTAACGTCTCTGACTCAGAATTTGAGAAGTTCTTCGTTACTCATTCAATCAGACAGGACAGTCGTAGCCTACTTGAGGAATGAGGGGGCAACAAGTCGATGGGTCTCCTTCATCTGACATTTCAGATTCTTGCGCTTTTGGACAAGCACAGAATCTCTTTACAAGTGCAGTATGTGCCGGGACGCTACAATGGCCTCGCGGATCATCTATCCTGAGGGATGACATTACCAGAATGGCACTTTCTACCCCCAGCGGTAAGAGCTGTTTTTCACAAGTGGGGCAGTCCAGTAGTGGATCTATTCGCTTCCTCGAGGGCTCACATCGTGGATCAGTATGTCTCGATAGATTCCCACGACAAGAGAGCAATGCTTCACAACGTGTTCAGCAGGAGTTGGAATTTCCCCTTGGCATGAATCTTTCCTCCCCCCTGCTTAATGCCACGAGTGCTGGCACATCTGAACAAGTCATCAGGGGTGTACCTGGTTGTAGCCCCAAATTGACCAAAAGTTCTTTTGGTTACCAGACCTAAAGAGAAGAGCCCTAGACCGACCTCACATAATACCCATGTTGGTCGACAACTTGATAGACTTATCGATAGGACTTCATCCTCAGCAGGTCCAGAAGCTCCAACAACAGGTGTGGAAGATTGGGGGTGGAGTGAAGCATTGAATGATTGGTCACAGCAAGAGAAAGCTCTGTTGAATGCGGGTTAGCGCAAATCTACGCTTTCAACCTACCACATGGCATGGAAGAGCTGGAAGGAATGGTGTGCCGTTAATAATACGTGTCCTAATAACCCTTCGGGATCTCAGCTGGCACGGTTTTTAGCATACCCAAGAGTGAAGAAAGGCTTGGCTCCCAGTACTATAGCGCTTCACAAGTCTGCAGTGTCGGTTTTGTGTGACTCCAACGGCGATTTGAGGATAAATAATCATCCCTTGGTCAAGTGAGTGATGAGAGGTATAGGTAATTATGCAAATAAGAAGCCTAGAGCATTTACTTGGGATCCAGGACACTTGGTATCTTGGCTTTGTAAAAATCCTCCAAAGGAACCAACTCTTTTCGAAGCATCTCGTAGATGTTCTGTTATTTTACTTCTGGCATCAGGAATACGAGTACATGATCTGACCTTACTACGTACATCTCCTGATAATCTTGTTGACAATGATGATCACATTATATTATGGCCAGTTTTTGGTTCTAAGATGGACACCTCTACACATAGACAATCTGGTTGGAAGCTTTACAAAGCAGAGGATCGTAATATAGAACCTATATTTTGGTTGAGAAAGTTTATGTCTTTGGGTGAGAACAGAAGACATGAAGCTGGTGTTGAATGTCTGTTTATTTCCACTTTAGGGCCTGCAAGGCCAGCCTCGAGAACTGTTATTGGTGGATGGATTAAAACAATTTTGAAGGATGCTGGAATTGATACCTCCCCTGGGAGTTTGAGATCAGCAGTAGCTTCAAGAAGTTTGCTGGAAGACTGTCCCATAGACACCATTTTGGAAAGAGGAAACTGGCGATCAGAAAACACTTTCAAGAAATATTACAGAAAGCAAACCAGAGGTCTGAATGTTGAGGTGCTGAATCCCCCCATTCACTCTCAGTCTTTGACCAAGTTATTTCAAGCAATACAGTAATAGTCACAATTTTGGCTTTAGAATTGTCACCAAGCGATAACAAACATTTCTCACATTATATATTCTGGATAAACAACGACACACATAATGTTGGAGTTTTACCTACCATTAAAACCCTTATTATGTTGTCTTGCTTATCCAGAATATACTTAAGCTCTGCTTGGTGAGTCCAAATTGAATCAAAACGGCGTCTCAGGACGCCAACTACATAGGTGACAATTATACAACTGACGGAAGTTACAAAAGAAAGGCGGGAAATTCAAGAAATAGCAGCAGATACTACAGGCGCTGGCGTGAAATGAGCGCGATGTCTCACATTATATATTCTGGATAAGCAAGACAACATAATAAGAGTTTTAATGGTAGGTAAAACTCCAACATTTATTTGTGCACGCCGGGATTCGATCGCGCGACCTTCGGATTGCGAGTCAAGAGCCTTACCTCTTGACCACAGAGGCCATCAATCTTTACCGCTTGTTTGAATTATTCTTTCCAATTTTGAAAATGACACTTAAATTCAATGCAAATTCGAGTTCATTGAACTCAAATAATTTCACACGGGAATATTAAATTTTTTTGCACATAAAATGTCACTAAATGCCCAAAACTGACTTTAACTTCTGTTTATGGAGTCCTATTTCAAAGTGGACTACAATTTTGGACAATACTTTTATAGTTGGGGTTTGGTGAGTATTATATAAAAATATTCATTCAAATGTACAAATTATTTTCAAAGATATACCGGTTTTAAACAAATTCCATTTTCTTGAACGGCTTCCTTGTTTCGCCTGCCTGAAGTGTGTTAACATTAGAGATTAAACGGATATTCGGTAACTATCCGGTATCCGGCCTAAATTTAAAATCGGGCTGGATACCGGATAATAAACGAGTATCCGTCGGATACCAGATTTAACTAATATTAAGTAACAGTCCAAACCGAAGAATGCATTTTTGAAGCATTTTTTTATTTGTACTTACACCAGTACACCTATTTACCTAACCATAACATTCAATAGATAAATCGTTCGTTCAGCGATAAATTCCAAACAGAAGAAAAGAGATAAGTTATTTTTGTTTGGTACATACCTACATTTTTCCCTTTCCCACAATGAGAAATTTTAACATTACACAACGAACAAATAGCAAATTTTTGATCGTCACTTTTTATATCAAAATATTTCCATAAAGGTGAACTTTTCTTTATTGAAGTCATTTTCTTCGGTAACTGAATCACTTTGAATTTATACAAAGAAACACTAATAAAATCACCTCAAACACAAACTACAACAGCACGTTTTTTCATAACCTCAAATGATCGTGTTTGCAATCAATTCAATGAGACAATGAAACACTAGCTTCACTCATAAACAAGCCCGATAAAGGCGAACCCTAGTGAGGTTAATAATTACACGCTAAAAATGTATTTAAATTGTGAAGAAGCAATAAATAAAGGAAAGGGCCCAAACTCATCCGGGTCCACTCAATCGTTCGCTCGTGTAATGAGTCGCCAATCGGCTATGTTTGGCCGGATATTCGGCGGCCGGATATCCGGCTTCCAGATTGGCCAGATATTCGGTATCCGGTATTTGGCAAAACATTTATCCGTTTCATCTCTAGTTAATATATGCATCTAAAATGTTTGCATGCCATTGATAGCTCCTTTGTAATATGTTCCTCTTTCTCATAAAGAACCTACTTAAGAGGTTACAATTGTGTTCTCAGCGGCAGGACCATAAACCTACAGGCCCAGAGTAAATTGATTTAATTTCCTTTGCAGAATATCAAAACAGGGCTGCGTCCTTGCACCGTCCAGCGCTCGGCCAGTGAGCCCCCGCCCCCCGCCGCCCCTGCCCTGCCGCCGCCCCCGCACTCGCGCTCCTTCCACAGGTAGTGGGGGCTCGGAGCCCCGCCTCTCTCCCTCTCCCTGTCTCGCTGGGACACGGGCCCCCCAGCGTTACACAGATAGTGCTCACTGTTACTACAACTACTGTGACTAAAGGAACTGTTGCTGTAACAACGATAAGTCTAGATTGGCTGTAACATGTCTGACTTAAGTCTGCAAGATTAGCTGCAACATGACTGACTCATGCACAGATTGGCTGTAACATGCTGCAAAATTAGCTGCAACGTGGCTGACTCATGTACAGATTGGCTGTAATATATCTGACTCATTCTGCAAGATTAGCTGCAACGTGGCTGACTTATGCACAGATTGGCTGTAACATGTCCGACTCAACTGCAAGATTAGCTGCAACGTGGCTGACTCATGTACAGATTGGCTGTAACATGTCTAACTCAACTGCAAGATTAGCTGCAACGTGGCTGACTTATATACAGATTGGCTGTAACATGTCTGACTCAACTGCAAGATTAGCTGCAACGTGGCTGACTCATGTACAGATTGGCTGTGACATGTCTGACTCAATCTGCAAAATTCGCTGCAACATGGCTGACTCAAGTCTAGATTGGCTGTAATTCGTCTGACTCAAGTCAATGAGACAAATATTGCCTATAACAAAAATGTCTAGCCATGGCTTGTTACCAGAGACATGACAACAACATCAGCTTTAACAAGTTAAGATAAACATTAACTGTAGCATCCCTGACTTAAGTTTGCAAATACATATAACTGTTACATGTCAATGAGATAAACATCAACTGTGACCAGTCAAACAACCATAAGAAAGATTTTGTGAAAACAAACAAATAAAACAGCATTGAAAAAAGAATCCACACAAAATTAAATCAAATAATTGAAATTCAAATGGCTGCAAATAAACATTGAAATAAATTCCAACATTTCTATTCAATTTAACTCCTTTAACTTTTATTAAATATTTGCAATGCATTTAAAATAAAATATTATAACCCCCTTTCTTTTGCAATAACCTGCTACATAAAAAAAAAAACACAAAGCACAGCAGCTGCACTTTGTAAAAACAAGAATAAAGAATAACAAGAAATTTGATTCTGATGTTAATAAAGGACCAAGTTATATTGGTTTTTAGTATAATCTCGCGCTTTAGCTTGAAACCTAAATTAAATGTGAAAAAAATCCAGTTTTTAATCCAATTAAATGACAATTTTTCCAATGTGCAAATCGAATAACATAAATAAAAGTTGAAATTACAATGACAATTTGACAGAGTCCTTCTATACAATATGCATTGATGTGAATGTAATAAATTGGTTGCGTGCTTTCAAATTATTGTGTTGCACTTATTTTTAAGTACTACAGTAATTATTTAAGTGATGGACAATGCAAATACACACTTATATTTTAAGCGGTAAGTACTTATTTTAGAGCTAGAAGCATAATGTATCTCTGTATAAAAATCATGCGAATAATGACTTATTTCAGTTTATTTCTTGGACTGGATTTTCTTCAGTTATTATGAGATATTATGTAATATGGATGTATTGTGTGCCTGTGAGAAAATTTATCACAAATCTGTTGGTTGCATTAAATTCACAATTAATTTTAAATGTCATTTGAATAAGATTAAAATAAATCAAGTCCATCTTTATTTTAATTAAAAATAATATAATATAAAGCAGAATATGAGCTATTGCAGTAAAAAGTTTCTAATGAAGTAGGCCTGGCATCCCATAATATATTCACAGAGTTTTTCGAAACCAAACATAAACAGTGACCTTCCTTTGGGCTTGAAGGTCAAGTGTGCAAATCTTTTTCAATCTCGGAATAAAGCTGTAGATTTGTAAAAATCAAATTCACATCAGCCGCTAGTCAACCACAGACACTTTTATTTATATAAATAGATAGATAAAACCAATTGCTATAATCTGTAGATATGTTAGTATCAAACACTTAGAATAGAGAATCGTACGAAAGTTTTTCCTTGTTCTCTATTGATAATAAATTATAATTATATCAACAATCTACTTATATACAAATCTCTCAAACCCCGTCTGAAATTTATATCCGTGTGCAGTCTATGTTGCTATTTAGTATGGCTGAGACAATTAGGTGATCACATTAACCGGCGCCATCTGTGTTTGAAATTTTAAGCTACATAGCTTGGTTTAAAACGCCATGTATGCCAAGCAGCGCCAAAGTGTCCCATAAAGTAACTGTGTATTACATTCCCATCTCTTTTGATAGGCTTTTTAAATAGAAATAACCTTTTTTACTGCAATAGTTAAGTTCTAATAAAATAAACATTGTGAAGCAGTCCATTCCAAATGTCATCATAATTCTAACAAAACACAATTAAATATAAATTATCTTAATGTGTAAGCTTAAATGTATAATGATAAATATTATACAAACATATTTATTCACTTTTTCACATCTTAATCTATTCGCAAAGGAAGATGTTTTGCTTGTAGTCCCCTGACAATAAAATTAATGTACTCTTTGAATACTTAATACTCATTTAGACTTTAATTTAACAACGAACCAATGAAAAATATTCATTAAAAACTTGCAAGAGTTTGAAGTTTTCTAAATTATTACTGCCATAAAAATATTTAAATAAATTTTAACCCATTGCATTATGATATAAATAATCCGTGACCGGGTCGTATATATAATATGAATCCATTCGTTTTTTAAGGAACTTGTATAAATATAGCATGTCTGTACACATCAGAAATGCTGTAAAAATGATAGAAAAATCTTCACATTTATTTAAAAAGGGGACTGCCTGCATTTCATTGTATTATTTTTACACACTTTTAAATCTCACATCATTCATCTATTTAATTATTGCAAATTTGTATTGGAATGGAACGCAGTTTTTAAAAGGTTAAGGAAGAAAATATGTAGCAATTAATTGCATTGCTGCATATTAAAATTTACCCTTTTATTGATTATTTAGTTTTTACCAAAAGCGTGTGACAGTTTTGGGAGAAATATTCAATGTTGTTGATAAATTTTATGTATAATTAGTGTGTGCTTAAGTCCTATAAACATGTGAATGAATACACTCCAAGATAAAGGGTCAAAACATAGAATAATAAATCAATGTTTGATGTATTTTTACAAATGCTCTTATTTTATTTTAGTTTGTGTTCGATTTAAATCAATGTCGAAGTAGTTTAAAATTAATACATGTGTCTTGTAAAAATGATCTGGAATGTTTTGAAAATCAGCAGCACACATAAAAATAACTTTGATAGATTGATCTTTAATAAGACAGAGCCGGGACAAGGTTTGGGCAAACTCACAAACATTCAAGTTCATTGATACCAGAATTTGCATTCATCGTAAACATCTGATTGTTTAGAAAGCAAAGAAGTCGCCCATTTTAAAAGAATGAGAAAATATTATATATTCTATTCTTGAAAGCATTTAGGATGAAATTAATAATAATGTGGAGGGAGAGTTTTTCGAATAGGGAGCATATTATATTATGGCAAATTCTTGATCCTGCCTCTGCTGTGAATATATTATAGCAAATTCGTGATCCAGCCTCTGTTGTGAATATATTATAGAAAATTCTTGGTCCTGGCTCTGTTGTGAACATATTGCAGCAAATTCATGATCCTGGCTCTGTTTTGAATATATTGCAGCAAATTCTTGATCCTGGTTCTGTTTTGAATATATTGCAGCAAATTCGTGATACTGGCTCTGTTGTGAATATATTATTGCAAATTCTTGGTCCTGGCTCTGTTGTGAATATATTGCAGCAAATTCTTGATCCTGGTTCTGTTGTGAATACATATATTGCAGCAAATTCGTGATCCTGGCTCCATTGTGAATATATTATAGCAAATTCTTGGTCCTGGCTCTATTGTGAATACATACATTGCAGCAAATTCTTGATGCTTGCTCTGTTGTGAATATATTATAGCAAATTCTTGGTCCTGGCTCTGTTGTGAATACATATATTGCATCAAATTCTTGATTCTGGCTCTGTTGTGAATACATATATTGCAGCAAATTCGTGATCCTGGCTCTGTTGTGAATATATTGCAGCAAATTCTTGATCCTGTGAACATACTCAGGCAAATGCTTGACCCTGGCTCTGCTATGAATATATTATGGCAAATTCTTGATCCTCCCTTGTGAATATGTTGTAGCAAACTCTTGATTCTGGCTCTTCTGTGATTAATTAAACCATCACCATATCACCAGAGACAAAGAAATTTGTAATTATTTCACCAATATAAGAAATATGTCATTATATCACTTATTGACATCTCCTTACGTATTTAAGAAATATCTTATAATATCACTAATTGGTGTATGCATAAAGTAAAAAATATGTCATCATGTCATATTGTCTTATCACCAACACCTCAACATTAATTTAAAATGTGTGTAATAAATAATATACTGTGCTTGTTTATAAAGTCGATGTAAGATTTACTCTTAAGACGCCTTGCTTGTGCGAAAATTATTGTTGAAAACATTTAACAATTTTTACAAGCCTGTGATCATTTGAAACATTATGTGCGTTGTGTAATATACTAGTATGTCTCCAATACATAGATATTAATTAATGTTATTAATTTAAGTTATTTAATGGTATACTTAAAAGTAAATTAGATCTGCTCTTCCATAGACAGCGTTAATTTAATTATTTTAGGAAAAAACACTTTTTACAAGTTATGCTTTACAAAATTAAGATGAATTATTTGTTTGTGCCCCCACACATGCAAAATAAATATAAATAAATAGTTTTGTCCGTATTAAAACTCGATTTTTCAAGAAAGGCATACGAATACAGTATTGTATCGAAGATTCAATCCAATATTGTATTTGCCTTTCATGAAAGAATTGAGTTTGTTTATGGACAAAACTATTTATTCATAATGCTTATGTACGGGCGCAAACAATTAATTCACCTTATAATCCTGCAAAAAGTGTTTTTCTCTTAAAGTAATTAAATTAGAGCCATCTATGAAAGAGCATATAATGAATTATTTTATGTTTACCTTTAAAGACACATTTGGGAAACTATTGGCTAATATAATATTGTCATTGGCTGTTTTCTTATTTCAAGTTTCCATCGTGTAAGCTAAAACGATTTTAATTTCCTTTAAATCATTTGCATCTTCTCCCCAAAACTCTTTTAGATAATTTAAAACATACTTAACTTAAGAAATTTGATTAACAAAAATTGATTTTAAAGAGTATGAAGTAAAATGAATGCATTTTGTGATAATTGTGGCCTCAAAGGTAAAAATCATCATAAAATTTTTCATTTTGTTAAAAATTTCAACTTTCTAATAAGTTTTTCAGTCTTGATAAAATGTATCTCTAATTCGATTTTTCTTCTCCACTTGAAGCACTATACTTATTCTAAAGTTTCGTTTTGCATAAGTTTGGTTGACTTATTATTTTTTAAGAAAGTTATTATTTTAATTCAAGGATTTTTTTGTACAAATCAGATAACTAATTAAATATAATATTATGAAGTCAAATTTATGATGAATAATTTTGATGCAAGCAATGAGAAATGTCATTTTTCTACAAGCAATATTATGATTTCAAAAAAAAAATTTACATCTGAATTACAATGGAATGTGTGAGGGTGAGTGGGAACTCTCTTATTCTCTTTTCAAGCTATGCTTACTGAAAACATCTGTTCTGAGGAGTTAATCAATGACATTACAAAACTTATAGACATGTTATAAAGATCTCTAAGTGGGCAAGCAAAATATACGGTAATTGTCATCCTTTTGATTTAGTACTAAATTGTCACGTGTCGCGTGCGGTCGTGTACTGTCTCTAACCGAATTGCAAAACTGAGTATGAAAATGCCCTCATGTATGATAATGAAGTGTTTCCATGGTGAATAGTGTGCCAACTGCAGCACGCAAAGGTTTTGTCCACTGCGCTGTTTGTGATGTTGCCGGCATATATATTGTTTCCGCGCGTGTAGATAAACATTGGCGAACAATTACACCTGATGCCCTAGACTAGGTTGCAGACTTGGATATCCTCTTATAACTCCCACCCACCCCCCTAAAAAAGAAGAAGAAATTTATTACACAGCAAAAAACCAAGGAATAACATTTAATTCATAAATGGTCAGTGGCTGAGTTGGCATCGCGTTTGGATCCCATCCAGGCGTCCCGTGTTCGATTCCTCGGCTGGCTAATCATTTCTTTTTCTTCCATCACAACACAAGCAACATATTCTGTTTACTGTGGTGGTATTAGGAGATTCTCAAATAATGTGGAATGTTTGTCATTCTTTATAAAAAAAAAATACCAGCAAATTACTTATCACAAATAATATGGTTATTTTTGTAAATAATCAAAGATATTATAATGTGTGGGAACCTTTGAAATAATTTCAATAAATGTTTTAAAATATCTCTTCAAATTGGCCACATTTTGGCCAGCAGACACTCGAGTGAATTGCAAAATGGCCAAAAACGCGCCAGTGGATAAATGCGTTTATTACTTGCCACATTTTATGTTTATTTTGTGAGATAATAACGTGTCTATATGTTTGTGATGTCATTTGTTATAAATACACAGCTTAATTTTGAAAAGAAAAAAATGAATGGATGTCAATCAATTTATTTGCTTGCCGAATGATGACAGGATTGCAATCATCGATTCCATGTACAGATTAGCTATGGTTGTGAATTACTCGTCTAATTTTCCATTTTAACTTAAGCTACTTATGTACATAAATTATAATGCTGAAAAAATATCTATCTGTCCCTTTATCCGCAATGCATATTGTGTTCTTGAAGAATAAAGATAAACTACATACTCCAAAGAAAATATTTACAAGTCCAAAAATTGTTTAACCCTTTGCCCGCTATTGACTCAAATATGAGACGTAGTGACCAGCAACATGACTCATTTATGAATTACAAATCCAAATGTTTCCACTCCATAAAACCATATTGTTTGGCAAATCATTTAAATTTTACACATCTGTTAATATCTTTCTTTCTGTCTAAGAATAAAAACGCCATTTTTTGTAACATTTGTGCATCATCTTACGTCCAAATCTCAAGCCCTTATGCCTTTTCTTCCCATTGTAATACAATCACGTAGATTGTAAATGATCCTCAGTATTGACTGTGTGAATAACAGTGAGGATCTAGATTCTTATGTCCATGTCTTGTCAATTCTTTACACTATAATCCCGCCCATTCTTAAAATTAACCTAACCTCACTCTCCATTATAAACATAACCTAAAAAATACTCCAAAATGTTTGGAATAAATTTTAAATAAAAAAATCTGTCACATACATAAAATTACATCGTTAAAACATTTTCAACCGGGTAAAATGAAAGATTGAAATAATACTAGGTGACTTAAAAATTAAAAACAGAAAAATATTGATCTGAAATTCGACAATGACATTATTAATCAAAACAAATCTTGTGATTTATTGTGAATGTGCTAACATAATCGATAACAAGGTTGTGGAAGTACTACCTTGTGAATAACTGTTGTCTTTGTAACTGTAAATAAAACTAAATGTTGTAAAACTGTGTTACAATCTTCAGTAACTGGTTCACGAATAACAATATTTAAAACAGTATTAATTCACTTAGCAATACAAATTATTATGAAAACATGTACGTACCCTATTTATGGCTAAAATTCAGTATTTTTAATATTCCTCTAGTTGTTGTGCCGTTTATTTATTGTTTCTTTTCGGATTTGCAATAAAAATGTGATTTTCTAATCCTATAAGACTAACTTGTCTATTAGAATGCAGTGGAAAGCCAATCAAACATAATAATGCGGCTAAAACTAATTAGAACCATCAAATTACTGGTAACACAGCTCAAAAAATAACAAACGGATTGCAAACTTTAGATCACAGGGTGTCCTTGTTCTACCGTTGGTTCAATGGAAGATGCTCCTAGGAACTAGCGTCATTGACTCCTTCGGCACCGGTGCACAGTCCAACATTTGTATACAGTTGACTTTGTCACAGGATAATGAGTCGCTACTACGACTCGTTCTTGAGTTCAACAGCTCGGCTGTGGAACAATTTGCCAGCCTCTGTGTTTACTTCCCCCTACAACGTGGGTCTCTTCAAAACCCAGATTCACTCCTTCCTTTCCACAAAAAGACCCTCCACACAGCATCCCCAAAGATGACACAGGCCCTGAGGGAAATTATTTTCCTATGGAGTATGGAGTCAACACAAAAAAATTGCAGTATTGATATTACAGTAAATTTCTTAACATCTGTCTACATGCAAGACAATTTGCAATCAGTTTGTGCAAAAAACACAGTATACTGTGCGGCGTCCATATGTCAGCGACTTGCATGTGCAAACCTGTCTCGATCATGTGAAGTGTACGCTAGCAATTTGCATCTGTATTTGCTTACTTGTGCAAATTAGAGCAAATTTAGTTTACGCAAATTAAAATTCATGCTAGTTGTTTGTGCGGTAAAACTGAACATATTGAATGGTTAACCAGTGATTTGGATGACCATAGATTTTAATAAGCAGACATGTTGAATAAATGATGTATGATTTGGATTAAGTAGTTGTTTTTAGATCTATCAGAGAGAGGTCACAAATGTTTAAGGTGTGGAAAAGCTTTCTGGTTGACTGAGGAAAGGGTGAAGTTTGAGAGGATTGTCGCTTACATTCTCCAAAGAATAGGCCACATGGTATAAGTTATGTTGACTGGCATTCTACTGTTTTAATTTTCAAATTCTTTTGTTTGAAACTAAACTAACCCTAGGTGCTTCCTTGAGCTTGATATTTTCACTGTTTTAAACCAAATGTATCACATTAATCCCATCCGCAAGTATACGTAAATTGGCCCTACCATAAAGCGTGATGTGCAAGTAACAATTTATCAAAAATATATAAAATTATGAAAAATCATAATAATGTATTGCAATTCGTGTGTTTTGATTGAAGTAAGTAACCGGATTTAAGTTAAACAGAAAATAAAACACCCCGAAATATTCATCTTCTGTAAAAGAACAGAAATATGATTATCTAATTTAAATAATGATAAATACTAATATAAAAAATATATAATGCCGAATTATTTTTACAGTTATCATGAATATTGTAATAATATAAAGCTAGTTTACCAACTTGTGACTTTGATGCATTAAATGAGAATTACATGTGTCACAAAAATTAAAATAGTAACAGTGGAATAGAAGGAATGGTAATTAGAAATGTTTGATTTTAACCCTTTGAACGCCGGTGATTCACATATGAGTCGTTCCATAAATTTAGCGACTCACATTGTTGTACTATGGGTGGCAATATTTCGCAAGCATTCAGGGTACTGTGTTATTTTATTTGAATCGATATAAACGTGGAAACATTAGTAGACTTAATGTTTTGCTTTAAATGCTTGATGGTTGTAGTTCTTCGACTCATAGTTTTAAAACATAAGCTCGCATCTATTAGAACTATGTAGAAATGAATCTAGTTAGAAAAACAACAGTAACCTGTAATGAGCAACTTAATCTAACGGTAATTCTTTTAAATTTATGGCAATGCCTGCAATTTAAATACTTTTCTTTTTTCCCCGGTGTTCAAAAATACTGAAAAAACGGTCCAAATGAGAATACAGATTCTAGTAAACTTTACTAAAACATCTTCACTTTCTTGATCCATGACAAAACATTACCAAAGCTTGCATGGCCATTTTGAACCACACATCTTTTTAAAACCTTTTCATTTCACATTTTCAAAATAAAATTTATGTGCACGATAATATTCAGCAAACAAATTTAATAAATAATAATGCTTATTGAATGAAAACACAAGTTGTTTTTACTGAAAACTATAGATTAGAGTTGTTTTTATGATTTAAAAGATGGGATGACATAGATATATTATTATTATTACAATGTTGAAATGTTATTAGGTAAAGAAATAGCTTTTAGGAATAATATGTTATAACAATAATCCACAATGTAGCCAACTTAAAACTGCAAGTTTAGAATTGAATGGCAATTAGTAAATTACTTTCAAATTAGTATTCCATTTATAAAAGTAGATTTAGAGTTATTTGTTATTGTTTTTCCTTTAACGCGCAGAACATCTTTTAAAAAACAAGTTAAGATTGAAAGGATGGAGACATTCCAAAAAATAACACCTTTAAATATGAATAATATGACGGAGCTGATGTTTAAAACATTATAAACAAGATTTACATATATTAAATTGATTGCTAATGATAAATGATAACTTTTGCTTAGCAAATTACACGATAGCTAAATAATATAAAAAGCAATTTTGTAATAATTTTTTGTTATAAATTTAAAATTCAAGTTCGATTATTTTGGATTATTCTGCATAAAAGTGTATTTCTTCTGTTTTCAAGCATGTTGCATTTGAGTTACCGCTAAGCATACAACAAAGATGATCACAAGAAGTGACATGTGGGCGTGTTTCCTGATCCAAAATTCTGAGGATTCTCCGCTTAATCCCTCAGGCCTCGGGCATATTTTGTCAGAAGGTCAAAAAATTTCCACTTTATGATAAAATTCAAATAATATAAAGCGTGGTGTTTACTCTTTCTAACACCGTTAAATAATATTTTTCACCATGATATTAAGAAAGACAACGATTTCTATGATTTCTATAGGCAGAATTGTGTTTCACCATCATTATGAAATTCAAATGGGATGGTGATATACGATATCAGGCAAGTGTAAGAGACAGAATGTGTGCTGAATAGGTATAAATCAAAAGGTACCAAGTCAGTGGCGACATTGGTTTACATTCAAATCTATATCAAGCGCATTTTTATTGTTTTTTTTATTTATTATTTTATACCGCCATGCCTACAGTGTCATGTCCTGTGGTAGATGAAGGGTTAACGTACAGAAAAAAATCACATTGTTTATAGATGTACGGGCTTTGACTTATTTAAAAGATGTTCTGTCGCTACATATGATAACAAAATAAGCTGACGCATTCAAGGAGTATTAGACAGAAGCTGTGAAGGTGGCTTCAGCATTTCCCATCAAAACCTAGCCTTTGCATCAAAACTATTGTGTAATAACATCCATTGAAGATCTCTCGCGTGAACAATTTGTAAAAGAATGAAATATAATAAACCATGACAGATTTGTTCACGGCAAAATAAATTAGAGTAAGTTAGGTAGGTTTAGTGTAAAATCAATTACACGTGGCGCCCTCTGAAGGAGAGAAGCAAACAGCACAAGTAATGTTCTGTACTTATAGTAATGTTCTGCTTAGTGCAAGAATCCCTTAAGTTTGAGTGGCTTACATAAGAGTACATGTGTAAGAATTAAAAGGTTTAATCGTGACTGATTGGCAGGCGGCTGGCTTCCGTGGAAGACACATTATAATTATTTTACCAAAACGGTTAATTTTTCACAATTTTTATATACGCTTGCCACTTTTATGATAAGAACCAACCGCATTGGATAAAAGACACTATTATTGTTTGGAACTGATATTATATAAGCTCACGTTAATTTAAATCAAACGTTGAACAGCCCGACACTTAAATATGCAATAAACTCAGCCATGCAATGGCAAACTAGTCAATAAGAATATGTTAAATCCATAACCCAGCGTCGTGTATTACAAATATAGTCCGCAGCGTGTAAAGTCCTTACCCCCCCACACATGTATCGCTTCTGAAGTTACATTATGTGAATTTTATAAAACAATGGGTACCCATTTTCGCTTTGTACTTTTTATACAAAGTAACAATGTATTAAACTTAATAATGCAATGTTAAAATATGTGATTTGCTAATTTTTAAGGATTTATTATATACATTTGAGATTTCAATAAAATAATCACACATTTACAATTAATGTTTATTTATTTTATATAAACCCAAACCGTTTAAAACACCAAAACTGTTGGAATTCAGAACTTTATATAAACTTCTTCCAGAGAAATCTGTTCATAAATGAGGTAAGAACTTTTTTTTTAAATAGGCAATTCACTCTAAAAAGAGTGCTCTGTTTAGGTAAGAACTTAAATCAAGATAAATTCTTTGATTTCTTTGAAAAAAACAAATGTACCTTTTTACAAAATTATTGTTGGTACCTACTTTTATGTCTAAAAACAGCATGTGTACAGTTCACTAAAAAATTTAAGTTGGTTCCATGCTCAAAATGAATTCACAAATAATTTTTCTGGAATGTAAAAACTCAACTCTTTAAGATAACTACATCCCTTCTGCAATACGGTTTCCAAATGCAGGAACCAATGATCTGGAATGAGGAGGTTCAACATTAAAAATATATACTTACAATATACCTGTTATATTTTTTTTACGTTAGGGGGATTCATTAATTACTTGAGCACAAAAAGGGGGAGGGGGTCCAGCAAAATCTCACGTTACTTGAAAAGAATATATGAAGTGGCCTAAATTTATCTCACTAAGGGGGGGGAGGGGTTTAGATTGGGAAGAAAAACTGCTAACGCAATTAATGTATGCCACCTTAGCTCCACGGAAACGAAAATAATTTCCCTCAGGGCTTATGTCATCTTAGGGGATGCTGTGTATGTTTTAAGGAAAGGGAGGAGAGGAAGTTCTGGGAATGAAAAAGGTGTGCGGGGTGGGTAGGAATTTGGTGAATCAATGTGTGTCTGGTGAATCAATGTGTCCAGGGATAACAAACTTATGAATCCATCCCTCCAACTGCGGTGCAAGGGGATTAGTCGAGTGTCCGGATAGAGTGGGCATAAAGTGGGCAAATACTTCTGCCACCAAGACCTAAACAAATCTCATCCCATGAATCCGGGCACCCCTGCTAAATCACTAAACGTAGTGAACCGCTGGACGTGAGCTACGGCCGAGGTGTTGGTTATCCAATAAATGGTTCCTGGGGCAGCGGTAAACATACCTGCCTCCCAAATTGGATAATGCTAGAAATACCTGTCAAATTTGATTTAAGTGTCAGAAAGAACTCTTAAACCTCCCTTATTTAAATGCTATGAATACCTACGCCAGATGCTCTGGATTGATGAAAACGTGGCCTATCTAATTTATTTTTTTATAACGCGGATACGGTTTACGAATCCCACCAGTGGCCTAAGTCCCATGAGCACTTAGGCCCATTGTGCTATCTCCCATTTTACCTCAATCCTTTTAACAATAACCCAGTACCTTTTATAAAGTTCACCAGGGTTATCATTGGATATGTGGCTATGTCTCCTGGTTCTACAGTGTGTATCCCAGGTATCTGAGCCTAGTTCCCACCCAGCCCCGGATCTACGACTTTTTCAAACCGGGGCAGAAACTTAATAGTGGCGCCCCCTCTCTGGGGGGGGGGAATCTGAATGTAAAACACTATCTTATTTACTTTATAATTATTAAAAAAAAAATACTACATGATATATGTTATGTCGAATTCATATTATTCTTATAATTAAATTATAAAATGTAAATGAAATCCTCAGCACGGGAGATCCCAGTGAGGATATCATTATCTCTATTTGTTATTAAGAAATGAAGATAATAAATCATTATTATTATTATTAATGGAATCTTTCAGTTCAATTTTCATCCACTTCCTGAACTTCCGAAAAATGTGAAACTGAATCAATGGAATGGCATCATACAAACTCACCGAGGACGAAAAAATTCAAAACTATGCGATCGGCAGGGAAAGTCATGGTGACAGTGTTCAGGGATGCAGAGGGTTAAATTATGGTTGATTTTTGGATCACAATAAATTCTGTCTAATACGTCACAACCCGTCAAAATCTTAAAGCACTCTTTCGCCCAACAAAAGCTACGGCGGATGACCTTAGGAAGCAGGGCCGTGCTTTTTACCACTCTGGGATACGGGTCCTTGTTAAAAGATGGACTAAAAGTTTAGAAATGGACGGAGATTATATTGAAAAGTCTCAAATTTATTGACAATAGTGTTGTTTTCGACCTATGTAATCGAATTTTTTATTTCTTGACAATTAAAGGAGAAAAAAAAATAGGAGGCATTACTTTTTGACTGACCCTCGTACAATAACAAAAATTAACCAATATTAAAGTTTACTTTGCCTTATTAGTATGTGATTAGCGTGTTTTTTTTTTGTTCTTTTTAGACCATATTTTTTCACCTGCCAATGCCCTCACTGTGCCATCTCAACGCCCCCTAATTTTCTCTGGGTCTTCTACTGCCCCCCTTAACGGCTTAAGACTGCGGCAGCGTTCATTGATCTCTCTGCGGCTTACGACACGGTGTGGCACAAAGGCCTCCTTGTCAAGCTCTACGACACCATAGAGGATGGCAACACAGTACGACTTATTGAGCAACTACTAACTGGCCGTACTTTCAGGGTTTTTCTAGGAGGGCTAAAAAGCAAAAAAATGCACCTGAATAATGGCCTTGCCCAAGGCTCAGTACTGGCCCCATCGCTCTTCAACATCTATACACGAGATCTTCCTCACACTGAAGGCAGAAAATTTGCTTACGCAGATGACTTCGCCATCACAGTCCAAGCCAAAACCCTCAATGCAGCAGAAGAGATCCTTAATTCTGACCTCAAGGCTATGGAAGAATTTTTCCTCAATTGGCGACTAAAGCCGAATGGGTCGAAAACAGTTGTGACAGCTTTCCATCTCAGTAATTCACAGGCAAACGCAAAACTCTGTGTTCAGTTTGATGGAAAAAATATTTACCATGACCCCCATCCCCGCTATCTTGGAGTAACTTTGGACAGGAGCCTGAATTACCGGAAACACATGGAAACAGTGGGCAAAAAAACCAGGACAAGACTAAACTTAGTCAATAAGCTGGCTGGTACTAGCTGGGGATGCGACGCCAACACGCTCAGAACGGCATCCATTGCCCTGGTTTTCTCAGCAGCTGAATACTGTGCTCCAGTATGGGCCAGAAGCGCCCACACTTCCATGGTTGACGTTCAGCTTAATGCCACAATGCGAACCATCAGCGGAACCTTAAAATCGACTCCTCTTCCTTGGCTCCCCGTACTTGCAAATATAACCCCGCCAAATATCAGGCGAGAGATTGCAACACTGAGGGAATACAAGAAGGCGCTGCAAAAAAGCGAAATACCCTTGCACGATGATGTCGTTTCTCACCCGGCATGCCGCTTAAAGTCTCGAAAACCCTTCTGGACGGAAGGAGAAAGACTCCTTCGAACACCTCTAACCCCAGAAGATAGGTGGAAGCTTGAGTGGCAATCAGCCAACGTCAAAAACGCCCATCTCGTGCAAGACCCCACTGAGAGACAGCCTGGGTTCTCATTGCCTCGCAAACTCTGGACTGCCATCAATAGGATAAGGTGCTCCCATAGCCGTTGTGCTCATATGATGCATAGATGGGGCCTTAAAGAGTCGGCGACGTGTGAATGCGGTGCGGTGCAGACCACCGAACATGTGGTCAACGAATGCCCGCTCCATTCATTCCCCGGCGGGATTGATGAGGTCCACAGGGCAACGCCTGAGGCCCTAGACTGGCTCGCAGACCTAGATGTCCCCCTCTGACCCCCCACCATACGAAAGAAGAAGAAGAAGACTGCCCCCCTGAAAGTATCAATTTAAAAAAAAAAAAATTACATGTGCTTCACGCAGGAGGCCCTGAGGAAGATAATTTCCCTTGGGGCCTATGTCATCTTTGGAGATGCTGTGGAGAGGGTTTTTTAAGGGAAGGAAGGAGAGGGGAATTCTGAGAAGGAAAAGGGTTTAAGGGGTGGGTAGGAATCTGGGGTTCAGTGTGTCCTGGTCATCCGCCTCCAAGACCTAGACAAACCTCACCCCATGAACCCGGGCAGCCCTGCTAAATCACCAAACGTAGCGAACCACTCTGGGTGACCTATGGCAGAGGCCACAATGAACCGTCACATTGAGAACCTAAGACTTACACTACGCACGTGTTCAAAATCGAATTAGGATATATTCATAAATAATCTTAGGATGTGTTCAAAACCAACTGGGCATTTTAAAATCAAATGAATAATCAATAGAACTATGTGTGGATGCCAGGCGCTTTGTGAATCAAGATTTTTTTTTCAATCAAACATATAAATTACGATTGCGCCTCCTAAAACTGCCGCTTGGGGCAGGTGCTCCAGTTCCACCCCCCTAGATTAGGGGCTGTTCATTAGACATTGGCACCATAGGTGAATTGGAGTCTCTTCATCCTTTTCTGCATCTATTGGTGTTTTCTACTCCCAATAGCCGCATGTGTGTCCTGAGATGACAGTGTCCCGTTAGTAGTCCTACAAGTTCCCTCAGCGAGTTTCTGTCGACATCGAGTAGTTTCCTGGTCCGTCTGGGTTCCGGTCCATTTGAGTACTTGCCTCATTCCAGGTGCCCTCTCCCATTCCTTCCACTGCTGGGATTTGACCCACCTTTAAATATGTGGCCTATCTAAGGCCCTGGCTACACGAACGGTTCTCCTTTCACGGGAAACCGTCTATAATGTAATATAAATGTTTTGCGCACTTGAAGTGAAATGTCACAAAACTGCGCTAAATAAATATAACGTAATTATTATTATAAACCACAGCAGACACAATTTACTATGAACGTTGTATGGCCCTAATGTGGAAGTAAAAAATTTGATCCAGTTTTTATGTCAAAAAATCGATAAAGAATCTTCATACCTAGGTGATTCTGACATTTCACACAGGCACTTCTAGCATTAAACCCTAGATACATACCTTTTTCACTCACTGGTCAGTGGCTGATTTAGCATCACGTCTGGTTCAAGTCAAGTCAAGGAGTCAAGAGTTCCATTCCTAAGCTGGTAAAGTCCTCCATTATAACACAAGCAACATTTTCCACTTACTGTGTTGGTAGCAGGAGATTGTCAAATAGTGTTAAGTCATCCGTAACCCGGAAATGTTTATCTTTCTTAAAAATAACACATAAATAACATCTTAAGTAACAGTATGTGGGTATTCCTTGTAGAGATTAAATTGAAACCACTTATTTCTTAGTTATTGATTTATTGGGTGCTGCGGAATGATACACAAAATAGATAAATAAGTTTGAAAAAATTACACATGAATGAGAATAAGATTTAGAATCATAACTTGATATTGAGAGGTCTATCGACTTGGCTTTTGATGAAATAAACAGGAGGCAGCACGGTTTCTTCGCAGTGGCATTTTCTACCAGTAACAAAGTCAAAATGTCCTATTTTGGTTTTGCATTGTTCGCAATGGAGTCTTCCCTTCGTCCAGTTGCTCTCTTGAACCTTAGCTATAATCCATTCGGGTAGTAAATCATCTTTTAGGTATATTAACTTATCGTCTAACATAGATTCGCATCGTATTATTGAAACTCCCGCGGAGGTTTGATTTGCGTCTCCGTGAGGGGAAAGCTGTTCTATTTCAGTGTCCTTGAGCAGCACGGTACGGCACTTAAAACACTTGATAGCACTCATTTTGAAAATATTATCATCTTATCTACACAAAACTTTAAAAACGTGCCAATCAGAAGTGTCAAACATGTAAATATGTGTAAACATAACCTCAAAATGTCAAATGATAACCATAGAATAATATTTTTGTAGATAGAATTTGTCAACCACTTTTTAAACCATTTTACGAGTAGCGACTAGCGATTAGCGACACTAGCGACTGGCAAAAATGTAAAACTGAATTTCTTTGATAGACGAAATATCCGAAATTATAAATTAAGAGTATGCGATTTACACGCGTTAGAAGTGAAACCTTCAGAAAACTGAAGTAGACAAGAGTAGGGAGGCTACGAAGCACCACACAAAGAGAAGACCGATGATACTATCTCAATATCCCGCAAGCTACATCTTATAGATGTAGTATGTGTTCGTCTCTTTTTAGTGTTTATTTTCTAGCCATTACTTTTCGTTTCATCGAGTTTCAACGGTGGTGAAGAAGTTTTCATTTCAATACTCAATGAAGTACTCCAAGCAGTTTTGAATTATTTATACAGAAATATTATATAGGTACTTAGATCAAAAATAAAATTCCATTAACAGCACAAAAATTTGGAAACTAACTAAAAAAAAGTAGTTGATCTTATATGTGTTTACGCTTGGCATGAGAGATATTTACGTCCGTCAAGTTGACATCTGGTAGGAGCCCTGGCAAGATAAGCCTACTGCTACCATTACTAAAAAAATACTGATATACCGGCCTCAACATTATCCGACAGTCTGCAAATTTGTCTAACAACCAGCAGCTTTTTTGAAATGAAACTTCTTTAGCACCGTTGTGATTTGAAACTCCATGGAACGGAAACGAAACTAAAAAGAGACAAACACATACAACTATAGCCTGCAAGAGAATGAGATATAATGAAACCTTACCGCATTGGCCGCTTTGATTATGAGCTCACTTTTCATGGCTCCTATAGTTTGAAATTGTATGGGTAAGGTTTCAATAGTGAACTGCGCTCGATTTTTTTTGTTTTACTAGATTCATTTGCCATTGTGGGAATTATATAAATGAATCCAGCAACTACCGTTCGCCTACGTGCATATAACCATTTATTCCATTGTAACAATATCAACGAGTGGCTGTAAACAAAAAAAAACATTTAAAAATCTTCCCTAATAACACAGTATTGCATACATAAGTTACTCATTTTCGTTTGTCGTTTAAAATAATGCGACTCAAATTGTGAATATTCCAAAACATAAATAGTTATCTAATGATTTGGAATTTTTCAGCATTCCTAGAAATTATTAAAAAATTACACCGAAAGAAAATTCTCGTAAGTTTCTAGTCCAGTGGTATTATTTTATGTATGAGCGAGCGCGTGAGGGTTCGTCGTGACTTGGAGCTTGGAGCCGCGGTACATTATTCCAATTATTCATGTGACGATGATCAGGGGCGTAAATCTTGGCTTTAACCTTGAAACTGACAGGAGTGAACCAAATTCTTATAGATAAAGCTGAATTTTATTATAGATAGGTCTAACTTTAAACGTCAAATTGCGTCATGCGATTATCAAACGAACATGAATTTGTGTTGTTGACATCGCCATGGGCATATTTCATTTAAAAATCGTTTACAGGAATTCCAGAGGTGGAAAAATGTTTCAAATGTGTCCGCAATTGATCCAGAAATCAGGTAATTACATGAGACATTAACATTCAGCTTAATTTATCTGTAAATCTATTTGAGGTTAAATGACATTTGTATTGATAAAATTTTCTTTCAATTTTACTTTAATAAGTATAATTGTAATACGTACGCCTCGTACGTCATACATATGTCTGTTAATGTTATATTATCGTTAAAACAAGCTTATGGGTCCGAGTGGTTAATGTTTCACAAATATTGTTTCAGAAAATGTTCCAGACTTTGAATGATTTTGGAGCTTTACGTTAGGAACACCTTATAACATTGTTTGGCAGACCATAACACTGTTAATGGCAGGTAAAATTAATAATGCTACTTATTTATATGTTCATATGAACAGAAGTGAGAATACTTTTCCCTTGTGATAAACAAAGTATGTCATCACAAGGGAAAAATACTGTATATTCGGTTCACAAACTTTGTTTAATGTGATATATTTTTTTCAGAAACACATGATGCGGTTTTTACTGTGAGATGGCTGAAATGGGTCTCCGATGAAGGTATAGGTACTGTGTTTAATTTCGGTTGAAAGGAAATTTAGAATATGTAGATTTTTTATTTTATTCTACAAGAACTGTACGGTGACTGCTGGAAAGGAAAAATGGCTAAAACGCTATATAGATGTGACATTGAAGATGAATGTATATAAACAAACAATACAGCTATTGTTTACGTTAATCTTTAATGTCACAGCTGTATGGCGCTTTAGCCATGTTTCCTTTCCATTCCTTTGTCGATATTCTATTTCAAACCATTTTTCAATTCATCGAATTCACCGAACCAGTGTTTTTATGTGCTATTATCGATTGTCTTTCTGAAAATAAAAAGAATTTAAACATGTACCCCCGAGTTATCATTTTTCAAGCAGAAAAATGTAAATTCGTCGTAGAAAACCATAATCATTATTTGAAAATGTTTTCCTTTTATAAGGAGTTCATATTTCAAGTATTTTAGGTTTTTTACTAACGCATGAATTTTTGATTTCCTCAGGATAACAGGTTTCCATCTGACAAAGCTCCCTGCTGAGAAAATGAGCTTTAAAAATTATGTAAAGCTCATTCCCTCAGGCTTTGTCAGATGGAACGTTGTTTTCTTGGGGAAACAAACATTTTTCTGCTTTCAAGTATTTTTATTTTTAATAATTTATTTGGCTAATGAATTAATAAAGTAGGTCGAATGCAATTATATTGTCTATGGTGGCAAATGGCCTTGAACTCCTCTATGTTATTGTCTTTGGTGGACCATTTTATTTTTGGTTAAGTTGGTGACAGTGATGACAAAACTTCTAGTATGGAGAAGGCCCGAAGATATCGATCTAGGGATTGGTTTATTTATGACGATGATGTGACGCTTCGAGCCGCTCGTTCCCTGTTGTTTCGTTTTTCGATGGTTTTTCGCATGTTTTTCGTTTCGTTCGGTTTCGCTGATTGTGAGTGTGACAGGTCTGACAGGAAATTCACTACATAATTTATACGTCGTATCAGAATATTATCAAAAGCATAATTACCTGCGCAAGACGCGGACGGTTGTCGTTACCCGCTGTTTCTGTTCCCCTGTTTACTTAACGAGTGATTATCATGTGAGCCGGCTGGCAGGAGGTGTGAAAAAAGCCTACATATTTGTGATAATTTGACGATTTAGGATTATCGAATAAATGCTGAAGCCTCGATCCCATATCGTCTGGAATCAGCCTCGCAGCTGCTGAATCTCACCCTTGGCGTGTTGTAAGTCGCACTTTTTTTCCCCCTTCAAGTATTTACGATACAATATATTTTTTAATTGCACGCCTTTTTTAATACAATGTCCCGAACAGAAAGCATGGTAAACTTTATTTAGTGTGCAACAAGTTTATTTGTTTATATTTTATTTCTTGAACGTAAATTATTGTTTGTTGGTCCCCATTAGCGCAGGTTGGCTAGGGGTAAAATGTCCTCCAAAACTTCTGAAATAAAAGCTGGGCGGATAATCAAGTCCACGGAAAACTGCAAACGGCTCAAGCAGAGATCAGGTAGGCGGGCATGCCAAACAAAGGAACGGTCTATTCCTAGGCTTCAATTGTTTCCCTAACCCAACAGTTGCCGTAGTGGTATCATAGAATATAGTGGCTGCAAGCCGACATGCATACATACCATCCTGGGACCTGACAGTAATGCACGTTGATGGACTTATCTTTTTATTCCCTGGAAGCTTCTAGATCCTAGATGATGTTGTTTTATATTGTATTGCTAGTTGCATCTCTCTCACCCCTTAGCACCCATATTGTAACACCATAGTCAGATATCAATATAGAAAACTGCATTTTAATTTACCTACTTGGTGAGTCCTAATTCTGTTCAGATTTTTTTTTGTCATAACAATCACTAAATGATTATATTTCTTGTCACAAACTTCGGCGTTCAAATATAGTTGAGACTTAATTATTGAAGGGTTTGTGATAGCTTTTACCAATTTAAAAATTATAATTAATTTTGCTGTTCATTAGTCTAATATGTAAATATCAATCTACAAGTAAGAGTTCACTCGACCTAAGTTATTTGAAAAATGTCTTGTCCTGCCTCATTCATAGATGGCATTGCCAAAAGTGTTGTTCCAAATGTATACAAATTAAAGCAGTTTCCTGTATTGGCATCTTATCGTAATCGAAAAGGGGGTTGCAAGTTAAATAATATTAGTGTAAATATGTCTTTTTTTTCTTACCCTACTTACATAACATACCACCAACCTGGCCCTGCAATTTTTTATAATGAAATTTTCTACAAGACACTCATATTTACCCAATAAATTACCTACCGTATTAATAATAATTGCAATGAGAAATTGTTTTACAGCAATTATACATCAAATACACAATAATTAACCTATTATTATGAGAAATATCGTAATTTTCTGGTTCAATAAGTTTATCACTTTGATTAACATAATTTTTTAATAAAATCTCACCACCTGAGGGTTCTTATTCACGTTTATTATTGTTTGCAAGTTTTTTCTTCAATTTGTTATCGTTATTTTTTGATAATAAAACCACAACGCATGGATTTTGCATTATCAGAAGGGGCATGTTATGATTAAGCGCTTAACAAATAACATACTTTACAACACTTATCAAATATTTACTGGCTAACTGTAAGCACATTGGAACTACATAGTTAAAATCTGGTTTAGCCAATCTTTTGAGAACTAAACCATAAGAAAATGGCTTTTGACTTTATTGTGACGGGTTTATGAATTAATACACAATTAATCTTTATTTTGGTTACAATCAATTTGCAACTATGACACGTATTTTAAGCAGCTCAGATTAGGGACTTACGTGTTATATTTGATGAAAAGTTAACATTTACTCTGCACGTAAATGAATTAACAAATAGAGCTATAAAAATGCTTGGTTTTATATGCAGAACAGCAAGTGATTTTAAGTCACTAGAATGTTTGAAAATATTGTACACTTCTTTAGTAAGAAGCCAAGTAGAGTATAATTTACCCATTTGGTCCCCATTGTATAAAATACATTCCGACAATATAGAAAGGGTACAGCACAAATTTCTAAGATTTATTAACTTTAAGCTGAATATTCCAATTCAAAATATTAACTATGTCCTTTTGATGAAACAACTCAACTTAATTACGCTGTCAGATAGGCAGATCATCTCTGACCTTGTACTATTAAATAAAATCATTAATAATTGCATTGGCAACGTAGAGCAGTTGAGCTGGCAACACGGTATCGCTCCTAAGTAGATAAGTATAAACATCACCCCTAACTATTACACATCTGCCCTGATGATGGACACTGCAACGCTGTCCGAAACGTTGGCTAAAGAAGGAGGTAGCGCAACATGGCATAATACCCCAAAAACTAATAACAAAAAAAAAAAAAAAAACTTTTTATGGGTTAACTGAGAAACTCGGCCCTCCCAAAAGAAATCTGATTGTTCTCTTAACCCTTCGTTTTACCAAAAGGGTTTCGACGAATATTTTCTCCCTCTGGGTTAGCCGAACTCCTAAGCAAACGGTTTATGAAGTGTCTCTTGGGTCAGTCCTGTCGGGCAATTACTTGAATTAGTTCGGTAAGCAACTCTAACACTTATACATGACCTTACTCGTATATCGGTCATCACAGCTGAGACATCCCTTCCAAATATCACATCTTTAAGCCTGAGCGACAAAGTGTAAGTAGTAAGAGAATTAGTAAGAGAGTTAATAACTAATTACATAGTAAAAGAAGTGAATGAGTAGTAGAAGAAGTGAAGCGGGAATGAGAAAATATTTGAGATCGAAGAACTAATCAATACACGCTCGAAAATCTGCAAAAATTAAATGGTTTGTTACAACTTAACATTCTCAAAAATGTTGTATTTATTTTCAACTCTCAAACGGTGCATCAGGATAATTTACACGGTGATGGTATGTCATCGACGTTGTTACAAAATTACTGAGTCAAATCAGGAAATTAGAATAGGATATGGAAATTAAATGAAAAATGATTAATTTGCATTTTCCTGACTGTAAAAAAAACTGACCGTAAAAAAAACATGATAATAAGCAATAATTATTTATTTTTGCAGTAAGTGACAGTGAAAATGGTAAAAATTTATGTCAGCATAATCGGTTATAAATTTTATTTAGTTAGTAGCGAGTTCCCGGCATGCGTTGCAATGCAACTTAATAAATAAATTGTGTGTGTGTTCCATGCGTCCCCGTTACCACTCGCATTCCCCTCCCGCGTTCACTCCTCCTTCACCCCCCTCCCGCGAGCCCCTGTCCCTCCTTCATTTTCCATCACCGCTTCCCGGAGTTCCCTCCTACCGCCTTCCCATTCTGCTGCTAAACTATATGAAACACACATATTTTTCAAACAACTCAACCCATTGTAAAATTTCAATACAAATTTAATAACGCCATAGCTCATCAGTTAAAAAGAAACCTTCGCGGGCGTGCGCACAACAATTCATAAAAATTTCATCACAATAGGATGAATAGTAAAGGAAATAATTTCATAACCTCACTTTTATATGTGGAAACCATCGTGGGCACGCGCACATCAAATCACCAAAGTTTCATCGCAATCGGATGAATTGTTTAGGACCGCGTAAGGGACAAACAAAGAAACATTCATTTTTATATACAAATATTAAGATTAGTTATGCCAAATTTTCAATTTACTTTATTTTTTTAAAATTTTATTTTTATTTTTTTTTGTGCATTATCAATGTTACAGATTAATATAATCCTTTTACAATACACATATAATATTAGATTGGATTATGTACATGTAGGTACATTGTGCATACAACATAAATTCATTATTGTGTATCGCATCATCTGATTGCATAAATAAAATTACAATAATACATATTTTAAAGCTCTTGCCTAAAATACTCTTGAAACGTTCAAGACTAATGTTGAAAATGTCAAGGGACCTAGAGATATCATTTAGCAGTACCTCTTGTCATGCTGTGCTGGGCCAGAACATCTGTTCTACCATGTGGGATACAGAGCAAGTCATGGTGGCGACCCTGGCAGTAGTTGTTCGGTACTGTCAATGTAATAGTTCATAATTTTGAAAGCTGTTACTGTTAGGGTTCCATTCCTTCTACATTGGAGACTTTCGAAGCGCGCTTCAGATAGAAAATCCATATGATGCATAATGAAGTTATTTTTTTATTATTTCTTATAGAGCAATAACAATTGAAATGCAAGCAATATTTGATGCTGAAATATTTCATTGTTCCCTATTCATTCTGAAAGTGACTTTGCGATGCAAAAATAGTTGCATTTACCTTAAAATTTCAGGCAGAAAAACTGCTAATTTCATTATGCCAGAACTTACCGTCTGGAAGTGGGACACGATAAAACTGACTTTTTTGTGCATATTGTATGAGAATCCCAATTGCTGAAAATGGAACTACAGCATCCCCAATTGGGGTATGTTGCGAGGTTGAAGAGATTGGGAAGAGAAGGAGATGAGGAAGAGGAAGGTTGGAAAGTACCCGACTATTCAGATAAGGTCACCAATTTTGGCTAAAATCATTTCAAGCAACGTTTTCCTTCTTTATATTTTAAGGCGGCGATACCGCCGCCCCGGTAACCATTTATTGGATATCCAACACCTTTGCCATAGGTCACTATAAGTGGTTAGCTACGTTTGGTGACTTAGCAGGGGTGCCCGGGTTCACGGGGTGAGGTATGTCCGGGACATGGCAGCAATTGCGCCTGCCCACCTACTGCGTGGCGGGCCGGATCGCGAGAGACTGGTTGAAAGAATCCCTTTGATCTCCAGCAGGACAGTCTCGGAACATCGCCTTGCACCGCGATGGGAGGGTTGGATTCATACGTCCGTTACTCCTGGACATGCTGACCCCCAGATTCCTTCTCAACCCTCATACCTTTCTCTTCCCAGAACTTGCTCGCCTTACTTTTTAAAAATGACCCCCCACACAGCATCCCCAATGATAACATAGGCCCTGAGGGGAATTATTTTATATGGCTAAAATCATATCAAGTAATGTTTCCATACTGTATGTTGAAGAACTAACAATTAAATGTTTACAATAAATAATAAAAAAAACGTTTTTTAAAGCCATTATTGTTAAACAAAGAAGTCTTAAAACATCAATTTATTTTCAAGGATTTGACATGCTCTTTCGCTCACTCTGAAAGTATTAAAAATGTACTTTTATCACAATTCAACAAGTATCAAATTTTATTCACACAAAATAATATTAACCCAAAACTTTACTGCTAAATGCACAAATCCTAATGAGTTAATCAATGCTTTATATGTGTATGGCGTATTCGCGGCAGCGCTTTATAATTAAAACTGGCATACATTTGCATAAATTTGCATGACGCATCTGTAATGGGTGTATGCATTTCTGTACAAGAAAAAAATGTCTCAAAATGGTTTGTTGAAATAAATGATTATTGAAGTCGTAACTAATGTTAATTTGAAAAAATAAATGCGTAGTTAATGTTAATGTCACCAATACTAGTAAAGAGCTGTTTTGAGTTGTGAGTCATTGAATTTTTATGATGATAAATTGTTCCTTAATTATCTCCCTTCTCACACGTCTTGCATGAAAACGAAAGAGACAGAAATTACCATTACGTCGTATCTAATCAAACGGCTTCCGTGATCAAGGGACAAGGCTCTCAACTAGCGATCCGGAGGTCGTGGGTTCAAATCCTGGCATGCGCGGATAAATTTTGTTTGATTGATTTGTGTTTTCACAATTTAATCATTTAAAATAATACAATGTATATTTACAGCATGTTAAAAGGTACTTTCAGTATCGCCTTGGTCTAAGACCACCATTCAGAATTGAAGTGTTGCTTGAAATGGCTTTAGTGACTGGATCTGAATAACCAGATACTTCCCCACCTTCCTCTTCCCCGTCTCCTTCCCTCCCCACTTACTTTCACGGACGGCCGGCGTGGTCTAACGATAAGGCTCTTGACTCGCAATCCGAAGGTCGCGGTATCGAATCCCGGCGTGGCAAATAAATTTTATTTAATAAATTTGTGTGATTTCACAATTAATTCATTTAAAATAATTTATAATATATTTACAGCATGTTCCGAAGTGGAAGATACTCTCAGTATTGTCCTGGTGTAAGACCACCTTCAGAATTGAAACTTTGCTTGAAATGGCTTTTAGCCGTGTTTGGTGACCAGATTTGAATAGCCAGGCACTTCCCCACCTTCCTCTTCCCCATCTCCTTTCCCTCCTTCCTTCAGCCTCACAAAATACCCCAATCGGGGATGCCATAGTCTCACTGGCTCCAGACAAGAGCAGTTGGGACTCTTGTGAGGTATTCACATAAAAACACACATAAAAATTTAAGAATCTTACATTCTTTTTGAATCTCAGTCTATTACTGTGCTGAATTAAAGAGTTTGGTTTAGGGCAGGGGTCTCCAAAATTTCCAGCCTTAGGGCCATATTGATTACTCCAGTAAGTTCCAAGGGCCAATTAAGTATTGAATTCGTTTTTCGCGGGCCGGATGGATGACACTGGCCGGCCGGATGTGGCCCGTGGGCCGTAGTTTGGAGACCCCTAGTTTAGGGTTCAAATTTCATGCAAATTTAAAAAAGTCTCCCGATGAAAAAGTCTCTCCTGTACCTAGGATTACCATCCGTCCGGATTAATCTGGACATGTCCGAACTTCTAGCCTTTTGTCCAGATTTTTTGGTTTAGATGAAATATGAGTAATAAAACTTACATAAGTAATATCAAATAAGTCTTTAATCTTTATTAATTTCCCACTCATCTAAAAACAATCAACAAGTTCAAACATAAAATATCTTAAAAAACCCCGCAACCGCCCTCCGCGACCCGAGCGACCGTTCGCTACAACGTCCATACCGTTATGAGGTGCGTACCTGATATTTGCATTATGTGATTAAAATGTCCACACTTTTTTTGGACTGTCGGGCTTTTTGCCAGGACTTTTCAATTTTCTAAATGGTTAACCCTACCTGTACCTCCATGTAGCGTATTGGATTTTTATGCCTGCGTCTGTGAAAATTAACACATTGCATTAGTTTTTTTTTTAATTAACAATCACAAACCTTTATGGAAAATTAAGACCGCAAAATGAAACACTTTTATTTAGATAGTTTGCACATAGCGGTTACCATGTTTATTACAAATTAGCTGATGTCTTCGGCGTTGCCCGGGCATTATGTGAAGTTTTACTCCCGTTTTACAGGAGTAGAAGCTGCCTCCACAAAGGCACCCTTAGAATGATCAATTTTTTAAGCACGGTTGTTAAAATGCAACATGGCATATGGTGAATATATCATCTTCTTTTATATTATTCAATAAGTAACAATCAAAATTTAATGTTTTTCAGTAACTACTAAAACTGATAATGAGTCAGAAGGCTTTTAATTTTTTTTAGCTTTAACTTCACGTAGGAGGCCCTGAGGAAAATGATTTCCCTCAGGGCCTGTGTCGTTTTTGGATATGCTGTGGGGAGGGTCTTTTTGGGGAGAGGAAGGAATGGAGGGAGGAAACAGGCCGGCAAATCGTTTCACAGCCGAGCTGTTGAACTTAAGAACGAGTCCTAGAAACGACCCGTTCTCAAGTGTTATGTGTATTTCCACATTATGCACCAGTGCCGTAGGTATTAACGACGCTAGTTCCTCCAGAGCTAGAGCGTCCTCCATTGAAATACCGGTAGAACAAGGACAGCACTCCCACCGAACGCCTGTAAAGATTGCAGTTCATTTGTTAAGATAGAAGAATTATGCAATATGTGTAAATTAGTTAAAAATTACTTTTTCTCAGTTTAATTACAAAAAAGAACCACTATTTCAATTCTCCATGCTTTTCACAATGGCCCGAAAATTGCTGGCGAAGTAAAAAACTCAACTGCAAATCCCGAATCGGATTAATAAAAGTGTGGGCTTGTTTCCAAAATTGAATATTTTGTTACACCATTTAGTTAGAGACTTTTATAAATGTGTTATAATTTACCCACCTCATTCACTTTTAGCGTCGCTACGCCAGGCAGTTCGGTTAAAAACCAACACTCATGGTGCAAAAAATATGGTCATGTTCTTTGCCTCCTGCTCGTCGAAATGATACCCAGATTTTATGGTAGTGCAAGTCTATCAATTTTGATGCCTATGGTATTTAAGATGTGGAGCATACCTAGAGATTTACTCTAAAACGAAATTGAGGTACTTTCTGGCACAATTTTACTTCTTGTTTGAATGTGTTTAATTTTTAAATTGAACTAAAACCCATAACAAAATAAGGATTTCCAATGAATGCAAAGTTAAGTGTGTTAAGCTGTTATGAGTGTAATATGAGAATAATAAACAAGACAGGAAGATAACACATTGATGAACAGATAGTGTGTGGAATTATTGTTAATCAATAAGGATGAATATTCATTCACACCAAAATGCTTATATTTGACCTAACTTATTAGAAACACTATCAGCCTTACTAAAAAAACGTCATGAATATTTTACGCAATTGAAAAATAACCAAGTATGTGAAACCTTACTAATATAGAAATTGACAAAAAATAGTTCATGGAAAGATGCTTATCCAGCCTAAGACGGTTGTTTATTTGTTGTAAATTGGTAAAATTTAGCTTTTTACTAGTAAATCTTAGAATTTACTGGAAAATCTTAAGACTTACCATAGTACAGGCTTTTACAGTAACATATACACTGTTATTAACAAAGATATTGAAATATAAGAGATGTGCTATCCGCAGTTTTTACTAGGTGGGACTCTTTTACGGGTGTCGCCGATATTGTTTACCAATTAAAAAATAAACTAAACGAACGTTAAACTAAATTAACGAATTCTTTCCGTATTCAAACTATATTGTTAACCAATAATAATGCACACCTTAAAAAAATCAACGAAATGAACAAATTATTTTCTTATGCAAACTACTCCGATTAGGTAGCAGTCCGCCGACGGTCGCGGGGACATCATAGCATATCTCTTTTGTATTTGAATATCATTGTTTATTAATAATAATTTCTCATTGAATTTTTTCAAAGTATTTTAAATGTCCTATATATTTCTTATTTTTGAAGATGTCCTAAAAACAAATTCCATTTTAGAAAGTAGGGAAAAACAAGATCCCTTCTGAATTATCGAGGCGTCCGGATTATAGTTTGCAATATTTTAATATGAATAAATCACATTTTTAACTTGGATTTCATTTATTAAAGTAAGAATTTCTTTAATTGTTTTCCATTGCTGTTTATTCTACTCAACCTGTATTTTATTTTTCTTCTATATTGTATGTGAATCTTATATTTTAATGTCCAAATTCTTATGTAAAATTTTAACTATTTCCTCCCACCCATGATTTGTATGTTACTCCTGTCCCAAAATGAGTTCTGTAACTCATCGGGATTGCTCTAGCAAGAAATAAAAACAATTAAAACAAAAAATTTAAAAGCAATTTAGACAATAATGTGTATGTACGTACAAATGTACTTATAAAACAATTCAAACATGTAAGAAATTTGTGCACTTAACCCCTCCGCAACGTAAGCAGATATATGCGTTAAAAATACGACAGCAGTCAAGTACAATAAGCGTGTTTACACGTCAGCGTGTGTGTCTCCATAGAAACCGTTATAATTCCGTTATTGTTTTAGTTACATCCGTAAAATAAAAAGTGAAAGGTCGATAGTGAATCATGCTGCACATCTCTATTCAAGTTGTCCATAGAAATACATAAAAAAAACATTCTGTCAGACGCGCAGTCTGACACATAATTTATACCGCCAAATTTCCTACGGGCGCCCGACATTGTTAATTTCTATTAAATATTTTTATATGAAATGATAAAAAAGTGAGGTGACAAAAGTGTTTATTACACATTTATACAATAGAATAAGTATTGTTGTTTATATAATCTGTGATTTTAGTACCGTTTTCAAATAAAAACATCACGTGAGTCACATTTTTTTAATGTTTGCATTCTAAATTTTAATATTTACAAATGTTAATATTTATTTGTAACATAATAATTCGAAAGCTTATTTTGTAACCTGTCTAAAACAGTTTTTACTATTCGGCTACGTTCAGAAATGTTTCATTTATAGAGCTTTAATTGTGAAGCGGTAATAATACAAAGTTTTCGTAAAATGTCATTTCGTTTAAGACACCAAAAGCTAATATTCTCGAAAATTCGGAGGGGTTAACATGAAATAAAATTTAAAAAAAAATAAAAGTTAATTCTTCTTGAAAAGTCTGTAAATCTTCTGCTTACAATTTTCTGTTTGGCTAACGAACTTCAAGATTTTATTTTTGTTATTCTTTATATTGCCTACAGTTGATCTGCCTATACCAAACTTCCGGGCATTGGCAGGATAGTTTCACCTTTATCTAACATTTCTATAATACGCAATTTGTCTTTTATTGCCGCAGTAGGCGGTGCCATTTAGTCAGCTCGCACGCGTTAAATTAACTAACACTGCAAAGTGATAAATAAAAGACTGACGAGTAAGAATTTACGAGCAAATGATTGAATATTGACAAGCACGTACCTACCATTACCGATCCTCTCGCCTGTCCGGATTACAGCGTGCACCGAAGTAACGGGGGGTCCGGACTAGCGAGGTTCTACTGTATACTTTATTATTTAAAAATTGCGGTACCCTAATATTTTAATTTCAAACATAAGAAAGTTGTAAAAAAAGCTCACCATAAACATTTTTTATTAAAACTTCGGAAAATTTAAAATTAAAATAACATGCTCCTTACATTGATGAAATTTGCAACTAAACTGTAACTTCACTTTTTATTTTATTCATAGAATTAATAATTGTAATAATAATGGTAATTCCCAAAAATAATAAAAAGAATAACCAAAAAAATCTGACATTTTGGAGTCATTGTTGCACAATGTATTCGTTGATTTCTTGAATTTGTATTTATTTACAAATGCATAAGACATTTCTGTTATTAAAAACATCACTTTCATGGAAGTGTTATTAAATTCACACGATAAACGTCAATTAAAAAATAATTTGGAAATAATCTAACTTTTTTTTAAGACAAAACTAAATTCGCAACATAACATTAAAAGGATTAAACTGATGAAAAATAATAGTAAATATATTGAATTACAGGGTGTTAAGGGACGTACTTTAACCAGTGATTCCTGACATTATTTGGAGTAAAAAATGTAAATAAAATTTTGGTCTCCGGTGACATTTTTGATGTTTTTTTTTTTTTTTTTTTTTCTACAAAAACATAAAAAAATGGTAGTTGTTGAACAGTTGGAGGCGGGGTAAGGGGTTCGTCGGACACCCAGCTGAGTGACCAATGACGACATGCGGAAGAAATTTTTTTTTTTTTGATTTTGAAGAAAAAAATTTTGAAAAAAAAAAAAAAAGTCGTCGAAAAAAGCCACCGGAGACCAAAATTTCATTTACATTTTTTACTCCAAATAATGTCAGGAATCACTGGTTAAAGTAAGTCAAGTACATCCCTTAACACCCTGTATTCTAATACAAATAGTAAATTGGTCATTAAAAGAGAAATTATGAACAAAATGAGTGTGAATTCACACGTGGTAGAAGTGAAACCTTCAGAAAACTAAAGTAGACAAAAGTGGGGAGGCTACGAAGCACCGCACAAAGAGGAGACCGATTATACCATCTCATTCTCTCGCAAGTTAAAGATGTATGTGTTTGTCTCTTTTTGGTGCCGCTATTTTTCGTTTCATCTGGTTTCAAATCACACCGGTGCTAAAGAACGGTGCTTTCACTTTAAAAAACCTGATTTGAACACACGTCACAATCATAAACCAAACTATCGTTTTGACGGGAAAATGACGCATACATCTGTGATAATATTGCATTTGGTACATCTGCGCATGATGGATCATGCGCAGATGTACCAAATGCAATGTTGCCAGTTCTTTCGCAGCACAGTTAAAGACATTTTTTATTAGTAATAATTCGAAATAGAAAATGTACAGTCTTTATTCAATGTGTAACTAAAACACCGTTTAACGGTTAGGAAGTGTTTTTTGTAGGTAGGGCTGTATAAGTTCTGAAAAAAAATATTTATAAAAGGAGATAGCACAAAATAATGCACGTTTGATATTTTAATACATATTACCCTTTTCAATTTTAATACTTGCCTTTTCCAACGCAATCTATCCCAGAGTGTGGCACGTTTGACATTATGTACGAGTTTTGATGAAATTTCATATATCACATTATGCGACGTGCATATACGGCATAGAATAAAGAATAACACAATAAGTGCCTTGTGTGCACGACGTGATCCAAATATTTTCCCAATTTAGGCCTATATTTCCATACCAAAATGTGTTTTCGAAATTCAAATGGGATGGAGATCTACGATTTCAGGTGAGTGTAAGCGAGATACAACACTGGATGTTTGGGCTAAATTGAACATTTGTATCCAATCAAAATTTGTAAGGAAGGCAGTTCTAGTGTTATATTCTTTGGCATATTAGGATAGCCGTCGACGGATAACATATGCGACAGCCACATTGATCAGGTTAACAACAAAAGCAAAAAAAATTCAAAAAGCTGCCATTTATAGTACTTTCGTTAACCCTTAATTACTCGCACAAAGAACATTACATAACTGCTCGCATGGGGTCACAGATGACCCCAAATAGTATGAGTAGTTCTTAATATAAATTGAAATATATAAGTAAATGAAACTATTTTATTAGTAAAGTGCTTTGTTTCTTCTGTAATATCTATAAGTAATAACATGAATTACTAACTTATTATACAAAAACAAGTTAAACTAAAATAATTATCAATAATTAACAATTTGTGCTTAGGTATACTGAGATCATAGTTAATACTCTTATTTTTAGGAACTCTCCGAATCACTCTTGTTACACTGTTGACAGTATATTTCAGAGTGATCATTGCACACAAATCTTGTACATTTCTTGCATTTTGTTGGTACTTTATTACTAATACGTAATTACTCGCACGGGGTCACCGCTCAAGAGCGCAGCGACGCGTCCTTCCACTCCCGTGACTTGGTCGCTACTAAAATACTTAGACGCGCGTTATGAAGCTAGCGAGGGCGCGGGGGGAATCGGGCCGCGCCACGTGCTTCATTTTTTAATCCGAAAATGCTTTGAACCCACGCGAGTAATTAAGGGCTAAGGCCACCACATTTTTTTTTATTTTTTTTTGTAATTTTTTATTTCATTTTCTGAAAGATGCGTTTGTTAAGAATACTCTCACCAGATGTTTTAAAGAAATTTTTAAAATTGACAGAGATACAGCATTTTATGTGAAACAGTTTGTATGTTGAATTACCCTTCAACAAAACTTTGAACACGTTTTTCTACCTGTTTGACAACATATTTCAAAAACTATACATCTGATAGGCATGCACCAAGTCTTAAAAGTGTTCGGAAATTCAGTCTATTTTTTATGAAGGGGCCACCTTCAATTTTTTTTTATGAATGTAAAAATTTTACATAAAAATTTGTTGGTCCGCCATTTTTTATTTTAACTAACTAACTAACCATCACGCCGTTTCCCGCAGGGGTAGGCAGAGAGGACGGACCGCCAAACAACTCGGTCTTGGCACACACTCTTTGCCTCACTCACATTCATACATCGTCTCATACATTCTCTTCTATTATTCTGACTTTTGACATGACCCGACTCAAGTATCTGATTCACTTGATCGTGCCATGTCTTTCTCGGGCGTCCCCGACTTCTTCTACCATTCACATTCGCGTCGTATATTCTTCTTACACTACTTCCTTCGTTCATTCGCTCTACATGCCCAAACCATCTGAGGGTCCCTTTCTTAATCTTACTCATTATGCTTACATCGGCCTTACATTCTTTGCGGATATCCACATTTCTCACACGATCATACATTGTTTTACCACACATACGTCTCAGGGATCTCATTTCAACAGCATTCAGTTTACTTTCATCCTTCCTCTGCCAGTTCCATGCCTCACTGCCATACATCAGGGTAGGTACCAGGACTCCATTGTGGACTGCTAGCTTCGCTTTTTTTGACAGTTTTTTATTAGCGCCAACGGCATTCAGTCCACCAATAATTCACCCTTCTTTCAATATCTCTTTCAGCCTTCCCATCTCTCGTAAACATACTACCCAGATACACAAACTCATCCTTTTTGGGAATTTTGATATCTAAAATTTTTTATTTTAGATATCAAAATTCCCCTACGTGGTGCCATAGAGGCTCGATTTTCGAACAGTTTAAGACTTGGTGCATGCAAATTGGATGTATAGTTTTTTTAATATGTTGTCAACCAGTTTGAAAAACGTAGTTTCGAAAAAAACGCGTTCAAAGTTTCTCTGAAGGATAATTTAACATACAAACTATTTCAAACGGTTTCACATAAAATGCTGTATCTCTATCAATTTTACGAATTTCTTTAAAATATCTGGTGAGAACATTCTAAACAAATGCATCTTTCAGAAAATGAAATAAAAAAAAAAATGAAAAATGTTTTTTTTTTACCGTGGTCTAGTAGTGCCTAAAAAAATACAAAACTTTGAGAATGGCTGCCTTATCCGTAAACTATATATTTTTAAAATGAAAATCAAAGCATTGCAATAACAGTTATAGAAGTTTTGTCAGCTTACATTGTTAAAATTAAGTGATTCAACCAATCGTTGTGGAGTACTCGGTTGAACATAGTCAGCGTTGTGCTTGTATATACTTAGTCAGCGTTGTGCTTGCTGTAATAAACAATATGACTCTATTAATAAGCGAGTCTTCAATATAATATGACAATGATTGTCATTATTAAACACGCACGCCTGTGAGTTAGTTGTCATTGCATCTTATTGAAATAGAGTCGTGTTGAATTGTATCGGAGAATTGTTACAGTTGATTTGAGTTTTAAATACAAAGGTCATTTTAATAATTATAGGTGAGTGAAATATATTGTTTTGTTTGCATTAGAATGGGTTAATTGCATTTAGTTTGATTTGAAACTTTGGTTTCATAAAGGTTTACATTTTATTTCTTTTGCGGTTAGTTTTTGTATTTGAATATAAAGCGTGGTCTTATCTCTTTCTAACACCGTTTATTTTATATTTCTCACTATGATAGTAAGGTAGATAGAACGATTTTTATGAGACCTATATGAGTTGTTTCGAAACTGAACAAATAGACTTAAAGGGTTAAGTTTTTTTTTCCTTTTTAAGGTAAATATTTAAAAAAATTATTTGAAATAAATACAAAAATAAAAAGTTATGACACTTTTACTACATTAATAAATTCAAGACAAGTTTGCACAAAAGGTAATTTAGTTACTGTGGTCAGTTTCCATAAAAATTCAGATGGGTTAGGTAAGTGTGCAGTTCACACGCGGTAGAAGTGAAACCTTCAGAAAACTAAAGTAGACAGAATGAGAAGGCTACGAAGCACCACACAAAGAGGATACTGATTATTCTATCTCCTTCTCTCATTGGCTAAGTCGTTTTTTCATTTCATCGAGTTTCAAATCACAACGGTGCTAAAGAAGTTTTCACTTCAAATATTGCCCCATCACAATTAGCCGAGTATTAATGAGAAACTAGCAGTTAAAAACCAGCTCTGAAGGTTTTTGCTGCTAGGCCCTGCGGGCGGCTCTTAGTTCGGCTTCGCCCAGTTTGAGTGTTTGTGACCATTTAATAAATCCGATAGGAACTGGTTCCTAAAATAGCCAGTTCATCGGATCCACTGTGATCCAGTGACAGCTAGTCACTGTCGGTGACTCACCGAGACAAAGTAACAGTAACACGCAATGCCAATGACGTTATATGTAATTTATAACAACTTTATCAAGTATTGCCGTCAATCTTTCCAAATCTGGAAGGATACCTATAGTATATATATCCGTAGCACTTATACCTAGGGGGGAAACATCCACATGCGAGCTGCTGACGGAAGTAGTGACATCTTGTGTCGAATTCTTGAATTTAAAACCGAATTATAACAGTAGCTTTGTGTGAAATTACACATACAACAGATGTTATTTAAGGCACGCCCGTTAAGCGTGGCGTCCGACGTGCACTCGTGGCTGGGTTCTGAAATTTAACCACACAGACGGTAACGTAATAATACTTTTCGATTATTATATGAATTATTTTGTTTTGCATTTTTACTATCTAACCATTCTAATTTGTGTGATTTTTAATTGTTTGGAGGGTGACCCAATTTTCTATAGTAACTTGCGCAAACTGCAGATAAAACTGCATAATTAATTGGCATATAATCGCAGCGCTTAAATTCACTATTTCTTCAAGGCTTAATTCCTAGTAATTGTTACACAACATTTTCCGCTAATGGTTTGCGCCAATAATCTAACTGCATTGTCCAATTTATTTATATCCGTTCGGCGTTCAAATGCCGTTAATATTTTATTTACTTAGTGCTTACCTAATTAATTTCCTGCAAATAAATGTTGCAAAAATTGAACATAATTTTTTTATCTTATTGCGTGATTTTAATGCATTCTTTAGTTTGACCGATTTGTGACAGTGTCGAATTCGTATTCAGGTGTCACGGGTTTAATTCTCTGTCTAGCTAAGTCTTCCTTCATTGCTAGGGTTATATAAATTCAAGTGTTTGCAAATTATTAAATTTTATTTTTCCTTCCCAACAATCTCAACCATAATCATCAATATAAATATGTTCCTGTAAAAGCCCGTACTGCAGTAAATCTTAAGATTAACTTTTAATGTTGTTAAATCCTAAGATTTACCAATTTACGGGCTTTTACAGAAACATGTTTATTATAAAATCCGATGGTTTCGAACTCCTGCAACTCCACAGAGAGGTACAGGAGGTCGGTACCATCGATACATCGCTTCGGCTTGACACAGCGAAACATACTTATAGGTGTAAAGACACGGTTAATGTTGCAATTTTGCAAACCTTGGTTCACTTTTAAATTTGTTGGTTGGATTTTTATATTATGTACGTATTTTCTAATCGTAACATATTGATATTATATATCTCGCTGTACAAAATTTTTGTTGTATTTTTTTAATTTAATTTATATACTTTTTATTCACATCGTAACTTTATCTAATCTATTTGTTTTCTCATGTTAAAGATGGAGTACTGCCTTTATTATTTATTATTTATGTAAAAGCCCTTTGCGAGTAAAATAAAAGAAATAAATAAACAACTAAATAAATTAATGTTCTCCAAAACGATGTTGAAAAATCATTTGTCATATATTTGGATTATAATTGTGTAATTTCTACTATTTAAGAAATTCTAAAAATTATAGTACTTTAAAATTAAACAGTTATAAATACATTGTGAATTCATATGTCAAATATTGGTTTATAAATGCGTAAATTCTGATTATCCAATTGTAAATGTTCTCTAAAATGGCCTGGAAAGAATCTCCTACTTGTGATCTCACTAAAGAAAACACTCATAGAACCATATATCAATGCATAGAACATTAATAAATGCTTTCACTCTGAATGCATTTATTTACGTTCTCCAAATTGACCTTGAAAAAAATCACATCTTTGCGATTCTTTTAAAGACATAAAGAAACCATCCCTTAATTATATACAATTCTTAGTGTTCTCAAAAGTTGTCTTGACAGAAGCAAATTCCCTTGATATCTTGAACGAAACTATTCCTTTGTTAAGAATATTATGAACTTAATATACAATTTGGCTGTCCTGAAACGGGTATTCTGCCCAGTTGGACAGACAAATGTTCACATTGTAATGTATTGTTAATATATATGCATATGTAAATAAATAAATAAATAAATAAAAGAAAGTGTACAAAAGTGTGCGTGTCGCTAAAACTCAGAAACGAGTCCTGGTAAGATCGAGGGAGTTATATGATGTGGTAGCCTTCTATCCACCATCCATGAAGAAAGTTCCCATTTTTATTTGCAGGGCGTGCTTTTTAAGATATAAAGGCTGGAAGTCTCGCCCTCTAGAAATTTCTAAAACAGTCCAGAACATTCGAGAGCATTCCACAACATTCCAGAACATCCCGGAACATTCTGGAACGTTGTGGAATGTTCTGGAAGCGTCTAGAATATCCCAGATCATTGTGGAACATTACAGAACACTCTCGAATGTTGTGGAATGTTCTGGAAGCGTCTAGAATATCCCAGATCATTGTGGAACATTACAGAACACTCTCGAATGTTGTGGAATGTTCTGGAAGCGTCTAGAATATCCCAGATCATTGTGGAACATTACAGAACACTCTCGAATGTTGTGGAATGTTCTGGAAGCGTCTAGAATATCCCAGATCATTGTGGAACATTACAGAACACTCTCGAATGTTGTGGAATGTTCTGGAAGCGTCTAGAATATCCCAGATCATTGTGGAACATTACAGAACACTCTCGAATGTTGTGGAATGTTCTGGAAGCGTCTAGAATATCCCAGATCATTGTGGAACATTACAGAACACTCTCGAATGTTGTGGAATGTTCTGGAAGCGTCTAGAATATCCCAGATCATTGTGGAACATTACAGAACACTCTCGAATGTTGTGGAATGTTCTGGAACATTGTGGACCATTCAAACCTTTTTTGTATGGGTGGGGATACCCATTGGTAGGGGTATATAAAGCAAGATCCGTTGTGCGTTTGAACGTCGGTTCAATGTCATATCAACTCCCTGAGCGAAGCTGGATACCCCAGCTAGTAATAATAATATATCTTTATTGAAAGAAATTTGTAACGTTTATAACTAAAAAAAGTACATGTTAAGCGTTAACAGTATACATTGTCTTATAAATTACATAAAGTACAAAAAGTTGACAACAGATTAAAAATATGCATACGAACCGTAGGTAATATTTAAAGAACAGAAATTTATAGTTATAAGTTGAGGTTTCTCATAAACCGCCTCAATAAGCCTGTGGTAAGGCAGTAATTTTGAAATTAATTTGTAATACCTACACTTATATTAAAGTATGTTAACTCAACAGGTTGGTTGCGTTAACCTTTTTGCGTCCAGCGGTCCCGTGAGCATTGAACGACGGATTTTCGTCGTTCAATGCCCAATTGAACGACGAAAGTTGATTATGGTGCGAATATTTCACAAAAAATGCTTGGGCAGTGAACTACCTTTATTGCACACGGCTTAAAGGTTAATAATGTCGTATTTGGCTGAGTGCACCGGTAAAGGCCCCATCGTTACTTTTGATCCAATTTTTTACATTATCTTTGAAATTGATTTTTGAATCACATTTTATTATTCTTTCTGTAAGAATGTTGTAAAGTCTTGTAGTAAGGTATCTGAAGTTTCATTGACCAAAAGTAGTACGCGTTACAGAAATTTGTAGAAGTTTTTGTTATTGATTTGAGTACAGTACCATGCCAGTAAAACTTTAACCACCTTTTGTCCTGTTTTCAAAAACAAAGGCATGTTTTCCTCAATATATAATAACCTTGTATTTTTATAGCGTAGTTTTGTGTGATTTTACTTCAAGTGCACAAGTATTTAGTTATTGAAGTAAAACCTCTTTATGCACGCTTGACTTGGGGAGTAAGCTGGTGAATGCGTGACGAGAGCGTTATGAAAAGTGTGATCGGGCGAGGCGAACGGTCGTGCCTTTACGCACGCTTGACTTGGAGAGTAAGCTGGTGAATGCGTGACGAGAGCGTTACGAGAAGTGTGATCGGGCGAGGCAAACGAAAGTTGAGAGGGCGATATAAGTTAGTGAAGTTTTACTTCAAACGTGTGGTCTAAAGCACATTCGTTTTTTTTTAAACTTTTCCAATAACTTGATGAGTAAAACCTCATGGTTCTATATGGTATATCCTCATGGTATATTTGGCTCGATACGTTTGGTGACTTAGCAGGGGTGCCTGAGTTCATGGGGTGAGTTTTGTCCGGGTCTTGGCGGCAGATGTGTCTGCTCACCAGCTTGCATGGCAGGCTGTATAGGAAGAGAATGGTTGAAGGGAGTCCCTTTGACGTCTCCAGCCGTACTCTCTCGGAACACCGCCTTGCACCGCAGTGGGAGGGATGGATACATTCGTCTGTCACTTCTGGACACACTGACCCCCAGATCCTATCCACGCCTCATACCCTTTTCCTTACCAGAACTTCCTCTCCTTCCTTTACTAATACGACCCTCTACACAACATCCCCAAAGATGACATATGCCCCGAGGGGAATTATTTTCCGCAAGGTCTCCCTTGTGGAGCTAAAGTAAAAAAAAAAATTAAATTTGAAACAGTAAAATTAGAAAAAAAAGGTCGCATCTAGGAATTGAATCCCTCAAAGTATAATATAGGGTCGAATTAGCTCAGTGGTAGAGCAGAGCCCCGGCAAGGCTATGGTCCCGGGTTCAATTCCTAAATGCGACCGTATCTTTTTCTGTTTTCTTAATAGAGTCGCTAATATTATCTTCAATGATTATTATTATTTAATCAATAAAATTGCATGGAGTGTATAATTCATGTTAGCACATGATTGACTCAAATAACTCTTAACAATTGTATGTAATGTGATAAATTTATGTATTTTCCTTTTATTTTAATAAATTTGTTGTTTTTTTATTACATTCTTTGTTATATTTTGGTGTAGTTTTTATGTAGTGACTTTTGCAATTATTTTATAGTCAGTTAACCACTGTAGCGATTTTTGCCATATATTGGCGTGATTTTAAATGTCTCCGATTGCTTTTTGGATAAAAAAGGCAATTATCTCCTTGATTCGGCAATTTAAAAAAAAAACATATTTGTAGCTCCCACGTTTGTTATTTTGGACTTAAAACGAAACTATTGAAATGCCTTTATCTATTATGACCATAGATGTCGCAAATCTGAACTTCGTAGACTATTTTATAACAATGTTAAAAATATATTTTTTTAATGTTTTTTTCATGCAGAATTTCTGATCAGCTGTTTATGTTTACAGTTAAAATTAAGTCCTTTTTCCATACATATATATACATCTTTCATTATCAAGTATACCACAGACAATATACATAAATCGAAAATATTCTATGTTGACTCGAATGAGTGCCTCTCACGGCAATTTTAAATTAACAATCACGCAGGATTCACGTGGTTATAAACTTTACGATTTTTTAATATTTTTTTTATAAATCCTACAAATATGAGATAAACGCTAAAATACAGGTTAATTCATTGGCTATATAGCACTATAATAAGTTTTTAGGTCTCCATGTTAAAATTCAAAAGTATGCTTTCTTTAATGTTGGCGAAAAATTTAAAAAATGATCTTCTGAAAATGTCAAGCAAACAGAGAAAAAAGTTTTAAAATGCGCTGTCGCTCCAGTGGTTAATTGTTTTATATTTCCATTTTTTTAAAGTTTTTTGTTGGTGTGTATACCGCACAAGAGTCCCAACTGCTCCCAACCATTTGGAACTAATGAGACTATGGTATCCCCAATTCGAGGATGAAGGTAGTAGTAGGGGAAAGAGATGGAGTACCTGGCTATTCAGATCTGGTCACCAAACACAGTTAAAGCCATTTCAAGCAATGAAAGGTGGTCTTTCTCCAGGGCGTTACTGAGAGTATCTACCTCTCTGGGAAATGTTGTCGCATGGTGTTAGTTGGTAGAAAACAGTAGTTGTAGAAAAAAACCGTGATCCAAGCATGTTTTATTTTTAATTTATTTATTAGGCACTAATGTATTAATAATGATTGTCATTTTATTTTAAGTGTGTATTAATTCCGTACTCACAAAATAGCTAATCCCATTGAGAACTTTGACCCTTTGTAAAACCATTTATTATTCAACACCGTATGAGGAAAAAATGTCATTTTAACCAAAATCACCTCAATTTGAAATGTCCTGGTATTAATGTTAAATTAATTAATAATGTGGAATCATAAATCGATTTTTATTTGACTAAAAATGTTTTCATTATTCAATAAAATAGTTAATTGAAAATTCATAAGTATTCTATTTCTAAAAAAGTGATCTCAAGAATTTATTTCAAACTAGCTGGTTCCCGGCATGCGTTGCTATGCCATTTAATAAAGAAATTGTTTCTCCCCGCGTGTCCTTTCCCATTCGTCCCGTTCCCTTTTGGCCTCCCCTTCCTCCCCCTCGCGTTTCCACTCCGCCTCCTCCACCTTCGCTCTCCCCACTCCACTTCCCCCTTCCCCCTTCCCCCGTCCCGCGAACCCCCTCCAAGTTTCCCCCCCATTCTCCCAGGTTCCCCTCCCGAGATCCCCTCTCCCCTCCAGCATTCCATACATTCAGTCCTGTACATTCGTTTTTCAAACAGCTCGCGTTCAACCTATTGCAATTTGTTTATTCAAATTTCATAATGCCAGAGCTCATTATTGAAACCTTGTCCTGACAATAACGAACACAAAAAAAATAAACATCCAATTTGGTGCAGTCCTTCGGAAGTTATGCGCGTACATACATTTCGGTGATTCATTTTTTTTTTATAGATATATAGATTTTACATGTATAGCAGCGGTAATTAAAGAAAATGCGCAATTATTTTTACAGTAATAAAAATTATTATTCATTTGGAGTACGTACAATCAATTTGCAAGTATGACAAAGTTCAATAATAGTAAAACAGTACAAAACTATAACAATATGGGTTTAACAATAAATAACCCCCAGGAAACTTATTTGTTCCCTCAACCACTCGTTAAACCTTTTAACAAAAGGGTTACGAGTATTACTACGAGCTGAAAGTATTTCAGATTTTTTCTTGAAGATGTGCGGGTAGGACCGGGAGGCAACTTAACTTTCTCGAGTTACCACATGACCTTTATATTCATCTGCATGGCTGAGCGGCGGGGTGCAAAACCTAGTCAATAGCATCCCTCACCCCTTATTAGTAAAGGACGAAGCGATGCGGAAAAGAGAAGGCATTTGAGATTGAATAACTCTCAATATACTTTTTGAAATAATAAGTTGGTATTGTCACACGCGTAATTTATTTTAAACTTGTTTGTCAACCATTATTATTGTAGGTAATGTGACACACAGCCCAATGCGTCACTTTTGACGTGTTTAAATGTCACGCTTATCACACCAACACGCACACTTGACACGTTGGACGTGTCACAAATGTACTGTGATAATGTGTGTTACATACATTCTAAAATTGATTAATTTACTTTCTGAATCCCTTGAGAATCATTCGGTAATTGAAGGGCTCGGTTTTGAATACTAATGTCCTAATGTAATCATTTTGTAAACAAGTTGTGTGAAATTTTTTATATTCTAAATGTTCCAACTGCGCAGAGCAAGTGGAATTATAGCATCCCAAACTTGAATTTTGGGATGTTAGATAATACGGGATTCAGATCTAGTCACTGTACGTAGATAAAGCCATTTAAAGCAAGGCTTCATTTGTGTTTGATGGTTTGTTACTAGGGCTATTCTAATGACGGGGGTTGTTTAACAGAATTTGAACAGTTCATCAAATTTCGAAGTTAGAATTCAAGTTCTGAATGTTCTATTCCAGTTCTGTTATTATTTCATCATGGGCTGTATGTTTCACTGTGCTTTATTAATGACACAACTTGAATATTGACTTTGAAATTTGACGAATTGTTAAAATTTTGTGAAACAACCCGTCATAGGAGTGTATAGATGACCGATATGACCGGTCAGTGGCTGAGTTGGCAGCACATTTGGGTACCACTCAGGCGTCCCGTGTTCGATTCCTCGACTGGCTAAGTCCTCCATTACGACTCAAGCAACATTTTTCTGCTTACTGTGGTGGTAGTAGGAGATTTTCAAATATTATCGGGTTATTTGTAACCCGAGAATATTTGTCTTTCTTTTTAAAAAAAAATGAATAAATAAAATAGATCAGTGGCGACGTGTGATTAAATAATTTATTTTTGGGTTTAATGGAAAAAATTATCATCGGACTGTAAAACGACATCTATTTTTGGTGCTCTAAATATGCCCAGGAATCGCTGGTTAAAATTTTTCGGGTACTTGCTCTTACACCCTTGTATATTGTTAATTAATTCATTGTTCTCACTATAATAGTAAGGGAGATACAACAAATTATATGACACCTATATGAGTTGTTTCGAAAACTGAACAAATAGACTTTAAGCTACGGACACACAATCTCATTAGTCGCATGCTCTCCTACTACTAGTAAGCAGATGATACCTAGTAACATGTGTCACGCCCAAATGAGCATGCTCAGAAAACAACCGGTTGTTGATTTGTGAGCATGCTCATTTATGATCATGTGTGTCAGTACCATCAAGGGTTAAAACTTGTTTGTGTTGTTTGGTGACCGTTGGCTGACGATATGTGACTTCTTTTGAGGAATTTTAATATCATACTAGTCAGGCTGTTCATTGTGTGTGTGTGTTGGTCAGCCCTGAAGATGATGGCAGTGATGCAGAACAAGGAGCCATCGCTGCCCACAGAGTTCCTGGTGACGGGGCGCACGGGACGCCGCAATGCCATGCCGGACATCCTGGATCCCCCGCACGCCGGAGCCAGCACGGCCGGCCTACCCGAGAGACTGCAGCAACTGGCTACCTCAGGTACTCTTCATTATAGTTCTGATGATGGATGCCATTCCCCACATCTTGGCTCATATTCCTAAATGTACATTAACATGTATTTCAATTGAGACTACCAGTGGCAGCTCGAGCACTTCTTTGATGGTGGGGATCGACATTTTTTACGTGAAACTACTGTACCGTAATCTCATCACCCGGAGAATATACCTAAAGTAAAATTTCTTAAACAAAAATTTTAATGGTCAAATCATGCTAATCGGATATCTAAACGCAAAATAATATTAAATTTCTGTAGATGTATACCAATTAATAAAAATAAGGCTTTATCTTGCAAGATTATTATCGAACTTAATTTGAAAGCGAGCGATTCCCGCCCCAAAACTACGCAAACAAATCGTTCGGTATTCTGTCATGAGGGGATCAATTGGATTATCCCCACGGTATTTGAAATTCACATACGAGTGCGCATGTGCGGTTCTCGGTTTGCCTACGATTGAGAAAGAAATGCAAAGAATTAACCAAAATTCCCAAAGGGACTGCTCGGATTGTCCCTGAGGTTCTGCGCACTGAGAAATAGACTCTGATAGTTTGTTTCCTGGTCGGCTATCATTCAGCTCGCGCTGGTCAGCCTGGGTGGTCGCATTAAAATGATCCGGAATAATTTTTTATATTTGATTTCTGCAAATGTTAATTGCTTTTATGAGAACTTATTCATTTTGGTGAAGACAAAGCATCGACTGTTATTTCCTTTAGTAGGTTTCGGATTGTAACTAGTGGGGACTGTCCCCACTGTCGTCCCCCTGTAGTGAACGCTATAATAACGTCTTTTTAACCCATTTTTTGCAAGTATGAATTCCAGTTGTCAGACTTTTCTGAAATTTAGATAAATGATATAAAAGTACATAATTACAAATTAAATAATTAAAAGGACTTATACATTGATTGTTGCGTTAACTAAAAGAAATAATTCAAATAAAATGAAGTCCTTTTTTGTTTTTGTTTTGTATTTATTATTAACTTCCTAAACGCAAGCGTATCCTGAAGGTTACATTTAAAAAAATCATTTCTCTGAATGTAACTAGTTATTCTGGGCAAACTACGTACGATAGATTGTATACCATTATTATATTAAACACATTATCTGGTAAGATGGTACAATTTACAAAAACCATTTTGCAAAAAACAAAATAGTTACGACGAAAATAGAATCAGATGGCGCACGGGGAAATTTTGCATCTCACACCAAGATTATTTATATATATTTTATGTTAACGATAATAATTGTTCAAAACAGCTTACTTCAGTGCAGTATTTTCAACTTTGAAGTCTTCTGCCTTGGAACTAAATGAAATTTGTTTTTGTATGTTCCTAACTGTAGAGTAAGACTTTTTTTAACGAGTACTTTACTGTTATTACTTACTGTAATAACAGTGATTCTTTGTCAAATATTCAGAATACGACCTGACAAACTGACCATTGCGTTTTCACGACGTCAGCGTAATATGTGTTAACCTGTCAAAGGCCAGCAAATTCCAGGAAAAATACGGAAATTTCGTAACAAAACACGATTTTGAATTTATTTATTTATATTTTATTAACGCCCTAGTGGGTTTTTACAAGAAAAGAAGCAAATATATAATTAACAATATTAATTACATGTATTACATAAACAATAAAACAGAATAAATATGAATGCAATCGAATTGAATGTTTTGTTGATTAATTTTGAGCTATTGTATATTTTATTGACTGAAACACGTTCCTAGAACAATAAACTATGTACCAAAACAACATTGTTTGCATTAATTACGTAAATTAATAGGTTTTACAATGTTTTAGTCGCGGAACACTCATTAATTGCAACGGTTAAATTCGTGGCAAATTCTGACAGGTCAATGTCATAGACGAAATCGTTTTAAAAATATTCTGGGGTTGCAAGGTGAATGAAACTAGTGGCTATATCATCTATGATGTTAGCGCAAGCGATTCTGACCGTGTTCTTCATACAAATTCTGTACATAGAAGGGCCAAAATCGCAGACCAAAAGTTTTTTGTCGAAAATTATATTCAAATATTTGAATTATTTTCGCGCGCATGCGCATACGACGCGCGCGCCGGTGCGTCTCCGGCCTGTCACCGGTTAAACAATCCTTTTGTTGATTTTTTTAAATTGTGTCACTGTACTCGTTTATTTAGACCTTACTGTTTCAATGCTCCACTGTTGCCTCTGAGTAACCCTCTAGATTTTGATAATCCTCCAATTTGACCGTTCCGCTATTTCCAGATCCTGACGAGCCGCAAGCTGGATCCTCGGGAGCAAGCACCAGCTGCGGCAGCCAGCCCATCAAGCAGCCGGAACCCTCGGCCAGCCAGTCCCCGTCCAGCAACAGTTGAATAGCCGAAACACACCGATACATACAATTATCCTAGCAAGACGTAGAAGCCAGACGAAGAGAAGAAGTAATGGGGAGCTACGCCATGTTTCCCAAAGCGGCTCCGATCCAAAATGCCACAAAACCCACTAGGAAATTATATTATTAGTTATGCATATATTATGTTATATTCTTGAAAGTTGTACACTTTGGTTTGTGTACTTTGAAATTGTAGTCATTGTATGTGTGTCATTCTATGTTTTTTTTATTTTTTATTTCAGAGCTTTACTTCATACTATGTTATGTTGTTAACATGACAGTTTTCCATCATACTATGTTGTTAACTCAAGAGTTATCCATTTTACTATTTTGTTTATTTGAGAGCTGTGCATCATACTATGCTGTTTACTTGAAAGTATGTGATACTATGGTGTTAACATAAAAGTAATACATCAGACTAAGTTGTTTCTTTGAGAGCTGTACATCATAATGTGCTGTTAACTTGAGAGTAATACATCAAACTAGGCGGTTTACTTGAAAGTACATGATACTATGTTCTTAACTTAAAAGTTGTACATCATGCTATGTTGTTTCTTTGAGAGCTGTATATTATACTATGCTGTTAACTTGAGACTAATACATAAAACTATGCTGTTTACTTGAAAGTACATGATACTATGTTATTGACTTAAAAGTAATACATCAGACTATGTTGCTTCTTTGAGAGCTGTACATCATAATGTGCTGTTTACTTGAAAATACATGGTACTATGTTGTTAACTTAAAAGTTGTACATACTACGTTGTTTCTTTGAGAGCTGTACATCATACTATGCTGTTAACTTGAAAGTAATACATCAAACTATGCGGTTTACTTGAAAGTACATGAAACTATGTTGTTAACTTAAAAGTTATACATCATACTATGTTATTCAGATGAAAGTATTGGATCATGCTGTGTTAATAATAATAATAATACCATGTTTTTTTTAGGGGTATATAACACACTGTTTGTATGATACTATGCTGTTTACTTTTAAGTGACCATCATGCTATGTTGTTTACCTCTTATGTTCACCTCTTAAGTTATACATCATACTATTTTGTTTACTTAATAATAATTGGATAATTTGTATAGAGCAGTTTTTGTGATAAATCACCGCGAGAGCGCATGGAAAGTGCATTTAATAATCAAAATGATCTGCCTATTGCCGCAAAGTTTATAGAATTACAATACGTAGTAAAACCATCTCTAAATAAAACATCGGGGATTCATGATGAATTAATTTTGTAATTTCAATAATTTTAGATCTTTTACAATATTGCGTGATATATATTCAAGCTTTTAACTTGAAAGACAGTCTTTGGCATACAAATGCCGTTTCCTTCTTCATATTAATGTGTATACGTAATTGCCAATAATAATTTGGTCTAAGTGGTTTAATAACACCTACTGTAAACTAGTACCAGTGAGAGCGCTTATGGACATCATCGACGTTTGTTCTCTTTTTTCTAACGCGTCTTGTTTGAAAACAAAAAAGATGAAAGATACTGGAACGATGATGTCACTTATGATCATTCGCTGGGGCTAGTATATAAATTTTACATATTTAGCACATAATTTAAAGCTTTTTTTTCTTGTGCAGTATGAACATAATATGTAGTCTGTGTACATACTGCACAAGTATACCTATACTTGTGCAGTTTGTATAGATATACTTGTTCAGGATGTATAGATAAACTTGTGCAGTATGTGTAGATATACTTGTGGAGTATGTATACATTTCAACGGTACCGAAGAACAATGTCAGATAAATGATTTTTTAGTTTGACATAGATAATAATAATAGTTTATTTAAGAATGTATGCAGGAGTAGTGCGGTGCAATATATTCCATATTTTGAAATAACAAAAAAGAAATTAGACTATGAAACAACACATTGGTTCAAAAACAAAAACAGAAAAGAAAAATTTAATCCGGAAAGGAAATGAAAACTGTTGAACACAAAATTGTATGCACAGCCGTTTATTGAGGATATTTGACAGTCTCCCGTCTCCAGAGGGCCATCGGTAGAGCTGTTTAAAGTTTCTTCTGATATTGTTCTTCGGGACCGTCAATATATGTACTTGTGCAGTAAAGGTATACTTGTGCAGTATGTAAAGGCATACCTGTGCAGTATATAAAGTATACTTGAAATGTGTTTACAAAAACTGACTAGGTCGCTGTTTGTGTATATTAATACACATGGAGTAAATTTGTACGAATAAACAGCATTTTATCCAAAGACTGCCCTTTACGTATGTATTTTCTGATCTGTGAACCAAGAATAGGTTTAGTATTCCAACTAGGTTTAAATAATAATTTATTGATGGATTGTAAATTATTTTCTGAATGTTTTCAACAAATTGTACAGTAGATGTAATCACTAGACTTAGGACCAAAATTGTTTTTAACAAATCAAAAATGTACAAAATGTAAATGGTTTGTTTTTGTATGAATTTTGAAAAATATATATACAAATATGTATTTTAGCCACAGTGTAAATCGTCATGTTCAGTTTTATCTCCTTCAATTAATTGATAATTTAGAGAAAATAATAACTTATTTAAATTTGTACTTATAAAATGTTTTATCTGCTCTTTTATTATTTTGGATTTTATTCAAAACTCGGTTTTCAATTTTATTTTAAAGTTTGCTTCAAAAATAATAATATACATTGAAACCCTCTTAAGAAGTTCCCTTTTAAGAAGTTTTCCTGCTTAACCGGTCAAAGGCCGGAGACGCGCCGGCGCGCGCGTCATATGCGCATGCGCGAGAAAATAATTCAAATATTTGAATAATCCATCCGATAAAAAACTTTTGGTCCACGATTTTGGACCTTCTATGTACACAATTTGTATGGAGAACAGTGTCAGAATCGCTTGCGCTGTCATTACTCTCGGAGACGCTACAAGTTTCATTCACCTAGTCACCCTGGAATATTTTTAAAACGATATCTTCTATGACAATCGGCTGTCAGAATTTGCCGCGAATTTAACGGTCGCAATTAATGGGTGTATCGCGAATAAAACGATCATAAAACCTATTAATTTACGTAATAAATGCAAGTAATGTGGTTTTAGTAGATAGCTTATTGTGTTGTGAACGTGTTTCAGTTAATAAAATATACAATAGCTCAAAATTTATCAACAAAACATTCAATTCAAAATTCAAAGTTGTGGTTTTTTAGTGTTTTTTTGCGAAGTTCCGCGAATTTCCGCTAAATGTCACGGCCTTTGACCGGTTAAGAAGTTCTCTCTTAAGAAATTTTCCTGTTAAGAAGTTTGGTTATTTCGGTCCCTTGAAGATTAGATGGCCCAATTTATCCCACGTATAAGGTTTTCCCGCTTAGAAAGTTTCTTTTTTTAGGTCTTTTGGAAAACTCCTTACAAGGGTTTCACTGTATTATTTAAAGAATCTAAAAAAATTGTTATTTTAAATATTTATTTTTTTATCTTCCTCTTTTAAAATGTATGTTTTTGTTTATTTATTTATTTTAAAGCGTTGAGTGATATTCCAAGCATAAATGGTGTGTGAATTAGCTGATGTCTGAAACGATCCAATTAATTAATATTGTTCATAATTCCTTATAGTCTGTTGTATTCTATAATGTTATTTTGTTGACAGTGTTTAACTTTTTTGGTTTTTATTTCTAAACCAAATAAGGCTATATTAATTCTACCTATATTTCTTGAATCTCATTTATGCATTTTTTATGTAGCGTTTTGTTTAAAAACTTGCTAGATTATCTATGGTTTTTAAAAAATCTTTTGTTTAACTTGTTATTTTGTGGTCACAAATACTACATTCTCACAGGAAATCTTTAAATTTGAAAGAATTTTAATTTATTCTTGTCATTCTGGTCCAACTATGGACACCATTCGATAATACTAAAATCCTCTGCTAACTAAATTCTCCATCATCTTCGTTCTTGTAATGATGACAGTAGGAATAATTCTAATACTGTCAGACTATTCGTAAACTGGGAATGTTTATCTTTCTTTAACCATTCAAGCGAAGCTATCCAAATTTGGGTGCACCGCTCATGCCCTTGAGAGATAGCTACCCAAATTTGGGTAGCACCGTTCATGCCCTTGAACGATAGCTACCCAAATTTGGGTAGCACCGCTAATGCCCTTGAGTGATAGGTACCCAGATTCGAGTAGTGGTTTTTATGAATTGATATTTATTTATCATTTTTTTGTGAAACCTAAAAATACAGGATAAGTGATGAAATAAAGTTAGATTCATTGGATACCCCAGTAAACAGCTCATATATTTCCATATTAATAAATCGGAGGTTCATATAATTTTTGGAATGAGCATGGCCATGGCCGTGAATCTAAAACCTTAAATCTCTATCGCTCAAGACATTTTTTAAATAATACTCAAGTGGTTGAAAAAAAAACCTTTGTGTTAAGAATATTTTTTTCTTCTTTCATCTTTTGAGACATTTCTAAAGAATCTTTTTCATATTTGTTTTTAAGTTTCTTAATTACTTTTTAAGATTGTTTTGTTTCAAATGCTGCCGCATCCGACAGTGTGTCTTGTTATTTCCTATGCGAAATGCGTTAATTCCTAATTATAATAAATAAAGTTTGAATTATTGAAGTGTGGGGGCTCCGTTATGTATAAGGAACTCCTCGACTTGTACCATTTCAAAAGTAGTCTGAGCCTTTATGACAACTAGCGTGTTTCCCTCACAAAGGCAAACCCAGCTGTCTAGATCTAGTCACTTTTGTTATTTTAGCAGTTTGCACATAATGTGAAGTTATTTAATTGAATTTTGAAGTATTTTTCAAAATTTATCTGTGTATCCTAAAAATAATAATAAAAAAAATTATGTGCATACATATTTAAAATACGTAAAAAAAGCTGTTTTATTTCTTATTACTTTCGATACGCGTTAATTTGTACGTTGGTTGTAAAATACCAAAGTATATTGATGATATTCTAAAAATTGCGTTACAAATGCAACCTCACTTACTTCTTCCAGATGTTGAAGATAATTCAATGATGGTGTGAAATTCTAAGTACTGAAGTATTTCCACAACACCCAGGAATTAAAATAATTCATAATAAATAATAATATAATAATAAAATGTACACATTGCGGATTGTCACTAAAAGAAACTTTGTTTTTTTTTCAATCAAAATGTGCCATAATTTTGCATCAAAGCTGTATTTTAATTAGGCTAGCTTTACACTCGTACGTTATTTCCCGTAAATCGCTCACGTAAGCGATCATTAAAAGATCACCAAAAGTCTCTAAATGTAATTTATAGCAAGTTACAGAAGTTGTTCTTTCGCAAGTTTTTTGGTAGGTCTAATCGCGCCCACACGAACTTCTAGCCCTCTCACAGCTTATAAAATCAGTTTGATAAGTTGAGAGACTTGCCACAAGAAATTGTACCAAAATGCGCCATCGCAAGATGTCAAAAATTAAAAGACAGTTGTTTTCGTAGGATTTTTTTCCTGTAAAACTAGTGAATTTTTTACACTTGTTAAAGTTTTCTGAAAATGAACATCCTTCTATTAAATTATCGGTCCAATCCTTTCTTATCTCAATGTTTTGTTTTTAACATTACGTATTTGAATTCGAATTCGGTTGCTGTCAGGTAGCTGTCATTCGGATAAAATGAAAGAACTCCAATAATTTCCACCTTTGACGGCACGAAAGCACGTGGAGAATTGTTTTAATAAAAGCCAAATTCTAATTCAACGCTTTATTAGGGGCCTTTTCGCCTTTATTGACAAAATCGCTTAAATTTAACAGTAGCAGGATGGTTGTTGACAGAAGCCATCTTACCGCAAATAAATTTACGGATGTAAACGGTCACATGAGCGTTTACACAGGTTGAACTTCCGAACAACTTCTGTGCGCATTAATTACCACAAGTTGGAAACGCTCCTGTGAGTAACTTGTCAAAATCTTATGTTAAGTCGTAAATTTTACTTATGAGTGTAAAGAGCTTGAATACCAAGAGATTTGCAGAAAAGAAAAAAAATGATAATATGGTTTTGAAGGTATATTTAGTTTTAAAAAAAAACAATCTCATTGTGGCTTTCCATGAATTCTTTGTTTTAAACCACTTGTATTTATTTCAATGGTCAACCAATTTTAAAGAGGTTTTCTTGACAACACGTCAACAAGAAAAAAAGTTTTCCATATAAAAAACAATACTACCAAACAAATAAAACTGGTATTTTTATGCTGATAATTCGTTGTGGAGTTCATAAAAATAACATAATAAAACACATATAAAACTTATTTCTATTGAATTTAATTTTGACTGTAACCGGTTTCAGCCTGTTAAAACCATCTTCAGACTGGTACAAATGTTTCTTAATCTACAGTTTATATATACAGGGAGTAACAGCACGTACCCGAGGAATTTTAACCAGCGAATCCTGAGCTTACTTGGTGTAAAAAATATAGTTGTCATTTTGCTGCCCAATGACATTTTTTTTTCTATTAAAAACATAAAAAATATTTTTCCATCACACGTTGCAACTGACTAGTTAGCGTAGTAGTGCGTTTATAGTCTAGCGTATCTTGATAAGCATTACATCAGTTCTAGCTGCATGTTATAATAACAGCGCGCGAACCCATAATCAAACCCATTGCAACGGGATATATCCCATAGCGAAGGGATCAGTGGCGACGTGTGATTGAAATATATATTTTTTGTTTTTAATGGAAAAAAATATTATCGGATTGCAAAATGACATCTACATTTTTTACTCCAAATATGCTCAGGAATCACTGGTTAAAATCTCTCAGCTACATGCTGTTACACGCTGTGTATAACATATGGGGGAGAGAGAGGGGGGTAGACTACAATGATTTTATTCAATTTATATGGTTTTTCCATATTTGTTGCCGTGTCGTCTTTGACAATTAGATTTCTAGTTATTTGGCTATTAGTAGTGGACATAATGCTAATTACGGGGCTTGAAAATTAAGTGAAATAAGTTTTATATGTGTTTTATTTTATTATAATAAAATGGATTGTGTACAATTGAATAATATAAAAAGGACAGTCCAATATAAATAAAAGTGTATGAATTTGCAACAAGAAGGGAGTTTAGAAAACCTCCTGCTGCTTAATAAAACACAATAAACCTAAATAGTGCCGAATTATATCTTAAATAGTCCAGATTATTTCATACTATTAAAATCTTTGGTCATTTGGAGCGATTCAGGGAACACTACTTACCAACATATAAACACTTTATCTGGTAAGACAGTACAATTTATAAAAACATAATTTTGTTAAAAACAAATAAGTTATTACAAAAATAGACTCAGCTGGCGGATGGCGAAAATTTTGCATCTGCACTCCAAGAGTTAAAATTAAAGGTTTTAATAAAAGGAGTTAAGAATATGATATTTTGTCAAAACTACCACAAGATTTAACCACTTTTTTAGGTGTAACAAGAATGAAAGAGTTGGCCTTTTATGTTTTTAACTGAAATTTATATTTTAAAAATACTAATAGTGGTTTAAAACAACGTATTTAATGTGTTCTTTAATTGAGGCGCTCAGCGGAAGAGTGGCCCAACCCACAAAAATTCGTAATCAGCGAAAACATTGTTATATATTTTTGTCATATCTATGAAGCCACAGTGGCCCAGTTTTTAGCTTTCACTATTTCAAAGATACTTTGAAATCTTGAAACTGATAAAGAATTTTTGTGGGTTGGGCCACTCTTCTTCTGAGCTCATTACGAATTTTTGTGGGTTGGGCCACTCTTCGGCTGAGCTCATTACGAATTTTTGTGGGTTGGGCCACTCTTCGGCTGAGTTCATTGTGAATTTTTGTGGGTTGGGCCACTCTTCCGCTGAGCGCCTCAATTTATTGTTTCTCAATATTATTTAGATTTGTAAATGTAAAATTTTTCTATTCTAAAATATCAAAATATATGTAACATTGAAATCAATGACATTCATTATTGAAATAAAAATTAAATGAAAAGCTTGTTCTATGATATTTCACAATCAGTATTATTATTATGTATACATATTAGAAGACTTGTGTTAACCTCTGTAGATAGTAGTTTACATGTAAATAATATTAAAATTATTTATATTTTGCTGTCATAAATCATTATTTATTTATTTTAGTCACAATAATTATTGGAATATTTCGAATTAAAATCACTAAAGCATTTGTAGCCTCAAACTAAAACCTCACAAGTGCATTGATAGCCTAAGCGTTTGTAGAAGCTAGTGGAAAATTATTAATGGAAAGTATTATTTAAGATCTCCTAACTCACAAATAGATTCACAGAAATTTAAATTTACCATTCTCATCAAATGATCCATCAGTGTTTTTGATTTGAGATTTTCACTGCCAAAAGTGTTATTGTGATTTATTTTTGTTGCATTACCTCCTTCTTTAGCCAAAGTTTTGGACAACATTATAGTGTCCATCTTCAGGGCAGATGTATAATGGATTTGGAAGACCTAAAACACACAGAGCACGCCTAATTAAAGAGGCAATTGAAATTCACAAAAATTCCGTTAATATTAATAGACAACGAGGCTAAGCTCATTGTTCTTGGTTTTTGGTAATTTTCAGCTACACCAAAACTAAATGCAGAAAACCATTTAAAATTATGATGCAATACCAGCTTGTAGAGAATTGAGGCTGGCAACATGGAATTGCATCTACACAATTCACCACAATATTCGATTACACATCTGCCCTGATGATGGACACTGTAATGCTGTCCGAAATGTTGGTTAACCCCTGGTCAGCCAGGGAAGGCCAGCAAAAAGCACCACTTTTGAATTTTGAAATGAATGTTTTGTGGATTAATTTTGAGCTATTGTATATTTTATTGACTGAAACACATTCCTAGAACAATAAACTATCTACCAAAACAACATTACTTGCGTTAATTACGTAAATTGATAGGTTTTACGATGTTTTAGTCGAGTAAGACGCATAAATTATGACGCGGCACCCGGCGGCAGAAATGACATTTCTTGTCCAGCGATTCTGACACTGTCCTTTACAAATTTTGTACATAGAAGGGTCAAAATCGTAGATAAAGGAATTTTTCCCGCGCATGCGCAAGAACTGCGCACATCCCCGCGCTCGCTGAAAATTAAATATAAATTATTTGGAGTGACTAGTTGCATTGCAGGTTTCGCTATGGTAAAGGGCGATAATAGAGCAAGCGATTCTGACCGTGTTCTTCATACACTTTCTTTATACATGAGGGTCAAAATCGCGTGTAAAATCTCATGTCACACCGGAGCACGAGCGGCAATCGCCGGGTTAAAGAAGGGCAACACGCATAATATCTGAAAAATAAATCACGATAGTGCCCTTTTTTTAACGTTTTAAATGTCGTCATTGAATGCTGATTCTCGGTCCATTTCAGCTTTTGAACAAATTGTGATTAGCAGAAGAGCACAACCATAATGTTGTTATACTTTTCAGCTAATAACAATTTGATAAAAAATTGAAACAGACATAGAATTGGCATTTAACAGGATCGTATCAAACGAAAATAATAACAAAATGGCTGTGTTGGACCATTTGATTATGATTTTAATTCAAATAGAACTGAGATATTATTTAATATTTTCTATTAGTGATTTGAACTGTTTTGATTATAAAATTCCAGTACAAATGTGAATCTATCAATTTAAAAAAATTAGTTTAGCTATATTTAAAAATGTCAATACATGATATATACACTTTTAGATATTTAGACATGTTGCCTTAAACTTTTTAAATGTCACACCAAGAAAAGTGTTAGATGATGGCTTTTAAATGAGAGGGAAGCTCTCAAATGGGTTTATATACTAATGCTGTTTTATGCTTTGATTTTAAGCCACACTTGTTAAACAAAATGTATAAAATCTTATCATATGGTTAGGTTAGGTTTGACTATACATATTTCACAGAAAAAAAATTAATGGAAACGTTCATTAGGTGAATTAAGTGCCATATTACTTTGCTGAATTTAAAATTTTTTGAAATTTAAAAGGATTGTTATTATTCCTTTAGATTGTATTTTTAAACCTTTGACAGTATCACAGTCCCTTTAATAAAGTACCCCAGAAGGATGATTCTGTATCTTTCGTGTTACGTGACAATTAAGACAAAAAGGCAAAATACTCGGATGTCGCAGGCATCCGTCGTGCATTATCGTCGTCATTGCAATTTTAATTTGCTTACATTGGCTTGTCTATGCCTTTTGTGTGTTAGCGGGATCAAATACATACTTATAAACACAAATTTACTATTTATTAGTTATTAACCCCGTATTTTAACGAGGGAAAATATTTATATTTTGCAATAAAATCCAAAAAAGGGGACATTTCTGAATGCATCCGAAAACTAAAAACTGTTTTGGAAAGGTGATGAAATACGCTTTCAAATTTTACAATTAGAAATAAACAAATAATTTTTGAAATATAAAAATTTTGCTTGCAAACGTAAAATTTTTTAAAAAATTGCTTAATTTACATTTTTTCCAACACGAAATACTGATAATGAAAAAAAAAGTATTATAAACGTTATCGTCAACTGACTTTTTGTCATTTCATATAAAAAAAATGAATAAAAAATTCTCAAAGTTTCATCATTTTTTTTCAAATTGCTGTCAGAAATTTTGGATTCATAAATGTGTACATTTTAATTATTTTGCGGTTAACTTTTCGATTTGAATATTCGGTGAGGAATGTTCTCTTTCTAACACCATTGAGATCATATTTCTAACCATGATAGTAAGGGAGACACAATGATTTCTATGAGACCTGTACAAGTTGTTCTGAAAATTGAACAATTAGACCTGACGGGTTAAAATTATTTCTGTTTAAGCGTTATATGCGTTTATGAAGGACTATCCTTTTGTCATATTATTTTGATGTTTGTACGTGTTCACAATCATTCAAATGCGCACAATTAACACAAGCGAAATATTTAGCTTGTTAGCGCGATACGGAATATTGAACTGTCAAAATGAGTGGTATATGACCGATTTAGCACATGTTAGGTTGTGGCAAACGATACAGATCCCCTTCATGGTTATCATTGAGAGTTTGGGGGTGTACCCTGGTTCCACAACTACCTTCCTAGCAAGTCAGGATCTTGGCACCATACAGCACTCCATATACCTGTCAGCCTTCTTCCTAGCAAGTCAGGATCTTGGCACCATACAGCACTCCATATACCTGTCAGCCTTCTTCCTAGCAAGTCAGGATATTGGCACCATAGATAAATAGATGTCTCTTTCTGCATCATTTTTACATTGCCTACAGCTGTTGGTGTTTTTCACTCTGAACAGCTGTATTGGTTTTCTGTGGTTGCAGTGTCCTGGTTAAGAGTCCTACCGGCTGAATGTGAAACTAATTTTCCATCAATTTTTTTTCAAGACCTTTTCTAATTTCATTTCAATTTTGAACACCCCTGCCATAAGTCACTCCAAATGGTTCGCTACGTTTGGTGACTTAGTAAGGCTGCCCGGATTCATGGGTTGAGGTTTGTCTTGGTCTTGACGGCGAATACGTTCACTCACCTATTGCACGGCGGGCCGGATTGGGAGAGACTGATTGAGGAAGACCTAACCTAAACCACTCCACCTGAACTCTCTTGACCCTTTACCTTGCACCGCAGTGGGAAGGGTGGATTCATATGTCCATCATTCCTGGACACATTTACTTTAGATCCCTAAAAAGATAGCACCTCTAAAGATGATATTGTCCAAGGTCCATATATTAGATGAACTTCTGATAAAATCAAAGCACCATAATTCGAAGTCTTTAGAATATAGACCTTTTCTCAGATTACCGGTAAATCCAACATTTGATTAACCTATAGTGGATGGACGTCTGCATTTGCAGTGTTGAAGAATCATGCCAGCACACAGTACAAACAACTACAAGTAGGGTTAGTTAAAAACAAACAAAAAATGTCAATATACCAAGTATGGTATCGTCTACATGTTGGCTTTAACAAAAATATATTTTTTTATTAATGTTTTAGTTTTAAAAGCAAGGAACAGCATTAGTATTGAAATCTATTTGAAATAATTTTTTTATAAATTCAAAGAAAGTACCTAATATTGTTGGCTTACAGCTGAAGTTTTTTAACTCCGATTTTGACCATTTTACAAGCAGGAAAAAGTCCTTTGTAGATTGTTTATTTGCTATCTTGAAGAGCTCAAACAAAAATGTCACTCTTACAGATCCAAAAAAATAATCTGTGTTGTACTGTAAGTGTGATGAATTATTTCACTGAATGAAACCATGAAGTCATTTCAACTAACGGTGAATTTAGCAAACTAACTTGCTTTTTAAGCCATTGATTTTTTCGCATTAATTTACCCAAATACTGTGTTACAAAATAAGTAAAAATACTGATAATTAATTGCGAACTCTAATGTATTATGTTAACTTTTTCACGCATTATCAAAACACAAGTATTTTTATAAACTTACACCAATTTTGTATCGAAATTTCATACCTATCTGCCTAACATTATCGAATGTTTATCTTATTTATTGCTAAAATGCTAAAAATGTATTTTCTAAACAATGGTGGTTACACCATTCTATTTTCTGTCATATTTGAGGTTAACCCTCTGAGCGCATGTGAATTAAGTGAGGCGCTCGGAACCAGGGAGACGTATACACCATTTTGATTAAAAACGTAAATCATCTTTCGTCAAAATTACATGCTTAACCTTTCCTGGTCTGTAATGCGTAAATACTACACATTGCTTCTAATAACTTTTATATCTCTATAAATATAATGAATTTTGGGTTCAGATTTTAGGTATTCCTCCGTTATACATTTACACACTGAATTAAAAAATAATATTTTAAATAATTAGCAAATTTAATTCAAAATCAGAGATATTTTGTTAAATATCGGGAATAAACCACAAATACAATCAACCGTGTGCCAGTGTGAACCGTGATACGCGAAGAGTATGCGGGGGGTGATGACACGCTATGTGACGTCTTGCTCTACTTTGCTATACGGGAACACGAGAAACAGAGACCGCCGTGTTGTGTTTCGACCGTCGATACCTACGACCGCGTAGTAGCTAAACATACATAGCTGTATATATGTGTTGGGTAGCAGCCCAGCGCCCAGCGCCTCAGTCGTTCGCGGGCAATCCTTTGAGATGATCTCCTCGCCCGTTTTTTGAGCAACGAACGATGGTTTTTTCATGTTTTCAGCAATTAAATTACAATTATTATCACTTGTAACACAAATTACGAAAAATAAAAGCGATTAGCTATGAATGTTCATATATTTCCGATATAAAATCGATGATTTTAACACGTGAATTGATTACACAGCACCGGAGCGCGCATATTTTTTTAGCACAGTAAGGGAAAGGTTAAAAATGAAAATGTGAATTATTGATATTTTTAATTAAGAATTAGAACCATTGTACATCATTAAATTGTCAAATAATTTGGAACTGGAAGAAATAAATGACAAATAAGGGAAAACGATTATTCGGTGAACCATGGATCGAGATTTCACTGTATTTTTAATTTGATTTACAATATTTTATTTTTATTCCGGTGTTTGGTGTTTTTTCATACAATTCTTTAGGAATGCAATGGAACTCTAGTGGAAATACCTTGTGTAAAAATAAACCACGAACTAAGTGTTTTTTTTAAATAAATGAATAATAAATTAGTGATTCACAGAATCATACAAAAAAATTGTGTATGACCAAAGATAGTATTGAACTTTCCAATAATCATTTAAAGTTGTAAATATATTTTGAATCTTATTTTGAGTTAATAATTCAGTATCCCTGTGTTTTCGAATGGCCTAAATTTTACATTTTAATTAAACTGATTTGAAATAAAACTGAAATTGATTATCTGTTTCTTGAAAGAAATTAATTTATTTTAATTTTACATATAATAAAACCCCAAATCGTAATATTTAATAATTGAAGACAATATTAGCAACTCTCAATCGAAAATTTGAAATAGAAAAATCAGAAAAAGATGCAGTCGCATCTAGGAATTGAACCCAGGACTTGGGGGGCGATGATCTACCACTGAGCTAATGGGATCCTATCACATTCCCTCATATTTATTCGGTATCATACTTCGGCTAAGAACTATCAACATTGTCTTCATTTTCTTGGTGCATGTTTTTATTGGCTGCTGCCTTTATATATGATTGCAAGATTTATCTCGAACTAAATGCTATTTGGATAGTGTCTTCGATAAATTTATCCATTTTTATTTAATCGACATTTATTGACTTTACTGCAAGTCTAGGATGAATATTTTATTTTTAATATTTTATTTTAAGTTTTAAAATTCCCAGATGTGGTTGTACTTTTTCTGATTTTCACTAATATTGTATTCAATGATTGAATTTAATTTTCTTTATCTCTTTAGTGAATCTATTGTGTTTAAATAGTTACCAGTACTTATTAGCCCGTACTTAGAATTTTAATTTTTAATCGTATGTGTTGTACGTAATTATTTAATAAACTATTATCACAAATGATTGGAGAAGAAAAATGTAGGAATTTTGAAAAGATGGCGGGAAGAAGGTAGAAGGCAAAATTAGTGAGTTACTTTTAAATCAAAAACAATTTTCTTAACTATATGATATGCGCACAAACAGTCAAATGAGGAATTATCTATAATATTATATCTGTTTATCTAGTTTTCCTTTGTGCAAAACATGAATCAATCAATAAAATCATTAATTCGTGCCTTCAGCGGTCTGTGACATTTAAGCATTTAAAATTATGTTTTCAGACAGTGGACTACCTACTCCATTTAAAGTGGCCATATTACACATTTCTAGTACTAAAGGCCTTTGTTCCCAATCCTACTGATCAATTGTTGAGTAGAAATTTTGGCTCAACTCTCCTCAAATGCACAAATACGCTCTTCCCAACGGAACTCTCCGACCAACATGCGAATTGAGCTATACTAAACAAATCACTTAGCTGATCGGAGACTCAGATTGATCTATCGAAAAGTTGGGAACAACGGCCGTTATTCTATAAATATGTTTTATTATAAATGTCTTAAATAATTCGTGGGTCGGGGTGTGAAAACAGTTAAATCAGAAAAAAAACCCAAAATATTATTAAATCAATCAAATTGGTATAAAAATACTACATTTTGCTAAGGAAGTTTATAAAAGTCAATTTTTCTGTGCACAGAAAGTGGTATTTGTATTAAAAGTGTATATTTTTCAGTTTCCTACATCGGTTGTGAGTTAAGAAGAAAGCATTGAAAGAATCAAACTTTAAATTTGAATTACTGACTTGCCTTCACACTCCGACCCATGAATTATTGCATAGCTATGCATTCTAAAAATGGATATTTAATACTGCAAGGGTTAAAGATGTGTACATTCTGTCATTAATTTATTGTACTGGGAAATGTTTTGCAGACTTTCCAGGAAAACATTTTTTTTTTTAATTATTTTATTACAACAAATGTTTGTTTATTCAATTTCTTATCAGAAATGTAAAACTATCTAATTTTTGTTTTACTTAAAAGAATTTAAATGCTCTTTTTATTCCGGAAAATCTGAAGAAAAGTGGTAAAATTTCACTGGATTTATACAACATAAAGGCCTGGGGATTGAGAAGTTTAGTACCAGTAGAGTGGTAAGGAATGGAAGTGATGTTTAAATAATTATTTGAACATTGTAATAATTATTATAAAAAGTGTGATTTAGGATGTTTAAGTTCACAATGTTGTGTTTATTAGATGCAAACGATAATATACAGGTTGTGTGAAATTTCATTTGTCTTTTATTTATTTCTGAAAAATAAACCTTCATCTTTTCATCCATTGCTATGTAATTTTTTGCTTAGTTAGTTAATCGCTAGATTTTTAAAAAGTAAGACATCCCACCACGGTGCTTGCGCGGTACAAGGGCGCATTTTTCGTAATTATTTTCAAGCAAACGATGAATGATTTTTTTTTAATTAATACTCGTAGTCAATATATAAATATAGAAGACCGTATATCAATTTTTGTACTCTAATCTAAAGTATAGTTTGCGGACGAAATTGCTGCTGAGCGCGATTGAGTCATACAGTTCATCAGAAAAATAAACTAAAAATATGTTTGGAAACTTGACATATATGTTTGCATCATCATGTAGGGGAATTTTGATATCTAAAAAAAATGGCGGACCAGCGAATTTTATTTCCGGTTTTTATGGAAAATTTTCATCATTCATAAAAAAAAATAGAAGCGGGCCCTTTATAAAAAAATCCCTTTGTGTTGCCATAGAGACTGGATTTTCGAACAGTTTTTTTAAGACTTGGTGCATGCAAATCAGATGTATAGTTTTTTTTAATAAACGTGTTGAAAAACGTAGTTTCGAGAAAAACGCATTCAAAGTTTTGCTGAAGAATAATTCAACATACGAACAATTTTTTTTATTTGTCTCTGCGCTGTATCTCTTTCAATTTTACGAATTTTTTAGAAACATTTGGTAAGAATATTCTTAGTGCATTTTTCAGAAAATGAAATTTAAAAAAATGAAAAAAAAATTTTTAACCGTGGTGTGATTGTAACCGATGCCTTAATTACAAACGACTTCCCAACATAAATTCTGGATATCATTTCGACGAGCTGGAGGCAAATCACAGGACGATATTTTTGGCACCAGGAGGGTTCGAGAATGCTTTGAATAAACTATAATATCAGTCATTCGTTGGCCGACTAAATGCATATTGAAATATACAAATCCAGCACAGAAAAGTTAAGTTCGCTAAAGTAAGATAACGGTTTGCAGCACAGGCCATTGCGGGACTTTTCTGTACAGGGTCGGAATGTTCATTGTCTACAATGGGTTGTGTAGCCACCCAAAAATGAGTCGGGTGAGTAAATTTTATCACTTTTGTAAATGTGTCTAACCAAATAGTGTTGGTAACAAAATAATCGATTTTAGAAACAAGGCTGAATTTTGCTTACCACAGTATCCCCAAAGATGACATAGACCCCGAGGGGGATTATCTTCCTTGGGCCTCCTGTGTGGAGCTAAAGTAAAAAAAACTATGGTTTTAGTTCCTTAGAAACAAGGCTTAACTTTTGCTTATCACAGTATCCCCAAAGATGACATAGACTCCGAGGGGGATTATCTTCCTCGGGCCTCCTGTGTGGAGCTAAAGTAAAAAAAAAAACTATGGTTTTAGTTCCTCAGTAATAAGTCTGTTTTTACTGCTTTGTTCAATGTCATTTTTTTAATGAATATAAAATGTCTAAAATTCACCATTATATTATGTATACTTTAATAAAAAAAAGGACATAACAATAAATTAATTTTACATGCGAAGGAAATATTTGTATTAATTCCAGTTAATAAGAGGGTGACTTCAGTTCGCCCAATTTTTAACAGAATCTGTGTGCAACATGTAGTGTATGTACTTTCAGTGTCTCTCAACAGATGTCTTTAGTCATTTTTATGTAGTTGTACGAGAGGGTGGTGACGTATATACTATATTTCTATAGGGTGCCGGACACAATTGTCTCGCCAAAAGTCTTTCAGTGTTAAATTAATTTATTACTGGGCTAAATTATTTTAATTAATGATAGAAATGAAAGAAAAACTAAATTTAGTACTGAATAAAACACTTATAAATATTTCAACTTGGAGACTTGGTTGCTTCTACGGTAGTAGTTTTGAACTGACTTGCAACCAGATGTGTCTCTTATTTATAAGGCGAACCCGGATTAAATGTTTATTGCAGAAAAACTCCCCTTTCTTTGAGGGTTTGGTTAGTTAGGTATTTTTCCTGATTGCATGTTCTGCAACCAGGGGTGAAAAAATTGTGTGTAATAGTTCTCTCCAAGTCAGTTCAATTCTCTTAAACCATCATCGGACAACATAAACAACCATCTTAAACCATCAATTGTGTGTAATAGTTCTCTCCAAATCAGTTCAATTCTCTTAAACCATCATCTCTCATAATTTTTAACCCCCGACGCAAGGAGCGGTGTTATAAGTTTGACTTTCTGTGTGTCTGTCTGTGGCATCATAGCTCCTAAACTAATGGACCGATTATGATGCGGTTTTTTGTTTGAAAGCTGACGTGATCGAGATGGTTCTTAGCTACAATTGATGAAAATCTATTGAGACGTTTCAAAGTCACCAGCTCTTTTTGTGTCGGGGGTTGCTTAAGACTTTGAAAATTTTACTTGTTTTTATTGATTTTGTAAGAAAATTACCAGTTTTACATTTTAGCTCCAATTCTCGACATTTATGGAATAAACATTTTTCAAAGTGCAGATATTCCACTCGTAGATGTCAGTTTTCAGGTTATTATTTTAGCAAGTGTTAATTTTTTAGTGCTGATATTTATTTGCTAGTTATAATTACGATCAGTTTCTCGTAATTTAGTTCGACGTTAAAATTATAATTATGCTCATTTTGAAATTTTGCACTGTCGGTTTCGGCAAATAGAAGTCTTTTTAAAGTAGTTCGTGGTTGAGGGGGGACAACGTAAATAGTGAGGCAGTCCCTCAGTGGTGGTCATTTCATCGTCTGGAGGCTCTGATTCAGAATCTGCCATTGACAGTGCACGTAAAATTAATTATCAATTGCATATATTTTTGTAATTGATAAAGTAAATTGAAGAAATTTATAAAACGTGTCGGCAGCATGGTATACCAAGATTTTGGGGTCTATTTTGATATCCTCAAATTGGAGTCAGGGTTTGGGTTATAAGCAGTCACCGGCGGCGCCTTATTGTATATTCAAGTAAATTCGTTGATTTTCCAAATGTCATGTAATTCCTGGACACGTTCGATATAGAAGTTATACATAGTTTGAAGATGTCATTGGTAATAGTACAGGATAGAGACGACTGTTGGACACTTAAGTCTAATATCCGAACGATTACCGAACCGATCATATCCGATCTACAGGTGGGCATCTTCAGTGAGCAGTTCCCCGGCCGCAGATTCAGAGAGTATGATTTATATTGATGCCCTACCGAAGACCTTGTTTTCCTAATTGGAATTTACATTCCTAATTTGTATTGCCTTATGTACCTATATTAAACTATAGAAGTACTTGTTGAGTATATTCATTCGTTCATAATAAATTCATTTGTACTCGTGTGTTATATAAGGCTTATGCTACTTTTTACATATTTGTATTTATACTTTTCTGTAATTTAACCCACTTATCTTTATTGTTTTCATCAACATTATACATACCTAGATACTGTTTACTATTGTACCATGTTATTACAAAAAAGTTGTCATTATGTACCTGCTGACAAACTACATAAGTAGTTTAGCAGGTTTAAATGTTAACAAATAAAAAATAAAAAAAATCCTTTAGAACGGACGTTTCGTCGGTTCGTCTATTCTCGATCCAAAATAAAATCAACCCGTGGAGGCGCATGTCTCCGCCCCTTCTCCCCACTGCTTGCTAGACGAACGCTAACACGTTCATTCCCACTATTTAAATAAATTGAATTATTTTATTTGTCTGACAAAAAATGACAACAATTTATACCTTTAAATAATGGTAGCGGTAGTATTACCAAATACATATTGTACTTTATGTGGCATGAGATTTACCAAATTGGCTGAGGAATTAATCCGAAACTAAAAATATCATCATTGTCATTTAAAAAAAAAACCTCAGATGATTCACTTGAAACATTGAAAGCCAGTGAATCATCGTTGTTGTCTCCGAGGTCATGAACAATAATATGATGGACATTCCAAAATTATCGCTTAATACCAATAATATGTTGAATAAAATTACTCAAACACTCTGATTTTTTTTATTTTTTATTTTTATTTAAGTTTATTTAGGAAACATACAGTTGTAAATACATTCATTTTACATTTTATATTGAATATAGTATAAACCAGTGAAGTTCCATTTATGATTTAAAAAAAAAGTAAATGGTTACTGATTAGGAAGCAAGTAGATAGTAATAATATTATAATATAGTATTAGTAAAAAGTGAGTCAAAAGAAAAAATAAACAATGAAGAAATAACAAAGAAATAATCGTTTTGGTTTAAGTACATTGTAAGGTTAATTTAGTTTTAAACGTTTTAAGAGAGCAGTGGAAAATATCGATATCTCTTAGGGCGTTGTAAGATTTGCAGATACGCCCGAGCAAAGAATTTTGAGCATATTTCGATTTGAAATGCTGTATAAAAAATAGGGTATTCGACCTGGTATTGCGTTCAGGGCAACGAAATGCAATCCTTTCTAATAGATCTGGTGAGTCAATAAGGCAGTTCACTATCTTGTATAGAAACAGTATGTCAGAAATGTTTCTCCGTTTGTAAAGAGCAATAGGTTTACACTGGTGATTTTCGAAATTTTTGAATTTTCTGATGTAACTTTTCCGATACCTTCTTACGTAGGTGTTCTTAGGCATTTATTTTGAAGGAGAAATTGTTTACTTTAACATGTTATTTTATCATCGACCATACCAATTCGCTCGTGTTTAATTCGCAATGTCAAGGAAGTAATCGTAGCATAGTTTTGTTGACTTCGCTAGCAGTGACATTAACCATATACTTATTATTTATTTATTTATTTACGGACTTACGTCCAATTTAAAACAAAGTATCACGAAGTATAGAAATGAACAATGTAAGGATTCGGATGGTACATGAAAGCAAAGACAAACAGTGAAAATAGAAGAAAAATAAGTGTCAAGTCACGTCAAGACCTTGCAAAAATTAGGGTGAATATTACATATCTTCATTTGTTTAAAGAGCGACAGACAGCGACATTTATCATATAACCCTCTGTGAGAGCTGTCCTCTTTTGTTCTTTGTAATTAGTGATAATGTATTTGAACATATCGGCTGATTACCCATTTTACCACTGAGTCTGAATGGGTTAATTTTTTGTAACGCGGACACACAGTACGACGGTCAACGGCATACTGAATTTTCAGTATGAGGGCCGGTGAAGGGACCGTAGCCGGGGGAGTGGTATGCGCAGTACAAACCAAATTTTGCACCATCGCGGGTTGTTCTAAACGCGGATAGAGAATAGACATCTAGACGAACCGAAGTATTATTGAAACTCCCTATCATCAGAGTGGTATTGTTAATTAGAGTAAACAACAATACACCACAAACGAAATAAGTAAAACAATCACCTAATTTTTAGTTGGAATTATTTTATTTTAGTATAATAAAAAATGTACAATCAGTAAATAAAGGTATCTTATAAAAAGAGGGTACCTATAAAAAGTTTATTTCTCTACGAACTAAACAACAATAGTTATAGCTTACTGTCTGCTTACAAACACCAAACACATTTCAACAATAAAGCCTTACCTATAACAATAATAAAATTTCACTCAGATCATTAGACAAGAATTTTGTAAACAGAAACTATTGGTAACATTTTTTTAATAATGTCGTTCGTTGTGAAAAATTACTGGCGTTTTTAATGAATGGATTGAACTAACGAAGCTCTTAGAATTGAAAGAAACAAGTCATATATGTGTTCCATAGACTCAAATCATTCAACTAAGACGCAATCAATTTATTCCATTCGATCTTTGATAATCGAAAGTGGTTAAAATATGACTATAGCCCTCATTAACTTATTAACTTTCGTTTAGTGTCAAAAAGTAAATGTGGACCGACGATGCATATTTAGGCTAGTATTTCAATTCAGCACTTGACAATTTATTAGTATTTTAATGTAATTGTTTGGCGTTCGACATTTCGAGGTGCCAACTCAGAAAAAATACCTCCAGTTTTGCCAGCGTATATCGTTTTCTAATTTATTCCCTGTCATTATCGGTTTGACTGTCAATGGTGAAACCGTACTCGGGACATAAAAAAAACATTGGTACACCTATCGATTTCACTGCGCTGGAGCTCCTGATGTCCTCTCCTAGGCTATCGTCGAGTTAGGCTATCGTCAGAGCTAAAATAATGACAGATAGTGTTTTTATTTGTAGATTTAACAAAGGATAGATTGAGATTTCACAGTTCATTGCTTGTAACATACACCTGCTTCTAATGTGTTCCTATTTCTACATTTAGTTTTGTCTGATTGCACAATACAAAATTGGACATATCGTTGACAATTATGTTATTAGTTTAGGCTTCGAATCAGGCACAATATATTCAAGAAACACAATCATTGGAAGCACTTTATCAATAATTATGTATAAGTACATTAAATTATATATATTCATTGTGTGAGATATTTGTGAGGTTTATATGAAACCCATTGGCATACAAGAATATGCACAGATTTTCACAATTAAAAAGCATTCTAATGAAAAATCTGAACCCAAAACTGGAAAGAACATTTAAAGCTAGTTTTTTTTTCATGTTTATGTGAGTCTATGGTATTCCCAACCGGTGTATGTTGTGAGACTGAAGGTTGAAGGTAGTAAGGACGGCAAGGAGATGGAAAGAGATTTAGATCTGGTTACCGAACACAGCTTTTCTTTGTTTTATGTGAATATCGCACAAGAGTCCCAACTGCCTGGAGCCAGTAAGACTATGGCATCCCAATTGAAGATGGGAAAGTACCTCGCTATTGAGACTGGTCACCAAACACGGCTTTTTAATTTTTTCTTATCTGAATGCCGCACAAGAATCCCAACCATCTGGAGCCAGTGAGACTACGGCATCCCTAATTGGGGTATGTTGCGAGGCTGTGAGGGGGGGGGGGGATAAGGATATGGGGAAGAGGAAGGTGAGGAAATAACTGTTATTTGTATGCGAGTATCGCACAAGAGTCTCAACTGTTCCCAACCATCTGGAACCAGTGAGACTATGACAATCCAAATTTGGATATGTTGTGAGGATGAAGGTAGTGGGGAGGGGAATGAGATGGGTGAGAGGAAGGTGAGGAAATACCTAGCTATTCAGATTTGGTCACCAAAACACGCCTAAAGCCATTTCAACAATTTTTCGATTCTGAATGGCGGAATGAATTCTATCTTTCATTCTTATACCTATTTTAACAGTGTAAATCTTTGTTTGAATTAATTAATTCATAGTGAAATGCCAATGGGTCAATATTTGTGTATTTTTGCAAAATAGTTGCACTTTTTTAACATTCATGTTATGAAAAATCACTTTTACTTATAAGAAAAAATACCATAATATATTTTAATTTTATTTGACGATGTGTGCATTATTTTTGTAAAACATTATAAACTATTCTGATAAAGACAAAAGCATCTAAACATGGAAGGCATTTTAATTATATAATATATTTAATAATTATTAATAACCATCCATCCTTTTGTTTGAATCATCCAACCTAGTTAATAAAATAGTAATATGTATAATCAATGATACACAAACTTATTATTACAATATTTTTTTAGCAAATTTGTTTTAAACATGGTTTAGGTAACAGAAGAGGAATTCTGTATCTTTTGAGTTAAGTTAACACAAAAAGGTAAATCCATCAGATGTCACAAGGTGTCTGTCGTGCATTTTATCAGCCGTCAAATTTCTGTAATTTTCTATGACTTTCAATGGCTTGTCTATGCCTGTCGTGTATTGATGTTAGTTGATGTAGATAAATTACCTACTTAAAACACAAATCGAACGTTATTAATAGGGTAACGTCTGTATGGTTGAAATTTAAGAACCCGGCCTCGAGTGCATCTCTGACGCCGCGCCGTACGCACCGCGTCATATAAACTGTGTACGTGAAGTTTCAAACAAAGCTACCGTTTGAATTCAAGAATTTGTAAAAGGATGGCGCTACTTACGTAAGCAGATCACATGAGGTCGTGCCCCTGGCAGGTATACGTACTACGGATTTGTAAATTTGAGTATTTCTCCGGAAACGGAAAGATTGATGGTAATACTTAAAGTTGTGAATAATTGTATCAAGCGGCTATATATTACATATGACATCATTGCCTGTCGCGGTTACTTTGTCCCGGTGACTGGCTGTCATTGGATCACAGTGGATCCGAGGAATAGGTTATTTTTGGAACCAGTTCCTATCGGATTAATAAAATGGTCACCAATGCTTAAACTGGGCGAATCCGAACCAAAATCCGCCCGCAGGGCTAGCAGCAAAAACTATTTACAGATCAGACGATCCGTTTGTCATATTATTTTGATGTTTGTATCTTGTATGCGATGACATTCGATTTGCATATTTTTCCCATGACTGACATCTCTTAACCCGTCTGCTTGATTCAATATATTCGCACCTCACAATCCGGAAGCCTCAGTTTCGGGCGTAAATTCTGAAACCGTCACTTTGGATCGAGATTGTAAAATATCTATGCAAGATAGCTTTTATATTTTAAAGACAAAAGAAGCATTATTTCATTCTCTTTCTGGTTAAAAGAAAAAATACATATGTTTGTATGAGAGGAAGAGAGATATATGTATAGCTTTTAAAATGTAAGGTTGCTCGGGACGTTTTTGGTCTTATGAAAGTATAAGGCGATTACTTGTTTTGGAATGTATTTATTCCTAAACAAGCACACTGGTTAACGAGGATTACACGGCAAATGCGCCGTCATCTCTGGCATTATGGTAACTACTTTTAAGAGTTGGTGTCTTAACACAAACGCAGAATTCAGCCGTACGAATAAGGAATACCACTTTTAAGAAAATTGTCAAAATGTGTCTCATACGGTCGATTTAACATGTGTTAGCCTGTCGCAAAAAATACAGAATCACCCTTCTGGTCTTTAAAAATTAAAATAAATCATTTGCAAACAAAAACAAGTGTATTATTTATATATTTTCCACTCTGCTATTAATTCTATTTACAATTTCTAATCTTCTTTATAATAATTGTTAAAGCGTTTATAATTTTAATATCGTTGCGACACAAGCCAGCTACATACTAGGAAAACACTCTTAAAATTCATTACAACAAAGTATATCTTACAAAAATATGTAACATTGTTTCATTTGGCAGTGATTTTTCTTTTTTTAACAGTAATAATATGTAACTTTTAATGATTATGGTTTAAAAAACCAGCTATAACGTTATTACTTCAATTAAATAATATGATTTCAATTTTATATCTGATGGCTAACAAGAGTCTCAACTGCACGGTGCCAGAGGGACTACGGCATCCCCCAATATTAGGGATTATTATTAACAATGGTAATGAGGAAGGGACGAAGAAACTAACTACGTATATCTGGTCACTACGTATAGCTAAATCCATTTTAATAATGCCAGTTTTTCACCAGGGCAATACTGAGAGCATCTTCTTTATACATGCATATTTAAGTGTTGTCATCTAATGTCAGATGAAAATTTGAAATGTTTAATATATTATGTTACATGAAATAGGAACCCTTTCATTATGTACATATTATTACATTGTACAGGGTGTCCCAAAAGAAAGTTGATATTTGTTTTGCTTTCTGTGTGAACGCAACTTTTCCGAGGGGCGCAGGGGGTATGTCAATCAGTAGTCTGGCTCTTGGGAATTTAGTCGCTATGAAGCATTTCTCGGGAGCGACCGCGCGTCGTGCGTGCGTGATTTTTACAAAAATGGTGATTCGGCAACTGCAGCGCGTAGAAGATTCTGCAATATTTAAGGTTTTCGTCAATACAATGATGCGCCAAGCATTCTTCTCATTCGAAAATGGGTCAAAAAGTTTGAAGAGATCGGTACAACGCTGGCAAAACTAAAATCCGGGCGACCAAGGTCATTGAGAACCGTAGAAAACGTAGAGTGTTTATCAGTCTTTTCGTGACGACTCAACTTTTTCGATTCGGAAGCACGCAAGTGCTTTAAATATGCATACATCATTGTTACATAGCATTTTGCACAAAGACCTAATGCTGCACCCCTACAAACTTACTGGCTATAACCAAAGAACATGGTTCCAGCAAGACGGAGCAACATTACATACGTCCAACACGTCTCTGCCATGAGTTCGTGAAATTTTCCCTGGCAAATTGATCTCCAGGAGAGGTGACATAAATTGGCCTCCCCGTGGTCCCGACCTAACCCCTATGGACTTTTTCCTGTGGGGTTATCTCAAATCCAAAGTGTACGCCAAAAATCCGACTTCCCTGATGCAATTAAAAGAAAATATCCGTCACAAAATGACAGCCATTACGAAGCCTACCTGGCGAGCCGTCATAAGAAATTTTACTCTTCGATTAAATGATTGCCGCGAACGTGACGGTTTACATTTGGACGATATTATTTTTCAGAAATAAATTCCCAAATTGTGTATTTTAGTATTTAATAAACATTTTTTCGATAGAACCCTTACTTTTTTTTTAAATCGATCCACTAAATATCAAATTTCTTTTGGGACACCCTGTATTTATGGAAGATTTAATGAAGTATTTAATACAATGTTGCATGGGGTATAAAAATGTTGATTTCCGCATGAAAATGTCAAACTTAATGTTTATTTACTATTATTTTATTATTATTATTATTAGCTTGCAACAAAGTCATTTTTATATATTTCATGCCTAGTGAACACGGCAAGACTAACTTAAAATTAATATATTTTAACTTAACACAATAATTAATAAAAATTTGAGCAAAAAAAGGAAATTTAGACCACAAACAGTAGATTAGTCAACGACCTTATAATACATATAGACGCGCTGTAGAAATCTCAAAGTGGCAAGCCAAAAGCAAGGCAATTGTAGTGTTTTCGATTTCATAGTTATAGTACTAAACTGCCTAGCATCACGTAAGGTTGTGTGCTATCTCTTAGTAAATTGCATCAAAAAATTCCAAAATGTCCTCGTGTGTAATGACTGTGCAAAACACTAGTAAAAACCAAGTAATAAAATTTAATTTTGTAAATGTACACAAATAATACAAAGCAGTAATAACAGGTAGCAACAACAATCGCCACCATTTGAAAACTGTCGTTGCTTATAGAGGCACACCTCAAAATCCAACAGGCGCCCAGGCCCCCTACTCTCGTCTGCCTTGATGCAGATTTCGACACATCTTTTGAATACAAATACTCCCAACGGTCCTATAGTTTATTTCATATTCTTTGAATGTCCTATCTTTGTCATACATGAAAAGCATTTGAATTAAGAATTAATTGGAAACATAAGAGTGTTTCTTACTTGCCACATTTTATCTTGAGCTTGTGAGACAATATCAAGTCTAGATGCATTTTAAGGTCATTGAGATTAGGATGTTTGATTATATAAATATAACAATAAAAGAATTTGAGACTCCTTGTAGAAAATAATATCATAAAACATGTACAAAAGTTTCAGATCTAATTCAATCACATGCTGAAGAAAGCCTTTCAATAAAAATAATAGTCTAAATTCATAATCACATCAAACTGGCTTACTGATTTTTTTTTTATTACAGGGAATAGGACTTTTAGTTTACAACACATTTAATAATAATTTTATTTTAACATGTACAGAATATTCTGGTAAATTGGTACACATATTGCAGAACAGAAATTAAATTTTAAATATCAAAATTTGCTTGGGTTTTTTTGGGACATCTAGGTACCGTTTTATCATGATTTTGAATGCAAATTAAATGTTCTTTATAGTCTGCTGACAAATAAAAATAGAAAAAAGGAGGGATTCGTAATCATTTAAATTTCTTTAAAAGACAACATTAAAATTCAAGGATAAAAAGATGTTAGTTAAACAGAGCACTACGGTCCAAGCAGTGGCGTAGCTAGGGGGGGAGGGGGCTGCCCGCACTGCAGCGGCTGTGGAAAAAAAACTTACGAAGGTAGAATATTGCCACAAATATATTTTACACAAGAACAATGTCCGTTTTTCATAATTTCGTAGGTCTGTGGCTCGATCGGTCGGGGATTCCCCAAAAAGTTCTTTTGTTTTATTTTCGTTCCTAGCTCTAACTATTGCTCGGTTGGGGATTACTAATTCTTGGGGTGACACCATTTAATTCTCGGGGTGAGACCACATTATCTGCACCGAGTGCCATCCATGCTAGCTACGCCACTGGGTCCATGTTCATCCTTTCACATAATACACAGTGTTTAGAAATTTGCAGTCCTTTCCGAAAGGATGTGATTCTACATCGTACGTATTTTTTATGCTTTGTAAGACATACAATTGCATGGAGAAGTTTTTTTATTGTATTTTTAAAATGCACATTTCATGTCAATAAAGCCAATAAATTTACGTATTAAATGTTAAATCAAAGTAAAAACATGTGTTCAAGCTTCCGATGTGTTTCAATTAACCACTCGAGCCATGGTGATTTCTGGGTGCTAGGTTTTCGATTCGGCCATTCGATTTAATTAATATCATCCCAGCAAGTAATAATATGGAAACATAATATGAACTTTTTGTTATTTGTTTTTGGGGTGTTATGCCGTGTTGCGCTACCTCTTTCTTTAACCAACGTTTCGGACAGCATTGCAGTGTCCATCATCAGGGCAGATGTGATAATATGAACTGCTGGCTGTGGTTTAAAGCCAAAGAAACCATCCAGATTTATCGCACATTAAGTTTAAAAAAAAAAAAAAAAAACTTATTTTTTGTAATTTTTTTTTTAACCACCTATCTAAATTTGGATAGTCATCGCTGGAGTGGTTAACTGTAATCCACCGTGTTAATAAAAATATCACAAATTAAATCAATAATAACACTTTAATTATAAGACATAAATCAGAAATTCCATTACAAGTCCCATTTTTGGTTAGAATTCATAAGATTGGTTAACCCCTCAGGCTAGATTGTTCGGTTTTCAGAACAACTCATATAGGTCTCATAGAAATAGTTGTGTCTCTCCTACTATCATGGTTAGAAATATGTTCTAAGCGGTATTAGAAAGAGAAAAAAGAGCGCTATATATTTAAATCTAAAAGTCAACTGCAAAATAATTAAAACCTACATCTTTATAAAACCAAAGTCTCCATCAGCAATTTGAAAAAAAATCATGAAACTTTGGGATTATTTTTATTAATTATTTTTAAATGAAACGACAAAAGTCAATTAATGATAACGTTTATAATACATTTGCAAAATAAAATATGTTTGTTTTTATTTTTTTTTAATTATCAGTAATTTGAGTTAGAAAAAATGTAAGGAGAGTCATTTTCAAAACTATCTATGTTTGCATTTATTTATTTATATAAAGTATATTTTACTAACTTTCAAAAACAGATTTTAGTTTTCGAATGTGTTTAATTGGATTTTACTGCAAATCAGAAATATTTTGATTCTCCGACAAAATATGCCCGGGGCCTGAGGGGTTAAAAAATTAAGTAATGCAGTTTATTTTTATAGTTAACTTCAGAATATGTTAAATTATGTACTAATACAATAAATTATTTATTTTGTAGCATAAGAGATTCATACATATTTCAATACGTATTTCATTTATTTTCAATCACAGTAAATAAAGCATTATTTTTAAACACATTGCACCTTTCGTTAAATCAATTCAGAAATAAATATTCTTTAAACTTTCATAATATTGTATAATAAATAATTTGCAGTTTGTTAAAACTTTGCTGTAAGGAACAACATATCATTTTAGGAACATTAATTTAAAGTTGACACTATGGAGGAGTCAAAATGACTCATAAGATGTTTTCTCCAGATTTAGAGCCTATGTGAGAAAAAACATGACTTTGTTAGAATTATTACAGATTTCAGTTAACTTATTGCGTATTGAATAAATAATAATTAACTATATACAGTACACTCTCAGTAAATCAATAACTACTGTCACTATATTGAAGTTATGAACAGCACAAAATCAAGTTATTTTTTCATCAATCAATATGTTTGCATTTCATAGTAAGTTTTGTCTAATTAACCCTTGGAAAGCCAAGCTAAAATGCCGAGCGGCCCGCCGTGCGCCGGCTGACAATATTTTCGTAATAACTTTTTTTTAATATGAATCCCTCACAAGAGTCCAAGCTGCTCCCTTCTGGAGCTAGTGCGACTATGGCATTCCCAATTGGGGTATGTTGTGAGGCTGAAAGTAGTGGAGAGGAGAAGGAGATGGGAAAGAGGAAGGTGGGGAAAGGCTATTCAGATCTGGTCACTAAACACGGCTAAAGCCATTTCAAGCAATGTTTCAATTCTGAATGATGGTTTTACACCAGGACGATTCTTCCACTCTGGAACGTGCCGCAAATATACTATATATTATTTTTACACAAATTAATCAAATAAAATTTATCTGCACAAGCCAGGTTTCTATCCCACGACCTTCGTATTGCGAGTCAAGAGGCTTACCCCTCGACCACGGAGGCCGTCAACCTTTTTCCGTTCTTGATACATATTCGCAAAATGATGTTTTTGTAAATTGTGTTTACATATTATTTATAAAAAATTTAATGTATCTACCCTGTGTAGTTTCCCCAGGATAGCTACTTATATTCAGAATGAAGAAATATGAAAATATTCTTGAGTTTTATATTTTGCAGCTAAATAAGCGTTCTTCACTATAAAAAAGTTACAATATGAGGCTTTCCTGTAAATAAATACAGTACCTATTGAAAATAAGAATTGTGACATTGGACACGGAATTTGCGACACCCTTTTTAACAGATAAAATAAGTATGTATGCAAGTGACAAAACTACAGGCTAGAATAACATTAAAATAAGTTATTTCCCTGCCAAGCGAATAAAACATATTTTAGTATGCAAGAAGCATTTTTAAAGTTCAAAATACCTTAAAACCGAGGTAAGTTCGGTGAGTTCCTAGCAAATCCGCTACGGACGTGCTGACATTCCAAGGGATAACAATAAATAAATATACCAATCATAAGTGCCTTATAAACTTCTTAAGCTCTAATATAATATCAGTTTTAATAAGTACATTAATAAAATACCAAGTTAGATATTGTTCAAAAAGCAATACGCTTTTAAACAACTACCATTGCCCTCTGTGAGTAAAACTCAAAAACATTAGGTTCGGTGCTTTGCTAAAACCTACTGTCAGCTATGTTAATTAATTACAATATGATCGAACAAATTTCTCTTTCTCAGTCGGTAACAAGGTGCATTGTTTTCATTTGTTTCTAATACGCTGACAGTTGGGTTTTGTTTTAGTATTGGTTCTTTAAAATTCTTATTATCTCAATGACTTCAAAATCAAAATTAGTAATACCAGACCGTGTCTTTAAAATTAAAAATAGAATTAACATTACATATATAGATTTCCAACAATTAATTAAACATACATACACACATACTACCAAGCCACGTTTTGGGGTAAGCAGAGAGGATAGGACGCCATACACCACCGTCATGATAATAATATTGCTTCATCAACAAGCATGTATCAAAAATTGTCAGCTTGCCTTTCACAACAATTACAATCTAAATCGACTAATATAAGCCACAATAATTTAATTCCAACAGCCAAAATCTAAAACCGAAAGCATTTTTAGTATTTGAAAAATACGACACCCATGTATTTAATCAATTTTACTTCTAAATGAAATTGCGTTATTCATTTACAAGGCCACAAAATTATTTATTGTGTATTTAAAAAAATAATTGATACACAAAAATGAACGCATTATTTGGAGATGTATGTGAAAATGTATTTTAATTTGTCTTTGGCTATCAAGAGCATTTTGTACCACATAATTTGGCATAGACAATCAATTTTACATTGAATAAAAAGATGTCCCTCAGACCAAGCACAAAAAAAACAACCATAATGTTAATTACTGTATATAAATTGTATAATTCTCGCACAGAGATGTCATATTATACTTTATTATAAGAACTCGCAATTCTTGTTCTGATTTCAACCAATTTTAACAGCTGTAAGAAGAGGTCAATGTAACCTTCAATGTGTTGTCTCTCAGACATCAACAGTTTTACCTCGACCACTGTAATTTTAAAGAAAAAATGTAGGTTGTCATCTGTAGTCAGAAGCTTACAGTGGTCGGAGTATGGGTGGAGAGGTCCCATAAACCTAAATTGATGGTTTAAAAATACATATATTAAGGTCCCAAAGATCTCAATGTAATACCATGATCCCCAAATCTTAAATTTTAGGTGGTCCGGGTGTTTCAGACTTCGAAGGGCGTGTGATTCACAGTTGTTACTGCAATGGTAGTTAAATGGTGTTCTAGGTCCCTCAGACAAAGGTCCCACGAGCATGTATTTAGCTAAATTATGATAGGTCGCCTTCATTGTGGAAGGAGCATAAGACTGTAATGGAGTCAACCAGGTCATTTGTGTCCCTAAGACATCAAAGGTCTCATAGACTTGTTTTGCTATGTATATCAGGTCTCCAGCATTGTGGCTGGTGTGGAAAACTGCAATGGTAGTCAATTGTCATCTGGGTCCCTCAAACCATCAGAGGTCCCACAGACATCCAGTTTTAACAGCATTGCAGCTGGTGCAGAAGACTTCAATGGTAAACGGGTCCCTCAAACCACCAGAGGTTCCACTTGCATATAATATATGTTAGGTTTCTATATATATTATTACTATATAATATATATCAGATCTCCAGCATTGTGGCTAGTCCGTGAGACTGCAAAAGTAGTCAGTTGGTGCTGCGGGTCCCTCAGACCTCCACGGGCTTGTGGTTGGTGGTGCTGTGGTCCCCGGAGCCGTGGCGCATGAGGTCGAACTCGGAGCCAGACAGTGAGCGCGAGAGCAGGTGATCCCAGTCGGCCTCTGTGCCGGCGAGGTCTCCAGCGTTGTGAGTGGCGGGGGCTGGAAGGGTTAACAAACAAACTAGAACAAGGAATGTGAACAAGGATGTTGAACAAGATCGGTCACAATGGTCCATCAGACCAAATAAATTTACAGCAGAATTGCTTTTCGGTCAAAATATTTATGTACATCAGGAATGCATCATTCAATTTATTAACACTATTATGTATTATGATAATGATTTATTTTTGGAGTATTATGCCGTGTTGCGCTGCCTCCTTCTTTAGTCAACTTTTCGGACAGCGTTACAGTGTCCATCATCAGGGCAGATGTGTAATCGAAGAGAGAAGTTGCCAGCTCCAATCCTCTAAGAACTGGTAGAGAATGGCAACACGGTATTGCATCTACATACAAAAGCACACACATCTGCTCTGTTGATGGACCCTGTATTGCTGTCCGAAACGTTGGCTAAAGAAGGAGGTACCGCAACAAGGCATAACACCCTAAAAATAAACAGGGTGGCCACAAAAAACGGATTTCAAAATTCCATGATAATTCCAGGTTTTCCAGGGCAGTTTCTACATTTTTCCCTGATATGTTTAATCTGATATAAGGGGATACCGTTTGTTAGAAAAATAATAAAGGGAATTCCGTCATCTATAGCATTTATTATTTCTTTGCATGACAATAATCTATAAAAGAAAATACTCTTCTCAAAAATTTATGATATTTCGCCTGAAGACTTTTTTCAAGCTTTTGAAACGATAGATATGGATATAATCATTAAAAAACTATCTGAAAATGGAATAAAAGGAAAGGAATTGAAATGGCTCAAGGATTATTTAACTAATAGATATCAAACCACAAAAGTGGGTGAGACAATCTCCGAACCAATGAAGATTACATTGGGAGTACCACAAGGGTCTGTTCTCGGACCTATTCTTTTTATAATGTACATTCATAATAAGGTAAAAGTATTGAAACATTGTAAAATAAGATTATTTGCATACGACGCATTGATATATATAGCAGAAGATTATGAACTCATAATGAATCATTTAACCGGTGACAGGCCGGAGACGCGCCGGCGCGCGCGTCATATGCGCATGCGCGAGAAAATAATTCAAATATTTGAATAATATTTCCGACAAACTTTTGGTCTGCGATTTTGGCCCTTCTATGTACAGAATTTGTATGAAGAACAGTGTCAGAATCGCTTGCGCCATCATTACTCTCGGAGACGATAAAAGTTTCATTCACCTTGCAACCCTGCAATATTTTTAAAACGATTTCGTCTATGACAATCCACTGTCAGAATTTGACGCGATTTTAACCGTCGCAATAAATGCGTGTTCCGCGACTAAAACTTCGTAAAACCTATTAATTTACGTAATAAATGCAAGTAATGTTGTTTTGGTAGATAGTTTATTGTGTTGTGAACGTGTTTCAGTCAATAAAATATACAATAGCTCAAAATTAATCAACAAAACATTCAATTCAAAGTTCAAAATGGTGCTTTTTTAGTGTTTTTTTGTGAATTTTCGCGAAATGGCCTGGCCTTTGACGGGTTAAAAAAAGACCTACATAATATATCAATATGGCTGAAGAAAAATAAACTAAAATTGAATGTAAACAAAACTAAATTTATGAACATTGGAAAATGAGACATATTGACAGACGGTGAAGTTTTGAAAGAAGTATGTAAAATTAAATATTTGGGAGTAATAATTGACTCCAAATTGACTTTCGCTCAAAATAAAAAATCAATTATTAAAAAGATTGCCAAAAAAATTTCGCTCTTGGGAAGAATAAGAAGATTCCTTGACACAGTCTCCAGTAAAAATGTGTACAACGCTATCATTGTACCACACATAAATTACTGTAGCAGCATTCTATTATTAGTCAACGATGGATTAATGAAAGAAATGACAATTCTACAAAACAGAGCTATGAGAACTATATTGAAGAAAAATAGGTACACTTCAGTCAAGAAAATGTTGAAGATGTTAAATATCCTGTCATTTAAACAAATTACTTTCTTCAATACTATATTGTTAATCTGCAAAATAATCAATGGCCATACGTCTATTGAATTCCTAAGAAAAATTGATAAACTAAAAAGTTAACATACACATGAGACGAGGAAAAGAAATGAACTAAGACTCCCCTTCAGGAAAAAAACACAGAGTCAAAAGTCATTGATGTACGGAGCATTGAAGATATTTGGAGAATTACCAGAAGAAATAAAATTGGAAGAGAGCATAAAGGCATTTAAAATTAAATTGCGAAGATATGTGATTGATTTGGTATAGATGTGTTATTTTAAGTGTATGTATATATATATATATATATGCATATAAGGATTATATTAGGACATAGATAACTATGTAACTATTTAAAATACCGCAATAAAACAATAATAAAACAACTTTGGGGTTTTACATATCGCAAAATAACGATTTTAGTTTTATTTTTGGAATTCCCTGATATTATAATTTTTTTTAAATTCCCTGACATTTCCCTGATAATTCCAGGTTTTCCAGGTCTGTGGCCACCCTGATAAATCACTATAATACTTTTGGCTGTAAAAATCTTAAATCATATCATAATGTATTATTGGTTCTTTTCTACATTATAGAAATATGTATGTACTTGTAAACACTAAACATCAACAATTTTAATTACAATGAAAATATCAAAATGAGATGTACAAAAATGTTACACAATCGTAAGGGGATGTCTTGCGAATGTTTTTCTGATTTTCCAGAACAAAATTTTGATTTCAATTTTTACAATTGAAATATTTTTTTGCAGAAAATCAGAAAAAACATTGCATATCAATTTGCAAATGGTTTAAATCGAAAATGACGTGTCTTTACGTAAAGAACAGTTACAGAATAGGCAAACACTATTTATTACAACCCATTAAAAATATATGTATGTGTATATAATAATTTTGAAATCAGAGAAAATAAAAGGAGGAAAAAACAAAATCAAAATGAAGGGAAAAATTCAGAAAAATGGAAAAAACAAACTATAATCTGTTCACCGATGAAAGCATTTTCAAAAATAAGCAAACAAATTTTGGAAATAAAAATCAAATATTTTTTTATATCCTTTTACGAAAAGCATTACGAAGTACCGCAAAATGGGGTAACTTTGATCAATTTTAAACTTTGAAATTTTATAAAAAAAGTCAATTGGGTTGGAAAATTATAAATGCTATTTTTATTGCACATATTTATTATCAAAATCTGTTCGAGAAATAGTTTTGTGTTTAGGGAGTCAAAAAAGTCACTTTTCGGGAGTGGAGCGACTTCAATGTGTCATTTTTTATATGATAATTACAATCCCAATTTTTTTTTCAAACATAATGTAAGTTGGAATATTCAAATATATATATTTTTTTTACATGAATACCGAACAAGAGTCCCAACTGCTCCCGTCTGGAGCCAGTGGGACTATGGCATCCCCAATTGGGGTATGTTGTGAGGTTGAAGGTAGTAGGGAGGGGAAGGAGATAGGGTAGAGGAAGGTGGGAAGGTACCTGGCTATTCAGATCTGGTCACCAAAGACGGCTAAAGCCATTTCAAGCAACGTTTCAATTCTGAATGGTGGTCTTACGCCAGGGCGATACTGAGAGTATCTTCCACTCTGGAACGTGCCGCAAATATACTACATATTATTTTAAATGAATAAATTGTGAAATAACACAAATTAATCAAAAAAAAATTATTTGCCATGCCGTGATTCGATCCCGCGATCTTCGGAATGCGAGTCAAGCGCCTTACCGCTGCACTACACAGCGGTAAGACGCTTATCTATCGATGCTGTCTATCGATGTACATTATATACATCAATAGACACTGATATACTTTACAATACAAATGACACAAAACTATTTTATTCGTTTAGGAATTTATAAAATGCACATATTTACATTTTATCTCTCTGAAAATAAGAAAAAAAATTTGCTTCGTAATTCAACCATCAATATGTTTGAATATGTATAACTAGAAGTCAGGTATGGGTACAATTGCCCTGGGAACCATTCATTGTATAACCAACACCTCTGCCACAGGTTACCCCAAGTGGTTCGCTACATTTGGTGACTTAGCTGGGGTGCTCATGGGGTAAGGTTTGTCTGGGTTTTAACAGCGGATGTGTCTACCTACCAACTGCATGGCAGGCCGGATCGGGAGAGACTGGTTAAAGAGAGACCTTTCGATCTCTCCAGCAGGACTATATCGGCCCAGGAGAAGAATCCTTCATTTTCTAAAAATACTTTCCACACAGCATCCCTAAAGATGACTTTTTTTTTACATCAACACCATACAGGAGGCCCTGAGGAAAATAATTTCCCTCGGGGGCTATGTCATCTTTGGGGATGCTGCATGGAGGGTATTAGGAGGAAGTTCTGGGATGGAAAAAGGTAAGCGGAGTGGATAGGAATCTGGGGATCAGTGTGTTCAGGAATGATGGATGTATGAATCCAATCATCCCGCTGCGTCGCAAGACCTGCTTCAGAGGTCATAAGGTCTCCGCGAACTGGCCTCTTCCGTTTTAGCCCACCACGCAGCTGGTGGGCAAACACATCTGCCACCAAGACCTGAACACACCTCGCCCGATGAACCTGGACACCCCTACTAAGTCACCAAACATAGCGAACTACTCGGGGTGACCTACAGCAGAGGTGTTGGTTATGACAAGGAATTATTTTACTCAGGGCCTTCTGTGTGAACCGAATGTACAAAGAAAATATGGAGATATCAGCGATGATCAAAGTTGCCCCATATTACAGTATGTTTTTTAAAATGCTTCCTTCTGAGTGAGCAGAGTACATAATACCACCCTGTATAATACACTTTATACATACGATAACACATCATGCCGAACGCAGCACTAAAAAAATCCAAGAGGAAGGACAAAATATGAAGTACGTTGGATGTAAATACACGGGGAAGTTATTTACACCAAACCCTCTGCGTTTGACTGCCAACTGACCTGCGGTGTGACCGGTAACGGTAATTTGACGTCGGTTTATTGTTGTGACTTACATAGCAGGCCGGCGCGGTGGCGCTCCCGGTTGATGATGATCTCGTTGATGACGTACGTCTCGCGGCGGATGCGGTCTCGCAGTTCCGCGGACATGTCCGGTATCATCCAGCGAACCATGATCATGACCAAGGCGACAAAGTTCTGAAACGTCGGGGTAATTAAAAAAGTGAACAGTAATAAAAACATACACAACAGAAACAAAGGGAAATATGTTATGCCGTCGTTTTTTTTTTTAAATTTAATTTAAATTAAGTAATATTACTATCAAGTTCTGCAAGAATTTTAGTTTTTATTTTTGTTACATCTGTTTCGGTTTACAAGGTCAATATCAAACTATGGTTAACCGGTGACATGCCGGAGATGCGCCGGCGTGCGCGTCATATGCGCATGCGTGAGAAAATAATTCAAATATTTGAATAATACTTCCGACAAAAAACTTTTAGTCTGCGATATTGACCCTTCTATGTACAGAATTTGTATGAAGAACAGTGTCAGAATCGCTTGTGCCATCATTACTCTAGGTGATGCTAAAAGTTTCATTCACCTTGTCACCCTGGAATATTTTTAAAACGATTTCATCCCTGACAATGTGCGGTCATAAATTGCCGCGAATTTAACGGTCGCAATAAATGCGTGTATCGTGAATAAAACATCATAAAACCTATTAATTTACGTAATAAATGCAAGTAATGTGGTTTTGGTAGATAGTTTATTGTGTTGTGAACGTGTTTCAGTCAATAAAATATACAATAGCTCAAAATTTATCAACAAAACATTCAATTCAAAGTTCAAAATGGTGCTTTTTTAGTGTTTTTTTGTGAATTCTAAATGTCAATTTTAGGAGGTGTATAAATTGATTTATTACCGGTTGAACCAATTTGCTGAGAAACAATTAACACAGTACTCTATTATGTGGGGTATTTCGGAATCTGTTTTCCATGCACTAAATGTTAAAGTTTTTTTGTCTACTAGACATGAGTATTGCATTGCCGGCAAAAAATCGAAAATTGGCATTTAGAAATTCAAAAATTGACACTTAGAATCATATAAATAAGTCGTCACAAAGTGTTTTTTTTTTTTTTTTACATTAACTCCACACAGGAGGCCTTGAGGAAAATAATTTCCCTCAGGAATGTCATCTGGGATGCTGTGTGGAGGGTATTTTTAAGGAGAGGAAGGAATGAACATTGAATGGTCTTGAAGAGACCCATGTTGTAGGAAGGAGGAAACACAGAGGCCGGCAAATCATTCTACAGCCGAGCTGTGGAACACAAGTACGAGTCGAAGAAGCGACCTGTTCTCATGTGACAAATGTCAACCGTGTACAAATGTTGGGCACGCGTTTGGCGTGTTTCGTGCTATTTTTCGTTTCATCGAGTTTCAAATCATAAAGGTGCTAAAGATGTTTTCACTTCAATAAAAATTGCATTGTTTTCAATTAAAACTTCAGTAAAAATTAGGCAGGAATCGAACTTGCAAAATTACGATTCAAAATTAAAACACAAAGACCTGATTACAAAAATAAACACTACACTATTGGCTTACCTCGAAGACGACAATAAATGCCAATCTAGCGGCAAGAATATGCCAGTATGTCGCCGTGTGTTCATATTTGCCAGTCTCCAGTGGTCCGGTGCGATAATCCGGATACCTACAAACAAACGCAACATTAATTAAATTTGATTAACCTGTTAAACATTGGATGGTATTTCGAAAAACCTCGTGAAAATTACCTTGATGAGTTCTGATCAAATATTGATATAAAAACAAAGCATTTATATCTGTTTACCAGATAATATATCTTATTATTCATATATATTACATGATAGAAGTGTTTCCTAGAATAGCTAACTTTAACTAAAAAAAAATTCTTCCATTCAGCAAACAAATATCAAAAAAATTCATTCATACGAATATAAACTGATTTTAATATTTCTACACAAACCTGAATACACATTCTACATGAAAAAAAAATTCAATTTCAAAGAAATAATGACATTGATACTCTTTCGAAAACGTAAAATATTGTTATTTTTAAAAGTGATGCACAAAATCATAGAAAATTAATTTAAAATCATTCCTAGAAGCTAGATTAATCAAATAAACAATTGTATCAAGAAAGATGTTGGCGCAAGCAATTCTGACCTTGTCCTTCATACAGTTTCTTTATACATAAGGGTTAAAATCGCATTTAAAAAAAATAAAAGTTTTTGTGGCTCGCCGGCGGGCCTGCAACATTTGAGAGGTTATAGGTCCAGGAATAACATGGAAACAAAATTATTATTACTATTCAAGAATTCACCAATTCAGCCAAATAGTACCTAAGTTCACACCTATAATAATAGTCTTACCGGCATAGAGTTAGGTTGTAGGTGGTGAAGTGAGGGGCGGAGCCGACCTCCAGCTGGGTGATGTTGAAGAGGGCCAGTGAGTGGTTGAGGTAGCCCTTGAGACTGCCGTCGGGTGAGTGGATGAAGCGATACACAAGGCGCGGGATAAACTCTGACGTGAAGGCTATTATGAAACCCTGAACAAACACATAATGCATAAAGTAAGATGTTGAAATATATATATATATTTAAAAGAGTGTTTTGAGGATGAGGAAGTGGAAGAGTGTATTCAGTGAAAGAAAAATACTAAAGCAGAAAAGACTTAAATCCAAAAAACATTTTGTAGGAGTTCCACAAGGAAGCGAAATGGGACCCCTTTTAAAAATAATATTATTTATTAGTGAAGGCATTCTACAGTATTATAAAGTTGTTCGGGGCTGCAGTCTTCAGAGTGAATATTGCCATAAAGATAGCCAACCTGTAGTAGGAGAGGGCACCACAAGAAAAAAAAGACATCCATTCGTTTAATTTACACAATTCCAGATATTTCCCAAATTTAGAGTTTTCAAGATCCAGTTTGTAAACTCTCACCCATTGCAGTGTGTAAGAGCAGTTTACTTACATTGGTAATGACACTCAACTTCCCGATGGAGTCGAGGATGCGATACCAGACACCGATGTCCCGAACCCTCATGGGCACCGGGCGGCGGTGCAGGCGCAGCAGCTTCATGGCATCCAGCCGCATCTCCAGGATGTTGTTGAGGAGGGCAAACAGCGGGGCTAGCGGAAAGGCCGCCACGAAAATGGTGACGAATCCATACTGCAGCACTGGAAAAGATATGACAAGACATCAGGTAAAGTCTTAGTTCTTCAAAGCACCTCTAATGGATAATCAGATACAACTAGAAGTCGGGAATACATTTGGTTTTTTTTAAGAAAGTTATTCTCAATGAGGTTGTCTTTTTGATGAAAATGAATTTTATTTAACAAGTTAATAACGATATTAAAAATTAGTTTTCGAAATCTCCAAAAATGATAAATGAAATGTGTGTTTATGTATGTAGATGTGACACGGTGTTGCGCGCGTCGATACTATTAGGGCCAGTGTTTGAGTATAATTAGTTCAATTATTGCAGTTTTTGGTGTTTGGTTTTGTCAAGTATGGATACCAAGAACTATTAAGCTTAGCACCATTGTCTCTATTTAAACTTCAATTGCCTCTGTAATTAGGCTAACACATTCTTAATTTATTCATAAGACGGCAAAACTTATTTGTAATACGTGTTGTGGTGGATATATAGCAATTTGTCCTGGAAAGGAACATTTGGACAAAAGGGGTTAAGTTGAAGCATTTTGGGACTCCAGAACAGAGATGGCTGTCAAGTTTAACATAAGGCTCCACTTAATGTGAGTCTGATCAGCAGAAGAAAATTAGAAGATCTTTGTAGACGTAAACAAAAATCATCCAAAATACATTATTCACATGGTTTCCACAAGGATTCGAAATGGGACCACTTTTGTAAAAACTATTCAAGTTAATTAAATTTTTTACCCATCTCTAGATATTCGCCAAACAGTCCACGGGACCCCCACTCCACCAGTTTGTAATCTTTCACCCATTGGAGAGGACTTTTGAAACTGAAACAAAAAATAATACACTTATTCATTTTTAGATTGAAACTGTAAACACATTTATAGATTAACTCATGGCTTAAGCGCCCCTCGAATCCGAGTTCTAGGTAGGTACTGATGCATTTCTTTAATTGGTAGAAAGCAGGACTTTCGTTCTAAATTATGAATCTTTCAGAGATATGGCCAGTGAAATGCATTTGTTCGGTTTTTGAACTGGTGATTTTTGAGGGAGTGTATTTGAAAATATGTGTAATTTTCGAAATAAATCTTACCAATCATTTTTTAATTTGAGTACTGCATTAAAGAACCAATTGCTCCCAACCGTCTGGGGCTAGTGAGACTATGGCATCCCCAATTGGGATATGTTGCGAGGCTGAATGTGATGGGAGAGGAAGAAGAAAGTGGGGAAGTATCTGGATATTCAAATCTGGTCACCAAACAAGGCTAAGGCCATTTCAAGCAACGTTTCGATTGTGGAAGGCGGTCTTTCACCAGGGCGATCCTGAAAGTATCTACCACTCTGGAATGTACCGGAAATATACAAATTTTTTATTTAAAATTGTGATATAACACAAATTAATTTAACATATATTACTACGCCGGGATTTGAACCCGCGACCTCCAGATTCGTGGGCAGAGATGGTAACCATTCAACTATGAGGACGGTCAGATCATGACATCATTGCAAGATTCTGTAGGTCCCAAAGAATACAATGGGCTGGTCATGTGGAAATAACACCAGATGATAGGACGCCAAAAGTTATGATTGTGTGGATGACCCAGTGGAAGCGACCAATGTCCAGAGAAATACCGTGGGAGACTGCAAGGGCGAAGATTGGAGCAGGATGGGAAGGACTGAGGACTGGAGGTGAATATCGAGGGACCGCAGCCTACGGATAATAAATTATTTACAGGGTTTCCACAAGGATTCGAAATGGGACCTCTGTTATAAATACTTATTTAAAAATTTGTGGAGCAGGCATTGATATTTATAAAAATAAGTGTAATGTTTACCTAGCCTGCGCTGTGTGCTTCCACGTCTTGATGGAATTATACTTGCGGTACATGTAGGGTAAGGCGATCTCCAGAACCGTGTTAACGGCCTGTTTGCCGATCATGATGATGCTGAGTTGGATGCACAGCTCCATGAGGCAGCCACCTGGACCACACTGGAATTAAAACAGTAATAGCCTTACTAAAAAAACTTCGTGAAAATTGTATTCAATTGATAAACAACCGTGGATATGAAAACATCATTTAACTAAAAATGGCAATTCAATTCTCACAATGTTGACGATGTATGTCGTATTGTCAATTTTTATAATACTTAATAAAAAAAACTAGTACAAGGGAAGACTAATTTTACTGATAAATAACAATAAAAAATTTATAACATGCTATCGGACTAAGAAAACATTAATAGAATAATTTTACCTACCAATAAAATTTATATTTTGTTTCCATCGATGCCTGGAATCCATTATGAGAGAGAGCTAGCTCTTTCGCCATTATAGTTTCAGTTTCGCGCGTGTTTATTCCCTATATTTGCCCTTTTTTTATTCGACTTACCACATTTTCTCTCTGCTGGCAACACTAGTGACGCGCATCTCAGATCACATGATGTTATTGTTTGTCATATGACTCGTAATGCACCAGGTAGGGATTACCTGGATTCCAGGCATCGATGGAAACAAAATATAAATTTTATTGGTAGGTAAAATTATTCTATTTTGTGTTCCGTATCGATGCCTGGAATCCATTATGAGATGTGTTTGCTCTCACCTGGTGATCTGAAAACTTAGCGTTATATGTGATGCTATTTACACTGGAGTAAAGAATGGAGCCATTGAGTGCTGGAGGTGCTCACTTCTGGAGTGCGCTATCTCCTTCTGGTAGAACTTCCGGAAGGTGTGCTCGGACTTCCAATTCCCTCTAGCAAGAATCTCCTCTATGGGGTAGTCTTCCAACCAGTTTAAGGAGGCTACAGCCGAGCGTACACTTCCCGGGGTTGCGTGGACTCCAGCTTTTCTGAGGACTGATTTGATCCATCCCCCTATTATCGTTTGCGTTGCCGGTTTTGTTTCTGCTGATGTGGTCACAAATAGGTTCTTTAGTAGTGGACCTCTTCTGGCTGTAGAGAGGGCAACGACTTTTCTCAACCACTTAAGGAGGTTGATGTTATCTTTTTGTGAGCCTGTCAGTTTCCAACCTGATTGTTTATGGTTGGCTGTGTTGGTTTTTGCCCCAAAAATTGGCCACAGGGTAATAGAGTTCCTCTTGTCGATGAAATGTTCTGGGGTGATTCTGAGCAGTGTCAAATCATGAACTCTCCTGCCTGACGCCAGGACGAGGAGTATTGCTGCCCTCTGTGACGCTTCAAACAGCGAGTCTTCTGTGGGGGAATTCTTGACCAGCCAGTCTATTACTTATCTGGGATACCAGATAGGGGCTTTCTCCTTGGTCCTCCTTGCCATTGAGATTGCCTTGAGAACGTGTCTTACCAAGAAATCAAAGCTGATTTTTCTCGCATTCTGAGCTGGGCCGCAGAAGGTAACAATGGCTGACTTGTGGACCTGAATGGTCCCTGGGGCTAGGCCTCCTTGAACAAATAGGTGGGCTAGATACCTGGCAACCGTAGTTGGTGGGGGATTGTTGACGTCCACACCGTTTTGAGTGCCCCATTTACGCCACCTATCCCACGCAGGTTTGTAGGTCTTCGGTGTAGACTCTCTCCAGGATGACTTGAGGAGTTGGCATTCTTCCTGACTCCATGTTGTCAGGGCTTGTTCCCACCCGCAATTCTCCAGACCTCTAGTTCCAGATCCTGAATCCTGGGAGGGGGTAGTCCTGTCGATGTGTCTATGAGGACTCCCTCTAGGTTGCGCAGGCGTATGGGAGGTTCGTCTGTTCGCTGTTTTAGGTCGCTTCTCCAGAAAGTCTTCTCCCATTTTGGGACGACTAGAAGGAACATGCCCTTTGCCTGATTTAGGTGGGTGAGCACTCTCGGAACGAGGTTTGGCGGAGGGAATACCCAAGCTAGATTGTAGTCCCAAGGTTGACTGAACGCGTTGGGAAAGCAGGCTAAGCAGTCGCTTGAGTCTCTGGAGACGTATGTTGGTACCACGTGAGCAGTGGCTGAAGCGAACAGGTCTATTTGAGGGCGACCCCATTTTTTTAATATCTCCTTCGTTGCCGGACTTAGTAGATGCCACTCTGGAAGCGGTGCGCCCCGAGAGAGACGGTCCGCAATTCCGTTGTATCTTCCTGGAATGTATTGGGCTGTCAGAGATATCTCCATCTGGTCTACGAAATCCAGTAGCTCCCGCGTTGTTTCCAGAAGGGCTAACGATTTTGTACCCCCTTCCTTGTTGACATAAGCCACTACTGTCTTGTTGTCTGTCTGCAATAAGACATTCGTCTTGTTAAGATAAGACATTGGGCTTGTCCTTCCAATGGCTGCTAGCCACCACTGTATATCCTGCCGTGCTGCGTTGGGCAGAGCAACGGGCCGCGATGGTTTCAGGTGCTGTATGCGGCGGCTGAACCTCTGCAGTCTGCGGCAATGCAAGCGACCACGAGGGATCACGAAAATTGCAAAGTTGAGTCTTCCCAGTAGACCGAGAGCCTGCCTGGGAGAGCAACTGCCGACTTCCAAGGGAACCTGCAAGGCTTGGCGTAGACCAGCGCACTTGCGGTCGGAGAGAGACTTTTGATCTGCTCTCGTGTCCCATGTTATACCCAGGAACTCCAACTTCTGCGTGGGTGTCAGGACACACTTGTCCGGGTGCAGTCTGCGGCAATGCAAGCGACCACGAGGGATCACGAAATTTGCAAAGTTGAGTCTTCCCAGTAGACCGAGAGCCTGCCTGGGAGAGCAACTGCCGACTTCCAAGGGAACCTGCAAGGCTTGGCGTAGACCAGCGCACTTGCGGTCGGAGAGAGACTTTTGATCTGCTCTCGTGTCCCATGTTATACCCAGAAACTCCAACTTCTGCGTGGGTGTCAGGACACACTTGTCCGGGTTTATGCACCAGCCTAGCTGTTGAAGTGTGTGCACTATAGCAACGGCTTGGGAGGTGAGAAGTTTTCTGGACTGGTTTGCTACTAAGAAGTCGTCTAGGTAGACTACAATCCTGAGTCCCTTTTTCCTTCGTAGTTCTGCTACCCAGTTTGAGAGCAGCGAGAAGATCCTTGGCGCTGATGACAGGCCGAAGGGCAGACACGTCATCTGAAGGAGCTCTCCGTTGTACACGAGGCGCAGGAACTTCCGGTGTGATCTTGCGATTGGCACGTGGAAGTAAGCCTGAGAGAGGTCGACTTTTATCAGCCAGTCGTCGGGTTGGAGGAATTGCGGGACCCGAAAATGACTGAAGAGTCTGAAGGGCTTTAGTCTATGAAGACGTTCAAGGCCTTCCTTCAGGTTGAAGATGGGCCTGAGGGTGTGGTCTGATTTGGAGGTAAGGAACATACCTGACAGGAAGCTTGGGGAGTCGTCTGCTGCCTCCAGGATTTTTGACGCTTTCATCGTTTCGATGTGTGCGGTCATGCCTGGAGACAACCTTGTCCTGAAATTCTGCTTCACCTCGGCCGATGGGAGCGTCCGAGGAGGTTTTGATATGAAGTGTATCCTTGCTCCTTTTAGAATGTTCAGGATTAGCGGTGATGCTCCCAGCTCCCTCCACACCTCCTGATATGCCTTTAGGCGTCCTCCCCAGAATGGCTCCGGCCTCCAGTCACCCCCATCGCCTTCTACCCCGATCGCTGGCCGCTCTGGCCTAGGGGCAGGTCGAAAGGGCTTCCTAGGTCGGGAGTGTGGAGCCTCTATCACCGGTCTTGCTGCTTGTGAGGTAGAGGGTTGAGATTGACGGGGGATATACGACGAGGATGCACTACCGAATATCTTGTCTCGTCCCCCGTTTGCCACGATATAACTTGCTAGTTCCTCTTTATTGAAGAGGTGACTGGCGCTCGGAGGAATCCTGGCAAGGCCTTCCTTGATGTACGGGTCCTTTACTCCCTCTAGCAGGGCCTTTCGCCTACTTTGTAGGCATTCCGTTCGCCTTCCGCATAAAATCTGTAGGACGTCGTCCGTGGTCTTACTGTACTTGGCAAACATCCCCTGAATCTTGTCAAACAGAGTCGCAGGGGTCAAGCAGGTGCCTGGTTCGGATGCCTAGTTTACCAGTGCCTGCATGTTTCCTCTGACCGACTCTGTTTGGGATAGCACTGCATTGGAGAGGGCTCCCAGGGAACGGTCCAGGGCTGGCGCGAAGGAGTTGTTCTTATCAAACCTCCTAGTTCTTCATTTACCTCCAGCTCTACGAAGGCGGGCGTGGCGGTGTATACTTTCTGTGTTTCGGCATAGCGAACACGCGATCATTCCTCCGAGCCAAAACGCTGAAGAGCCGAGATAACTGCGACTCTTCTTGCGCCTGCCTTCGGAATCGGCGATTCCTTCACCAATGTGCTTGGATTGCAGAACTCCAAAACGTTTTTCTGAGCGGCTAGGCTGGCGGGCATCTCTAAAAACCCCGATTCTACCTCTTGCCGCATCTCTCCCGCGGAGTCTTCTTTGTCCGAGACCGTTTTCTCCGCGAACTCTACCCGATTCCCAGATAAAACGTCCGTCATGGCCGACATCTGTTGCATCAGGATGTCTACCCGAGGATCCCGATAGTAATCCTTTCTTCTGAAGTGTCGGATCCAGAGCTTTCGCGCGGCATTTGGCGTTTCCGAGAAACTCGTGCTTGATCATTGTTTCCGACCGGCGAAGCGTCTTAGTTGTCGATATCACTCATTTTGTTGCACAGTTTAAACACGTAAACAACCGAAAAAACACACTAAATAATTAGTCAATTTCTCAGAAAACTATCTATCACGGTATATTTAATGTTTAAACTGAAAGAGCAGGGAATAAACTTCGATTTTCGACTCAAAATTGGTTTTTTAAGTACAGCGAAACACGAAAACTGCTTTCGGCGCGAAAAAACGGCGTCATATGACAAACAATAACATCATGTGATCTGAGATGCGCGTCACTAGTGTTGCCAGCAGAGAGAAAATGTGGTAAGTCGAATAAAAAAAGGGCAAATATAGGGAATAAACACGCACGAAACTGAAACTATAAGGGCGAAAGAGCTAGCTCTCTCTCATAATGGATTCCAGGCATCGATACGGAACACAAAATATTGTTCCAGTGAGTGGAAAATCGATTTCCAACTTTGAGTGTGTTTTTTCTCAAAACTGTTGTTTGGACCTTAAGATAAGATACTTGTATACAAGATAGTGATGACTTGCATGTCATATATTCTCAATATACATATAACCTCACTTTGTTACAGAACAGAAGTTGAATTCGAAACCTTTTATCCCAGTCAATAAACGCATTGAACTGGAACAAATTAAGGGAAAGCTGAATTTTTGCAGGTGGATAGTACTTCTTACAGGGAGTATTTTCACAAAAGTCCCCACCCTTCCCCCGCTTGCTTTCCCCCCTGCCCCCCTCCAAACTTTGAAATTGTAGAGTTCCACAAAATCCATCATATCTCCTAAAATATATAATATATATGAAAAAAAATAACACCATTATACTTCTTAAAAAGCTGTCAACAAAAAGATAGAATATATTTTTTTGTTATCTACTACGGTTTGGCAAATAATAATGACATTGTCGCCAAAAAAAATTTTTTTTTCGTAAAATATTGATTTAAAGGTGAATATTTTTTTTTGTCTGAGGGAACACGCAAAATTGTTTCAAACAAACTATTTGCCAAATTTAATAAGCTTTAAAACTATATATAACATTGCTTACTTTTATACTTAATACTGGTCAAAATTTTACTCAATTGCAGGGCGGCACGGCGCCGCGGCGTGCGGGCAACCTAGTCAGCTGTGATTGCAGGTGACCGATTTGTGCTTAGATAGCACTATTTATAGTTTTAAATTGAAACATCGAGTACTTTTTAATTTATTTACCATATAAAAACACTTAATAGTATTTGCAATAAAAGTACGAAAAAAATTCCAATAAGTGCAAAATTATATAACTTTTCCTAGGTATTAAGGGATTACAGAATATTAATATTAACTGGGTATCACAGTCGTCTTCAAATATTTCATCAGTATTTTCAGATGTGTTACTGAAGGATAGTCCATTGCAGTGGCCACACATATCAGAACACTCTAGTCCTGCCCTCCAGCTGCACGACTTTCCGCACGAGGTTTTACAGTTACAAGAATCAATTAGAAGTTTATTGTATGTGTTAACTTATATTCTCTTCTTTGCCATCCCCATTCATTAGATGGTAATTCATTTCCTGGCCATGTTTGAACTAGGAGGTATGTCCTCAGGTGATACTGGCGGGCCGCATTCTTTACAGTTACACAGTTTTCCATAAATCTTCTAGCTCACTTTCTTCCATGATGCGGCCAATAAATCCTAAATATTACATTAACAAATGAAAACCTTCTAGTCGTAAAATAATTTTTGAAATTTCCGATGATCCGTCAGCCCCCGGTACCATTTCAATAGCTCTGAGAAAAAGCGGGTTGGTCGAAAATTACAATGCATGTTTGATTGTTCTTTTTACACTGTTCTATTGGGAGACATAGTGCAGTGTACACTGAGGATGGATTATTGGAATCAATATCAATAAATGGAACAGCCATTGCTTAACTGGTTCCATAATCTACACAATCGTTCATAGCGACATTTATAAACCCGTTCCAGTCAACTTTTAAATGCGTGCCACTTAACAACCCTTGAGTGCCCTTCAGCGCCCTTGAGGTGATTTTTCACGAAAATGGTGCTTTATAAATCAGCCAAATATTATTAATTGTTAGAGATACAAAATATAATGAATCGTCATGCTCTTTTCTAGAAGATGTACATTCACTGATATTTTTTATGGTTACATATTTCAAGCTGCTCTTTTTTCTCTTCGCGTAGCAACGTTGAGGGATGTTTTCTTTTTTCCCAAAATTTCCACACTGAAGACGAGGTACATCTAGAGTTGTTATCATATTAGAGGCCAGAGTGATACACTTGATTCCTCCCATGGCATGAAATGTATTTAGGCCATCTAATCTTTTTATATTAACATCGGAATTGTCAAACGATGTGTCATCTTCGATTATAGGAGGCCCAGCTTATTAGAGATCTCTGGTATGTCACCTTCATGATAAAACGAACAACGACGACAACACCTCTATTAAATGTTTAGATCCGTACATTCATTGTATATACACAAACTTGTCTGTATTGATGACAAAAAAGACCTAGGCCCTGCAGATGCTATTATGGCGTGGTTAATTACTAAACGTCTTCTCGTAATATCAGGTCCATTACCATACAACCTCTTCTTTGTTACAGTTGACGTGAACAGATTCAGAGTTTCAGGAACTAAATCATAACCCCCACCAGTGATTTCCGGAATATCAGGATAGCTTTCACTATCATATGGCATTTTTTGAATATCATCTCTGATTATTTCTGCGGCAGCAAAGGTTAAACGTTCCAGATTTGCTTTCATTTCTTTGTTTCTGCACCAGTCATCTAGTATCTTAAAACTTGAGTGAGACATTCATATGGCAGTTTTTCTGTCAAAAATATATGTATACATCTGATCTTGAAAATTGTCGATTATTTTTTTTTTTCAGAAATGTATCTGAGTATGGAAGATCAGTGCCACAAATATCTATTACTACTTCCCTTAATTTCTCTAAAGTAAACTGAAATTCATCAGTATTTTCTGAGAAATTACAGAGTTTAAGCTTTTTTTTGGCTGAATTTTCATCTTTAGATCTTCCTACAAACTTACTTTTTGAGTTAGTTTACTTTTACAGAACTTCTTGAAACAACTGTTATGATAGCAAGCTTCTGCAGCGGCCAAATTAAACACACTTAACAGTTTAGATTTTACTTTTGCACCCTATTTATCATCTTTTGTATTGCAAGCATTCATCAGTGTTTCTCTAATTTCCATTGTTAACACCAAACGCATTTGCTCGCGATATTTATGAGGTAGTGTATGAATAAAAACTTTTTTTTTGTCTCAAATAATACAGTTCTCTATCAAAATAAATATATTTTCTAAATGACTTAGAAATCGCTGAGGTATACTGGTCGATGAGCTACAATTAATATTTGTGAAAGCCTTAATACTGCTAGCCCTAGAATACTTTTTCTACAATCTATGTATGTGCACGGTTACGCTATCCAAACTAGTTAATTTAACATGATTATTGTCATCGTTTTCAATACTAGCGTTAATTTGCATTTGTAACCACTTCGTTACTATAAAAACATTTCCTGTAAGGTCAGTTTACATAAAATACACAATAGGTTCTCTGCAGTTTGTTAATTAATTGTTTCTCAATATTTTTACCCAATGTAGGTGGTAAAACGCACAAAAAATTTGAAATCTTGGCACAATAACATCAAAATATAACGCACAAAACCCACAAACCTTAATCTCAAGACAAAGGAGATGAAACTGATTATTTTTATTAAATTTTTTCATTTGTTTCAACTTAATAAAATAACAAGTAGCGACGCGACACGATCGTCAAACATAACACGCTGCTCCGTGTTACGACCAGCGCGCGTACTAAATTAAGCGCTTATCCACATATTTTCGATAGAAATTAAGTATGTAAGTAAATACTGTTATACACGCTTTTAAGCTTATTAAATTTGGTAAATGATTTGTTTGAAATATTTTTTCATATTCTCCCGGACAAAAAAAATATTCAACTTCAAAAAAAAATTTTTTTAACAACAATCTCATTATTATTGGCCAAACTAACACAGATAATAAAAAAAATTACAAAACATAATTTTTAGGCAATTCTGTAAGAAGCTAGGTGATGGAATTTTTTTTTATGATATAGGTTTTGGTTTATGAGATATAATCGCTTTAGTAGAAGCCCACATTTTAATGTTTGGGAGGGCACAGGGGGGGAAGCAAGCGGGGGAGGAGTGGGGACTTTTGTGAAAATACTCCCTAGGGTACGTACTACTTACTTGCAAAAATTCAGCTTTCCCTTAATTTGTTCCAGTTAGGGCCTGTTTTTTGTCTAGATTGACTGGGCTATTTAGGATCGAGTGAGTGACCGAGCTACGGAAGCTGTCCAATTATTTGAAATTCATTTTATGTAATCTAAAAAAAAAAAACTAACTAACCATCATGCCGTTTCTCCGCAGGGGTAGGCAGAGAGGGCGGACCGCAAAACAACTCAGTCTTGGCACACACTCTTTGCCTCATTCATATTCATACATCGTCTCATGCATATTCTTCTTTATTATTCTGACTATTGATATAGCTCGACTCAAGTATCTGATTCACTTGATCGTGCCATGTCTTCTTCGAGCATCCCCGACTTTTTCCACCTATTCTATTCACATTTGCGTCATATATTCTTCTTATACTACTTTCTTCGTTCATACATTTTATGAAAATACCCAAAATATTGTAAACACACGGCACAAAACCAAAGAACTCATACAAACACCTAAAACAAACACAACATTTGGTCAAAGAAATTTCAAATACATTGCGCCTAAAATATACAATAACCTACCTGACAAAACAAGACAATCGAATAATATTAACAAATACAAAATACTGATCAAACAATGGATCATCGAAAAAGGTCGTGCAATAACTAGTCACCTCACCCAAATATAATCCTCTATCTCATTATTGTTACCACTAACCAACCTGAAAATTTTTGTCAAATATTTTTGCTGTATTGAAAAGTGTACTTTATTTAATATTTATAAAATATTTGTAAACTAGTCTGTCTCGACACAGGATTTCCTAGTGAGACAGGCAAGGCCAAAAAAATATATGTAAACCTTTTTATATAGATGCACATAAAATAAATAAAAAAATAAAATAAATACGTTCTACATGCCCAAACCATCTGAGGGTCCCTTTCTTAAACTTACTCATTATGCTTACATCAGCCTAGCAGTCTTTGCCGATCTCCCACACGATCATACATGGTTTTACCATACATACACCTCAGGGATCTCATTTCAACAGCATTCAGTCTACTTTCATCCTTCCTCTGCCAGTTCTATGCCTCACTGTCATACATCAGGGTAGGTACCAGAACTTCATTGTGGACTGCTAGCTTCGCTTCTTTTGACACTTTTTTATTACCGCCAACGGCATTCAGTCCTACATTAATGGAGTTACCTGTATTTACACTTCTTTCAATATCTTTATCAGCCTTCACATCTCTCGTAAACATACTGCCCAGATATACTGCCCACAAACTCGTCCACCTGCTACAAATACTCATTCACAACTATAATTATTATAAGTAATAATTATTAGCCTGAAACACTCATCTATCTACTTTGAAAAAATCTCCTGAGAAAAGACACATGCTGCCGACGGGACTCGAACCCGCGTCCTTCTGATTTCCGGTCAACTGCTCTGTCCACTGAGCTACGTCGGCTTATCTCCTACCCGCCAAATAATTCAATATATACTAGGGTTTCATTCAACAATTACTGCTTATTACATTTTTCTACCTGAGATTTTGAGATGGAGATTTTTCAGGCTAATAATTATTACTTATAATAATTGTTACCCTTTGTACTATGCATAAAAATCTTGTCATAAACATTAGTTTATCAATTAAAAATAATAATTCACAACTATATAGCACACTGTTTGTTAATCTTGAGTAAAATAAATATAAATAAAATGATGACATACTTCTTCTTGCCTGTAGCCAAAGAATCTGCTATAGTCGCCGGGACGTCCAACGAACTTGCCCTTGAAGAAGGCGATGTAGAAGATGGAGGCGTAATAGTTGACAAACTGCAGCAGGTAAATCTTCAGGGTCAGTGAGTCGTCAAACTCTGTCTGCGTTCGGAGTAATTCTTGTTCTGTGAGTTTTTCTGCTAGCCACGTGTACATCTGAAAATATCATGTGTTTTTATTTATTTATTAACGCCTTTAAAAGGGCTCTTACCTTTTTTTTACCAGGAGGCCCTGAGGAAAATAATTTCCTTCCGGGCCTACATCTTCTTAGGGGATGCTGTGTGGAGGGTCTTTTTAACCTCTGGGTGGCCACGCCATATCACGAAAATTCACGAAATTTCACTAAAAAAGCACCACTTTGAATTTTGAATTGAATGTTTTGTCGATTAATTTTGAGCTATTGTATATTTTATTGACTGAAACACGTTCCTAGAACAATAAACTATGTACCAAAACAACATTACTTGCGTTAATTACGTAAATTAATAGGTTTTACGATGTTTTAGTCGAGGAACACACATAAATTTAGACGGCTAAAAATCGCGGCAAAAATGACATTTCTATGTCATAGATAAAATCGTTTAAAAATATTCTGGGGTTGCAAGGTGAATGAAATTTATACGCATCTCACAGAGTAATGTTGGCGCAAGCGATTCTGACCCTGTTCTTTATACAAATTCTGTACATAGAAGGGTCAAAATCGCAGACAAACAGTTTTTGGTCGAAAATTTTATTCAAATTTTCGAATTATTTTCTCGCGCATGCGCATAATACGCGCGCGCCCGCACGTCTCCGGCCCATTAGAGGTTAAGGAAGGGAAGTATAGAAAGTTCAGAAGGTACGAGGGGTGGGTAGGAGGGAAATCTGGGGGTCAGGGTCTCCAGGAGTGACGGACGTATGAATCCAACTGCGGGACAAGGTGATGGGTCGAGAGAGTCCGGCTGCAAAGGTTAAAAGGTCTCCTTCAACCAGATTCTCTCGATCCAGCCCAACACGCAGCAGGTGGGCAGACGCATCCGCCGTCAAGACCTGGACAAACCTCACAGAACCATTTGGGGTTACCTATTGCAGAGGTGTTGGTTATCCAATAAATGGTTTCCGGGGTGGCGGTACCCATACCCACCTCCCAAATTGAGAATTTGAATATGTAGTTAATAAAGTTACATACAATCTTATCACAATCATATCAGTTTTTTTCACCTTTTTTTAAATATACATATATTTGTGGAGTGGAAGATACTCTCAGCATCTTTCCGGTGTAAGACCACCATTCAGAATTGAAACATGACTTGAAATGGCTTTAGTTGTGTTAGGTGACTAGATCTAAATAGCCAGCTACTTCCCCACCTTCATCTTTTCATCTCCTTCCCTTCCCCACCACCTCAGCCTCACAACATATCCCAATTGGAGATGCCATAGTCTCACTGGCTCCAGACGGAAACAGTTGGGACTCTTTTGCACTATTCACATAAAAAAAGGAAACATTATGTTTGAAACACAAGCACTTCTTCAAATTATAGAACTCTGCTGTGGCTATGTCTGTATGCCGCTCAAGTTTATTAAAACCACTTGGACCAATAAGCTTGTTTTCAAGCTACCTATAACATTGCCAGACGTAAGTAATGACGTATGGGGCATACCCGACTTATTAACCTGATTTAAGTGGCATGTTGCATATCTGATTCATCCGCAGCTATCCTCATACGCCGGTGTCACATATGTGATCGACGAAGTTACACTAAAACGTCAAAACGTGTCGCATGGCGGGACAGATTGCGTAGAAAAGGCCAGGTGCAAAAAGTAATGGAAAAACTTACCCAGTTGAAAAGGCAGATGAGACACAGATTAATGGAGGCGGCCGTGGCCGTAGTGAACAGGATTGCGTAGCTCGTGATGACCGACTCGGAGCCCTGGACAGACAGGGCGGCCAGCAGAGACATGCGGTACAACACCACCGCCAGCACTGCGGCAAGCGCCAGACTCACCTGGTAAACAGAACAACCACTTATTTATAATATAATCAGCCGCATTCAGAGAGTAAATGCGAGGCATGTTCAGAAAGTAAGTGTACTAGATTTTTATATTTTTTTAGAATCAGTGTGTTTGGTTTTGAAATGATAATATGCATAGTTCCTACCGGGATGTCATTTATCCAGTACCTACCCTACCTAACCACATCACCTTACTGGAAAAGCATTTGGTTGTTAGTGTTCATATATATTCATTTATGAACTAAAAGAAGATGTTTTAACTATATCAAGATCGTTTTTAAACGTATTTGTGTGAGCATTGTGCTCTGAGCACTGCTCTGTGTAAGAAAGGTTCATCGTTTTACTGAAGCTTGATAAAAAAGCAAAAGGAATATTCTATTATGGTATGAATAATACTCACCAGCAGTAAAACGATGGAGAAGCTGAGAATGGTGGCTGGTAGTCGCATCCGCCAGAAAGGAACGTGCGGCTCTAGAGTGTTGGTCACCACATTAACCTACAAATTAATAATTATCATTCAAAATCAGTGAAAAGAAGAATTTGCGTGACAAAAGACGCCATGAGTAAAATACAAAAGATATGGAGTGACAAGAGGCATAACGAAGACCACCAAAATGAACCTCGTCCGGGTGTTGATTTTCCACATACAAAAGAAAGCAAATGCATAGATGCCCTGAAATGCGGTGCTGGAGAAAAAAATCTCAGGATTCCATGGAGAGCCAGACATAGGCATCCAAAATAGGCTTTCAAATATCTGCCTACAACGCATATTAAGATACTTTGAACATGTTTCTCGCCAAACTGAGGACTCCATCTTGGAGAAACTCATGGTCACTGGCAAAGTGGAAGACAAAAGAAGCAGAAGAAGACAAAAGAACCAATGCACTGGAGTGACCAAGAATCACTGGCGTCCGGCACGTCGGTGTCCTTCGCTCTTCATGCAGCAGTACGGCGAGGAGTGGAGGAGCCTTGCCCGTCATGGAAAATGGAGTAAGGGTTACAATACTCAGCAATGAGAAACCGACTTGAGAAGAATAAGAATGTTGAAACATCATTTGAATGAATTGATATCAGTCATAATTTCAATGTGTAAAGATTACCTGTTTTTTCTTGACATGCGACAGGCGCGCCAGGTATTGGGGCCTCGGGTGCTCCTCGTGTACATCAAACCCCGTCAAGTCCCAGCGATGGGTGATCTCTGCTGAATATCTCTTCCAAAGCTCCAGGAACAGGGCAGCTGTAGGTGAGAGAAAACAATTCATAAAAAATAAATCGGACATGTACGTATCATGCTACCATTGAATATAGAATGACAGATAAAGTGCCATAATGCTTAAGATGTTAGTGATATAAGTACACTTTACAGGTTTCCTTAGCAGCACAAAAAAGGTGCTTCAAAGCTATGGGCCTGAAGGTTTGAAGCTAACCAAAAAATCTTCCCTTTTAAAAACATATTACGAAAAATGAGGCATCTACTTTTTGAAAAATGATTATTATTTCCTTGATATTTACCGCAGTTGTCAAAATAATTATTATGTTTAAATACAGACTGTAAAATGTTTGTTATTGCCCCCAAATGTCAAGCCACTGAATAATAACCATGGAAACGATCCGGCGTTGCAGCCATCTTGGCTGCCTTTTTGTTCTGTTTGAATGTTTTATTGGGACGCCAAGTACTTCTCTTAGATACTTTATTTATTCGCGACCAAAAATTATGGCAATCGTTGATAACAAGGTTTATAAAACTGGGTTGGCTCCATTCGGCAGGACATGTACGTAAAATAAGAATGGAAGATATCCCACAACCAAAAAGGTTTATATATAATAAACCAACAGGATGAAGCAATTATGGAAGGCTTAAAGGAATACGAAAGGCAAAATGGTGTAATTTGATACTACCTTTCGAAAGCCATTCTCAAACTTATATTTTTTATTACCAAAGACTGGACTATTGTTTCTCACTTTCGAGATTTTTGTTCTAAAATAATTTAGGCTTTTGACTATAATAAATAAATCTTTCGTACACAATAAAATATGCATTTACATCTTCGATGCGTGCTATCAATGATGACAACGATATTGTTGATGACAACCATATTGATTATGATGCTATTGAGGATGACAATGATATTGATGATGGCAATGATATTGATGATAATGATAATTTCAATAATAATGATATCAATGATGACGATGATATGAATGATGATGATAATATCCATAATGATAATGATCAATGATATCAACAATATTGATGTTGACAATGATATTGATGGCAATGATAATGATGATATGGAAGACGACAACGATATTGATGACAACAATAATGATGACAACGATATCAATGATGACAACGATATTGATGACAACAATAATGATGACAACGATATCAATGATGACAACGATATTGATGACAACAATAATGATGACAACGATATCAATGATGACCACGATATTGATGACAACAATAATGATGACAACGATATCAATGATGACCACGATATTGATGACAACAATAATGATGACAACGTTATCAATGATGACAACGATATTGACGATGACAACGAAATCAATGATGACAACGATATCGACGATGACAATAATATGGATGATGACAATGATATTGATGATGACAATGATATTGAGTTACTACTCACCCCAGAAGCTCATGAAGATGGCGAAGAAGACGGTGGTGGGGTTGTCGAAGAGGTAGGTGACGCGGGAGTGGAGGCACGTCTCCTTGAGGTGCCAATAGTCACACCAGTAGTCGCACAGCGGGCACATCATCACCTCCGAGTTGTCATTGCACACATCCTCACTGGAATCGACACAAACAAATAATATTCACATAATTCTCAGATGGATAAGACAACAAAAAATTTGGTGAAATTTATGACAATATGCAGTCAGTAGTTTTTGGGGAACTCGTACAGGATGATATGATTTGAGATTTTCACGGCCAAAAGTACAACTGTGGGTTATTATGCTGTGTTGCGCTTTCTCCTCCTTCACACAGTGAACGCACAACTCAGAATCAACTCAACTCAACACTTCCTTTGAAAAGTTACAAGTGATGAAAAAATAAATAAAAAATTTATTAAATAAAGGTTAGGTTAGGTCATGGGCCATTTTGAAGTAAAACTTCTTTATGCACACTTGACTTGGGGAGTAAGCTGGTGACGAGAGCGTTATGAAAAGTGTGATTGGGCGAGGTGAACGGTCGGGCGAGGCGAACCGTCGGGCAAGGCGAACGGAAGTTGAGAGGGAGATATAAGTTAGTAAAGTTTTACTTCAGTCGTGTGGTCTAAAGCACACTCGTTTTTTTTCATAGCTTTTAATGACATTTCAAAGAGGTGTTGAGTGTGTTTGTGTGCAGAAGTAATACTGTTTAAAATTTTAAATACACTCACTTACAGAAGGGAATTCTGCCAAAACAAATTGAGTTCAGAAATTTTATACATTTTCGAAAGCATATTTATACTAGTTTATTTGTTAATGTGAAATGTGAAAAAACAAACCTAGTGTTGAATTTCTTAATAAAGAAATGTTTAAAAAAAAACTTATCTTGGGAAAGATTTAAGACTAATGTATAACTAGCAGTTTTTTGCTGCTAGGCCCTGCGGGCGGCTTTTAGTTCGGCTTCGCCCGGTTTGAGTGTTTGTGACCATTTTATAAATCCAATAGGAACTGGTTCCTAAAATAGCCAGTTCCTCGGATTCACTGTGATCCAGTGACAGCTAGTCATCGTCGGTGACTCACCGAGACAAAGTAACAGTAACAAAGTAACGTGCCAAAGTAACCGTGTCAAAGTAACCGAGACACGCAATGACGTTATGTGCAATTTATAACAACTTCGTCAAGTATTGCCGTCAATCTTCCAAATCCGGAAGGATACTTAAATATGTAAATCCGTAGCAGTTTTACCTAGGGGGGGAAACATTCACGTGCAAGCTGCTGACGGAAGTAGTGACATCTTGTGTCGAATTCTTGAATTTGAAACTGAATTATAACAGTAGCTTTGTGTGAAATTCCACGTACACATACGTTATTTGAGGCGCGGCCGTTGAACGTGGCATCCGACATGCACTCGTGGCTGGGTTCTGAAATTCAACCACACAGATGCTAGCCTATTAATACTGTTTAGCTATTACAAACCTGGGTTGATTGTCGTATAAAGTGGCGACGGAATAGATAAAGCAAGCCAACCCCACCAGAGCAGCAGGAAGCAGCATGTGCGTATAGAAACCCAGCCAGGCAAAGTATAGAGCTAGAAGACAAAAAAAGGCAAGGATTACATTTAAAAAAATTGAAATTTCAAGAATTCAGACTATCCTGTGATTTTTCACAGGTCCTACGCTAATACATACATAATCTTGAATGACAGGTGTGTAGGAATGTTTTATACAGTTTAAAATATTATAACCACTCAAACTATGGCTCCCCAAATTCAGATAGGTGATTTTTATGAATTATAAATAAAAAATAAAAATCCATACTAATATTATAAATGCGAAAGTGCGTGTGTTTGTTTGTTATGCTTTCACGCCTAAACCACTAAACCGATTTTAAAAATTCTTTCACCGATAAAGCTACATTATCAGCGAGTAACATAGGCTGTATATAATGGTAAGCTCTGGCCGTTATGAAATTTGTATAAATGAAAATGTGTGTATTTCATATATTTTAGCGGCAGTGTTGAAAGGCAGGGGGAAGGTGAGGTTCGCAGAGAGGGAAGAGATGAGGGAGGGGGGAAGGCGGGGAAGGTGGAAGGGAACGGGCACGCACGGGAAAGGACATGCAGGGAAAATCATTTTATTTCTTTGAATGGTTTTGCAACGCATGCCGGGTAACGGCTAGTATTTTATAGAACCTAAAAATATGGGATAAATGGTGAAATGTAGGTGGATTCATTAGCTTTAAACTGCAGTAAGCAGTTTATATGTTTTTTTATTAATATTTGAAGGTAAGGTTTTAATTAAGTTAAATGGCAGAATCAAAAACCGAACACAAACACCTGGAATTCTACATCGCTCGAGCGGACAACAAACAAAAAACAACACTACATTCTTCATACAAGAAAAACAAAAACCAATCACAATCTAACCTCCAAACTCCAGATTGAAAAATAACATTATGACCACTTCACCACTAACTTGTCTGAACAGATATTACGTGATAATTAAATAAAATATCTTCAAAGACAATAAATAATAAATTGGAAATATTTTCAATGTAAAATGACACTAGACTCTAACCTTTCCAACTACATTTGGAAGCAAATGTGAGTCAGTAATGTTTTTTAACCCCTTGATAGCCAATAACAAGAACACAGATTGATGTACTTTATTTTTAACTCTCGACAGGCCAAGGATGCCAAACATAACGTCCAAAACCATGTGGGTCGGCCGATGAACCCATGCACAATTTTTTTTTTTTACATTTAAACCCTAGAAATCCCTTTTTTTTATTTGTCCATTTATTGGGCAGGAAATATTACCTATATTTGACAAAATATTTTTTTTATACGGCACATTATGTATTACATAATCCTTTGTGCAGGAATACCTAAATTACTAAAAATATATTTCAAGTATTTAAGTAGATATAAGAAGGATAGTAAATTTGAAACCGATCGAAATGAAGTGGTTTTAAACAAAGAACTTATTTCATTTGAAAAAAATAAGTTTTGCGAAACATTACTTTTTTTATTTATCATGACAGTATATTGCATTTAGCATTGAATAGGTTAAAGAATACAAGTATGTAATTTCATAATTTTGAGTGGGCTTTACCATTATGGAAAAACAACATTCAAAACAGGTGCATCAGAAAACAGTTTCGCAACTACAAAAAGCTGTGTGGGAATTATAAAACGGTGAATCACATTACGTACAGTACGGACCCACACCAGAAAATGGATCTTACACCATTTATTGGATAAAGATGAATCAGAACTTGATGAAGATGAACTCGAAAACATTAAACACGTCTTTTAAAAAAAAAATTGGATTTGAGGTATTTTGACAACGACAAGCAAATATCTAGTACGGACGTGTGCTAATTTATTTATTTGAGTTTTAAATTATAAAATAGAAGCCATTAACCCGCCAGCAAAGTAAGCAGATATACACATTAAAATGATAGCAGTCAAGTACAATAAGCGTGTTTGCACGTCAACACGTGTGTTTCCACAGAAATCGTTGTAACTGCATTATTGTTTTAGTGACATCCCTAAAACAAAAAGTAAAAGGTCGATAGTAAATCAAGATGTACATTTCTATTCAAGTTGTCCATAGAAATACAAAAAAATACCTATTCTGTCAGACATACGGTTGACATTTATTTTACCTGCCAAATCGCCTACATCGCTGGACATTGTTAATTTATATTAAATATTTTCGTATGAAATGATTTTTATTTTATTTTATTTGATTTGTAAGAAACAAACAGCTTATATACATACAATAGACATAAAAATATACACGTTAACTGCAGTGAAGCCAAAAGAGTTTCTTATGCTAATATTGTTTCTAGATGGAGTTTTAATTTATCTTAAGCTAAATTTAGACTTAGGAAGGGGAGAGGAAGGGGAGAGGAGGGGGGGGGGGAGGGAGAATATAGGATAGGGATATGAGATGCTCTCGATACCTTGCACACCCCGTATCAATCCAATATCGCACGCGTTACTTCTATTCGATACTTCTGAAGGTTTAAATTAAAAATGTCTACGTTGTGAAACAATTCGTTGTATTGAGCACATATTCGAGGAATCGGGGAATTTTTTCTAAAGTTTGTTCTACAAGTGGGCAAATGAAGTAAATTCGATTGTCGGGTAAATCTTGAAGGAATATGGAGTTTTATTAAATTGGTTAGCTCTGGTGAGTCCAGGCGATTGTTTAAAATTTTAAACAATAAAATTTGATCAAAAATGAATTGTCGTGTATGAAGTGATGAAATTTAATAGAATCGGTGTAATTTAGAAAGTGTAGGTTAAGTTTATAATTTAAGTGTTTAAAAAATTTGAATTCTTTCGATCCTAACAATGTGGGCTTGGTAGAAAGGAGTCCAGATCGGTGTGCAGTGTTCTAAGTGTGGGCGGATATATGCGGTGTAGAGGGAATATAGAGTATTTACGTTTTGAAAAGGTTTCGATAAAAAAGTGAGGTGACAAAATTGTTTATTGTACATTTATACAATAGAATAAGTATTGTTTTTTACATAATCCGTGATTTTAGTACCGTTTTCACATAAAAACGAGCGAGTCATTTTTACATTTTTTTTATGTTTGCATTATAAATTTTAATATTTACAAATGTTAATATTTATTTGTAACATAACAATTTCAAAGCTTATTTCATAACCTTACAAAAAAAGTTTTTAGTATTCGGCTACATTCAGAAATGTTTCATTTATAGAGCTTTAATTGTGAAGCGGAAATAACACAAAGTTTTTGTTAAAGTGACATTTCGTTTAAGATGAAAAATTGGCATAATCGCAAATAACCTCAGGGGTTAAGAGGAAACCTGGCCACTCAGAAATGTTAATAGGTACTTTACCAAGCTGTTGCTGTCACTGACGCTCTTACTCCCCCGAATACTGAGCGAAAGGGACAACTCAGGCTGATAATCCTACTAATATTATAAAGGCGAAAGTTTGTATGGAAGTACGGATGTATGTATGTTTGTTACTCTTTCACGCAAAAACTACTGAATGGATTTTAATGAAACTTTACAATAACATAGCTCATACATCCAAGCATCCATACAAACTTTTGCCTTTACAATATTAGAAAATTTTTGAAAAATTAATTTGTCCATATCTGAATTATCATCTCAAAAATCTTATAACTCCAAAACAGCATGGTTTTCTCTCCCAGAAATCAACATCCTCTAATTTACTTTGCTATGTCAATACCTTAACCGAAGCTGTCGATAGAGGTCAACAGATAGACACAATCTACACAGATTTTAGCAAGGCCTTCGATAAAGTAAATCATAGATTACTAATTCACAAACTAAAACAAATGGGTGTTCATGGTACCTTGCTAAATTGGTTTTACTCCTATCTAACTGACCGCATACAAAGAGTAGTATTTGATGGCTATGAGTCAAGAGGATTAGATGTGCCATCTGGAGTGCCGCAAGGGTCCCATTTGGGCCCAATCTTGTTTCTTGTTTTTATAAATGACTTGTGCGATGTTATTTTGGATTCTGAAATTTTGTTGTTTGCTGATGATTGTAAGATATTCAAAATTATCCATACATTACTAGACTCAATACTTCTCCAAAACGATATTAACAGAGTTTTAAAGTGGTGCAACGACAATAGAATGTTTCTGAATTCTTTAAAATGTGTTCACATAACCTTTACGCGTAAACACAATTCTATTCCAACTCAATATTTTATTGACGGTACTAAACTCCAGGAAGTCGCAACCATTCGGGACCTAGGCGTATTATTTGATAAAAAACTTACTTTCACACCTCATATCGACAATATCATTTCTAGATCTATGAAAATGCTAGGATTTATCAAACGAAACAGTAAACATTTTAAAAATCCCACATCAAAAATAACGCTGTACAATTCCTTCACCCGCAACGTGTTGGAGTACGCAAGTGCTGTATGGAGTCCAACCTACAAAGTTCATATTCAGCGAATAGAGCAGGTTCAAAAACATTTTATGTACCACCTGGCATATTCCGATAGGCGAGCTCGATCACTTCCTCATTACACTGATAGACTAAAATTCTACAATATACGCACCCTTGAACAGAGAAGACTAAATACAGATCTAAATTTTCTATTCAAAATTGTAAATGGTTTAATAAACTGTCCTTTTCTACTTCATCAAATCAGGTTCAATGTTCCTAGAATTGGTTCACGACTGGTAAATTATGTTCCGTTAAATATTAAAAAATATCGAACTAAGCTGGGGTATGACTCAGCCTTATCGAGAATGTGCCGTAATTTCAATGAGGCTTATAAAAAACATTCGATTAATTTGACAATGTCAACATTGGCCAACTTCAAATCAAATCTTAACAAGCTTTAAAGCTCCCTATTACATTGTTCTATAAACTTATGAACCTATAAACTCATTGTTCTAAAAACTTGTTCCTTGTAAAACTTGTTAATTATTATTTTGTAATGTACATATAGTATGTGTTTGTGTGAATGAATGTATTGTATATGTAAGTATTATATTATCAATGCTGTGTTTGTCTTTAATTAGTGATAGCATCAACCATGTTCAGTGTAATTTTATCTGTGAAAGCTTTGATGTAAATCACTGTTGACAAACCTAATAAAAAAAAAAAAAATAAATAAATAAAAAAAAATTAGTAATACCTACCTACCTACATAAATAAAATCATCAAAAGCAATGTTTTGGAATTCCCATTCTTCTCCCCCAAAACTGGACCAATTTTTAAGTACTAACAGCCTTACTAAAAAACCCAGTGAAAATTTTATTCAATTGACAAACGGCCGCGGATGTGAAAACATTACTAATTAAAAAATTGTTCATGGAAAAAAAATACACTTGGTTTACACAGTCTGAGAGGGTAGTTTATCTCTGTTTTAGTAATGATGTCTGAACGAAATTTGGAATTTTTCCAAAGTATTTTGAATGTTCTATATATTTCTTATTTTTGAAGGTGTCGTAAAAACAAATACCATTTATGAAAACTAGATAAAATTATCTTTTAGATTTCTGTAATTGAAATACGCTTTAGTTTTAAAAAACTGCCATATATTAAGATTCAAACGTGAAAAAAAATGGAATTTTTATTTTACCAAAACATATTTGATGAAAGTGTACAGAAATTTATAAAAAAACAAAATTTAAAAAATACAGACCTTTTATATAATGAATTTGGAACGAAACTGTCACCTCACTTTTTCTTCGTGCATACAATAAAATAGTAATAAAAATTTTCTTCAGTTTTTTTTTATTGCCAAAAAACTAACCTAAAAAATGATACTGACTTTTATAACATATTTCTTGCATTTTTAAAGACGTTAATTATTTTGATACGTTTAGGAAAACATGTATTAGATATTAATATTTAAAAAAAACACCACTTTTGTGAAATTCTCATAAAATAAAAACGTTTAAATGTAAATTTGTATTTTCATGTTTTATATAAAATACTTTTTGACATTGCAATTTTCAAAGTATGATTATTTTTATTATAACTTGACTAAAAATTATTAAAAACCACAAAAACTCAATTAATATATCAATTATACGAATATAATGGTGAATTAGTCATATTATTAGAAATTACGGATCACATTTGAGTAAGTAATAATATTACACACACATCCGAGGAGTGATTTTTTTTTTCGCGCTTTCAGCCCGAACGACGAATGCGCAGGCGCCCGCGCCGCCACCTGGCGGTTATGAAGGAAAACACACATTTTAGTACTTACACTATGAAAAATTACATTGTTGCCAAACTTATAAAATACATTTTAAGAACAAACCTTATTAGTAATGTTATCGTGTTTTAGTGTATTTTTGTTTTATTCATGTTGCTGCTGCAATGCGGGTTATCGGGCGTGCTGTGGTTTTTTTTTAGTAAGGCTGTATATGTATTAGAAAAAAAAACTATTTGTATGTATGTTTTGCTTTTTTTAAAAAATACATTGTCTAGTTTGTACACTGAACGTCCATCGATGGCTTTCAAACTAGGTGATTTAACAATTTTTGGAGGGTCCTAACTCCTGAAAGAAGTAACTTATTAAAAACGCAAAACATGCCGACACGCTAGTGGTCGATATCTATATTACATTCAAATATATTTGCAATAGTAATAAAATCCAGAGAGGAAATTGGGTACATGTTTGTATGAACAAAACGCCGCCTGATTTCCTTTTTTAAAGAATTCAATTCTTCATGATTTTAGAGGTAACTTTGGCAATTATTTGCATTTCTTTATGGTTATTATTAAAAAATTAATTTTCTTGTATTTACTATATAAATATGAAGACATATATAATAAAATAATAAAAATCATTAAAAAAATCGTTTTGATGGGCGTAAATTTAAATTATAAATGACTGATTTAAATTGGGAACACAAATTTGTCAGTAATCCACAGAGACGGAGGATGTTCAGCGGATGTCATCCATAGAATAGATGTGGGATGGATTAAATTCAGATCCGTAACAGGAATATTGTGTGACTCCAAAATGCCTATAAAACTTAAAGAAAAGATATACCAGACTATTGTAAGACCCGCGATAATGTATGGCTCCGAATGCTGGACTATGTACAACTCCTACTCTAGGCAACTCCAAACAGCAGAAATGCGAATGCTTAGATGGTCGGCAGGAGTATCACTAAAAGATAAGATTAAAAGTTCACGCATTCGCGGTAGCCTGGGTGTCACAGACATAAACAGTAATAAATGCAATTATTTGAGGATGTGATCACTCACCAATTTTGACGCCAAAGTAGTCCTTGATGTAGTCCAGAGGCTGATATCGGAAACACTTGGAGACGGAGGCCCACTCGGTGTAGAGGAGGTGCCTGGTGGAACCAGGTTTATTGAGATCACCCTTGAATAAAAAAATATTATCTTATTTTGACTTCCACCATTCACTTCTGCGTCATACATTCTCCCTAAACGCCTTTCTTCATTCATCCGGTGTACAGTTCACGAAGTGAGGTTTGTCCGGATCTTGGTGGCGGACACGTCTGTCCACCAAATGCGTGCAGGCCGGATCGGGAGAGACTGGTTGAGGGAGACCTTTTGATCTGGATTTCATCCACCCCTCATATATTTTTCTTCCCAGAACTTCCTCTCTTTTCTTTCCTAAAAAGACCCTCCACACAGCCCCCCTAAAGGTGACATAGGCCTACATAAGAGGTCCTGAGGAAAATAATTCCCCCAGGCCTATGACATCTTTGGGGACACTGGGTGGAGGGTCTTTGGAGGAAAGGAAGGAGTTGAAGTTATGGGAAGGGAAAAGATATGATGGGTGGGTACGAATCTGGGGGGTCAGTGTCGGACGCATTCCATTCCTCCCATTGCGGTGCAAGGAGATGGGTTGAGAGAACCAGGCTGGAGAGGTCAAAAGGTCTACTTCAACCAGTCTCTCCCGATCGGGCCCTCCACGCAGCAGGAGGACAAATCCATCCACTACCAAGACCTAGACAAACCGCACCTAGGCACCCCTGCTAAGTCATCAAACGTAGCGAACCACTTGAGGTAACCCATGGCAGGGATGTTAGAGAAACAACAAACAAATATTGATATATGTAATAACAGAACTTGAATAGAATAATAAATAGTACATTTGTGGTGTGTTCCAGAGTGAAAGATATTCTCAGTCTCGCCCTGGTGTAAGCCCACCATTCAGAATTAAAACGTTGCCTGAAATGGCTTTAGCCGTGTTTGGTGACCAGATCTGAATAGCCAGATATATCCCCTCCTTCATCTGTCCCATCTTCTTCTCCTCCCCACTACCTTCAGCCTCACAACATACCCCAATTGGGGATGCAACTGGGACTCTAGTGAGGTATTCACATAAAAAAAGAACCTTTACACAACTTGTAAATTAACCTCTCCGTGAGTGAGTTTTGGTGAACAAAACTGTACGTGAGGAGTGAGTTTTTTTTGGTTAATTTTTTTATAAATTATCATAGATTAACTAAAAATAATATTACATTTTGAATTAAAACGTCAATCCACGAAAATGAGCCAATATCGAAAAAAATATGTCCATACAAAAAACTGCTTCCTGCTTCTGACGACCATGAAAAAAAATGACGCAAAAAGAATTTTTAAACCACTACAAGTCATATAGTTTCATTAAATATGACAGTATTTGAATAACAGCTGCGGACGAAAAGTTTTGGCCATACTCTTCTGGGCATTTTTTTCTCTTTGCCGAATTGATGAATTGTTGAAATTCTGCGAAACAACCCATCCTAAGTTTTTGTTCAAAATATGTAATATGTGGTGTGAACCCAGAGAACATATAAAATATTGGTTATTTTCTGCGTATACTTCCTCCTTATTCATTTCTTCAAGATGTGTGCCGAAGATGGAAACAAATGTGCGGACAATTTTTAACAGTTATGCAGTGCACACCTTAGAGGAAACGTTGCCCGCAAGTAAAAAAAATACCCATGTAATCTTACATCGTGAAGGGGGTATGCGTCAGTGTAGACCCCTTCTGCTATAAGCCGCTCCACTCCAAAGGCAAAGTCATCCGTCCGGTCCACGGAGAAGCGCTGCCGGTCCAGCACAAACTGCACGATACGGGAGCAGATGGCTCCAGACCAGAACCTCGGCGCTTGGAAGTCAAACCTGCAGGACACAAAAAAAATGTGGAAAATCGAAATAACGCTGTTTTTTCTGCAGATCTATTCAAATAACGCGCCATACATCCAACCACATTTACAGCAAAAATCATTTTAAAACCTGTGGCGCACCCGCTGGCGTCCGGATAAAAAAAATCTTGTTTTTTTTTATACCCGATAAGCGGATTTCACCAAAACACATACGTTATGTCAAAACGTGTCAGGATAAATTGCATTGAAAAGGCCTGCATTGCAAAGGTTTGTGATTTACGTGGAATAGAAGTAAAGTGGTGGTTACAAGTATTCCTTGTCGGTAGATGGCCGTGAAGCGATGGCTCTTCTTGTAATTTAGGTGGAATAAAAGTGGCGTGATGCTTACAGATATTCCTTGTCTCGAGAGTAAATGGCCGTGAAACGATGGCTCTTCTCCGGGAACACCCTGGTGTCCACCTTCACCTCCTTGATGAGACGCTCCCAGCAGCCATGCATATTGTCCAGCAGAGAGTTGGTCTTCGTGTGCACTTTTCTCAAACCTGGAAGCTGGAATCATACACTAATAGTGAGCATGCATATATTGATACAGAGCTCTTTGACATGGATTTAACTGCCCAGGTCTCATGGAAATGTCACATGGAAGCTATAATCTTTCTCTCCCCCACGTGCTTGGGAGGGAAAACATGGAATATCATTTCTTTTAATGGAATCTGTTACCTTCACAGCTGACGACAATCACGGCAGCTCCCTAATTCATCTAACCCCCTCTCATCATCTAATCTAGCATCATTTTCAAAATATCGCTCGGCTAGCAGATCACGGCACATCATCTAGGCCACGCCCACAAGCATAATATATTATCTGTTTCATGTGACATGTCTGTATGGGAAACATGGCGAGCGATATGGTGATATAGGCCATGCCCAAATAACACTTTGAGAGTATAGTGCTGTGTGCCAGCAGCATAAAAAAATTGAATAATTACATATTTTGACTTATCCAAATTGAGCCAAGCTATACTGAAACTAGTACAAAGCAGTAAAAGCTATTTTAGCAGGAGCCACAGTTACCTTTTAAGGGCCTCAAAATAAGGAACTCCAGTCCAATTTTTTTAATGACCTTCTAACTTAAATAACTGCATATTTATTTTATCTTTAGAGTTAGTTTTAATAGTTAATATAACTATCAAAGTTTTAATTTTTAAGATCCCCAAAAACCACCGTATCTGTAGTGAATCGTGTGATGTCATCATTCCCGAAAAGTTACTATAAGATCGGGCAATCAGCTGTTCAACTGGCGCCATTTTGAAATTCAGAATTCGAAGTATTCTCCCTAGAGTAGCATTACTATTTTTTTTGTACAGTAGTTTTTGAATATTTTCAATAATAGAGATAAGTTTATTTTTGAAACTGAATTATTTAGGCCTAAATAATGTTTCAATAAACACAACAACTAAATCTCTATGAACAGTACGTAAATAAACGAATAAGATGAAACGTTGTTAATGCGATGGCTTGTGTCATACCTACATTCCCATAAATTGACTTTACGGTGACCAGTGACGTCACCACTAAACATTTTAATAATAACAACTTGACGGCGTGTTTCTATGACCCGATTAAAAATTGACTTTTTAATAATTTTTAATAAAACTTATATATTCAGAAGCAGCCTTTATTGGTCTATATCATAGGTTCTCAACGTGGGCGATAACGCCCCCTTGGAGGGCGTTTCAGACCCTCAGGGGGCGATAGAAGGCAAAGAGAAAATTGGGGGGCGTTTCAGACTTTTAGGGGGGCGGTAGGAGACCCATAGAAACCCATAGCTAGTTTATTAGCACATATCGAAGAAGTCGAAGACAAAACAAGGACAAGATTAAAAGATTACAAACTGCACATGGTGATGATGAGCGAAACCTGTATTACCGAAGAAATTAATCAAAATGAAATAACATTTCAAGGCTATTCGACAATTAGATATTAGCAGGCATACTGGTAGAGTTATCATATTAATTCAAAACAATATCTCTTACAAAGTCACAATAAATGCGGTACTAGATAAAAAATAATACCTGGATACTGGCTATTGAAATTCAATAGGATTTTAAGCGGGGAACCTATGCAGCCATTTATCATTCCCCAAATCAAAATGATACAAAATTCTTAGATTTTTTTGAAGAATGGTGCCGTAAGCAAATAAAAAATACAAGAGACATGATAAAATCATCTGTGGAGATTTTAATATTGATATGATGAAAACCAATACAAAAAGCACAAGATTTCAAAGCATCATAAATTGCCTAGGTTGGAAGCAACTTGTCAAAAAATATACAAGAATATAAAAAAAAACTCTAAAATCATGATTGATTTGGTAATTTCAAATGACTTTTACGCTGAAGTTAATGCTGCATAAGAACTCAAAATATCTGATCACGAAACAATTATTACAAATTTGATATAATAGTCGAAAGCCTCATGGAATGCGAAGTATAACGTACAGGAATAAAAAGAATCATAATAAGGATAAATTATGTAATTATGCATTACAAAACAAAAAGCGGATCAGATTTACGAGTTGGGGGGCGCTAGGAAAAAAAAAATCTCAAAGGGGCGGTGGGCAAAAAAAGGTTGAGAATCTATGGTCTATATGAACATATTTTTTTAAAGCCATAATATTTTTCACTGGAGTTCCTTATTGTCAAAAAAAAAAATTGGAAAATAATAAAACAAATACAAATATAGGAAATTTGGAGTGTTCCCATGATTTGTTACATATGTCTAACTTCTCAGAATAATTTGTTTGCTTTTGGGATAGCTCATATAGGTCTCATAGAAGTTGTTGTGTCTCCTTTACTGTCATGGTGAGAAACACGATCTAAACATTGTTAGAAAGAGAAAACACCACATTTTATACTCAAAACTAAAAGTTAATTACAGAAAAATTAAAACCACAGAAAAATAAAAACCACACACAACTTAAAATGTACAAGTCTACGAAACCAAAGTTAATTAAACTTTGTGAAATTTTTATTAATTATTTTTAGATGAAATGATAAAAAAATTAGATGACAGTAACATTTATAATACATTTGTTAGTGACCGACCGAAGATTCGGTTTCGGTTTCGGCAAGTTTCGGCAAAAAAATCTAGTTTCGGCATTAGTTTCGGTTTTGGCAGATTTTCTGTCAAACCTTCGGCCGCACCGAAACTCTGCAAAAGATCTCAATAAATGGTAAATTTAGTGTTAAGAATGTTTGGATTGTAAACGCAATTTAAATTAAAATACTCAATTAATGAGGTCCTTCCGTTATAATGTACATAAGTGTTGATTATTGACACATTTTTGTTCCAAGAAGTAGTTAACATGTTTGTTAATTTTTAGTATATAAAATTTTTATTTTTTTATTTATATACTCTAATTATTGTTTTTTTTGTTTCATTTAACACATGTTAAGTGTTTGTATAAGTGTAAAAATAAGCCAAATTTAAGTAAACAATAGATTTTTAACATGTCTAAAAAAGATATGATTTTAGATTTTCACGGCCAAAAGTATTTTTGTTGTTTGTTTTTGGGGTGTTATGCCATGTTACGTGACATCTGTGACATCTGCTGATGATGGACACTGTAACGCTGTCCGAAACGTTGGCTAAAGGAGGAGGTAGCGTAACACGGCATAACACCCCAAAAACAAACAACAAAAATGTCTAAAAAAAGTTTCGGTTTCGGCCGAAACTGAGACAGCTACCGAAGATTCGGTTTCGGTTTCGGTAGAAAATCCTGTTACGGTCGGACACTAACATTTGTCCAATGAAATGTGTTTGTTTTTATTTTTTTCATTATCAGTAATTTTAGTTGCCTAACCTAACATTAGGTGAACCATTTTTAAAACTATTTTGTGTTTGCATTAAAAAAAAATATATATATATATATATTAAAAATTATATTATGATTATTTCTAATAGTAAAATTTTAAAGCATATTTTATCACCTTTTAAACAGTTTTTAATTTTCAGATACATTCAGAAATAATCCATTTATTTGGATTTTATTGCAAAGCTGAAATACTCTGACCATCTGATAGAATATGCCAAAGGGGTTAAGCTAGAGCATACTAGCCCCAAAGAGAGGTGGTACATGACATCATTGTTCCGGTGTTTATCTATTTTTTTGCTTTTATGCAAGACGTATGAAAGGGAAGGGTACAATCTTCGATGACGAACGTAAAAGCTCTCCCTGGGACTACTTTGGATGCAGTACAAATCTTCTTATGCTAAAATATATAAAGGATACTTTGTAAATGGCACATTTGTAAATGGATACATTTTTAGAACTCAATTCAGATTTAGTAAGCTACATTCCGATTTTAACTTCTTGAGTGCCCCCGAATCCATGTGAATTAATCAGAAAAATCATTTCTCTGAGCTATTCTGGGGGAAACTACTTAAATACGATAAATTATATATTATGTTTACCAATTTTACAAATAACAACCATATCAGGACTGAGTCATTTAGATACTCGCTTGTGCCTAGATTGCTTGCAGTTGGCAATACTTTCTCAAAAATAGTAGATGTGTTCAACTGCCGGAATATAGTTACAACGAGGCTATAATAACATTGCCCGTAGGTATCTCTGTGTAAGAAGGACCTTAGCGTTGGCACTCTAAAAGGTAAAACTTGTTTGCACTTCGATAGAAATTTTAGTAGAATAAGGAACTCCAGTGAAAAATATTATGGCTTTAAAAAAATATGTTCTTATAGACCAATAAACGCTGATTCTGAATATATAAGTTTTATTTAATAATATTAAATGCAGAATTTTTTAAAAATTATTAAAAAGTCCATTTTTAATCGGGTCGTAGAAACACGCCGTCAAGTTGGCATTATTGAAATGTTTAGTGGTGACGTCACTGTTCCTCGTGTTGTGACGTCACCGTAAAGTAATTGTATGGGATTGTAGGTATGACACAAGCCATCATATTAATTTATTCGTTTATTTACATACTGTTTATAGAGATTTAATTGTTGTTTTTATTGAAACATTATTTAGGCCTAAATAATTCAGTTTCAAAAATAAAGGTATCTGTTACTAGTTTATCTCTATTATTGAAAAATATTCAAAAGCTACTGCACAAAAAAAATAGTAATGCTACTCTAGGGAAAATACTTCGAACACTGTATTTTAAAATGGCGGCAGTTGATCAGCTGATTGCCCGATCTTATAGTAACTTTTCAGGAGTGATAACGTCACACGATTCACTACACATATGGTGGTTTTTGGGGATCTTGAAAAATTAAAACTTTGACAATTATTTTAACTATTAAAACTAACTCTAAAAAAAAATATGCAGTTATTTAAGTTAGAAGGTCATTATTCTTTAAAAAAAAATTAAAAATTGGACTGGAGTTCTCTATTGCAATACAAAAAGAAAAAGATGCACGGATTATAATAATTTCCTCAAAAGATATTAAAATCAAACAATTAACAACCAATAGCAATTCTATTATTTTAATGAATCTATAAAAAAATTACTGTAAATTCTGAACTCTTGAAACATCATTTTCAATTTTTTAAATGACTATTAAATTTTCTGTGTTAACATATTGTATTATAGGTAGATACTTTATTGCTTTTTTGAATTCTTGACACAATCAGTTACAATTTTGAAAATTATGCTTAAATTAAAAACAAATTTAAGTTCCTTGAATTAGAGTTACAGACAAACCAACCCACAACCGAAATTAGTACTTTTGATAATGAATGAATGAATGATATGTAATTCTATATTAACACTACATTATGTTAACCCCTCGAGCCAATTTGTTCAGTTTTCGGAACAACTCATACAGGTCTCAAAGAAATCGTTGTATCTCCCTTCCAATCATGGCTAGAAATGCGATCTAAAGGGAGTTAAAAAGAGAAAACACCACACTTTATATTCTAATCTAAAAGTTAACTGCAAAATAATTAAAATGTTCACCTTTATGAATCCAAAGTTTCCGATCGCAATTTAAAAATAAATTATGAAATGTGAATTTTAAATAAATTATTTTTACATGAACCGTCAAAAAATGAGTTGACGATAACGTTTATTATACATTTGCCTAATAAAATAAATGTGGTTTTTTATTTTTTCTATTATCATCAGTAATTTAAGTTAGAAAAAAAATTGGGTCATTTTTAAAACTTTTATATGTTGTGGCATTCAAAATTTTAATATTTAAAAAAAAAATTATTAGGACTTTATTGCAAAGCGGAAATATTTTTGACCTTCTGATAAAATAGGCCTGAGGCCTGAGGGGTTAAACTTGGTTATAATATTAATTCATTATAAAAGCAGAGGAAAATCCTTACAAGATGAAATGTATTACAGCCTACAAGTAAATCAAGTCAAACAGATAAAGATATGTAATAAAAATATTTTAGTAAAAAATCCACCACCATATTAATTGTGAAAGAAAGCCCACGCGGCAATTCCATGCACGAACATTCACAATACCTTTTGTGAGAGGAACAGAGTTGCGTTCAGCAGTGCGCTGTTCCTTGAATTCTTCTCTATCCTACACAGTTCCTGAGATGGGAGATAACAGTGAGTGAAAGAGATGAACTGCATTGCGTCTGAGGTGTGTATTCATAGACATTTATAATAGGAGACAGTACAAAATAAATGCAATTGGACAACAATTCAGGTGGCATGCAATGTTACTATACACATTAGGCTGCTTCAAAAAGTAAAAGTTCGTCTTTTTTATCGGGGCACCCTTGTAAAAGCTTTCAATAGCCAAAAAAAGTACTGAATTTTTATTTATTTTTCATTTAAATAAATTTTAAGTGTTGCTCTCATTGATCGAAATTTCGAAAATACATGACGTTTAGGGCAATGATTGCAAAATTTCAGACTAAACATGTCACCGCATGCATAATTAAATAAGTGTCAATTATTTCAAATTTTGAATTCAGAAACGCCCGGGGTCTCAAAAGTTGCGTCTTACAAAGAAAATGAGAACTGCATTTAAATTTATTTTTTAAAAATGGTTATTAGCCCGCTAAAATGCATTGAAAATCAGAAAACAAACCTAAAACTTTTTTTTAAAATTATTTTAATAAATTTTTTTTTTCTATAATTTTACCTTTTAACGTTAGTTTGTTATTAAAAAATGCGTATAGCTGACAAAAATGAAAAAAAAAAACAAGTTAATGAATACAAGTAAGTCCTCAAGAATACTGATTTTATCCAGAAAAAGTGTTATTTTCCCCTTTTATATTTTTAAAAAACACATCACATATGTTTAAAAAAAAAAGTTTTTTTTTGCGTTCTTTGTACCGCAGTTATGGAATAAAAATTAAGTTCGGTAGAAAATATAAAATATGGACCCTTTGTTTTATTTTTTTCCAAATTACGTAATTTTTTTTTTTTCAAAACTTCCGTTCATTTTAGCGGGCTAATAGTGAACAATAATTTAATTTATTTTTACATTTTCGAATAGCTACAGATCACATGAAACTTTTGAGACCCCGGGCGTTGTTTAAAAATAAGGCCATTTTTTTTATCTCTATGGAGAGCGACACAAGCTAATAGATAGGTTAAACACACCCCTCTCCCGACTCCGGCAGTATTGTATACAAGGCAGTATTGTCAAACCCCTACATTACCACTAAAATCCCATTAAAAAAAAACTGAAAAAAAAAGCTCTATACATTTAGACATTTGAACAAACTAGGGTCAGTCGAAAACGAATGCCTCCTATTTTTTTCTCCTTTCAATTATCAAGAAATAAAAATGCAATTACGTACGTTGAAAACCACACTATTGACAATTAATTTGTCGCTTATCAATATAATCTCCATATGTTTTCAGAGTTTTGGTCCTTCTTTTAACAAGGGCATGTATCCCAGAATGGTAAAAAGCACAGTCCTGCTTCCCGAACCATTGACGCGCGGAAGTTTTCATGGCCTATCTTCAAAGTGAATCCCATGAGAGCTTCTTTCAGCAGCCTGAACAGATGGAAATTTGATGGCACCAGGTCAGGATGTATGGAGCATGGGGGAAGACTATCCATTGTCATGCAAATGAAGAACATCCACCATAGCTTTTGTTGGGTGAAAGAGGTGCTTTAAGCTTTTTATGGTTTGTGACGTATCGGACAGAATTTATTGCGCATCCCCTCTCCAAAAAATCAGCCATAATCAAACAGTGAGTTTGTGTGCTGCGATTCATCATTAAGTTTCATCTCCGGTCACAATTTTTGTGCAGTTACATCACCATACCCTTTTTCAGTCTTTTATGAATGCGAATGGGCGTTTCACCTTCTGCATTCAAGAATTCAATCACCACATAATCACCAGTCCCGCATGGGACTGTTGAGCATTGAACGATGCAAATCCAAGGTCCCGTACGGGACAACTGGGTGTCTAAAGGTTCCTTTAAATGCTCATGCGCCTCGTGCAATAAAGGGAGCCCACTGCCCAAGCATTTTTCGTGAAAAATTTGCACCATAATCACCGGTCCCTTACCGGACTGTTGGGCATTTAACAACACAAATTCGCAGTCCCATAAGGGACCATTGGGTGTCTAAAGGTTAACTAACTTTATTTAAGTAGAAAAATTTGAAGGCATTAGTTTTTGACTGACTGACTGTATATGAAAGTGTGCCCCATAAATTTTTTTTTTTTCATATTTAAGTATATGAATATCTAAATATTTTATAAATCCATTTCAGGAAATGGTGCAGATTACTTAAAATGGGTTGTGTGAGCATAATCGAAATTTTCAATTCAAGGCCATTGATGACAAAGTTACATTTGAATTAATGCAAAACAACAGAGCCCCAAGTAAGCACATTTCGTTATCTTTGAGTATTAAATATATATATATCTTTTAAATGTGTTCAATATTTCCTTTGGTTTTTGTCAATTTAATAAAATTTAGATCTTGGGAATTTCATTTGCATCAAATACTGTGCAATTTTGTGACAAAATTTTTAGGTGTCATTTTCCAACAGCATGCAAACAATTTTTTTTTAAATCACCCATGCGGCATATGAATCCAAAAATCTTTAACCCATAACACCTTTTGCTTGGTACAAAGGAAAGTTGTGTGTTGTCACCCAAAGACTGTTTGTTCTTGATTAAACTAATATTCTTTTTAAAAATTACATATTATAAAATAATGATACATTTGTTTTTTAGCGAAATATTTTTGGGGTAAGGCTGTTTTATTGTTGTGGTTCGATTTTAGATACTCAGTTTGTTTTCGATAGCCGGGTGACAGACAATACACTTTTCTCTTCAGCACCTTTGACAATGAATTCGAATTTGTATATTACCTCTTTCATCGGCATGCGCAGCTTCAATATCTCACTGTATCTCTTCAAAACACTGTGCGGTGCATGGATCTATTGGGATAAAACGACAAATAATTATTTTATCGGCTAAAATTTTAAAACATAGTTTCTCATAGTTCTAGGCCATCATTTCAAATTATGAAGAGAGGCAAAGGGAATTTTTATTTTACATTTATTTTATTCACAGAAGGTTTCTTCGACTGGTCATAGCCGTTATTTTTATTTTTCTTTTTCTTTTACTAAGACTATTATCTCTTTTTGATGTTACCTATTTCAGAAGAATTATTCCACGGGCTGCTACTTCTATTTATCTTTTGTATAATGTTAATGTAAGTACTTGCATACTGCTTACTAACCCCGTATGCATGGACATTGGAGGGTCTAGAGTCGTTCAAATAAATGTAGCTTCGTTAAAAAAAAAGTAGAGTCTTGACGTGTGCGGTGAAGGAGGAAACCATATGTTTCCTTATAACGCCGTTGGGAAAGTGGTGGGTCCCCTCCAATGATTTTATTTACATGGACAAATTTCACATTTATACAGAAGATTAGAGTCAAGTTCAGACTTAGAAGAGATGAGATGTTGAAGAGAGGGGAGGCAATTTTAGATAAGGCTTTACAGAAGAGAGGATATTTGTTTAAAGCAGTGGTTCCCAACCTTTTTTGACCAGGGACCACAATGACATTTATTTGTTGTCACAGGGACCACAAGGATAAACTGTTAATTGCGTAATTAAACGTGTCCTTGCAATTACTATCATTTTACAATTCAATGTTCTCTTCTTGGACTTCTTCAGCTACCTCTCCATCATTGATACCAAAAGGGTTACGAATCGGCTTTTGGATACCTTTCGATTCGGTTTTCTAGTAAATAAATAAATGTTTCGTAGACCTCATTTTAGATCTCGCGGACTACCGGTTGGGAACCACTGGTTTAAAGGGCCAACCAAAAAATATGTGATCTAAAGTTTCCATTTCTCAATTTGGGAGGTATGTATGGGTACTGCCACCCCGGGAACCATTCATTGGATAACCACTCCTGCCATAGGTCACCCCAAGTGGTTCGCTTTGTTTGGTGACCTAGAAGGGGCGCCCAGGTTTATGCGTTTTGTTTTTCTCAGGGTCTGCTGTGTGGAGCCAATTTAAAAAAAAAATTCTAAACCACTAAAGGTGAACGTCCATTAGTCCATTAGTCCGCACCGGCCGCAACGGATTTTTCGATATCTTTGTATGAATTAGTACAGCACTGCGTCCACTACCGGCAAGTACCGACGGTCGGTGCGGGCGGTACCAATAGTGGACGCAGTGCTGTGCTAATTATATATAAAAATCTGCATATAAAGATATATAAAAGCCTGTTGCGTGCCTTGCATGCGTTACGGCCGGTGCGGACTAATGGACGATCACCTTTAAAGTACGATCTCGGAGTTAAATATGTGAATTTTAAAAAGCTGAAAGGGAACGAAGCAATCTCCGATAATTCTCATTCGAATAAGTGAGGATATTTCTTTTTTGGAAAAATGGGGAGTTGTTGAAACTATGGGATAGTCCTTTATGTTAACCTGTAATCGGCCGGAGACGCGCGGGCGCGTGCGTATTGGGCGCATGCGCGGGAAAAAAATTAAAAAAAAATTTGAATAAATTATGTTTGTCTGCGATTTTGACCCTTCTATGTACAGAATTTGTATGAAGGACAAGGTCAGAATCGCTTGCGCCAACATTTCCCCGTAAGACGGGTAAAAATTTCATTCACCTTGCAACCCCAGAATATTTTTAAACGATTTTATCTGTGGCACGAAAATGTCAAATTTGCCGCGAATTTTATCTGTCAATTTTTTTATTTTTAACTTTATGAGTAAAACCTCAAATTGTAATATTTAAATAAATGAAGACAATATAAGCGAAACTCAATCGAAAATCTGAATCTCAATCTTTATCTGTCAAAGTAGATGCGTGTTACTCGACTAAAACATTGTAAAACCTATTAATTTACGTAATTAACGCAAGTAATGTTGTTTTGGAACATAGTTTAATGTTCTAGGAATGTGTTTCGGTCTACGATATCTCAAAATTAATCTACAAAACATTCAATTCAAAATTCAAAATGGTGGTTTTTTAGAAAATGTCAGTATTTTTCCTGCAATTTAATGGCCTTTGACAGGTTAAGGCATAACAGACTCCCTTAGATTGACTAGCAATGTGCTAATACTCTGCCCAAAAATTTGCGGAATCTATCTTTGAAGATGGAAAAAATGTCAGAAAGGGGAATGTGGTTTATGAGGGTAATAATAGGGTTGGACGCTCCTTGTGTTGCCAAGAAATCCGCAATATCGTTACCCACCATGCCAACATCTCCATGAATCCAAATTAGAGTCAAGGTATTTCCAGAGCTTTGAATGGAGGCTATCAGGATAAATGATAAGAATGGGTCTACCATGAGTATCTGACATAACCTCTAAATACCTTGACGAAGTTGAGCTGCCCGTGGGCCGGCTCTCGCTCGATGTGCAGCCCCTCCTGGCGCAGGCCCCGCTCGAACACGTCACGCCGCATGCCGTCAACTCGCTGGCACGACTTGGGGTCCGACTGCCAGACCAGCACAAAGTCCACGGAGCGGAGGCCATCGCGGAAGAAGAGAGAAGGGTTCCGCGCTGCCGAAGGGAGTGATACTGAACTATGTACAAACAAAAAGATGATGTTTATTTATTTTTTACATTTTTAATATATATAAAATAGAAATTATATTCGTAGTCTTCCTCACTAGGAGATCCTGTGCTGAGGGGGACTTAGTTTTGTGTAAGTTTTCAATGACTTCTAAGGTTTAACTTCATGCTTTGATAAGGTTTTCCAGAAACTTCTACAATGTTGTTTTAAGTATACTAATTAGTTAATTTTCCGATAGTTCCTTCAGCCAACATTTTGTCCTTAATGTAGCTATATTATGTTTTAATTTGTTTGATACTAAGTGGGAGTTTGTTATATAACTTTACTGACAAAAATTCAGAGATTTTTTGTTCAAATGTAAAGTTACACTTTGTTATATTAACAGCCTTTGTTTCCAAAGCTACTGATCAAATGTTGAGCCGAAATTTTGACTCAACACTCCTCAAATGCATAAATACGCTCTTCCCAACGCAACTCTCCGACCAACAGGCGAATGGAGCGTTACTAAACTAATCATGATCGATCGAAAAGTTAAGAACAACGGCCGTAAGTATGTCTGTTTGTTTGGCTCTGGTTTTATGAGTATGTGAGGTGTCTGCCTCTGAATCATTTTTGAGGTGATGTACTAGAATGTTTTTGGCACAGATTTTCTGTATGCTTGGAACATCAAACTGTTTAAAAATTTCTGTTGTTGACATCCTTTTGGGGACCTTTAGTATGGTATTTATGACATTATTTATTTGTAAGAGACAAAACTTAAACATAAAATATAAAGATACATACACACAAAGTTAAATTAACCGGTCAGCGCAACGTAAGCAGATATAAGCGTTAAAAATAGGACAGCAGTCAAGTACAATAAGCGTGTTTATACGTCAGCGCGTGTGTTTCCATAGAAATCGTTATAACCCCGTTATTGTTTTAGTTACATCCCTAAAACAAAAAGTCAAAGGTGGATAGTAGATCAAGCTGCACATTTCTATCAAGTTGTCTATGGAAATACATAACAGGAATCAGCCGTCAATCGTGTAGTTGACAAAAATATTTACCCGCGCAAATTTGCTACCGGCAGCTCCACCGCGCTCCACATTTTAAATTTTTATTAAATATTTTTATATGAAATGATAAAAAAGTGAGGTGACAAAAGTGTTTATTACACATATATACAATAGAATAAGTATTGTTGTTTACATAATCTGTGATTTTAGTACCGTTTTCACATAAAAACATCACGTGAGTCATTTTTACCTATTTTTAATGTTTGCGTTCTAAATTTTAATATTTACAAATGCTAATATTTATTTGTAATATAATAATTTGAAAGCCGATTTTGTAACCTTTCTAAAACAGTTTTTACTATTCGGCTACGTTCAGAAATGTTTCATTTATAGAGCTTTAATTGTGAAGCGGTAATAACAAAAAGTTTTCGTAAAATGTCATTTTGTTAAAGACACCAAAAGCAAATTTCTCGAAAATTCGGAGGGGTTAATATGACTAATTCACTGTTATATTCATATAATTGATATATTTGGCGTTTTTTTGTGGTTTTTCGTCAAGTTATAATAACAATAATCGTACTTTGAAAATTGAAATGTCAAAAATTATTTAAATGATACATGAAAATGCAAATTTACATTTAAAGGATTTTATTTTATGAGAATTTCATAAAAGTGGTGTTTTTTTAATATTAATATCTAATACATGTGTTCCTAAACGTATCAAAGAAAGTAACGTCTTTAGAGATGCAAGAAATGTGTTATAAAAGTCGGTATTGTTTTAAGGTTATTTTTTTGGCAATAAAAAAAAATTGAAATTTTTTATAATTTTTTTAATGTATGCACGAGGAAAAAGTGAGGTGACAGTTTCGTTCCAAATTCATTATATGAAAGGACTGTGTTTTTAAAATTTTGTTTTTTTATAAGTTTTCTACACTTTCATCATAAATGTTTTGGTAAGAAATATTTTCCGCGTTTGAATCTTTAAATATGGCAGTTTTTTAAAATTAAAGTGTATTTCAAATACACAAATCTAAAATCTAATTTTATCTACTTTTCATAAATGGTATTTGTTTTTACGACACCTTAAAAAATAAGAAATATATAGAACATTCAAAATACTTTGGAAAAATTCCAAATTTCGTTCAGATATCATTAATAAAACAGAGATAAACTACCCTCTCAGGCTATGTAAAAAATGTGTATTTTTTTCCATGAACAATTTTTTTAATTAGTAATGTTTTCACATCCGCGGCCGTTTGTCAATTGAATAAAATTATAACTGGGTTTTTTAGTACGTGTTTAAATTTTTTTTTTGAATTCTTTTGACAAGTGAACAATGATCATGCGCGTCCGTAGCCTGATCGAACATCGATTAATCACTATATAAGTTTACCGATGCGATCATGCGCGTCCGTAGCCTGATCGAACATCGATTAATCACTATATAAGTTTACCGATGCGTAGGTAATAGTCCCATATAATTTCAGCCGTATTTGTGTAAAAATAAATTCTTACATCTGATGGGTCATCTCGATGTTGACCTGACTCCTCCGGGAGAAGGCGGGAGTGTTCTCAGGCTCGGCGAGCATGGCGGAGCATGGGATCTCGTCCGCCAGTCGGGTAGAGGCCACGCTCTCATTGTCTCTGGAATAACACACCATACACAACATTAATTACAAAAAATAATGTCAGCCTGGTGGAGGCCACACACTCATTGTCTCTGGAATAACACACCATTGACAACATTAATTACATAAAGTAATGTCAGCAAGGTGGAGGCCACTCACACACTCTTTGTCTCTGGAAAAACACATCATAGACAATGCCAATTACATAAAGTCATGTCACCCTGGTGGAGGCCACACACTCTTTGTCTCTGGAATAACAAATCATAGACAACACCAATTACATACAGTCAAATCACCCTCGAGGCCACACTCTCATTGTCTCTGGAATAACACAACATTCACAACATCTTTTGTCTCTGGAATAACACACCATTAACGACATCTTTGTCTCTGGAATAACACACCATAAATAACAAATAAATGGAATGGAATAACAAATCAAAGACAACGCCAATTACATAAAATCATGTCACCCTGGTGGAAGCCAAACTCTCATTGTCTCTGGAATAAGACAACATTGACAACATCTTTGTCTCTGGAATCACATAATACGGACAACATCAATTACATAAAGTAACATAAATCGGGAGGAGACCACAGACTATTTATCTCTAGAATAACAAATCATAGACAACACCAATTACATAAAGTTAAGTCACCCTGGTGGAAGCCACATTTTCATTTTCTCTGGAATAACACACCATAGACAACCATCAATTACATGTCATCCTGGTTTTGGATTCTTACGAAAAGTTATGGTCGGAAGAGGAATCATTGACAAAAAGTAGCCCATTTGTGGAAAAATCATCATACTTTAGGAGAAAAATGCAAGGCTTTGGGTTGAACTTCGAAAGCTGTTTCCGGCTCGTAAATTTTGGATTTGTACAAAGAATTATTGTCTGAAGACGAATCATTAACAAAAGCTGCAAAAAATATCATATAATAATCAAAAGATACAGAGCGAATCAAATACAAATCGAAATATCAGAAGAGAATGAATGAATATAAATTAAACATGGAGTGTGCGCCAAGATAGAGTGTGTTGCAAATTTTTAGAAAAGCTGAGTTTTAAATTCTGTTGAATTTCATTGATAGTTTTAGACCATGTGGGAGTTTATTCCAAATTTCTTTGTACGCCGCAAATTCACAGAAGCGACAATTAAACAAAAATAAATTTAAATAGTAACCTCAGTGATTCACAGGACTCAGATATTGTAAACATGATTGAAATGCCGGGTAAATGAGATAGAAACCCTAATAGCTTGATTTTGCGGTTATGTGTCGAGATGACAGATTAGTTGGCATTCCTGGCCGGGCGCCAGACATTTGTGACAGAATGGCAGCAGCAAAACAGATTTTTACGTCAATATAACGAACCGAATCTAACCAAATATTTAGCAAACTGAAAAAATTTTAAAATTCAACTGACAAAGATGAAAAAAATTAAGAGAATGTGGTACTTTTTAACAATTGAAAATATTTAAAAATGATTTGTCTTTACACAAAGCTTTTCTTTTCAAAAAGGAAATCGAACTGTAAAGTACCAAAACTCAAATCAATAGAAAAGTCTGGATACAGAGTGAGTAATTATTTTAAATCACAGATTAGTCTGAATATTGAAAATGACAAAATTAATTATCTCCTAAAACATTATATTATGGGTAGGTACTTTATCACTCATCTGAATTCTTCACACAACCAATTCCAATTTTGAAAATGATACTTAGATTCAAAGTAAATTTGAGTTCATTGAACCAGAGTTATGCATGATGCACAGACAATTGAAATTAGCATTCTTGATGATGATGGTACTAAAAGTTGGTAACCTTCAAATTATTTTCAAACAAAGAATGGTACCTACTTGAGAAAAAGGATTTGTAAAAAAAGGTTAAATTTAATAAAAATTCACATTGACTACCACAATACGGGCATGTGGTAGTCGAAAATCCTGTAAAAACTGTATATCTAAGATATTTTTATGAATAAAGAATAATAAAAAAATAAAAGTAAATTGTTGGTAAAATTTATTACAAATACATTATACTTAACCCCCAGGCCTCGGGCATATTCTGTTAGGTCAGAAAATTTCCGCTTTCTGTTCTGGTTAACTTCTAGATATTATCCTATTATAATATTATAAAGGCGAAAGTTTGTATGGATGTATTTTTGTTACTCTTTCATGCAAAAACTAGAGAATTTATTTTTAAAATTCTTTCACTAATAGAAAGCTACATTATTTGCGAGATCTATAGGCTACATATATTGGTAAGCTCTGGCGTTATGAATAATCTCTGGCATTATAAAATTATTTCTCATACATTTTCTGTCCCTAACAAAATCGATTTATTGCAAACGTCAGAAAAAAAGGCAAACTAATTGTCGCCTTGGAAACGTACTTAATAACTATCTCTAAAAATGAATCACCGAAATGTATGTAAGAGCATAAACCCAAACGACTGCACCAAATTGGATAATTCTTATTTTTTTGTTCATTATTTTGTATAAAACTACCGTTGAGTTCTGAATGAAATTTGTATAAAAAATTATAATAGGTGGCTCGCGAGCAGTTTGAAAAACTGAATGAATCGGGAATGAATGTGTGGAATGCGAGAGGTGAGAGGGGGGAGGGGGTGTTGGGAGGGTGTTGGTGGAGGGGGAAAGGGGAGGGGGAAGAGGGTGGGGGGAGGGGGTTAGGGGAGGGAGAGGGGGAGGGAAGGAAGGGAAAGGGGAAGGATGGAGGAGGGTGTGGGGAGGGGTAGGGGGTGGGAGGGAGAGGTAGGGGGTGGGGGGAAGGGGGCTAATGGGGGAGTGGTGTGGGGAAAGGGAATGTGGAGGGGTAGGGGGTGAGAGGAGGGGTGGGTGGAGGGATAGGGGGAGGGGGTTGATGGGGGGAGTGTAGTGGAGAGGGAAGGTGGAGGAGGCGGATGGGGTGGAAGAGGTGGGAGGGAAGGAATGGAAAGGGGGAGGGGTGGAGGAAGGGGGGGGGAGGTGGAGTGGGGAGAGGTATGGGGTGGGGGAGGGGTCGGTGGAGAAAGAGGGCGAGGGAAAGGAGGATTGAGGGATGAGAGGAGTGGGGAGAGGGAAGGTGGAGGGGTGAGGAGTGGGGTGAGAGGTGGGCGGAGGGGGAGGGGGGTTGATGGGGGGAGTGGAGTGGGGGGTGGGGTGGATGGATGGGGAGGGGGGAGGGGGGTTGATGGGGGGAGTGGAATGGGGAGAGGGAAGGTGGAGGAGGCAGAGTGGGAAACCCCTAATACCATGCGAGCGAAGCCGCAGGATAAAGCTAGTTCATATACAACGTGTCCGGAAACTCATAGTACAAGCGGGAAACTGGTGAATCTACATCACGTAGAGAACCCAAAAAACTTATTTTTTTCAATCTCAGCATTTCAATTTTAATATTATTTTTTCTATTTTTTCGGCAACTAAAGGTTTAGAAAAACTTTTGAGCCCGGTTTACCCTTCGATGCATTTTATAAGAAATTACACAGCTGAAATCAACTCCCTAGTGAAATTTTTTTTCATATTTAACCAAAAAAATTCCAACTTCGGACCCGATTTACTCGAAAACGAAAGCTCAAATCAAAAAAGTTATATCACAAATCGACTCCGAATGTGATGTAGATTTACCAGTTTCCCGCTTGTCCTATGAGTTTCCGGACACCGTGTATAATGCATGGTATTTTCTGTTTTTAACACCGTTTAGATAACATTTCTCATCATGACTGTAAGGGAGATACAAAGATTTCCATGAGACCTATGTGAGCTGTTCCCAAAAGTGAACAAATTAGGTTAAATTTGAAGAAAAGTCAACAGAGGTAACATTTTCATAGCTGTTCTGAATCCTACATCAATCTTCAATTTTTAAATATACTAATTAATTTTATTACCATTTTCAATTTGCCCAAATGTTCAACCCTTCGGAATTTTAAGGGATTTTGACTTTTTTTTACCTAATTGTTGAATCAATAGGGTTGATAATAGCAGTGCAACATTTCATCACTTTGGACCTTCCCGCACACGAAAACTATTAATTAATTCACATGTTTGGCAGGGAGTAATTAATTAAATGAAAAACACTTTTGAAGACAGTGAAAATTATTTTTTAGGGGAGTGCCTTTATGTGTTTCACTTTTAATTAAAATTATCGGCATTGAGGTCCCTTGCGAGAGATGTGAAGTCAATTGGTTAAATCCACAATTTAAACAATTTCAATTTAGGAGGCGGGTGTATGGGTACCGCCGCCCCGCGAACCATTTATTGGATAACCAACACCCCTGCCATAGGTCACCCCGAGTGGTTAGCTATGTTTGGTGTCCAAGCAGGGGTGCCCGGGTTCACGGGTATTGTCTAGGTCTTGACGGCGGATGTGTTTGTCCACCTACTTTGCGGCAGGCCGGATCAGGAGACTGGTTAAGGAGATCTTTTGGCTTCTCCAGCCAGACTCTCAGAGGAATGGATTCACACTCCTGGACACGCTGACCCCCAGATTCCTACACATTCCTCATACTCTTTCCTTTCCAGAACTCCCTCCCCGTCCTTTCCCTAAAAAGAACCTCCATAGAGCATTCCTAAAAATGACTCAGACCCTGAGGAAAATTGTTTTCTTCAGGGCCTCTTGTGTGGAGCTAATGCAAAAAAGAAAACCAAAAATGCCTGGAATTTAAAAACATGATGTGTGTTTAATTTCAATGGCACCATTTTGGCACCTCTCGTGACGAGGGAGCACTAGCGCAGACCTGTGAAAAATCACCGGATATTACTTCAATAAATAAAGCTTTCTTGAAAAATCACGAAATTTGACTTTACTTCAAGATCAACCCTCATAAGATAAGAAATTTAAACAAAAGAAATACACATTTCAAATATAGAATTAAAATAATTTTCTGGTAAAAATATAATAATAATAATTTTAAGATTTATAACTACAAAAACAAAAAAGTACTTCATAAGTACAGTTTAAAAGTTGCACAAGTACAAAAGTTAATAACAGAAAACAAAATACATATGTATATGTATATTATTATATAGATATTTTATTAGGTAGGTGGTACCTTATTGCTTGTCTGAATCCTTGAGACATCAGTTACAATTTTTAATATGACAACAAAAATAATTTTCTGTTAAAGTATTATATTTCGTATGTAAAAAATTTTATATAGTCGCTATAATAAAAAAATAAAAAAATTTTGATGAAGGTATTTTATCACTTATCTCAATTCTTGAAACAATCAGTTCCAATTTTTTAAATTACACTTAAATTCAAAACAAATCCGAAGTTCATTGAACCAGAGTTCATCACAGACACCCACAACCAAAATTAGTATGTTTGATGATTGTCTTACACAAAAAGATTTAGGAGGAATATAAAAGAAAGTTCACCGACCCCTGAATTAGAACCAGAGTCAAACCACAGACAGACCCACAACTAAAATTAGTATATTTGATGAAAGTTCACCGACCCCTGAATTAGGGCGAGGGACTAGTCCATAGATTCTCAACATTTTTTTGCCCACCGCCCACTTTGAGAATATTTTTATTTCTAGCGCCCCCTAACACGAGAATCCGAAATAGTAATTGACCGCAACGGGGGGGGGGGGGGGGGGGGGAATACCACGACGAAGGGGGCGTAATGGGATACCAGGACAGGTTTACATTTGCCACAACGGAGGGGGCGTAACGGGATGCCACGACGGAGGGGGCGTGTAATGGGATACCACAATGGGGTTACATTTGCCACTACGGAGGGGGCGTAATGGGATAGGGAAATAACTTTTGTGTGTAGATGGCGGATGGACCCTAACGGGTTGGGATGGCAAGATAGGATGGGGTGGGATGGGTTTCTCTGGGTCTCCTACCGCCCCCTTGTAAGTCTGAAACGCCCCCCAATTTTATCTTGGTCTTCTATTGCCCACGTTGAGAACCTATGGACTAGTCTATTATTGATGGAAATTTAAACGTCAATCTGACAGAATTTATTTACATTTATTGGGTAAAAGTAAATATTTACTCTTCCTAAATGAAATCCTATAGTAAACAAGACACGTTTTTCACGATATTATCCCTTAGAACTCATATCAGAAGGTCAGAGGTCAGAATATTTCCACTTTGCAATAAAATCCGAATTAATGGAATATTTCTGAATGTATAAAAAGACTCAAAACTTTTTTTGAACGGTGATGAAATACGCTTTAAAAATTTATTATTAGAAATAAACATGCAGTTTTTTAAATACATAGTATAAAAATTTTGAATGCAAAACCTAAAAAAGATTTAAAAATGGTTTTCTAACTAAAATTAGTGGTAATGAAAAAATATAAAAACACTCAGCTATTTTATTGGGCATATCCGATTAAACGTGGAGATTCGTAAAGAATGCAAGGCTGATGTAAGCGTAATGAGTAAGATTAAGAAAGGAACGCTCAGATGATTAGGGCATGTAGAACGAATGAACGAGGAAAGGAATGTAAGGAGAATATATGATGCAAATGTGAATGGTAGAAGAAATCAGGGATGACTGAGAAAGACATGGCACGATCAAGTGAATCAGATACTTGAGTCGGGTCATGTCAAGAGTCAGAATAATAGAAGAGCATGTATGAGACGATGTATGAATGTGAACGAGGCAAGGAGTGTGTGCCACGATCGAGTTGTTTGGCGGCCCGCCTCTCTGCCTACCCCTGCGGAAAACGGCGTGATGGTTAGTTAGTTAATATTTTATTAGAAAAATGTATTATAAACCTTATTTTAACCCCACTTTTTGTGGTTTCATGCAAAACATAAGAAATAAAATATTCACAAAGTTTCATAAATTTTTGTCAAATTGCGATGGGATTTGTTTTCATAGAAGCATACATTTTAATTTTTCTATGCTTAACTTTCAGATTTGAACATGAAACGTGGTATTTTATCTTTCTAACACCGTTTAGATCATATTTTTCACCATGATAGTAAGGGAGACCACGATTTCTACCTTATATGAGCTGTTCCCCAAAGCGAACGAATTAACCTGAGGGGTTATGAAGAAATTTATTGTTGTTGAAATTTGGTAATATTTGTGTGTTCTTCAGTGATCACCAAACTAGGTCACATGAACTAAGATAAACTATATGGATAAAAACACTGAACAGAAAATCTTTAGAAGTGTGATCTGTACTGATTTGAAAGAAAATATTATCAATTTACACAAAACCTTTCAACTTCAGGCCAATGAAATTCAATTTCACTCAAAGTAATATAAAATTGACCTTACCACAGATGAATAGACAAACCAACTTTTCAATTTGGAAAGCGGCTATGGTGTCCCGGAAACCATTTATTGGATAACCAAAACCCCAGCCATGGGTTAGCTATGCTTGTTGACATAGCAGGGATGCCCAGGTTTATGGGGTGAGGTTAATCTAGGTCTTGGCGACGGATGCGTTTGCCCACCTTGTGTAGCAAGCCGCATCGGGGGAGACTGGCACCCCCAGATTTCTACCCACCTCTCGTACCTTTTTCCTTTCCTTAAAAAGACCCCTCACATAGCCTCTCTCCGAAGATGACATAACCATTGGGGCGATCGCGCAAAATAAATAAATTTGCCTCGATTGCTCGAGATTTCCCAGAAGGTCATTTTTTTAATTTTTCGCCAACATTAAAAAAATCACGCCTTCGAATTTTAACATGGAGACATAAAAACTTATTAAAGTGCTATATAGCCAATGAATTAACCTGTATTTTACCGTTTATCTCTTATTTGTAGGATTTATAAAAAAATATATAAAAAAATCGTAAAGTTTATAATCGCGCGAATCCTTTGTGTTTTTTACTTGAAACTGCCGTGAGGGGTACTTATTCGAGTCAACGTAGAATATTTTCGATATCTGTATATTGTCTGTGGTATACTAGATAATGAAAGGTGCATATCTATGATACAAAGGACTTAATTTTATCCGTAAACCACTGATCAAAAATTCGTCAGAAAAAAATATTTTTAACATCTTTCTAAAATAGTCTACGAAGTTCGGATTTACGACATCTATGGTCATAATTAGAGATGCCACGAATAGTGATTTTGCCGAATACCGAATGTTCGGCTAGGCTCTCGGCCGAATCTCCGAATATTCGGCAGCTGAGTATTCGGTGACACTTAGTACATTTCGCAAACAGTTTTCATGAATTTAAAATAATAAAAGTCATTTTCTTGAATTAAAACGTATTGAACTCATGACTTAAAAATCGTTTTCAGGATTCAAAATGAATTGAACTCACGAATTAAACATCGTTTTCATTAATTAACCCTCCGCCCGTCGTACCTTTTTTGTAATGCGAGGTGTTGCGCAGGGTCGCTTAGGACCCCAAAAATATGTGTTATTTTAACTGATTATAGTCAGGTGATAATGACTGCATTGATATAAAAAGAAATATTAAAAATTAGATTTTTATTTTTAATGCTAAAAGCTTAAAAATCAACAAGGAACATTTTTTGGTAATTTTGAATCATATTTTTTTACTAGACAACTTTAAAAAAAATCTAACCAATTTCTGTCAAACTTATAACTGTTCGAGTTTGATACAGACTTATTATTATTACAACAAAAAAATTAACAAAAAAATATAAACTTGATTTGTTGATTTTTTGAGCCTCAAGCCGAAACATAAGTCTGTATCTCATATCGCACATGCGCAGACTGAATTTTTTCGACGCTAGAGTCAAGTATAGTCCCTTTTAGGAAGCTACCTAAAGTAAGGAATCAGTGGGAACATTTAAAATGAACATAATTAGCATTCCTGTAAAACCTGGGCTAAAAACCCCCCAAGCGACGGCTCGAGGGTTAATAAAAATCAATTACATTTCACAAATGAAATTGATTTTTACATGAAAACTGTTCGCCTAGATCGGACATCAGACCCTTACAAGTGGTGATCAGCAAATGCGAAACAGTAGCAGCCCAGCAGAATTGGCTAAGATTTATTTATCATCTCCCGGTAGAAGTATATAGTGAGCGGCTGTTTTCGGAAGCAGGTATAATTTATGAGGAAAAGAGTAATCGTTTGCTATCAACAAATACTGAAAAAAATGTTTTCATTCGACAAAACTTATCACTGATAGATTTTAAGTATTAAATGTTTTGTTAAAATAGAAATTTTTGTGAGTAATATGTTATTTATTATGCATTTTTTTTCATGATTTGCGAATACTGAATAGTAAAAAAATTTGCCGAAGAGGCCGAATACCAAATAGTAGCCGAATATTCATGGCATCTCTAGTCATAATAGATAAAGCATTTCAATAGCTTGGTTTTAAAATAAATGGCTGGCCAAGGAAATGTTTTAAATAATTACAATAAATGTTTTACGAATGGTAGGAAAATGTGGTCCATTTTTGGACCGCTGTCAATCGCAGAAAAATAAAAGTTTTTTTAAAAAGTAAATTTAAAAAGTAAGATGGAAATTATTTTCCTCAGGGCCTCCTGTGTGGAGCTAATGTAAAATATATAATAAAAGCATTTATAAATCAACATTACAAATAAAGATTTGTATATATTTATACAAAATCAACAGTCCTACATTCTCGTCTTGGACTATTAATAGTCCTGTCGATAATTAACTAACAGACATGCTGCTAGCAGATTGTACACATTAGGTCTTTCAATTAGCATGAAAGTAATATATATTTATATTTAAGAACATGGCAAACTCACGTAGCGGAACGAGCTAAAAATAACCATTAAAAGTTGGCGAGATTTTTTTTGACATGACACTGTTTAAAAATTTGTGGTAATAGATTCATAATATGTAGTAAAAATAAGAAGTAAAACTTTGGTTTGTAAAATGTTTATTAGTGCATTTAAATATTTAGAATATTTATCGTTAAATGTGGTTATTTTGCTACGATTTTTAATCCTCCTTTATTTATTGTACCCAAATTACGTCTATTGCATCATTTTCAAATCTCAAATTCCAAACTTTTTTACATTTATATCAACATGTCTAGCCATTACGCCATTTTCCGCAGAGGTAGGCAGAGAGGACCGACCACCAAACAACTCGGTCTTGGCACACACTCCTTGCCTCATTCACGTTCATACATCGTCTCGTACGTACTCTGTCTGTCTCGGTCTGATTCACTTGATCGTGGCATGTCTTCCTCGAGCGTCCCCGAATTCTTCTACCATTCACAATTTTGTCATCAATTCTCCTTATATGCACTCCTTTTTTCGTTCATTCGCTCTACTCGCCCAAACCATCTGAGCGAATTTTTCTTAATCATACTCAATAAGCTAACATCAGTTTTGTATTCTTCGTGGATCTCCACATTTCTCACACGATCATACATGGTTTTACCACACGTAAGCTTCTGGGATCTCATTTCCATGGTCTACTTTCATCCTTCCTCTGCCAGTTCCATGCCTCACTGCCATACATCAAGGTAGATACCAGCACTACATTGTGGACTGCTAGCTTTGTTTCTTTGGACATTTAAAAAAAAATCATATGATTTATGAGCATTTACAAGCTGCTGTGAAACCTTTGTGATTTGTTGTGCGCACGCCCACAAAGTTTTCTATATAGGTACAGTGGAATCCATTTATAATGACATCGAAGCGAAATGACAAACACGTCATACAAATCATTTTGTAGAAAATAAACAACCTCCTGTTTTTGTTAGGTAGGAGAGAAACACAGCATATTAAGACTTGTGACATGCCCACGCATGCACCGAACGTCGTCAGGTGTCACATGACCCTCCCGAACACTACCGAAGGTGTTAGGAATCATGTCGGTCACTATAACAGACATAATTTTCCATGAAATTAGGACATAATTTATTAAAAATGAGTCATAATAAGCGACATGACACTATAAGCGAAGTCATTATATCCGACATTGTTATAAAGAATTTTATGCGAAACCAAACATCGCTGTGTAATTACTTCATTATGGTTGGTTGGTTGGTGAATATAGGCGGAGTCATAATAAACGAATTCTACTGTATAATGGTGAGCTCTGACATTATGAAATTATTTACCGACCACCACAACACAACACAGGCATGTGCCTAGTATGGTGGTCGAAAAATCCCCAATTCATGTAATGAATAATTCAAAGAATAAAGAAACTTTAAAAAAAAAAAATAAAAAAATTTCCTACAACATTAATCCGATTGCGATAAAACTTCGATGATTTGTTGTGCGCACGACCACGAAGGTTTTAATGTATAATGGTGAGCTCCGGCGTTATGACATTTGTATAAATAATTTGCAACAGATGGCGCATGAGTAATTAGAAAAATGTGTGTATTTCATGTCGTTTAGCGGCAGGCAGAGAAGGCAGGAGAGGTGGGTGAATCCAAGAGGGAGGAGGGGAATGAAGGAGGAGAAGGGGACGGGAACAGGGATGCATGCGAAAGGTCATGCAGGGAGAAACAATCAATTTGGGAGGCGGGTATGGGTACCGCCATGGACCATTTATTGGATAACCAACACTTCTGCCACAGGCCTCCTCAAGTGGTTCGCTACGTTTGGTGACTTTGCAGGGGTGCCCAGGTTCATGGGGTGAGGTTTGTTCAGGTGCTGGCAGCTGTCCGTCTGCCCACTGCCGGATCGAGAGAGACTGGGTGAGGGAGGCCTTTTGACCTTTCCATCCAGACTCTCTTGACCCATCACCTTGCACCACAGTTGGAGGAGTGGATTAATATGTCTGTCACTCCTATACACACTAATCCCCAGATTCCTACCCACCCCTCCTACCTTTTTCCTTCCCAGAACTTCCTATCCTTCCCTTCCTTAACCTTTAACTGGTGACAAGCGGTCTCACAGGCCACGCAGCGTCAGTGAAACGTTATTTCACCCCCTTCCCCGCACTTGCTTTGTTCCAACGCCTTAGTAGCTTCGATTTTAGTTGCGTCCACGCCGTAGAGAAGGATAGTCGCATCGCGCAGTCCCAAATCGGGAAGTTACATCGATGTAAAGTTCGGCAGCGGTCTCTCAGACCTTACGTCACCATTTACGTAACTTTTTATGCGTGCCTATTTTGAGTTCTGATTTGCCACCTGATCCATAAAACTCCAACGAAGGGTCAAAAATACGAAAAACCTGTGCTAGTTGTCCTCCGAAGTTAAATCGCAAATCGAATTACAAATGTAATTTGTGTAAAAAACATGTGTGCTTGCAAAACAATTATGACCTGACTGCCAATAAAAATAACCAAAGTTTGACCATTGCCAGTTTTGTAAAATGATACACGATTAGAGCATTATTTTGTGTTTGTTTATTGATTAGTATCCTAACTGTAAGGAAAATAAGTATTTTTGTTATAATATGTTGATATAATTTTTTTTGTTTGTGATTACTGATCTCATATCTAGTTTTTTGATTTTAGTTACTACATACTTTGTAATGACAATTTCTTCATTAAAAATTACATTTAGAGTTTATTGATTAGTTTTATTTTATCGTTTAATATGTTATTAAACTGTTTTTAAAGACTGCTGTAAGCTAAATTACCTAATTTCTATGCTGTAGACCGGATAAGGCAGCGGCCTCTCAGGCCGTTCGTCACCAGTTACGTTACACAAAAACCATGTCACCAGTCAAAGGTTAAAAAGACCCTCCACACAGCATCCTCTTAGATGACATAGGCCCTGAGGGAAATTATTCTCCTCAGGGCCTTTTATATATATATATTTTTTTTTTACAGTGATTGCCGCACAAGAGTCACAACTGCTCCCGTCTGGAGCCAGTGAGACTATGGCATCCCCAATTGGGGTATGTTGTGAGGCTGAAGGTAGTGGGGAGGGGAAGGAGGTGGGGAAGAGGAAGGTTGGGAAGTACCTGGCTATTCAGATCTGGTCACCAAACACGGCTAAAGCCATTTTCAAGCAACGTTTCAATTCTGAATGGTGGTCTTACACCAGGGCGATACTGATAGTATCTTCCACTCTGGAACATGCCGCAAATATACTATATATTATTTTTATATGAATTAATTGTGAAATAACACAAATTAATCAAATAAAATTAATTTGCGCATGCCGGGTTCGAACCCGCGACCTCCGGATTGTGAGTCAAGAGTCTTACCCACTGAACTACGGAGGTCGTCAAATGGAGCTAATGTCATATGGAGCTAATGGAGCATATGGAGCTAATGTAAAAAAAAAAAGAATTCTCGTTAGTAATTTATAAATGTAAAATGTTTTTTCATTCATTAGCTTCTATTTTGCCTGTCTATAAAGCTAAACGTATCAGACTATATACCTAAATAAAATAATGTGTGTTGGCCTCCAATACGGATAACGAAATACAATTTACACATTTAAAACTGGGATTTCTGTATTTTGTAAAAGAGATAGCACTTGAATAATTATGAATTAAATGCAACGATAGCAGAATGAGCCATCACTGAAGTTACGACTAAAACCCACATAGTGTGTTGTTATTTATCAGAGAGAATGGAATTTTTATTTGTTATTTGCACATTTTCAATTCATGGTCGTTTATTGCAGAGGGCATTAATTTATGAATTCAAATAAAAACTGCGAAATAATTGCATTACCTGCATGGCATAATAATTTTTTTTTTTTATAATATGAAAACCTCACAAGAGTACCAGCTGCTCCCGTCTGGAGCCAGTGAGACTATGGAATCTCCAATATGCATATGTTGCGAGGCTGAAGGTAATGGGAAGGGAAAATAAATGGGGAGAGGAAGGTGGGGAAGTATCTGGCTAATCAGATCTGGTCACTAAACACGGCTAAAGCCATTTCAAGCAATGTTTCAATTTTGAATGGTGATCTTACACCAGGGTGATACTGAGAGTATCTTCTACTCTGGTACTTTGCGCAAATATACCTTATATTATTTAAAATTATTAAATTGTGAAATAACACAATTCAATCAAATAAAATTTACGCCGGGATTTGAACCTGCAACCTTTTGATTGCTAATCGAGAGCCATTACGTGATCTTGCCAAAGAAAAAGAGGATCATGAATGTGATATACAGACCCAAAATACAATCAAATTATTAACTTTTCGCAACTAAACACATGAAAATAATTTCCCTCAGAGCCTATGTGATCTTTGGGGATGCTCTGTGGAGGGTATTTTTAAGCAAAAGAAGAAGGGGAAGTTCAGGGAAGGAAAAGGTATAAAGGGTGGGTAGGAATCTAAGGGTCAGTGTATCTAGAAGAAAAGTAAGAATCCGTCCTTCCCACTGCCTGGCAGACACATCCGCCACCAAGACCTGGACAAACCTCACCCCATGAACCCGGGAACCCCTGAAAAGTCACCAAACGTGGCCCACTCAGAGAGAGCTGTGGCAGAAGTGTTGGTTATCCAATGAACTGTTCAGGTTGTGGCGGTACCCATACCCGGCTCCCAAATTGTAAAAGTGAATTGAGATGTTCATCGTAAACGAAACAGAATTCATACAGCATAGGTACTTAGTTTTACAAAAAAATTGTCAGTAGTGTAGAGGGTCATTGATCCCTCAGGCTAATTTTCGTCAGATTTTGGAAACAGCGGTCTCATAGAAATCGTTGTGTCTCCCTTACTATTATGGTAAGAAATATGATCTAAACTCTAAACGGTGTTGGAAAGAGAAAACACCATACTTTAGATTCAAATCGAAAATCACAAATAAATTAAAATGTGCACCTTTATGAAACCAAAGTTTTCGAAATTTGAAAATAATTGTGAATTTTTAGAGTTCCCTGCATGCGTCGCAATGCCACTTAAATAAAGCAATTGTTTTACCCTGCGTGTCCTTTCCCATTCGTCCCCATTCCCCTTCCACCTCCCCCTCCCGCGACCCTTCTCCCATCTTTCGCTTCCACCCGTCCTGCGAAACTACATGAAAAACTCACATTTTTCAAACTCGCTTTTTCTTTTTTTTTACATGAGCTCCACACAGGAGGCCCTGAGGAAAATAATTTCCCTCAGGCCCTATGTCATCTTTGGGGATGCTGTGTGGAGGTTTTTTTTAAGGAAATGAAGGAGTGGAGAGTTCCGGGAAGGAAAAGGGTTTAAGGGGTGGGTAGGAATCTGGGGTTCAGTGGGTCCTGGTCATCCGCCTCCAAAACCTAGATCAACCTCACCCCATGAACCCGGGCACCCCTGCTAAGTCACCAAACGTAGCGAACCACTTGGGGTGACCTATGGCAGAGGTGTTGGTTATCCAATAAAGGTTCCCGTGGCAGCGGTACCCATTCCCGCCTCCCAAATTGAATTGCATCTATTACAAATTTTTTATACAAATTTCATAACGCCAGAGCTCACCAAAATATATAGAAACCTTTGCAGGCGTGCACACAAGTCACCAAAATTTCATCGCAATCGGATGAGTAGTGTAGGGAATAATTTCATAACGCCAGAGCTCACTATTATATACAACGTGTCCGGAAACTCATAGTACAAGCGGGAAACTGGTGAATCTACATCACGTAGAGAACCAAAAAAACTTATTTTTTTCGATCTGAGCATTTCGATTTTAATATTATTTTTTTTCTATTTTTCCATTTTTTCGGCAATTAAAGGGTTAAAAAAAATTTTGAGTTCTGTTTACCCTTCGATGCATTTTATAAAGCATTACACAGCTGAAATCAACCCCCTAGTGAAAAATTTTTTCAAATTTAACCAAAAAAATTCCAACTTCGGACCCGATTTACTCGAAAACGAAAGCTCAAATCGAAAAAGTTATATCACAATTCGACTCCGAATGTGATGTAGATTTACCAGTTTCCCGCTTGTACTACGAGTTTCCGGACACCGCGTATAGAAAACATTGCGGGCATGTGCCCATCAAATCACCGAAATTTCATTGCAATCAGATGAATGGTTTAAGAGCGCATAAGGGACAAACAAAGAAAAAAAAAATATTTTTTAAAGAAAGACAAACATTCCCAGACGAGCTATTCTATATCTTTTGTTGGAACGAGATAGTTTTTTGGTCGAGATCTGCTGTATTTGTGTGATTTTATATGGCTGTTATTTGCTTTTTCTATGGGCCGATGTCAGAATAATTTCAGCTGTGAGCTGTCACATATTTTAGTCACACAAATCTGACAAAAGATCTCGCCCGATATCTATCTCGATCGAGACGGATATCGGGCGAGATCTCTTGTCGATTTGTGTGATTTTCTAATGCTGTTAAATGAATAAATAATCTTTCATATTTCCATGAATTCAAAAAATCTCATTCCCACAAAAGATATTGAATAGTTCGTCAGGTAATAACGAATAACCTGACAATGTTTGTAAATCTCCTACTTCCACCACAGTAAACGGAAAATGTTGCTTGTGTTGTGATGGAGGACTCAGACAGTGGAGGAATTGAACACGTGACGCCTGGTTGGGATCCAAATGCGATACCAACTCAGCCACTGACCGGGCTTATTGTTATATATTAAGACTTATATATGAAACAACAAAAAAGTGAGATGAAGATAATGTTTGTCATACATTTATGTATTTAAATATGTGTTTTTATTTTTTTCTTCTCAGTAATTTTAGTTAAAATAAACACAAGGTGAGCCATTTTTAAAACTTTTTTATGTTTGTATTCAGAATTTTCATACTCCAAAAACACATATTTATTTCTAAAAATATAATTTTGAAGCGTACTTCATCATCTTTTTAAAAAACAGTTATTTATTAGTATGTGAACACATTTAGAAATATTCCATTTATTTGGATTTTTGCAAAGTGGAAATATTGTGATCTACTGACAGAATGTGCACAAGACCTGAAGGATTAACAGATATTTTAGCACATAAAATTGGTAAATTTAAATAAAACATAAGACTTCTTTAATATGCTAAAAACAACTTTGATAATTTAATATTTCGACGATTCAATAAAAAATAATTTCTCTGAAATCACCAATCAAAATAAAACAACAAATCAAAATTCAACAATAGGAAAGATAATGCATTTTGTCTCTGAGTGAGAACGATATTCAAAGTCATTCACCTTAATTTATTCCAATTGACTTGCCTGCCAGAGCGTTGCGCACCGTCCAAATAATAGTAACACGAAAACAAACAAATTATTATTTTCAACCATTTTACTTTAGCAATTTGATAACTGACTGTTCTGACAAAAATCGATTAAATTGTTACAATGAGGTGTCTTGATTACTCTCTTACTAATCAATGAATTACAATTAGTTACAATGAGTCATAACTTATAACTCATAGAACATGACGCTCTGAGCGCTTCTACGGAACTAAAACCTGTCTGTAAGATAAAAATATATGCAGTGAGGAAATGAGATCGGAAAACTTTGGGTACATAATATACATGGTGTTCAGGGACATACTTGACTTACTTTAACCCTTCTGAAATTTGGCATATTTTCGGATGGTCAAACTATTTCCGCATAGCACTAAAATCGAAATAATGGAATTCTGAACACATCCGAAAACTGAAAGATCATAAAATAAACTTTCAAATTTTATAAATCGAAATAAACATAATTTTTATAATATAATAATATAATTTTTATAAAAAATTATGTTTATTTAAATTATTATTATTATAATATAAAAATGTTGCACGCAAACATAAAAAAGTTTTAAAAATGGCTCACCTTACGTTTTTTGTTACAAAACTTAAACGTACCCATACTATGTGACCAACTTTTTGCAAATTTTAAACCCCCCGGTATTTTGAAGAAGAAAAAAATGTATTATTTACGTTATTGTCACCTAACTTTTTTTTCGTTCCATGTAAAAATCTATATATATAAAAATCAAAATATGTTTGCTTCTGCGTTTGTATGCATGGGGCCTATGCATTGCTAAACCATTCATCCGATTGAAACTTTGGGGATTTAATGTGCGCATGCCCGCAATGGTTTCTGTATGCAATAGTGAGCACTGGCATCACGAAATTATGCGTTGCTAAACCGTTCATCCGGTTGCGATGAAACTTTGGTGATTTGATGCAGGGGGAGGGGGGGGGGGGGGGGAGGTGGAGGAGGAGGAGTGGGAACCCCCCTTACACCATGCGAGTGAACGCCGTTTAAATCATGTTTTTCACCATGATAGTAAGGGAGATACAGCTATTTATATGAGTCCCATGGGTGCTGAGACAAATTTGGTCTTCTGTGGTTAAACAGATTAGTTAATCAGTGATTCCTGACATTATTTGGAATAAATAATGTATATGAAATTTTGATCTCCGGTGACTATTTGATGCAATTTTTTTGTTCTTCAAAACCAAACAATTTTTTTCCCACATGTCGTCACTGGTCACTCTAACGAGAAACCGCCCAATCCCTTACCCTGACCCCACCTGTCCAATACCTACTGATTTTTTTATGTTTTAAGTTGAAAAAAAATGTCTCAAGACAAAAATTTTATTTACATTTTTTACTTCAAATAATATCATTAGGTATATCCCTTAACACCCTGTATATGTATCATCCAATAAAGAAAAGCATATAAAGGCGTGATGTACATGGTGATATAATATGTATATTATATTATGTCATAATTAATTAATAAGGAATTGTATTTATAACCGATACCAACACTTTAGGGGTTTTATCGCAAATAAGTTAATGTCTGATACGTAAAAGTCTTATTCTCAATGAGGCAAAATTTTTAGCAACAGAATTTTTCGAAGAGGGAGTAAAACTTGTTGAATTTCGAATGTTAATTATTTGATTAATTTTGTTTGTTTTTTTTTTTAAATCAGCTCCACACAGGAGGCGCTGAGGAAAACAATTTTCTTCAGGGTTTGTGTCATCTTTGGGGATACTGTGTGGAGGATATTTTTTAGGGAAAGGAGGTAGAGAAAGTTCTGATAAGGAGAAAAGTATCAGGAGTTGGTAGGAATCTGAGGCTCAGTGTGTCTAGGTGTGACAGACATTTGAATCCATTCCTCCCACTGTGGTGAAAGGCGATGGGATAAAAGAGCCCGGCTGGAGAAGTAAAAAGGTCTCCCTCAACCAGTCTCCGCCAATCAGGCCCGCCGCGCAGTAAGCGGGCAATCGCGTTTGCCGCCAAGATCTAGACAAACCTCACCTCATGAATCCGGGCAACTTTGCTAAGTCACCAAATTAGGGAACCACTTGAGGTGACCTACGGCAGGAATGTTGGTTATCCAATAAATGGTTCCAGGGGCGGCGGTACCCAAACCTGCCTCCCAAATTGAAAATATGATGTAGATTCAACCGCTTGTAACACAAGTTTATATCCAAAATCATCTCTTCGTCCCTTTCTTAATCTTGTTCATTACGCTTACATAAATAAATAAATTATTTGCCTCCGTCATTGTGGTTGATGTGAAAGGTTGACGACACCATACCAGTTAACAGGGAGTTGACTTGTATTGTATACACATTAACAATTTACCCCCGACTGTGTGCCTAATGCATTAAGTGTGTTAGCCGATATTGGCTTTGTGTATGTATTGCAAATATTTCATTTCTCTCATATTCAATCCCAATTTACAGCAGATTAAAAAATTTTAATAATTTTTTTGTTAATTTACAATTTGAACAGCATCACTTTTTTGTGCAACAACATCACAAAAGCTTTGATTTAACCCTTAACCTGTTGAACGTTGGATGGTATTACGAAAAATCATGCGAAATTTTTTTTTATGAATTTTAAAATTTATATTTAAAATCATTCTGAGAAGCTAGATTAATCAAATCAACTGTTATGTCAAGAAAGATGTTGGCGCAAACAATTCTGACCTTATCCTTCACACAGTTTCTTTATACACAAGGATTAAAAACGAAATTTAAAAAAAAAAGCAAAGTTTTTTTTTTGGCCCACCGGCGGGCCAACGAAAGTTGAGAAGTTACAGTCTTTTGTTCAGTTTTCGGAACAACTCATATAGGTCTCATAGAAATCTATCATAGTGAGAACAGAGATATAAACTATTTTAGAAAGAGAAAAGTCCAAGCTTTATATTCAAATACAAAAACAACCACGGAAGAAGTAAAATGTACACCTTTATGAAACCAAAGTTTCGAATCGTAATTTTAGATATATTTATGAAACTTTGGGGATTTTTTATTAATTTTTTTTACATGGAACGACAAAAAAAGTGAGATGACAATAATGTTTATAATACATTTTTCCAATAAAATAAGTTTTTTTTTCATTATCAGTAATTTTAGTTAAAAAAAAAAAACAAAAGGTGAGCCATTTTTAAAACTTTTTTATTTTTGTATTTCAAAAATTAAATGTTTATTTCGATTTATAAAATTCGAAAGCGTATTTCATCACCTTTCAAAAACAGTTTTTAGTTTTGGGATACATTCAGAAATATTCCATTTATTTGGATTTTATTGTAAAGAGGAAATATTTTGGCCCTCTGACATAATTCGGTCGACGACTGACGGGTTAACAGTATAAATTTCGAAGTTTTAATTTTTTTAAGCCTGCTGAAACGCCCGTGAAGTCGTAAGGAGCCTTGTAACTTACTTTTTTGCTAACAGTTTCAACTAGTACATCTATGCGCAGTACTAAACTGGGATGGAATAATTGTTTTATTTCCCTTTGTATTATGGTGAGATAAATGATTTAAGCAGTGTTAGAAAGATATAACAATAAGAAATAAAAAAAATATTTGAAAAAATGTTATAGTTTATACAGCAATGAAAATAAAAACATTACCTAACTTGTGAAAAATCTAATAAATTTATCTGTGTTTGAGAAGGCTAAACAATGTGATGCAATTCCCAAGTGTCCGAATTCATTGAGGCGTTTATGTTAAATGAATTTATTTGCCCAATGAACCTAAAGGTGACCTCAATAGAAGCAAAAGAAAGTTACCAAAGATATCTTCAAGCGTGATTGGGTTTTGATTGAATGAACACTTTTAAAATGTATATTGGAAATATATATACAGTTATGTCATTAATATCTATAAGATATTTTGAAAATATATTACATACATATGTGAAAATGTGTTATAATAAATCCTTTAACCACTGGAGCGATTTTTGCCATATATTGGCCCCATTTTAAATGTCTTTGATTGCTGTTCAGATAAAAAAGGCAATTATCTCTTGATTTTGCAAAAATTAAAAAAATATATATTTGTAGCTCCCACGTTTGTTATTTTTGACTAAAAACAAAGCCATTGAAATGCTTTATCTATTATAACCATAGATGTCGCAAATCCGAACTTCGTAGACTATTTTATAACGATGTTAAAAAATTTTTTTTTAAATATTTTCATATTTCATATTTTAAAATATGAATTTCTGATCAGCTGTTTACGGTTAAAATTAAGTCCCTGTTCCATAGATATGCACCTTTCATTTTCATGTATACCACAGAAAATATACAGAAATCGAAAATATTCTATGTTGACTCGAATAAGTACCTCTCACGGCAGTTTCAAAGTGACAAACACGCAGGATTTGTGCGGTAATAAACTTTACAATTTTTTAATATTTTTTTATAAATCCTACAAATATGAGATAAACGGTAAAATACACATTAATTCATTGGCTATATAGCACTATAATAAGTTTTTATGTTTCCATGTTAAAATTCGAAGTTATGATTTTTTTTGTTGGCAAAAAATTTTTAAAATGATCTTCTGAAAATCTCGAGCAAATGGAGAAAAACGTTTTAAAATGCGCTGTCGCTCTAGAGGTTATAAGCCAAATTAGCTTCAAAGCTTTCTCTAAATAAATATATATACCATGACCCTTGCGGGACACCACAAGTGGTGTCCCGCAAGGGTCCCACCTCGGCCCAATATTCTTCTTAATATTCATTAATGACACTGTAAACATATTTAAAGATGTACAAGTCCTACTTTTTGCAGATGATCTAAAATTGTTTAAAAGAATACGAAATATATATGATTGCCTAATTTTACAAGCTAATTTAGATGAATTTTTTAAAATGGTGCAAACAAAATATGTTATTTTTGAATACCGAGAAATGTCAAGTAATACGATTTTCCAGAACTCATTCTCATATTTTACATGAATATAATTTAAATAATGTTAAATTAACACCAGTATTACAAATTCGCGACTTGGGAGTTATATTCGATTCAAACTTAACATTCACACCACATATAGATAATATAACTAATAAGGCTTTAAAGATTCTTGGCTTCCTTTGTAGAACCCTAACTGATTTTCAGTCCTTGGATTGCATGAAAAAACTCTACATTTCATTAGTTAGATGTCAAGTAGAATATAATTCACCTATTTGGTCCCCTTTCTATAAAGTACACTCTAACAAAATAGAATGAGTTCAACACAAATTTCTTAGGTACTTAAATTTCAAACTCAAAATTCCAATAGAGAACATTAATTATTTAAGTTTAATGAATCGACTAAATTTAATTACGCTGTCTGACAGAAGAATCATTTCAGACCTAATTTTATTGTACAGAATTATGAACAACCTAATTGACAGCCCTGCCATCGTTGCTACTATTAAACTTCATGTACCGACAAGGAATACTAGACAAAATATAACATTCTTTTGCAACACATACATAACTAACTATCAATCACACTCACTTACCAATAGGATGCATTATTTAGGCAACAAGTTTGGTGGTATTGTAGATGTATTCGCTGATTCCCTTTATATTCTAAAATGCAATTTAAACCAACACTCTGTGGAATCATACAAATTATTGTAACATGGGTATAATATATTTAACGATTTGATTTGTTATTGTAATGTTTATATTATATTTTGTTCTATGTTGTTGTTAAATATTACATTGTTTAAAATATTTCACGGTTTTCCACAAGATTATACAAGTGGTTTTTTTTTTTTTTTTAAAACTACTTATATATTCTTAAAAGTTTTTTCACTTTTATAACTTTTGGTATAAATTCTATGTATGTGTAATCCTCAATATCTTAAATATTATTTTCAAATCTATGTAAAAGCCCCTACGGGCGTATAACAACAATAAATAAATAAATAAAATATACAGTATAGTCTTCCAAAAATAGATAGATGTCTTGAAAAGATACTGTTTTTCTTGATAGATATAACTTCAACTTAAAAAGATACAGCCCCCTCTTGAGAGATACAACTTAATCTTTAAAATATACAGCTTTTCTTGAGATATACAACTTCATTTTGAAAAGATACTGTTTTTCTTGATAGATATAACTTCAACTTAAAAAGATACAGCCCCCTCTTGAGAGATACAACTTAATCTTTAAAAGATACAGCTTTTCTTGAGATATACAACTTCATTTTGAAAAGATACTGTTTTTCTTGATAGATATAACTTCAACTTAAAAAGATACAGCCCCCTCTTGAGAGATACAACTTAATCTTTAAAAGATACAGCTTTTCTTGAGATATACAACTTCATTTTGAAAAGATACAGCTTTTTCTTGAGAGATACTTGAAAGCATACTATATCTTGAAAAGATATTCTCTTGAGATAAATACAACGTCATTTAGAAAATATCCAATTTTCTCTCGAGAGATAAAACTTCACCTTAAAAAGATATAGCTTTGTTTCAGCTTTGAAAACAAAAAACAAATAATTAATATAATACATTATGAATGACCAATCAAATGTCGATAAAAATTCACTTTTCAAATTCAGATTCATACTTCAAATCAGTCATTGGTTTCAAAAACATAAAAGTATTTGTTTATTTAGATTCCTGAGGATACATTAAACTCAACATTTAATGGGTCTTTGCAACCCATTAAAGTGAGTGCACAGTTCTGTTATAAAGCTGTGTGGGATGAGTGCCAGTTTTTCTACCGCGGCAAAAACATTTGCCACTAGTAGAGATCATACAACGCGGTAAAACTGTCGGATCGTACGTCTCGGAATGAATAATGGTCATACCAACATCGCAAATAGACTCCCAGAGATACAATAACTATAATATTCAGAAATTATTAAGAGCGAACTTACTAAGGACCAGTTGTTTCACAGAATTTGAATCAAATTTCGAAGTTAATTTTCAAATTCCGTGAATGTTCCATTGAACTGAAATAATAACAGTGCTTGAATAGAACTTTCACAGAACGTGAATTTGTGTTTTATTTTGTATTAGCTGGGGTAACCGGCTTCCCTCAGGGAGTTGACATGAGATTGAACTGACGTTCGAATCCACGACGGATCTTGCTTTATATACCCCTACAAATGGGTAGCCCCACTCACAGAAAAAAGGTTTTGAATGGTCCACAATGTTCCAGAACATCCCTCAACATTCGAGAGTAATGTTTCCAAAAGTTCCAGACTATTCCCGAACATTCCAGAATGTTCCGGGATGTTCTTGAAAGTTGTGGAATGCTCTCGAATTTTCTAGAGGGCAAAACTTCCAGCCCTTATATCTTCAAAAGCACGCCCTTCAGGCAAAAACAGGAACCTTCTTCATGAATGGGGGATAGAGGGTTACCACATCAAATACCGGGACTCATTTTTGAATTTTAGAGGCAACCACATTGTAATCCACTTTCTTTTATAATATATATATCGATTAAGCTGGCTTTACTAATCGGTTTCGCCCGAAATTTTAACATTCATAATAATAGGTACCTACTTATTGAACAGTTAAAAAATATGAAAGATACAATATGGCGTATTGTCTTATTTATGAATAGCTAAATGGATATTTCAAAGCTCTGTAGCTCAAGATAGAAATGACGTCACAAGCTGAAAATCGTTGCATTGACCTATACATTTCCTGATAGAAAAATCTTTATTAATTTATTACATTACATTAGATACATTTATATAGCAAAAATAACATAGTAATACTAACTAACTAACCATCACGCCGTTTCTCCGCAGGGGTAGGCAGAGAGGACGGACCGCCAAACAACTCGGTCTTGGCACACACTCTTTGCCTCACTCACATTCATACATCGTCTCATACATTCTCAGACATTAAAATATGTACAAGTAGGGAATGCAATCCCGCAAGACCATGTCTGAACAATCTTAGTCCCGCTGGATCCAGGTATTTGCGGGATCCAGCAGGGTGGACTTAGATATCTAATCAATCGTGTAATTAAGACCTAACACCTCAATCTACCAACCTTGTTTTTAGAGTTTTAAATTTATACCTAATCAAACAAGTTCTTTGGGACATTTTAAATGGTTTATTAACCCCTCCGCAACGTAAGCAGATATAAGCGTTAAAAATAGGACAGCAGTCAAGTACAATAAGCGTGTTTATACGTCAGCGCGTGTGTTTCCATAGAAATCGTTATAACTCGGTTATTGTTTTAGTTACATCCCTAAAACAAAAAGTCAAAGGTGGATAGTAGATCAAGCTGCACATTTCTATCAAGTTGTCTATGGAAATACATAACAGGAATCAGCTGTCAATCGTGTAGTTGACAAAAATATTTACCCGTGCAAATTTGCTACCGGCAGCTCTAAATTTTTATTAAATATTTTTATATGAAATGATAAAAAAGTGAGGTGACAAAAGTGTTTATTACACATATATACAATAGAATAAGTATTGTTGTTTGCATAATCTGTGATTTTAGTACCGTTTTCACATAAAAACATCACGTGGTCATTTTTACCTATTGTTAATGTTTGCGTTCTAAATTTTAATATTTACAAATGCTAATATTTATTTGTAATATAATAATTTGAAAGCCTATTTTGTAACCTTTCTAAAACAGTTTTTAGTATTCGGCTACGTTCAGAAATGTTTCATTTATAGAGCTTTAATTGTGAAGCGGTTATAACTAAAAGTTTTCGTAAAATGTCATTTCGTTTAAGACACTAAAAGTTAATATTCTCGAAAATTTGGAGGGGTTAATATACCTTTAGTTAGACATAGTTTAAATCAAAAATTGGCAAAGAATAAGATAAGACATAAATTTACATAACAACCTAAGTTTAAATAATAACGTTCACACGATAAACAATATTCTTGTACAATAAGCATCATAAGTTTAAACATTATTTTGGAAATAGCTTCGTAAAAAAGTTAAAGTATTAATTGTGTCGTCTGATAAACGGCTTTTGATATTGGACACAAGGTAGCCAGCGGCTGAAAAAGCTCGTTCAGCTTCCACGCTGGTTGGCACAATAGTCATTAGCGCAAGTGAATTGAAAGTATGTCCTTTTAATCCACCGGACTCCAAGTAATTCATTTCCTTCTTTATCAAAACCTCAAGGTTGCTCATATTGCCAGATCTAGGTTGTTGGGCTGTTGATCTCGAACTCTTCATACTAACCAAAGTAATTTCGAGTTCGTCTTGAAGTGACATTGGTGCTGCTGCGTATGTCTCCAGATTAGCGAGAGGAGTGTCGTCATCGTAAGAATCGTAAGGATCATCAGCGTCAGCAGGAACAGTGGCTACTGCGTTGTTACCCGTATCCGTGTACTCTAGCCTTTTGACTATAGTTTTGATTGCCTTGCATATTACACTTCTTGAAGGTAGACTAAATGTATCATCAACATTAATAAATTGACTTCTGTCTTCTTCGTACTTATATGGAACATGTGAGTATAATAAAACCGCTGTCAAGTTAGTTGAACTACGCTTCTCTGTAATACCGCCGTCCAGCGGGATCCCGCAAAATTTTCGACCGAGATTAGTCCCGCAAAATGTCTGCGGGATCCCGGTATTTCGGGATCCCGGTATACCGGAATTGCATTCCCTATGTACAAGTGTTATTACACCATGTAGGTTGATATTTCAACAATATATCACATTCCAACACACCTTTGAAAAGTGATGGTCTAACCTAACCTAACCTAACCTATTTAACCTAGTTTTTATTTCATCACTTTTCATGACTTCAATCATTTTTCAAAGTTGTACTGAGTTGTCCGGTCACCACAAATTTCATGATACCAAACCCTTTCCTTCTTTAAAAATACCTCAAATTAGGGATGCTATAATTTCACTGGCTTTGAGCAGTTGGGAATCTTGCGTGATTAATATTGAGATCTATAACGCATTGTCAAAAACTGAGGCTGAAAGAAGGGTAAGGTGAAGTGCATAGGAAAGAGATGCAAGAGTGCAATTGGGATGTACCTGGCTATTCAAATCTGGTCACTAAACATTTAAAGATAAAGCGTAACTTACCTTTCTGTGTTCATGTCAACAGAGATTGTGTCTTGGTACATACTGAGGACTGACATAGCCTTCAGGTCTGCTGAACTTTTAGTTTCATTTTCGGTCTGCAAAAAGAAAAAATCAACCCGTAAAAACAATTTTTATTTACTACAATACATCTATTTTCAAAAGTCATAAAACTTAAAATTTTGGTTTGAATGAGGATTTACCCTTCCTACCCAGTGATCGGAATCAACCCCAATACCAACCGGGCCAAATCCCGAATTGATAAGACCCACATTTATCTATATAAATAAAAATGAATCGCCGAAATGTATGTACGCGCATAACTTCCGAACGACTGCACCAAATTGGATAATTCTTTTTTTTTGTGGTTATTGTCAGGACAAGGTTTGTATAAATCTACTGATGACCTCTGGCTTTATGAAATTTGTATAAAAAAATTGCAATAGGAGGCACGCGAGCTGTTTGAAAACTGAATGTACCGGGAATGAATGTATGGAATGCGGGAGGGAGGAGGGGAAACCGGGAGGGGGGAGGGGAACCTGGGTGAATTCAGGAGGGGAGTTCGCAGGACGGGGGAAGGGGAAGTGGAGTGTGGAGAGGGAAGGTGGAGGAGGCGGAGTGGGAACGCGAGAGGGGAAGGCAACGCGGGAGAGGAAGAGAAGGCGGAAGGGGAACGGGACGAATGGGAAAGGACACGCATGTAGAAACAATTTATTTATTAAATGGCACAGCAACGCATGCCGGGTACCAGCTATTTTCATATATTAAGTGCTGTAATGCCATAAAATTTCTGAGAAATGCGTATAAGTCGTTCTATATGCGTACAGTCGTGTGTGTGAACAATTTGCCAGTTACGAAGGGGTAAAGGTCAAGCTTTATGTGCTAATATTTGTTTCAAAATCGGTGTTACTCGGAGTTGTTAAAGAAATTTATTTTTTTAGATTAATTTTATAAAAAATTTACACTTTCTTGACAGACAGAACAATAAATCTTGGGTGTTTTAGGTTGAAAAATGTATTTTACCTGCGTATAATCGCTCCGTACATCTTTAAACACTTGGGCCCCCCTTGCCTCGGCAATGAGCAGTGCGCTCTCCCGGGTCCCGCGCAACCGCAGTGGGCTGGCCAGGGCCCCCGACAGAGACAGCGAGGCGGCCAGAGCAGAAGGCGTACCGGCTAGGAAGGCGTGTCCCTCCGCCATTTCTTCCTCCTCCATGGGGCTCACCTCCTCCAGGGACGGATCTCCGTCCGACATAACGCAGTCAGGAGGTCATTACTGCCGGACAAAAGAAAAAATAAATGTTAATTAAATAGGTTACCGAGACACACATCAAAACTTCCCCTCTCCCTCTCATTCTATTTGGGCTATGAATGTAACCGGTTACCAGTATCCGGTTTAGCAGCATAATATTTATTTTTGTTTTTGTTTCTTTTTTCTTACATTAGCTCCATACAGGAGGCCCTGAGGAAAACCATTTCCCTCAGGGCCTATGTCATCTTTGAGGTGTTGTGTGGAGGGTCTATTCAGGGAAAGAAAGGAGAGGAAGATATTAGGGGTAAAGGAAGGAAAAAGGTGTGAGGGGTGGGTAGGAATTTGGGGGTCAGTGTGCCCAGGAGTGACGGAATGAATCTTAATTATGAATCTATTCCTCGCACTCCTGTACAAGGCGATAGGTCGAGAGAATCCAGCTGGGGAGTCGAAAGGTCTCCCCCAACCAGTCTCTCCCGATATGGAGTGCCATGCTGGGTGGGCAAACTCATCCGCCACCAAAACCTAGACAAACTTCAACCGATGAATCCGGGTACCCCTGCTAAGTCACCAAACATAGCGAACTACTTGGGGCGACCTACGGCAGGGGTGTTGGTTATCTAATAAATGGTTTCCAGGGCGGCAGTACCCATACCCGTCTCCCAAATTGCATGTTTATAAATAAATCACAAAATATTTTTTTACACACCTACCGTTTTCATGACGCTATATAATTGAAGACACACTAAAATGTTTAATGTTCGTTGAAATGCATAATAGAGGGAATGTCAACGTCCCTTTGGACAAAAATTAAAAAATTTTTGTCGCATGCATTTTAATCGTTTGATTAGTGAGTGATTTTTTTATCATTTACTTATATTTTGGTATAATACGTAAAAGTTTGACAAATATATTTGTATTATTTATAAATCATAATTTAATCGAAATTACAAAAATTGAAATAGAAAAATTTGAATAAAATCGTACGGCTCTAAATGGATCTTTCGAGTGCAGCCGCATACATGCGGCCATACTGCTTAAATAGTTAAAAACATGCATTGTGAATTTTGGATGATTTGAAATTTTCACGGCAAAAAATATTATCTTTATGTTATTATGCTGTGTTGCGCTACCTCTTTCTTTAGCCAGTGTTTCGGACAGTAGACAGTATACAAAACGGCATAATACTCCAAAAATAATCACGATAATTGTGAATTTAGCTTCCTTCGGGTCGAGTTGAGATTCCACTTTACTTTCAAGAAAAATAATATAATTGTGAAAGGTGTGTTGTGCCCTTTGTGTTGAGGATTGATCTACCAGTCTTGCTACCTGCACGGGAAGGCATCACTTTTGGGTTAATGTATATTTTTATGTACAGTTAGGCAACATATGATCACAATTCTTAAGGTAAACCATTTGAATATTAAAAGAAAGATGAACATTCTGGCGTCACCTACGAGTAACCTGACAGTAACAATTATTATAAGCAATAATTATCAGCCTGAAACACTCATCTACATTGAAAAATCTTCCGAGAAAAGATACTTGCCACCAACGGGACTTGAACCCGTGTTCTTCTGATTGCCGGTCAGCTGCTCTTGACCACTGAGCTATGGCGGCTTATCAAATACCCGCTAAATAATTCAATAATTGTTCCCCTTTGTGCTATGCATAAAAATCTTGTCTAAACGTTAGTTTATAAATTAAAAAATAATAATTAACCTGACAGTATTTGATTAAACAGAGGTCAATAAATAATTGAGTGAGCGTAGCGTATATACTTTTTTGGACGTGAGGTCGACTTTTCACAAAATTGCTAATTCATAACATGTTTCAATATTTTATAATTGTGCATATATAGGTATTACTATGTTTTTTTGGAGCTTCAATTAAATAACATCACGATTTTGTGGTAAAAAGATAATAATGTATCAATGTCAAGTTGAGGTAGACAAACAATATATTTTAACCCTAGATAACTAATCGCTCGTCGAGGCTACGACGGGCTACTCGGCGAAATTCGAAATCACCTAGTCCCCCCGCTCCCTGACCTCGACTCTTTCATTACCTTCCTAATTTGAGTAAACAGTGCAGCACGTGACGCGATTGCGGCCACACCTCGTCACGACCATCTCGTTTTCCGCTGGACGAAAGTTTAGTTATAACAACAATTTTATTTTTTAAGGTACGTACGTATGGATAAAGGTCATGATTGAGGATATTCTTGGCGAATCTTCTACAATAGAAGCTCCGGTTCCATCTACGTCAAATGTGCATAAAATTTGCTACCTGTGTCCATTCAAGGTCTGGAGGATGACCAAACACCGTTGCACCAGATGTAGAAAGGCTATTTGTGGTCCACATAATATTGGCATGTGTGATCACTGCGTAGACTGATATTTTGATATTAATTTGTTCATTATAAATCTTACTTTGGTGCCATGTAACAAGTTCCTATCTTAATTAAATATTTTTGATTTATTTCTATTGTTTTATTGCGTAGTCCACTCAACGAAAGTGTAGTTACACTGAAGCAATGAAAACAGTTTAGTTATCTAGGGTTAAGGAAATAAACATTTATTCACTTTTAAAACAAATACAAATAGCAGTGCAACACAACTTAATACTCCAAAAATAAATACTGATAATGCTTTACAATTCATTTGAACATATCGAAATAGCCACATATTTCCCACCTCATTCCCCAAACCTCATACTTCAGCCACTCAAATCACAAAATACCCAAAATTAGGGATGTCTAAGTTCCACTGACCCCAGTCAGTAGAATTCTTATGCAGTACCTATGTATCAAAAATCTCCTCTTTCCCTTCTCCTTTCCCTGCCCACTTCTTCCAGCATCACAAAATACCTACCCAAATAGGAGATCACATAAAAATAAACAATAATGGAAGAATGGCAAAATAAATAGGTACTCAAAAACATTAATTGGACAGCTGTTGTTATCTTCAAATGTATGTTGTTTAGATTAGATAAAAAAAAAACAATAATATTATTAACGTTATTGTTGTGGGTTATAATAAAATGAATAATTAAGATATTATTTAGCAAAACAAAAAAAGGTTTCAACTTCTTGAACATCAAACCATCTTGGAAATGTGGAAATACAAAAATAGATTTTAGAGCCAAAAGCCATTCCCCCCAATGACAAAACTACAATATGGAGTGAAGAAAAATATATAAAAATCAATTATAATGAATGATACATACTTCCAAAAACAGACGAAAATATTCTCAAAGAACTTAGTCACAATTCCCAAAACATATTTTAGAGAATCAATGCACTTTGTCACAGTGAATCACAGATCAATGGACACATAAATAAACAAACTAACACCGATGATTCGGATTAAAAACCAAAATAATAAGTTGACACCACTTTAAAACAATAAAATATGTTCAAAACTACATCAATAATGAATGGTTATTGTTTTAACATTTAAAATAAATAATTTAAAGTCACTTGGGACGATATATCAATTTACAATGCAGCGAAAGGTTATGTGAAAGGTTTTAGCTGTCAAATGTTGGACGTTGTATTATTAATATTTTTAGTTATCCCAGATATGATTGCGAGCGCGAAATTGCAGCCGAAAATAAAGGATCCTTGTCACAGTGACAATACTGACAATTCACTCGGCAGATTAGTATAGTAGTATAGTAATCGTATGCAGTATTTTTAAATAAAAATAAAGAAGTATACCTTTTCCCGGAAAATACAAGTGGAATCCTAAAATAAATATTAGTTGGCGGAGATGAGTGCAGATGTCACTGTTTCTGAAAAACTGAAACTTCCACTATACTATGGATAGCAATATAGATAACTAAACTGTTCGTCTTTTTTACGATATCCAAATAAATATTTATAGGTCGCGCGATTTAGACCCAAACAACACAAAAATACGAATGTGTAAATTGGTGCATATACTTCGGACAGTGTCATTACGAAATGGCACTGAGAAATAACAATTTGTCTCGGTTATGCCTATAATATTTTTATTGAAACAGAGACAGTCGTTAGTGTGTATGCTTTTGGAGTTTTAAAATTTATAGGATTTACTGTAGCTACGCTACGCTACTATAGATTATATACTAATTATTCAATTATTATCATGCACTTTTTTATTTCAATGTAATGCTAGCACTGCATCTGTACGAGTAAACAAATATTTTCAAAAAGTCCTAAAATTATAATGTAAAAAAGTTGTTTTTTTTTCAATAATATTTTCATACCTTTCAAATCTCAGCATTATCCGTAGTATTCATGGTCTTATAGCTTCGTACTTTGACCGCAAGGTTGAATAGTAATATGGCACTTAAGAAAAAAAACATATTTCTTTTGGTAGTCTGCCTTTAATAGTACGCGCTTTTTAAGACTACATTAAATTTACTCACTTGAATTGCATGACGAGTGCTGGATTAACACATCAAGTCATTTAAAATCGGCTGATAAAATAATGGTCAAAATAGAAAGCGTATTTGAAACTCACACTGTTTTTAATGTAAACCTAAACAATAAAATGACGATTTTATTAAAATCTTGCTTACTTACTAGAATCTTCCCGACAGCGTTCATTTCAGTTTTCAGTAAAAAGTGATAAATTAGTTTTTTTCACGCACTACCTACTGAAATCCCACTTCCTCATTCCCACTCAAAAAACAAATAATAATTTAATTGTTTTAGAAGTAGGACAAAGCTGATTGACCTTGAATAAGTTCAATCATTTTATTGTGTGTCTTTGATATTATTTAGGACAAAAAATTTCACTCCTTTACCGAAAAAACCGTACCTACACACCTGTTACCAACAACCTACTCACAAATGAGCTCCACAGCTGAGTTTGGCAGCCACCTCTGATCTGGAGCTCCTCGACACCAGAAAAATCTTGAATCTGTGCAAAGACAGGCATTTCATTAATTTGATAGACTTTCCTGTCCTAAAGGATAAGGCGGCCAACTTTGTAAAATATCAATGCGGGACACAATGGTAAGTGGTGTCGACGGGGGGGACACAGGGGGGGGGGTACATTACAAATTTACACCGATAACTATCTTTTTATATATTTTCTTTGGTTTTGATCATACTTACACCTGTAAATATTTTTCTTTTGCTTTATGATTTCATTATAACTAGATGCTGATCCAACAGGCGAACACATCTGTGATGTGTCTTTATCTTGTTAATTACTGCAAATGTAAGTATGCAAACATTTTTCTTTTATACTAACAATCATGCATGCAGGGACATTGGAGGGTCTAGATTCGTTTTAAAAATAAATGTAGCTTCCTTTTAAAAAAAAAATTGAGTCCAGACGTGTGCGGCTAAGGAGGTTAAACAATCAGTTTCCTCACACAGCCGTTGGGAAAATGGTGGGTTCCGTCCAATGCACTTCAAATAAGAGAAATGTGTCATCAGATGAATCCATAACACAAACTTTACATTCTGGACACAAAACTGGTTTAAATTAAATCTGTATGCGGCAAATAAAAGCTAAACTCAGAACATGAAAATAGTTTCTCTTTGATTCTGGCAGCACATACATAGTCTCAGTGGCATAGCTAGGCAAGGATGGCACCCGGGGCGTATAACGTGGTGTCACCCCCCCCCCCCCCCCCAATTTCGAATTCACAAATGTCTAAAAAATTGGTCCGTCCTGGGGGGGGGGGTTGGCTAGAGAATTTTTTATACCTGCGCTTCGATAAAGAGAATGTTTTCCTTCGAAATATGTCATCTGATGAATCCAGTTAAAATTTTGCATTGTGAACGCAAAACTGGTTTTAATTAAATATGTATGCGGCGCATTAAAACTACACTCAGAACATGAAAATGGTTACACTCTTTGATTCTGGCAGCAAATACAACTGCAACTAGTATTTTATAACTGCATTTCGAATAAGAGAATGTTTTCCGTTGAAATATGTTATCAGCTGAATCCAACTGGAATTTAACATTCCGAACACAAAACTGGTTATCTATAATTAAGTATATCTATATGCGGCGCATTAAAACTATACTCAGAACATGAAGATAAACACTTTTGCAAGAAAGGAAATTTTTTTTGAAATTCAGTGAATTACAACTTCACTTTTTGGCGGTCAGCGGCATGGTCAACAAACTATTTGATTTGATTTAAATGACAAATACGGGTTATCAATTACGTGTCACACGTTGCACTTATTCAATACTACACTGGCGCTCTTTGGCTTACCTAAATAAACCCATTAATATACTAATCCCGCCAGATGAATAAACCAATCCCTAGATCGATATCTTCGGGCCTTTTCTAGGAACAAATATTGTCATCAACTTAACCACAGATGAACGCAAATGGTTAAAATAGACTAAACATAGAGAAAGTTTATTTGTCTACCATGGACAACATTACAAAAATATAGGAATGCGGGACTATTTCATTAAATATTTCAATGCGGGACTTCAACCGTCAATGCGGGACGGTTGGCCGCCTTACTAAAGGACATTGTACAACCTTTAGAACATGGACATTATGTGGGAAAGTGGGCGTTCAAGTATTACATAATGCAATTTTTGACCCCCCCTCCCCCCCCTATAACGTGCGCCGTAACGTTTTTCTGTACCCTCCACCCCCCCCGAAACGTTATGTAACGCTCAAGTGACAATTTTTACCTAAAAGTCACAATTAAGTTGCGCAAAGTACTGGAAATTGGCTTAAATACCTTTTTTCTTGTTTTAATCGCGTTTGCGGTAATAAATAAATCAAAGAGATTTCGAGAACGTAAAAGGTTGCCAATTTGGAAGATTTTAATTCCCTAGTTTTTTTAATCTAAATAAAGAAAAAAATGTTACGTAACGCATTGTTCGAACCCCCCCTCGTAACGTTTCACAAGACCCCCCCCCTCAAGTGCGTTACGTAATACTTGAAAGGCTCCAAAATTGTTTCTCTTCTGCCAATATTTCAATGGAAGGTGCTCAAAAGAAATAGTGTTGTTGATATGCAGCGGAAAACATCATGATGTCATATTGATGGCTCCAAACATAAAATAAAACACAACTTAATAAACACCACTTTTATTTTTTACATACTTAATGCTGACTGGGTTTCGCTACAACCGTGGCTTCTTCAGGGCAGTACAGTATGGCCTCGGTAATCCGGATAGGGAAAAACAAGACCCCTTCCGAATTATCGAGGCGTCCGGATTATAGTATGCAATATTTTAATAGGAATAAAACACATTGTTAACTTGGGTTTCATTTATTAAAGTAAAAATTTAAAGTCAATTTAGACAAGAATATGTATGTACGTACAAATAATGTACTTTAAAAAATTTCAAACATGTAAGAAATTTGCGCACTTAACATGAAATTTAAAAAAATAATAAATAAAAGTTAATTTTTCTTGAAAAGTCTGTAACAAGCTTCTGCTTATGATTTTCATCCCCCCGCGCGATCCTCTCGCCTATCCGGATTACAGCCTGCACTGAAGTAACGGGGGTCCGGATTAGCGAGATTCTACCAACATCTACAAGTTTAGTGACGGTATAAATTATAAATAATATGTAGGTATATTATTCTTTCACGGTGGATTGGATAAATAGGCTGAACTCCAGTGGAGGAGATAGAATTAGGGGTAAGAACAGAATTGGGAAGAGAGTGCTCTTAGTCAATCGGGAACAACCTAAGAATAGGACTTTTATTTGGTGGTTGATTACTTTGCTATTAATGTTTCTGACTTTCCTTAACTCTAATGCTTCTAAGTTATCTAGTCGGATCCCTATTCCTACAGAGTTATTATTTGTTTCTACAAAAACTACTACAGCGTCACCACCAACTGCTAATTTAAGCGTGTCTACTTGTAGTAAGGCTGTTAAGTAATAAATAAAACACAAAATTACTACAATTATATTATTTATTACTTTATCAATAACATTGTATGTACAATTATGAATAATCATGCCAAAAAATGGCCAGCATTAATCCCACTTGGATTTCTTCTTCTCAAAAACTTCTTTGCCTTCTTCAGTGATGGCCGAATAGTAGCCCATGGCCTCGTACTTGGACCTCATGTAGGCGATATAACCTAAGCATAGGCCGAAACACGTTAGGCCCACCGTCATTATTGCTATGTTCTGAAAAAAAAAGAATTATTAGAACAAAATCCTATAATTTTATTCAACGATTGAATTGGTCAACCATTAAATTTATAGTTTAAATTTATCTTAATTTTAACCTCTTCGCGTGTGAGTTTGTTTTGGTTCATTTTTTAAATATTTTTTTATAAATTATCATAGATTAACTAAAAATAATATTATATTTTGAATTTAAATATCATCGACATGAATCCACGAAAATAAACCAACATCGAAAAAAACATGGCCATTAAAAAAAAAACCTGCTTCCTTCCTCTGACGACCGCTAAATGACGCACAAATAATTTTTAAACTAAAACTGTGAAGTCGGTATTGTAGGTACGTCTTCCAAAACTTCAACAAACTATGCACAGATGTCAATAGATGCCACTACAAGTCAAACAGTTTCATTAAATATGACGGTATTTGAGTAATAGCCGCAGACGAAACGTTTCGGCCATTTTTTCGCTTCGCCGAACCGTTTCGCCCATACACCGTAGTGTTTTTTCATCACCAACATTATTTTTTTTTTTTTCAAAATGAATTATGTATAAATTCTTATATTATAAAATGGGGGATTCAGTACGGGTAAGCCACCCAGTGAGGCCAACATTACTGGATTGTACTATGAAATGTAAAATATTTTATCAAAATAAAAAATAAAAATAGTATTATTTTATAGCAGTACGGAATGTCTCTGGTGTCAAGGATGTATTGTGGTGAGTTAAGCCGTTGAGTTTGGACTAGACTAGTAGTTTAGTCGAGTAGCGAGTAATTTAGTAAACTAAACATGTCCAAACACCATAAATTTAGGAGAGTAGTTTAGTCAGTGGTTTAGTAGAGTCAATCCATTTTGTTCTATTTTTACAGGCGAGTAGAGTCCCCCCACCATGTGCCACTGTTCACTGGCTCAACCAGTAAAGTCCGAAACCTTTGGTTTAGTAGAGTTCATTAGTAGCCGCAGATATGACGTCTTGTTGGAGCGAAAAATTATTTTATTTTTTCTTCTTTAATTCATTTTCGAATCCATAGTTTCTTTTCTTTCATCTCAGTAATTTCTTCTTCTACCTCTTCTAAAATATCCATTACAATCAGCTTAATTAGCCTATTTACTTTGTTGCGTTGCAGCCCGTTCATCTTCTAATGCGCCATACACTAATGTACTCTACTCGACCGTAATGTGAACGCTTTTTGTATCAGACGTGCTTATGCCAGAATAACTTTACATGTTTAAATTATTTTAATATGCAATATTTGTTTGTATTTCTTATGTCATTTGTATTCTGTATGTAATGTAAACCTTTTTAAAATAAAAATGGGCACTAGCAGGTAGTAGGAACTTAGAACCCGGGCATATCCGTACCTACCGACGGTGAAAGCGACTTGACCAATCAGAGGCTCGGGCTAGGGGTCTAACGGTACATCCCTTGGCCACGGTCAAGTGCCTAAATTAACAAAAAGGCAAGCTTTCACCGTCCAAGCTCTCTTTCTCATCGGATCTGCCTAGGCGACGGACCCTGCCCGGGTCTGCCTGCCGCCCGCTAGCCGCCTCTCTCTGCCGATTTCTGTGCTTTTTATATTTGGCTTGGCGTGTACGTTTGTCGTGTTTTTACCAACCCCCTATTACAGTCTGTATACCGACGACGGCCCGTGCGGTATATAGTGGTCCTTCGAGCCGGATAACAACACGCCATCACGTCTACACGCCATCACGTCTACACGCCATCACGTCTCGAGCCCCCACGTCTCGAGCCCCCATCGCCCGGGCTCCTTCGCCCCGGGTCCCGCACCTCTCTGCTCCGATGATGACGTCACGTCCGGATCGTCAACTGATGACACCGTCCGGATGCGTGCCATGCAAAATCAGCACGCCCAGCAGTTTGCATACATATTGGCAGCCCTGAGGCCTGCCCAACCAGTCACGCCGGTGAAACTTCCGGATGCGCTGCCAAAAGTTCCAGCCACCCCGGTGACTTTCCCGGTTACTGCACCCACGCCGGTGTTCCCAGATGCGCTGCCAAAAGCTCCAGCCATGCCGGTGACCATCTCGGCCTATACTCTAACCACGCCGGTGATCTTCCCGGATGTGGTACTCCAAGCACCAGTCACGCCGGTGAAATTTCCGGATGCGCTGCCAAAAGTTCCAGCCACCCCGGTGACTTTCCCGGTTACTGCACCCACGCCGGTGTTCCCGGATGCGCTGCCAAAAGCTTCAGCCATGCCGGTGACCATCTCGGCCCATATTCTAACCACGCCAGGGACCTTTCCGGATGCGCTGCCAAAAGCTCCAGCCATGCCGGTGACCATCTCGGCCTATACTCTAACCACGCCGGTGATCTTCCCGGATGTGGTACTCCAAGCACCAGTCACGCCGGTGAAATTTCCGGATGCGCTGCCAAAAGTTCCAGCCACCCCGGTGACTTTCCCGGTTACTGCACCCACGCCGGTGTTCCCGGATGCGCTGCCAAAAGCTTCAGCCATGCCGGTGACCATCTCGGCCCATATTCTAACCACGCCAGGGACCTTTCCGGATGCGCTGCCAAAAGCTCCAGCCATTCCGGTGAACATCTCGGCCCGCGCTCTAACCTCGCCGATGAACATCTCGGCCGCGGGCACCCACGCTGTAACCACGCCGATGAACATCTCGGCCCATGCTGTGACCACGCCGATGAACATCTCGGCCGCGGGCACCCGCGCTGTAAATACGCCGATGAACATCTCGGCCGCGGGGACCCACGCTTTGACCACGCCGATGAACATCTCGGCCGCAGAGACTGACACATTAACTACGCCGATGAACTTCCCGACCCCTGTGTCCCTCACATATAAAAGGACAACTCAACACACGCCCGTACAGCCCGCCAGTCAACCACAAGGAGAAATACCTACGAAGCCGAGGTATAATGGGTGCCCCGATCAAGCGACCGGCTTTGCCGCCCCGTACGAGCCGCGGCCGGATATACCTACTCAGCCCCGGCATAATGCGCTCCCCAATCCAGCCGCCCCGTACGAGCCGTGGCCTGTCTACAGCGGACAGCCCGCCGACTCAGAACCATGTGGGGATATACCTACCAAGCAGAGGTATAATGCACGCCCCGACCCAGAAATGGAATGCCTAGTCGCCCCGTACGGCAAGTCGCGGCCTGTCAACATCTGCAGTGGACAGCCCGCCCGACAACCCCGGGAAGTTATACCTACTCAACTCAGGTATAATGTGCACCCCGATCCGACGGTAAACGCCGACCGCTACCCCGAAGTACGCGGCCCCGCAGCGCCTGGCCCCAAAGTGTCTGGCATTGCTGTACCAGCGACCCCCGGCTCAATCTACGCCGGCCGCCAACGTGCTTTTGGCGGGGCCCGAGAAAACACATGCCGCTGTCCCGAAGACCGCGGTGCCGCATCGCCTGGCCCCAGAGATCCCGGCCATATTGTAGGCGCTTTCTCAGACAACGAAACGCGCATTATGACGGTGACATCTACTGATGCAGGGATGAAGCTTCCACCCATCTCTACTCCAGCCGACAGTGTAGATGGGGGAAGAGTTTGTGCGCCTCGGGACAAAGCACGGTTCACAAGACTACCTGCTTACCTGATGACCGAGCCGACATCCCTTCGTTCGGCCTGTCGCCCTGCGTTCCAGGAACACCGTCTACGGCCATCGGAGTAGCCAACACGATGCACGTCTTTCCAAATAGCTAGGCGAATTCTTCGCCGGGGGAAGTGTATCAGACGTGCTTATGCCAGAATAACTTTACATGTTTAAATTATTTTAATATGCAATATTTGTTTGTATTTCTTATGTCATTTGTATTCTGTATGTAATGTAAACCTTTTTAAAATAAAAATGGGCACTAGCAGGTAGTAGGAACTTAGAACCCGGGCATATCCGTACCTACCGACGGTGAAAGCGACTTGACCAATCAGAGGCTCGGGCTAGGGGTCTAACGGTACATCCCTTGGCCACGGTCAAGTGCCTAAATTAACAAAAAGGCAAGCTTTCACCGTCCAAGCTCTCTTTCTCATCGGATCTGCCTAGGCGACGGACCCTGCCCGGGTCTGCCTGCCGCCCGCTAGCCGCCTCTCTCTGCCGATTTCTGTGCTTTTTATATTTGGCTTGGCGTGTACGTTTGTCGTGTTTTTACCAACCCCCTATTACAGTCTGTATACCGACGACGGCCCGTGCGGTATACTTTTTGGTCAGTCAAGTGGCAAGTTACTCGCCACTCGATTGAACTACTAGCCTAGTTCTAACAAGCCTTTAGTGATGATTGTAAATAAATCCAAAGTCGTGGAATTTGAAAGAGAAATTATAAATTCGCTGTGCTGTATAGTTGTGAATAATGAATAGGTAGTTAATGTAAGTGAATATATAGATATGTAAGTATCCCATACCCGATGATACAAGTATCTTGGCATCTGCCCGGAGGTTTGGAACGAAATGTCATTTTTATTCACAGATCTAATGTGATGAATCCAGAGACTAGTATAGGATACAGTATTTTTTATTCAATAATATATTTTTGGTGTATATTCATTGTATATTTGGTACATCAAAGATATTGAAAATTGCAATTGAAGGCGTTTTTAATTGTATTCAGGTTGTGTGGATGTACTCATGAAGCAGTTCCCCTTCCTATGATTCCATATTCGATTCGAGAATGACATAATGCGTAGCAAACTTTTTCATGTTGTTTTAATTTACGACATTTATTAGATTTTTAAAGAAATGCATAAGGCCTGCCGCAAATTTAACTCAGCCCACGCACAGGCGTGGATTATTTTGTAGACCATGGTTTCTGTCGGAGTGGCGCATATTAAACCCATTCCACGGCCAGCCCAGTCCCAAGATGTGTCGTGCGTGGACGTGTTGTGCTTGCAACACAGTTTTGTGGATCGTGGGTCCCTAGTTTTGTCTGTGTGAACATTGTTTTTGTTACTAGAAAATGGAAAAATGAATTGAAATGGTTAGAGGCTTTCCTGTGTTATACGATTTGACACATGAATATTACATTAGAGCAAAACTGAAGGATGATTTGTTCGAGAAGATAGCCAAATAATTAAATTACGTTATACGAGTACACAGTATAATGTACAAATTGATATCAGTGTATAATATATAGTAAATAATACTGATATCAAACTATCTATATATTTATATTTGGGAGGCGGGAATGGGTAGCGCTGCCCCGGGAACCTTTATTGGATAACCAACACCTCTGCCATAGGTCACCCCAAGTGGATCGCTACGTTTCGTGATTTAGCAGGCGTGCCCGGGTGTGAGGTTTGTCTAGGTCTTGGAGGTGGATGACCGTGACACCCTAAACCCCAGATTCCTACCTACCCCTTAAACTCTTTTCCTTCCCAGAACTCTCCTCTCCTTCCTTTCCTTAAAAAAACCCCCCACACAGCATCCCCAAAAATGATATAGGCCCTGAGGGAAATTATTTGCCCCAAGGCCTCCTGTGTGAAGCTCAAGTAAAAAAAAAACTGGAATTTCACTGGACAACTTGAACTCTCCATGGTTTACTTCTTTTACTTTTTTTGCTGAGTAGGTGCAACATGATAAATCTTTCTTCATACTCAGATTCAGATTCTAAATCGACAAGAAGTTGCTGCCTTGCTGTCATCTTGCATACTGCGAGAAGTGAGGGCGAGTATGGCGTGGGTGTGGATTGTGTTCAATATGCGTTACTATTAAAAAACATGCACGTGGGCTGGGTTTCAGTCACGCGTGTGCTGTACGTGGGCTGGGTTAAATTTGCGGCGGGCCTAAGGCTTGTGAGTTTTTTCCGAAATACTTTGTGTGTGTCGGTCCCATCTAAGAATTTTAGTTCTAGTGATTTTACTGGTTGCTCCTTAAAGTTCATTGAAAATGTTATATATTTAGTTTTGCTTGTATAAGGTTACCCTTAGTTTACAAGCAAGTTAAGTTTAAGCCCTTGTTCAGTGACATAAAATGTTTCCGTCCAGTTTTCTTCTTGAAATAATATTATGGTATTATCAGCAATATGTATGAATGAAGCAATCAAGCAATTGGTCCAAGACAGATTTGTTCGGTAATTTTTTGGGAGTAGTGTCCATGACTATTACGAATAATTTTTAGAAAAAACTTTAGATTTGCCTTAATTACTATAAAAGGAAACTTTTTGCATCACGGCTGGCGGAAAATAATGCATTGTAATTTTCAATTTCGTTAAATAAAATTTCACTTCGCGAACCGTTACTACGACAGCCCGCCCGCCATTTTGTCACTGTAAACCATTCAAATCCTGGGATGTTTTTAAAAATAAAGATAATATACACAAGCCCGCTACACAAACCCTGCTTTTCCAGACAAACCATTCAAAAACGTAGGCTGTTTTTTAAAGTAAAGATAACATACACAATCCCGCTAGACAAAGCGGGAAAAATGGCGGGCGGGCTGTCGTAGTATCGGTTCGCGAAGGGAAATTTTATTTAACGACATTGAAAATTAAAATGCATTATTTTCCGCCGGCCGTGATGCAAAAAGTTTCCTTTTATAGTGATTAAGGCGAATCTAAAGTTTTTTTAAAAAAATTATTCGTAATAGCCATGGACACTAATCCCAAAAATTTACCATTTGTTCTGAAGTCCATTCTCTCTGATTACCCCCTGTACAGAGTATGAGACACTTTTTGGAGTCACTTGGTTCAAACATATGCCTCCGAGAAACTGTTAACTTTTAATAATATAACATGCCACACGTTTTGCTTTTAGCTAAATGCTAGTTAAAAATGGAAATAAAAACCCTATTGCTAGATAAAACATGAAATAATCTTTATAGGTTATGAAAAACCAAAATATGAATAAAGTCTTGTCTTACGGGTTTGGCATATAGCTCAAAGTTGATAACCCTAAAAACATTTGTACTTCTGATCGATCTGATGCCTTCTCCAGGGTTTGAGGACGGTTTTGAGGGTTCGGGTTTTGCATCGGGTTTTGACATTTCGAGGTTGAAAAAAGAACTGTCAGATGGAAATCAACAACAATATGTCTATGGTAAGTAGAAAAAGTGGCCATAGACCAAAGGTAATACAGCATCTACAAAAATAATTACATAATCATTTGGCGGGAAAAGGAGATGGCTTTGGGCGGGTTGATTTAAATCAGAGGTTCCCAAACTTATTTTTTTCGTAGACCCCTTTCAAGTTTTACTGATTACGGTGGACCCCCTGCTGCTACATTTCTACCATATTACCAAAACTGATCAAAAATGTGAAGATTAGATCTAACGATGGATTTGCGTCGCGGTTGAGTTCCAACCCTAAATTCGGAGTGGTACAAATAAAAAGAAAAATAATACTTTTTTATTGTGTTCTATTTATTAAAATAATATTTTACAGATTTCGGGGGGAAATACATGTACATGACTCAATTTTTTTATTTCATAAATTGTTACTATAAGTATTTAAGAATATGTAACCAAAGTTTAAAACAAAAATTTCAATTCGTTCCGGTATTACGAGGGTGTTTGTGCCGAACCGCATGGTAAAATTGAAACTCATTTTTCTCGAAACGACTTTTTTGGAACTAGCTCATAAAGTTTTTAATCAAACATTTTAATAATGTGCAGATACCTTATTTATATAATAATTACACTTTATGTGAACTGAAATTCGTAGTAACATCATTGTCAAAGTATTTTTAATTGTAAAAAAATGTTAAAAAATGGCAAAAAATCATGGTTTCCTGTTTACACACCTGTAAAAAATTTAATTTTCATTTTTTGGGAAAAGTTAGGTTTACATAGAAGAGGCACATGTTCTTAAATTAAATTTAAAACCCTATTGATTTGAGATGAAAACTGTGTGCCTCCAAAATGCACACAAAAGCTACGTCTGATGATGACGTTCGATGTATAGCAGCTGATAATTTTCATATTTTCCGAGGAAATGCTTCGAAAAATTAACAATATTTTCTTAAATAGATGTATAAAATGACCTCAAAGTTTCAAAGTGTTTTTGTCCAAAGGATGTGTTTGTTTTTGGTATTTGTTGTTGGCGAGCATGTCTTGTTCTAGTATTGCGAGAATTTTGTGAAGTGTTAAATGTGGATAAGTTCTTGTAAAGGAAAGTTAGTATTTGCTTTGAATATAATTTTAGAATTTTCAGCATTGGGAATTTTTCGAATATGATTGAAGTGGAAGTTAGTATTGGTAACTTAAGTATTACTTTTATTAGGGTTTTCTGAGCTAAACAGGCTCATTAGGGTTACAGGTTATTTTTACCGGCACAGCCCCAGGCAAAAATGCCGTATTCTATTATGGGTTGTGCAAGTGCGAGGCATATATTTTTTATATCACATTTGTTTAAAATATTTCTTAAGTTTTTAAAAAAGTAAATCAACTTGTTAAGTTTTCCTATTACCGAATCTATATGTTTATCCTATTTTATATAACGGTCGAAGTATATACCAAGATATTTAATATTTTCCGTTTGTGTAATTGGGGGACAATCGCATGGGGTTTGTGTTGATATATCAATGGTTGATATTAATATGTATGTAATATATTTTTGTTAATACTCTTGCAATAGACCGCGTAATAAGAGTTCGCAAATATTTACCAAATAGGGACACGCTTAATATGCATTTTTTTAAATTTCAAAAACACCTGTATTAGTTATATAATAATGAGAATCAGTATTTCCCGAAAATAGAAAATAATGTATTTAATGGTTTCGTTAATTAAAATCGATTGTTCACCTGGCGGCCATCGTTGTTGGTGTCAAAGATTTAAGATTAGTTTTATTCTTTCTATTATTTAACCGATGATCCTAAAACAGGCACTTAGTTTTGGTTTAATTAAAAGAATTTTATAAAAAGCTGGCATAAAAAAACTATTTTAATATTATTACGTCAAAACATAGCATGAAGATAGGACGTCAAATTATCCGTTATTTAATTTTTTTTTTATTTTTATATTTCACATTTTTACATGATCCAAAATATTGCTTGCGCAATGATGGAAGACGTGGCTATCAGAGGATTGAACTCGCAACGCCTGGGTGGGTTTAAATCGGCTACTAGCCGGTTAAACAGATAGGCTACAAACAATACTAAAAGATTTCCTTGAAATAAAATACTAAAAAATACTAAAAAAAGCATTTTGATGGGCAAATTTAAATTACAAACGAGTTGGAATACAAATTTGTCGTATATTTAAATTTAAATTATCGATCCAGAAAATGCCTTTCGCTATGTTTTATTTTATGCTAGCGAGTTCCCGGCATACGTTGCAATGGCACTAATAAAGAAATTATTTCTCTCTGCGTGTCTTTTCCCATTCGTCCCTCTCCACCATCACTGTCTTCCCTCTCCCCTCTCCCGTGAGTCCCCTCCCGCGATCCCTTCCCCTCTCTCATGTTCAATATATTCAGTCCCGGTACATACATATTTTCAAACATCTCGCGTGCCACCTATTTTTTTATCATTTTTTTGCAATTTTTTTTTTCTATTACAATTATTCATTTATGTATATTAAAAGAACAATCAATCAAATTTGGTACCTATTTAAAATAAATATAATTTTCGATTAGATTCAAAGTATTCGATTTTGGTTCTTATTTATTTTATTCTCACCATAGGTGAGTAGGTACTTCAAATAAATTCATTAACTTAAAGAGTTTCGAAAATTGAATTTTGATTTTGAACAATTATTTATTCTTATGATCATTTCGTAAGAGTTTTTGTAATGATTAAAAAGTTTTCAGGTTTATTGTCATGTGGTTGTAATAATCCAGAAACCTTCGCGAGGGTGGAAAGGTATTTTGAAAGTTTCAAACCAGTGGCGTAGTGGCGTGAGTGTCGGCCGCCCGGGGCGGAGGAAATTTTCGATGCCCCCTTGTTTGAGTACTTCAAGCGCCGGCGGGGAATCATCTTTTTTTGACGAGTGTTCCTCCAACGAAAATCATGTTTATAAATCCTACAACAAAGTTTATAACTGCTGTCGGAAATCGATATTTTTTATTTTTCACGATGTATCGGCAACTTATTGTTAAAGCTCCATTACACTACTTGCGAAGTTGATCGAAGTTAATCGAATACGTTAGTGTAGACACGAACTTCACTTCGCTTCGTGCAACTTCGCTTCGCCTCGCCTGACTTCCGATAATTGTCGGTATTTGCGCCCGAGTCAAAGGACTCGAAGTGCTCCGAAGTTCGAAGCGAGTAGTGTAGACTATACATGGGCAGATTTATTCCCAGGAGTGAATTGATTCAGTCTGATTCTAATGGCCTTTTGAATTGATTCCTTCTCTTCATTCCTTTAATTCTATTAATTCCAAAAAAAAATCTAATTCAGAAAACAAAGAAAACATAAGTGGGGAGGTTACGAAGCACCGCACAATGAAGAGACCGATTAGACTAAATCCTGTAGTCTTTTTAATGTCGTTATTTTTCGTTTCATCGAGTTTCAAAACACAACGGTGCTAAAGAAGTTTTCACTTCACAAAGCACTCTTCCTAGGGTTAATTTGTTTATTTCACTTTAATAAAAATTTAACGAATTATGTCGTTCTGAAAAATTGCACTATTAATGTAATATTTTAACAAAAAAAAATGATAATAAAAGTGTATTTACATTAGACTAGCAATAAAATCTTAAAATTAAACAGTGTTTCGTTTCACCCCTAAAGTTTTACTAATTTTATTTTATTTATTAAACTTAAAATTGTTCTTCTTCACGTGATCTAATAAAAACAAACATTTTATCATTTAAAGACATTATTTTATGACAGCTGACCACAGCCGATTGCGAAGTTCTGTGTCTCAAAGTAGATAGGTACTTGTATTCCAATAGCTTTGATACGTACCAAAAAATAATCATTCACGGATTTCTAGCTAAGTTCGGATTCCAAGTTTTCAATCAACTATGTAATGAAATTGACGGCTTGGCCAACGGTGAGGAATGAGTGAACCGCACGGACAGATTCGCGGCGAGCATTGAGGAATGAATTAGTAACTTTTGGCTACTGTCTTGCCTCTTGCCTCGCAGTGACTTGAAAACTCGCGAGCTGCGGACCTAGCAGGAACTGCGTTTCGGTCCTGTTGGGATTGACGAGATCATAGAGACGATGACGTCACAACTGAATTGAGATTTAATGCCTGAATTAGTGAAAAAGACAACGCGGTCCCGACTAGGGAATGCAATCTCGTTCTCGCGAGATCTCGTTCTTGCGAGATCTCGGCCTTTTTTAGCGAGATTGATCTCGGACAAAAAAGGGCGAGATCTCGCGAGTTTAACGAGGTTGTACTCGAGCATAAAAACGCCTTATTCGAAGCGCGGACTGACACGGATGGAGTTACGATCTGTCGGTTTCGTTCGGTGCGCGTGAGGCTGTAATTTCTAATAGTCTGACTAATTGGTATATTTTGTTATTAATCTGTATTATCTAATGGATCTACTGAGTAGATATAGTTTTATTTAATTGATAATAATATCTCAGTTTAATAGTCAACTCAACTTAGATAATAAGTTTCATTTTTTTGAATTCTCGTTGTTTTGTTTGGTAAAAAAGAACTGTTTTATTACTAAAAGATTTTTGTTTGATATTAGAAGAGAAGACTGGTTGTTTCTTTTATTTGTTATTTGAAAGACACGTACGTCAAAACTTACTACTTAGAAGTTTATTAAAAAATTATAGACAAATACGTCAAACAATGTTTGATACTTATAATGTTTATTATTCTTTTCTTAATGTATTCAAATATTGTGATTATTTGCAAAAAAACACATAAAACTGCCAATCTCGCGAGATCTCACAGTATTGTTATTCATTAACTCGCGGGATCTCGACTGACACCCAATCTCGCGAGATTTGCATTCCCTAGTCCCGACAAACTCGTTATTTACAGACTATAAACTAGAGACTATTTTGTACGCGGGACGGGACGGGTACGAGACTGAGACGACGCGGATGACTATGACTGGATCATGTACCGAATAGAACCAATGTATTAATTCTTGCGTTGTGAAATAGACAGATTCAGAACTAGCAACTCGGCCGATTCGGATCGTATTTCGCTTGGGCTGACCACGATGAAGTTGGTAACTACGGGTGTTTTACGAATGGCGCGCGGGAACGGGATACTTTACGTGTTTTGCACTGTTATTTAAATATTATTCTATGGGCGCGCCGCCCATAGAATAAAAATAAAATATTTACGAATCATTATAATATTTAAATCGTTTACGGTACACATCATTTATTGAAATAATTTAACAGTAAAATAAATGGAAAATAAAAACTTATGGTGCCGTTAAATATCGTAGGATGCAAGGCCAAAGATTAGGAATAAAGAATCAATTCCTTTTAAAATAGAGAATAAGATCGAGTGTGTCACAAGATTGAATTTATTCATTTAATTCAGTCATTCAATTTTGCCCACGTCTAGTATAGACACGCGCTTCGAATTTCTTCGACTTTCGACTTCGTCGAAGCGAGTAGTGTAGTGGACGTTTTATGTTGATAACACAAAACTAATTTAAACCAAATATGCGGTGTATCAAAACTACATACACTCAGAACAAAAATATGGTTTTTCTTTGATTTTAGCGGCACTTACATTCTGAACATTCTGAACACAAGCTGGTTTTAATTAAATCTGTATGCAGTGAATTGAAACTACACTCAGATCATGAAAAGGGTTTTTCTTTGATTCTGCCGGCACTTACATTCAGAACACGAAACTGGTTTTAATTAAATCTGTATGTGGTGAATCAAAACTACACTCAGAACATCGGGGCGTAGGAAAATTTCGCCGCCCACTTATTTGGGTACTTCAAACGGTGGGGAGATGGGGGGGGGGGATGGGGGGGGGGGTTTGTATTCAGAAATCCCATTTTTGTATTACGACCTAATTATATACGAGCCGGATTTTTAAAAAATCACATTTGACGAGTATTCTTTCAACGAAAATCATGTTTATAAATTTTACTCCAAAGTTTATTTATTGATACTGCGTTAGAGTCCTCAAATAATAGTTACACACGCAACAAACAATTTCTCAGAATTTTACAGCATTATGTAACTCTAATGTAAAATTTCACTTGATGCACGATGAATCTGCAACTCGTTATTAAATTTATGGTTGTATTCTGAACACCAAACCAGTTTGAATGCGGTGAATTAAATTACACTCAGAACATGAAAATGGTTTTACTTTGATTCTGACATTATATAAATAGTCTGCAAATAGAATTTTATAACTGCACATCGAATAACAGAATGCTTTCCTTCGAAATGTGTCAGCAGATGAATCCGATTGGAATTTTACATTCTGTACTGGTTTAAATTAAATCTGTACCTGGCGAATTTAAACTACACTCAGAACATGAAAATGGTTTTACTTTGATTCTTGCAGCACATACATAGTCTGCAAATAGAGTATTATAACTGAACATCGAATAAGAGGATGTTTTCCTTTGAAATGTGTCAACATACAGATGAATCCACAACTGGAAATTTACGTTCTCAACACAAAATGGGTTTGAATTAAGTCTTTATGCGGCGAATTAAAAGTACACTCAGAACATGATAATGGTTTTTCTCTGATTCTGGCAGCAGGTACAGGATACAGAGTCTGCAACTAGAATTTTATAACTGAACTTCGAATAAGATAATATTTTCCTCTGAATCGTGTCAGCAGATGAATCCTCAAATGGAATTTTACATTCTGAAAACTGGTTTAACCCTTCGAATAATAAGAAAAAATATCTATAAACTTTTGCCTGTCAATGTTTTTGCACAAAATTTCCGGCTCTTCTCTTTTTGCAAAAAACAAAATTGTTCTTAAATCTAGGTATAGTTATTTTTCCTGATGTGCTTATTAGAACATTATTGTTTCTAAATATTAAAATTTTGATACTGAAAATGTGGATTGGCTAAAAAATACACGCCTGCAAATATTCGAATTAAAGTACCTAATAGAATAAACTTAAAATTTTAAATACAGATTCCTTTTTTAAAACAAAATTGTAATAAAACTGTTTCTTAACTATTTATCGCAATCACAAATTTATTTTAATTATATGTGTGGAACATAATTTCACAATTTTATTTTAAAATTAAATGTGTGGGACAATTTGTGTCTCCTGTGATTAGACGGGTTAAATTAAATCTATATTTGGCGAATTAAAACTACACTCAGAATATGAAAATGGTTTCTCTTTGATATTGGCAGCATATACATAGTCTGCAACTAGAATTTTATAACTGCACTTCGAATTAAATAATGGTCTCTTTTGAAATGTATCAGCAGATGAATACACAAATGAAATTAATTCGTTAATACATTCTGAACACAATTCTGGTTTTAATTAAGAGTGAATCTGTTTGCGAGTTATCAGCTTTAATTAGCATTACTCTCATAATATGCGTACGGTTTTCCTACGCATTGCGAAATTTGCAGCTTAAAATATATAATTATTGATATTTTTAATAAATAATAATAAAAATTGTTGGATTCGTACACGAAAGTATCGTAGAGCATTTTTAAATAATGATTTTAAATGGTTTTAAGTTTTCCAAGATAATATTATTATTTATTGTGAAAATTTGCCGCCCCCCTTAAAAGTGCCGCCCGGGGCAGGCCGCCCCCCGCCCCCCCACGCTTCGTCACTGATTCGAACTAGCGAACAGAGCGCTTTTTGCCACAATATGGCACTATTTAAAATACCTAGGATTGTTTTGCTGCCAGTTTGGGCGAATTCTCCTTTATTTGTAAGTAAGTAGATAGAATTTTACGATTTTATAATAAGTGTATATTTTTTTAAATCCTATGCATATGTGATAATCAGCAAAAGATAGGTGAATTCATTGGCTGTGTAGAACTATAATCAGTTTGTATCACTTTATATTAAAATTCGGAGATACAATTTTTTTTAATGTTTTTTTTTACATGAGCTCCACATAGGAGGCCCTGAGGAAAATAATTTCCCACTGGGCCTATAACATCTTTGGGGATGCTGTGTGGAGGTTTTTTCTTGAGGAAAGAAAGGAGAGTAGGGTTCTGAGAAGTAAAAGGGTTTAAGGGGTGGGTAGGAATCTGGGGTTCAGTGTGTCCTGGTCATCCGCCTGCAAGACCTAGACAAACCTCACCCCATGAACCCGGGCACCCCTGCTAAATCACCAAACACAGCGAACCACTTGGGGTGACCCATGGCAGAGGTGTTGGTTATCCAATAAAGGTTCCCGGGGCGGCGGTATCCATTCCCGCCTCCCAAATTGAAAAATGTGGGCGAAAATTATTCAAAATGATCACCAAAAAATCTCGAGCAATCGGAGAAAAAAGTTTTAAATTGCGCTGTCGCTCCAGTGATTCGAACTATATATTCAAACTATATATTCTGCGTTACAGTCCCCAAATAATAGTTACACACGGAACAATGAACAATCAATTTCTCAGAATTTTGCAGCATTTGATATGCAACTCAAATGTAAAGCTTCACTCGGCACACGATGAATCTGCAACTCGTTATTTAATTTATCGTTGTTTTTTTACCACAAAACCAGTTTAAATTAAATCTGTATGCGGGGAATTAAAACTACACCCAGAACATGATTTTTTTTTTGATTCTGTCTATAATTAAATCTATAAATAGTCAGTAAATACGTCGTAAAGTGTCAGAAAATGAATCCATATTACATTCTGAACATAAAACTGGTTAAAATCAAATCTGTACCTGGCGAAGTAAAACTACACTCAGAACATAAAAATTGTTTTCTTTAATTCTGGCAGCACATACATAGTCTGCAACTAGAATATTATAACTACACTTCGAATAAGAAAATGTTTTCCTTGGGAATGTGTCAGCAGATAAAACCACAACACAAATTTTACATTCAGAACACAAAAGTGATTTAAATTAAATCTGTACCTGGCGAATGCAAACTACACTCAGAATGTGAAAATGGTTTCTATTTGATTCTGGCAATACATACATAGCATCAACTAGAATTTCATAACTGCACTTCAAATAAAATAACGGTCTCCTTTGAAATATATCAGCAGATTAATACACTAGTGAAATTCAATCGTTCAATTCTGAACACAATTCTGGTTTTAATTAAGAATGAATTCCAGCTGAAAACTCGCAAACAAATTCATTCTTAATTAAAACCAGAATTGCGTTCAGAATTGAACGATTGAATTTCAGTTGTGTATACGTGCTGATATATTTCGAAGGAGACCATTATTTTATTTGAAGTGCAGTTATGAAATTCTAGTTGCAGACTATGTATGTGCTGCCAGAATAATTTTTTTTTACTCTCATAATATGCGTACGGTTTTCCTACGAATTACGAAACTTGCAGCATAAAAAAATAAAATTATTGACATATATAATAAATAATAAAAGAAAGAATAGGTTACGAAAAATTCCGTGCTTATTTCAATCGTCCAAATCATAGGTGAGACAAAAATATGAAATGAAATGGTTCAAATTTTTACAAGATTTTATTTTTAGACATTATTATTGATTGTGAAAATTTGCCGCCCCCCTTAAAAGTGCCGCCCGGGGCGGGCTGCCCCCCCCCCTCGTCCCTTACGATACGCCACTGCTTCAAACATTTCTTACGCTTTATAGCAATACATAGACAACTCGTGGGTATATAATATGATAACTGAAGAAGAAATAGAAATAATCAAGCAACTGTTGTGCAGTTTCATCTTCTGTTGTGATCGAAAGAACATTTTCGGCATTCAATTTGGTGCACAGTAAAAAAAGAAATATATTAGGCAATTAGAATGCGGGAAAATAATATTATTCTTACTTTTCAAAAGTCTTAATTTGGAAAAATCACAAAACCAATATAAACAAGATACCCAAATGGTTAATTTCATTAAATCTTTTTAATTATCTTACATGTTGATTTTTTATTGAATAAAATAAAGACTTAAAAACAAACGCTATTGCTAGTGCTACAAAACATTTCTCCAAGCACATTTCCTTTTGCATTTGATTTGGAAGAAATTTCTTTAAAAGACAAACTCCTACCTTTTGTGCTCTTTTTTGTTATGTTGTGTTAATTTTTTAATGTTAAAAAATGTTTGTGTGCAGTAAAATGTTTTAAAAATAAATAAAAATAATGACATTTTGGAAAGACTGGTATTTTGATATTGAAATTTAAATATTAATAATTAAAATGAACAACAACAACATTGTTTTTTTTAACATAGACCGACTTCCGACGAAATATTAAAAAAAATCTGATTCAAATAAATACGATTTTAATCAAATAAATCCGATTTTTATCAACCCTGCTGTGTACAGAGATGCTTATCGCTGTGAAATATATGAGAATCTTTGATTGAGAATCTAGAATAATCTATTTACACATTTTTATGAATTACGTGAGAATGGCATATAATTTAATTGAGATTCTTTAAATCGAATAACAGGAACTTCATCAGATACACAATAAAAATCGTTTAAACAATTGGTTAACACGACGATTAAAAATAAAATAATTTATTGTAAATGGAGGTACAAAGGTAGTTTTTTTGTCCGTAGGAACTCTGCGTTATGAATTAATAATCTCTGAAAATACTCAAACGTGACTGAGCACTGAAGCATATACTATTAGCAAAAAATAATGAAACGCCAAGGGCCAGTTGTTTCGAACAATATTTTGAACAATTTATCAAATTTCAAAGTTAATTTTCAAGTTTCCTTCCCATAACTTCCCGCTCCTTCCTTTCCTTAAAAATACCCTCCTCAAAGTATCCCCAATATGACATAGGCCACCTGTTTTCCTCAGGGCCTCCTTTATGTTAATGTATAAAAATTACAAGTGTGCAGTTTACGCGTGGTAAAAGTGCAACCTTCAGAAAACAAAAGTAGACAAGAGTGGAGAGGATACGAAGTACCGCACAAAGAGGAGATCGATTATTCCATCTCATTCTCTCGCAGGCTAAATCCTATAGATTTATGTGTTTGTCTCATTTTAGTGTAGCTTTTTCGTTTCATAAAATTTCGAATCACAAGGGTGATAATATGCCTCTGTTTGAAGGGGTGACCGGGTCCCCCCCGCCTTTCCGACTCGGACGAAAGCAGCGCAGCGCCTTTGCGGGCCTATATTTAAAAACAAAAATTGTTTGAAAACCCTTTTTGAAAGAAGTTTCATACTTGTCAAAATGCTGTCAAGTACCGAGTACTTCTCTCAGTTATTTTATTTAGCCATTGGTACAGATAGACTCTGTTATTTTCAAAAAGAACCCCTAAAATTTCAACCAGCATCCCAGATGAATCCATCTTCAAAACAAAATCAATAAAAAAAATAATAAAATCCAACGACTAATTTTCCGAACTGAAATTTTAATTTTCCGATTTTCTCGGAAGAATATAATTTTTTTTTCAACATGTCTTTAATTTTCCGATTTTTCCAGAAGAAATTTTTACACAAAAATAAATATTCCAGGTCACAAAATTCCTAAAATGAAAACTTTCCACACTTCACATAAAATAAAAAAATGAATGCCTAAATGTTATTAGACAAAATTACCTACCCTTTTTCCATAAATTTTCTGAGCTGAAATTTTCCAATATTCCCGGAATTTTTTTTTTCAGAAAATTTAAAATTTCGCAAAATCACACAACACCAAATATCTTTAAAAGAATTTCCGATTTTTCTAGAAGAATTTTTTTCAAAAAAATGAACTTTTAAATGATAAAAATAAATAATAGGATAAAAAAAATTCTCTACGTAAAAAGTTCCCAAATTTTAAATAACAAAATTAAAAGTAAAATAAAAACTCCTGACTTTTTTCATAGCAAAAATTTTCTGACTTTCGAATTTTTCCGATTTTTTTTCAGAAAACTGAAAATTTCTCAAGGTGGACAATTTTCAAACTTTTCAAAACATAAAAAAAGTAAATTATATTTAAGAATTTATATTTTCCGACCACTTTTCAATTTTCTCAAAAGAAAATTTTCAGAAAAGTAGAATTTTCCAGGATCAAAAATTTCCCAACAAGAAAAGTTTCCAAACTTCGTATAACAAAATGAAAAAGATAAACGTCTAACCAAACGTAACGGTATCAAAAATCAAATATTGGATCGCCCGATTTTATTTTTTCAACGAAATAGCCGTTTTTAAAATACTACGAATTTGCAAATTTGATTGTCTCTCCGGATATGGAAAGATTGACGGTAATACTTAGAGTGGTGAATAATAGTATCACGCGGCTATATATTAAATACATATGACGTCATTGCCTATCGCGGTGACTAGCTGTCACTGGATCACAGTGGATCCGCGAAACCGGCCAAAAAATGCTGTTGTATTACAAAGGGGCCAAACCTTACTACCACCCGCGGCGGGTTATTTGGTGCTAATAGTAAATTTCACATTACCATCATTATCACGACGGGAGCAGACATGTTTTTCGTAGTCAATAGGCCACTTGCATGGACTTCATAACGACTTGGCAAAAATCGTGTGGATAGATTTTTTTTACTAAGATTACGAAAATGTTAGTAAGAATTTTTAGAAATGTACTGTTTTTTTTTTTAATTTTTAAATAAATAAATCCATTATTTGGGCTCTTGACGTCACTACATGAAAATGTCCCGTCTCCGAAAATGTTCCTATTAATTTTATAAAATTCCACACTTATTTTTTTATTTTTATATGGCATCACTTTGATTTCAGGCGAATTTTTGAATTTGACATTTAACGTTCACTAGATTTATTGTTTGTTCTCTGCGAACGTATCATTTGGTTTGATTTTTTGACAGATGTAATGAAGAGAACTCCGTACTTTTTACGTTGTCGGTACATGTTTTAGAGGTATAATGATAATGGTGCGGATTTTAACAAAATCAAATCATGGTCAGTGGTTGAGTGGGCATAGCGCTTGGGTCCCACGATTCCTCGGCTGGCTAAGTCCTCCATCACAACACAAGCAACATTTTCGGCTTTCTGTGGTGGTAGTAGGAGATTTTCAAACATTGTTGGGTTATTCGTAACCCGGGAATGTTTGTCTTTCTATAAAAATAAAAAAAATAATTATAATATTCTTATTATTATTATAATTTACAAGTACAAGTATATTACATTTGATTTTGTAATATAGACGTTGAACATTAAAATGATTTATGATCAATAAGATGAATCAAGGAAAAAAATATTTATGAGATTTAATATTTTTGGTTTGCCTCGTTATTCTCCTGTGCCATTCGTGTGGAAAACGTTATTTTTTTAAAAATGATTTTCAACTATATAATTATCGTTTTTTCGCACCTATAAAATTATGCCCCGTCTTTCCGGTTTATAAAAAATGGTCTGATTTTTTGGATTGAAATTTTCAAAAAATCGCCAGGGTTTCAAAAATACGATTAAAAAAAAAAAAAAAATGTCTTAGAATATTTGCCTAAACCGGAAAAAAATGTGATGCAAGTGGCCTATTGTTTGAATTTCAGTTTTTCGAAAGACTAATTTTAGAAAGACTAATTTTTCGAACAGCAATTGGCCGAAAGACATATTTTTAGAATTTGTTATTCAACTTTTAAAATATATATTTCACTTGCTTATGACTAACGAGATACTGTTAGTTTAGATTAGGTTAGGTTAGTTGATATTGTCCATCCTATAATAACGTACTGTATACATACTTATATCAATTCGAAAAATTAATGTTTCGGTCAAATTGATGTTCGAAAATGATGTTTTGAAAAATTGAATTCCAAAAATTCATTTCGAAAAAATGAAATTCGGTAAAATTACCTAGACCCTATCACGACCACCATACTAGGCTCATGCCCGTATTAAGGCAGTCGTGTATACCTAGGCTATATTACAATGTAATAAAAATGTAGACTCAAAAATAAAAAACAAATTTAAAAAAATAAACAAACATATATTTTAAACCATAACAAAAACCAAATCTAAAAATAACCGAATAAAATATAATTTCAAAGAAAATAGAAATCAAATACTCAATAATACTAAAAAAAACATGCAAAAATGTATTATAAGACCTCCCTTTTTAAAGAAGTCAAAATCACAGAACTCATTAGGGACTCATCGTACCCATACTACGTGACTAACTTTTACAAAACCTAAGGACGCCGCCGCTCATTTGTACCAAGCGTGGTATTTTGAAGACCCCCCCCCCGAACAGGTCACGTAGTATGGGTACGTTCCCTTACAACTGTGCAGAGCGGTGAAAACTTCCCAAGAAATGCCAACCAATGCAAAAGAAGAGTAAAATGTTTTAAAATTTGAAAAAGGATAATGAAGCATGTGAAGCATCATTTTCAATTCACGTAATCCTTATAAAAAACATCAGATTGTGCAATTCACACGCGGTAGAAGTGAAAACTTCAGAAAACTAAAGTAGACATTTGGTCATCTTATTAATATTTGTGTTTTGTTCTTTTTGCGGAGTCGCTTTTTTTTCTTCATCTGTTCATTTTGGAATGGTTTGAAGATTGGATATTGATTTTACAAAACTAAAAACATTTTTTTTTGGATTTAATAGGATTCGATCCTTGGTCCGCTTAATGTCTGGCCGCTAAGGTTTGTCAGGCGCTTTATACCACTAGATCAAAGGAGACTTGCGTCGGAGGACCGATGATTTATCGTATTATATTGTAACCAAGTACCCGTGAAATGAAAAAAAAAAATATTGCTATCTCATAATCTCGCAGGCTAAATCCTGTAGATGTATGTGTTTGTCTCTTTTTAGTGTCTCTCTTTTCCGTTTTGTCGAGTTTCAAATCACAACGGTGCGAAGTAACGTTTATCTGAAACGTTGAATACATTCTGGTACCTACTGAAATACTAATTTTTTATGCGAATATGTGTACCGCCGCCCCTGTAGCCATTTATCTTTAATTACATCTCTGCCCTAGGCCGCCCCACTTGGTGACGTTTCGCTACGTTTGGTAACTTAGCAGGGGTGCCCGGGTTCATGGGTTGAGGTTTGTCCGGGTATTTGCAGCAGTTGCGACTGCCCATCTACTGCGTGAACTCTCCAGTAGGACTCGCCTTGCACCACAGTGGGAGGGATGGATTCATACGTCCTTCACTCCTGGATACACTGACCCACAGATTCCTACTCACCCCTCATATTTTTTTTCTTCCCAGAACTTCCTCTCCTTCATTCCCTAAAAATACCCTACACAAAGCATCACCAAAGATGACACAGGCCCTGAGGGGAATTATTTATCTCAGGGCTAATGTAAAAAAACACATAAATCATGTGAGTTTTAATTTTATTTCCTAAATTGTAAATAATATTTTTTAATTAACTAAACCTTAAATTCCCATTAATTCAATACAAAACCTTTGTTAAATCTAGTGTGACGAACAGGCAAAGTTACGAAATGAGACGCACGATCGTTATCAATAACCAGAGAGGTTTTTGTGCCAAGTTTCACAATATCGTCATTGGCTTCACGCGTCAGCTGCTTTCTGTAACTGGCGCATGCTTTTTTTTTAAAAATTTATGGCTACTTTGTTATGCATGTCTGCGGTGAGACCATGAACTCTAAACTAACAAATAATGTAATCATTGAACCGAAAGACTAGGCCAAAATTATTAAAGAATCGAGAGTAATGGCTGTTAAAAAAATCTCCGGTAAAACTTAGTTTTTGACTACAACACATACATTTTCAAATGTCTTTTAAAACTTAAAAATAAAAAGTGTGCAGTTCACACGCGGAAGAAAAACTAAAGTAGACAAGAGTGGGGAGGCTACGAAGCAACATACAAAGAGGAAACCGATTATTCTATCTCATTCTCTCGCAGGCCAAATCTTATGTATGTATGTGTTTGTCTTTTTTTTTACATTAGCTTCACACAGGAGGCCCTGAGGAAAATAATCCCCCTGAGGGCCTATGTCATCTTTGGGGATGCTATGTGTAGGGTTTTTTAGGGAAAGGAAGGAGAGGAAGTCGTGGGAAGGAATCAGGTATGAGGGGTGGGTAGGAATCTGGGGGTCAAAGTGTCCAGGAGTGACGGACGTATGAATCAATCCCCTCCACTGCGGGGAAGGAAATATTCCGAGAGTCCTGCTGGAGAGGTCTACAGGTCATCCTCAATCAGTCTGTCCCGATCTGACCTGCCACTCATTTGGTGGGCAGACGCATCCGCCGCCAAGATCCGGACAAACCTCACTCCATAAATCCGGGCACCCCTGCTAAGTCACCAGACGTAGCGAACCACTTGGGGTGACCTATGGCAGAGGTGTTGGTAATCCAATAAATGGTTCCCCGGGCGGCGGTACCTGTACCCGCCTCCAAAATTTAAAATTGTCTATTTTTAGTGTCATCGAATTTCAAATCACAACGGTGCTAAAGAAGTTTTCACTACAAAATGGTTTGTTTGCGGATTGAATCTTCCTACCCAGGAACTGGAGTCGACAACACTACCAACCGAGCCAAATCCCGATTGGTTAAGACCGACATTTATTTCTTGTGTGTAATGTCATCGAATTTCAGATAAATGCGTATATGACCACGTGTGTGCGCTTGATTGCAATCAAAAGTTGATAGAATGCATTGTCATCGACAACGGGTCTATCCGCTGAGTTTCAGCTCGATCGAATGTCGAGAAGTGGAATGGAGTGAAGTGGAGAAATTTCCTCTTCCGAGATTCCACTTCATTCATATTACCATATATACTTTCGGTTTCATGCCAACTCAGAATCAAGTCAACTCAACAACTCTGAAAAGTCATTAAAAGCTATGAAAAAAATAATTTTAAAATAGCCATTAACGCTAATCTAACGTAACCTATTTAACCAATTTTTTATATTTTTTTATCATCACTCTTTATGACTTTTCTGAGGTGGTTCTGAGTTGGTTTCATTCTGAGTTGGCCGGTCATCATTCTTTCAATCTTGAAAACAAAAGTGAAAATCAAACAAATGAATTTAAAAATTCTTGGGCACATACCAGTGATGGAATTTAGATTACTTAACCCCACTTCCCATATTTCCACAGTGGAAGATACTTTCAGTGAAAGACCACCAATCAGAAAAGAATTGCTTGAAATGGCTTTAGTCGTGTTTGTTGATCAGATCTGAATAGCCAGATATTTCCCCATATTCAATTGGAATACCATAATCTTACTGGCTGCACATAAACATAAAAAAAATAACCACAAAAAGAGGATCTTTTAAATTTAAATTGAATCGGTAGGATTATTTTGTTTAGTGGCGTTTTATTCTTTACAATTGTGTAATGGAGATGAAAAAGGCTGAAAGTGCCACAAGTAAAATTTTCAGTTGTCAATAAAAACTTCATAAAACTTATTCTGTATGCTTTAAAAATGTACAAAATTCATTAAAAATTTATTTTAATTTGATTTTCAAGAGTTGTTTTTTTTTATTGTACATATATTACTTGATTTTGCACGTGAAAAGTTGAAAGTGCCATCATGTCTTTTTTGGGAAATGCTGTAAGTCCCATACCTTATTAGTTAAAAGGCTGGAAGTTTAGCCCAAAACTACTACAATGGAAAGGCACCTTCATCATGGCGGGTGGCACTTTCAGCCTTTTCCACTGACGGTCAGCGGGCGCTTTCACGCTGCTGCTCATTGCGATTGCTCTAGGAACTAGCAGGAATTTTTCTGGCACTCTTAACTTTCTCTAGGTTATTGGCGTTGTCGCTTACAACACATTCATTAATTAATCTATATACTTTTTCAAACAAACGCGCAATTTCCTTAACCTACAACTTTTAAAATCAGTGTATTACTCACTGTGCCAATCTCACATAGAATACGGAATTTTAGCTTGGGGTAACACTTATTCTAATGCCCTCGACCCCATCATTAAAGCACAAAAACTAATAATAAAAATAATTCTTAAACTTCCTCTCACTACCAGCACCGATACGATCTTCAATACTTTCAACGTTATGGACATTAAACAGCTGTACGCAAAATCCATCTTAGTTTATTTACATAAAAACAACAAAATCCTACACAAACCAACACAAATGATACACAATACCCGAGCAAAAAATAAAGAACTTCTCCAAACTCCCTTTTCTAAAACCACCTTTGGACAAAAACTCTTTAAATACATAGCTTGCAAACTACACAATACACTTCCAGCTACGATTAGACAAACTGAATCAATGACCAAATTCAAACAAGATATAAAGAAATGGATAATAAGTATTGGACGTCACACAAATAGACAGAATTACCATCTCACGTATGTCCTTACCCTTATTAAAGAAATTTAAATAGTAAAATCCTATATATATAATATAACTCCCTATATAGATTCGACAGGATTTACTACTTTATTCATCTCTTCCTTCACCTATATAATGCTCTCTTTATGGTATTAACCCTCAATTTAAATCATCTTTCTGTTTGAATTGTATAAATCAGTATGTATCTTACCTTAAATATTCTTATGTTATAATTAAATATTCTTATGTATGATACTCATTTATGTACCTCTACGCCTGTCTCAACACAGGTATACCCTAGTGAGACAGGCATCGAATAATGTAATGTAAACATACCTTATATATAGATAAATAAATAAAATAAATAAATAAATTCCAAGCAAAAAATCGATTTTTTATTTTTTGGCACTTTCAGCCTTTTCTATTTCACCTACCCAATTTATAACTAGAAATCACCTTAAAATACGAAATAGCCATAGACATGCAGAACGTCTATGGAAATATCGAAAAATGATATTCGGGTTGTGAAAAAAATCGGCTAAAAAATTGCCAAATCCAAAATTTTGGCACTGGTGCAAAAATATTACTGACTCTAGGTGTTACGAGCAACGTTTGCGCCGCCCGTTTCGGCTCGTTGCATACAAATCTTAATTTTGGATTTCAAAATACCCAACCAAACTGAAAAATTGTTTTAATAATCAAAAGGTATATCAAATATCTAGAACAACTTTATTTATTTTTGTTTTAAATTATAAGCCAAATACCATTAAAGATTTTAATGTTTCATGATTTTAGATGCAACTTGGGCAATTATTTGTGAGTAAATTACAAACATTTTAGGGAATCCGAGAATCCAAATTTCGTCGAAAGTACAGTTTTGCGATTATACTCTTGCAATTATACGGGGCGGTCCCAACGAGAAATGTAATTTTCGTTATTTGTTTTTGGGGTGTTATGCCGTGTTGCGCTACCTCCTTCTTTAGCCAACGTTTCGGACATCGTTGCAGTGTCCATCATCAGGGCAGATCCGGTAGATGTGTGAGAAATGTAATGTCCGTAAGTGAGGAATGCTCGGCGGCGGCCGTGCTGCCAGCGCCTCTTGCCTGCCCCTCCACTACCCCTGTCTGGGCGGGATCGGGAACCTTCGGCTACGTTCGGCCAGCTCCGGCACCCGGTCCCCCCGCGGGTATACTGTACCTCGGACACTACAAGAAAGATTACTTATTCTCCGTACCAGCATTTTTAAATAATAACTCAATATCAGTTTTATTTCAATAAGAAGTTGCTTTGATATATACCTACATTAAAAAATGCTCTAACGTATGATGATAAAACTATTAAAATTGTGTACTTTTTGTAATTATTTTTTTAACATAATTATTTATAATTTTTCAGAAATGTCTATGCAAAATAAAAATGTAAAAAAACTGATATATGTTAATTTGTAAGACCGTCAGTAAATAGACAAACTGAAGTATTTGCGCCACAAAACACGTGCTCGGTTCTTTTTTTTAAACTCTGAAAAGTAGCTTTCCTAGATTGATTTATTTTACTGCATGTATATAATTTGAAATGAGTGTTGTATAAAACAAAATTTTGTTTGAAAATTTAACAAATCTGCCAACGACTTACCGTACAACCTTATTATACTAAAAATGAACATTTTTTTCTCAAGATTTAAAACATACCTTTACTAGATAAAAGAACAATTTTTCGAAATCGACTTATACTTTTATGTAGAAAAAAGTCGAAACGTCTAGAATTTTATTTAAAAATGATATTTCCGGTTGTGTCGGGTTCCGATCCCGCGACCTTCGGAGTGCTAGTCAAGAAAGAGCCTTCGTCTATGAATAGCGCCGCCAATGAACCATTTATTTGATAGCCAACACCTCTACCATAGATCACCCCGAGTGGTTCGCCACGTTTGCTGAATTAGCAATACTTTCCAGATCTTGACGGCGGATGCGTCTGCCCACCAACTGCGTGATAGATTCACACGTCCGACACTTTTGGACACACCTACTCACAGATTCCTTCCCACTCCTCATACCTTTTTCCTTCCCAGAACGTCCGTACCTTCCTTTCCTATAAAGACCCTCCACGCAGTATCCCCAAAGAAGAAATTATTTTCATCAGAGCCTCCTGTGTGGAACTTATGTAAAAAAACTTGAATTTGTCACAAAATTAAGCTCATACCAATAACTAACACTTACAAGGGGTACATTGTATAATTTTACAAATATAATATCGGTCAATTGACCGCTAACATTTGACACCAAAACCCACCATAAAAACCCTGAAAACAACATGAGAACATTTTTGGAAACTCCACAAAACACTTCGACATCATATAACGCATAGGTTCTCAACCTTATTTTGGCCACCGCCCACTTCAAGAATTTTTTTTTCTAGAGCCCCAATTTTATTTGTTTACTTGAGAGGGGGCTCACCTGTTACGGAATCAATAATTCGACTAAAACATATAAACTTTTTGCTATGCCTTTTTATTTAGCAAGTTAAAAAAGCAATTATTTTGTATTTTAAATACCGGAAAGCTACCTACTTCTTTCTCGTATTCATGATATAGTGTCAATTCTTAAAAATAATAAAACAAGTCGCTCGTTCGACGGCCGACGTAGTCCAACGGTAAGGCTCTTGACTCGCATTCCGAAAGTCGCGGGATCGAATCTCGGCGTGGCAAATAAATTTTATTTGATTAATTTGTGTATTTCACAATTTATTCATTCCAAATAATATATAGTATATTTGCGGCACGTTCCAGAGTGGAAGATACTCTCAGTATCACCCTGGTGTAAGACCACCATTCAGAATCGAAGCGTTGCTTGAAATGGCTTTAGCCGTGTTTGGTGACCAGATCTGAATAGCCAGGTACTTCCCCACCTTCCTCTTCCCTATCTCCTTCCCCTCCCCACTACCTTCAGCCTCACAACATACCCCAACTGGGGATGCCATAGTCTCACTGGCTCCAGACGGGAGCAGTTGGGATTATTGTGCGGTATTCATGTAAAAAAAAACACGTAAGATGGTATTCAAAGATATTCAAATACAAAATGATATTATACAGGGTGTTAAGGGACGTACTTGACTTACTTTAACCAGTGATTCCTGACATTATTTGGAGTAAAAAATGTAAATGAAATTTTGGTCTCCGGTGACATTTTTAATGTTTTTTTTTCTACAAAAACATAAAAAAAATGGTAGTTAATAACAGTTGGAGGCGGGGTAAGGGGTTTGTCGGACACCCGGCTGAGTGACCAGTGACGACATGTGGAAGAATTTTTTTTTGTTTGATTTTGAAGAAAAAAAAATTGAAAAAAAAAGAAAGTCTTCAAAAAAAGTCACCGGAGACCAAAATTTCATTTACATTTTTTACTCCAAATAATGTCAGGAATCACTGGTTAAAGTAAGTCAAGTACGTCCCTTAACACCCTGTATAATGAAAAATTAAAAAAATCTTTTCAACTAATTTAATGTAGATCTGAATGTAATGGAATCTTTCAGTTCAATTTTCATCCACTTCCCGAACTACCGAAATATGTGAATTTTCGCACACGTGATAAAAATGATTACAAAATATTATTATACAATAACAAAAATTAACCAATATTATAGTTTACCTTGCTATATTAGTACGTGATTAGCGTGTTTATTGTCTTTTTTGGACCATTTTTTTTACCTGCCCATGCCCTCACTGTGCCATATCAACGCCCCCTCATTTTCTCTGGGTTTTCTACTACCCTCTGTAAATCTCAAACGCCCTCAAGAGGGCGTTGTCATCCACGTTGGGAACCTGTGATATAACGTTAAATTTTGCAGTCGGCAGCTGATAAACGAAAGCGAAACGAAAATTATGAATGAATTAAATACCTAATAATAAAACATTGAATAACGTACATTGTACGACCTTGGGATATCTGAAACGCCTGGCTGATCTTAACGACTAAAATGTCTAAATAACCGAGAAATATTGCAAATTCGGACGATATTTTAATACGCACATAAATCTGATTGAAAATAACGCGTGGTTAGACTGTTTAGTTGTATATAAGGACGGGAAATCGTGAGATGAAGTCAGTCAGTGATCGCATCTCATCGGGAAGTGCAATTCGGTTTGGATTTACCAAAATGGCATTCTTTAAGGTGAGATAAATCTTACTATTCAAAACAGAAGGATCAAAAATTATTGTGAATATCGATCGTCCAGTTGACATTTTTTTTTTACTTGAGCTCCACGCAGGAAGATAAATTCCCTCAGGGCCTATGTGTCTTTGGGGATGCTGGGTGGAGAGTTTTTTAAGGAAAGGAAGGAGAGGAGAGTTCTGGGAAGGAAAAGGGTTTAAGGGGTGGGTAGGAATCTGAGGTTCAGTGTGTCCTGACATTCTAAGACCTAGACAAACCTCACCCCATCCGGGCCCCCTGCTAAATCACGAAACTTAGCGCACCACTTGGGGTGACCTATGGCAGAGGTGTTGGTATTCCAATAAAGGTTCCTCCAAGTTTTAAATAATGATCAAAGCAATCATCATCACTATTGGCTCTACAACCCCTGGTGGGTCTTGGCCTCCTCAAGAATCTTCCTCCACTCATCTCGGTTTTGTGCCAGATCTCTCCAGTTTAGAAGCTCCAAGATAGACATGTCTTTGAGGACGTTGTCGCTCCATCTTAGTCTTGGTCTTCCCAGACTCCTTCGCCCTATTGGCCTTGAGTTCAGCAGGGACTTTGGTGCTTGGTGCTCAGTCATTCTCTCCACATGACCCAGCCACCGAAGTCTTCCCTGTTTTATAAATTTCGCGACGTTTAGCTCCTTAAACAAAGTATAGAGCTCATTGTTATAACGTCTGCGCCAAAATCCATTTTCTAGAACCGGTCCGAAGATGCGTATTAAAATTTTTCTTTCAAAAACGTCCAGTGCTCGCTCATTACTCTTAGTTAGTACCCAAGTCTCAGCTGCGTACGTAAGTACTGGTCTGTTAAGTGTTTTGTACACTAATATCTTCGTGTTTCTGGACAGCAGTCTGGACTTGATCAAAGCAACATTATGAATAAATTAAAATAAATGCTCACCATAAATCAAATATTATTAAAACGTGTCTATGTTTTACGTATTTATGTATTTATTTATTTAAACGCCATAGCATGGCTTTTACATTCAAGTGAGTACATGATATTATAAGTATACAGTGGTACATAGGAGATTATCAAAAATAACAAAGTAGGAATGAACATTTAACAAAGTAGCAAGTATTTAGGTATAGGATATTATTATGTGTCACTAAACTACTGTTACTATACTAAAAAAAATAATATCAATGTTATAATAACAGAGAACATAATATTTAAATAGGATTATTTAGAATAAAAAAGATATAAACAAAGGGGACTTGTCAAAAAAGTTGTCAACAGTATTTATAGGCACTAAATAGAGTAAATTTGCATTGAGTTTATTGTTACCTTCGAAGTTTCAGGGCTGTCAGTTAAAGATTTAATAATAGTTTTGGTTTTAAAAAAAAGGTAATTTTTTATAAAATAATACGTTTAAAAGCTATCTCTCTTCAGTCTGATAGTAAATATATCTGAATTAAGTACCCGGTTGAGAATCTATATGAAAATATTTATTTATTTTGAATATTCCGCCCGTGGTTCGGTGCATTAGTATGACAATTTGAAATATCCTATTCTTTATCCTGACATATTGATTGATTAACATAATGTAAACTCACTAAAAAAACCAGTGAACGCCAAGAAAAAATATCCCTTAAATGGTCTGATTGGAGAGGTCAAAGGGTCCTCTTCGTCCGGCCTCTCCCGATCCGGCCCACCATGCTGTTGGTGGGCAAATGCATCCGCCACCAAGACTTGGACAAACCTCACCAACTTGCCGCATGAACTTGCGAACCCCAGGTCACCAAACGTAGCGAATCACCAAGGATGGACCTAGTATGGCAGAGGTGTTGGTTTTCCAATGAATGGTTCCCGGGGCGGCGATACCCATAACAGCTATCTAAAATGAATTGGAATATTGTTAACTTACCGAAATATATATATTTATGTTTCCAATTTTAAAATATTATAAAAGTGCTAAGCTGAAATGAAAACCACCAGCAAAGAATCCTGAATATAATTTGTTTTTTAGACATATTTTGATCTATTGTTTTGAATTTCATATTTACGCTAATCCCAGGTCTTCTGTTTACTAATTTCTAAGCATGATAAGTGTTTCCGCAACAGCATCCCGAAAGTTCACAATATGAATCCTGACAGAAACCAATGCTTTAAAGTTTAAACAATTATTTTCAAAAGATGGTCATTTATTTACTCGCGATGTTCAAAATAAAGGGTTATGGGTAGTGACCGACTGAAGGTTCGGTTCCGGTTTCGGTTTTGCCAAGTTTCGGCAAAAAAATCTAGTTTCGGCATGGCATGTCTAAATGGCGGTTTCGGTTTCGGCAGATTTTCTGCCGAAACCGAAACCGAAACTTTTTTAGACGTGTTAAAAATCGATTGCTTACTGTTATTTGGCTTATTTTTTACACTTATTCAGACAGTTAATACGTGTTAAATTAAATAAAAAAAAAAAAAAAACAATAATTGAAGTACGTGAAAAATAATTTTTTTTATATTACTTCTATAAAACAAACAAAATTTACAAAAAAATAACAAAACATGTTAACTACTTCTTGGAACTTCTCGTTCGGCTGACTTTGGGTGAGTTCGTGGCTCGTAAGTCACCCGCCATCATCAGCAAAATACTCAATTAATGAGGTCCTTCCTATAACTGTTGATTATTGAAAAATGTTGGTTCCAAGAATTCCAAATGTTTGTTCCAAGTTAACATGTTTGTTAATTTTGATTTGTTTTATAGCAGTAATATAATTTTTTTTTTTTTTTTTTAAATACTTCAATTATTGTTTTTTATTTCATTCAACACGTATAAAAATAATTTTGTGATTGTAAAAGCAATAAAAATGAAAGTGTTGATTATTGACCATTTTTTGTTCCAAGAAGTAGTTAACATCTTTTGTTAATTTTTATAAATTTTATTTGTTTTATAGAACTAATTAAAAAAAAAAAATTTCACATACTTCAATTATTGTTTTTTATTTATTTAATTTAAACTGTCTGAATAAGTGTAAAAAAAGGTAAAATTACAGTAAACAATCGAATATTAACATGTCTAAAAAAGTTTCGGTTTCGATTTCGGCCGAAACTGAGACAGACACCGAAGATTCGGTTTCGGTGGAAAGTCCTTTTTCGGCCGGTCACTAGTTATGGGTACAGTTAATCTACTTTTGTGATATTTTTTTTTCATCAAGTACGCATAGAACTTAATTATTTGGAATTTATTGAAGAAAAATAACACATAAAACCATACTAATTTTGTGATTTGTTTTCAAGGGCATTGTGCCATATTGCACTTCCTCCTTCGTTAGCCAATGTTTGTGACAGCGTTACAGTGTCTATCCTCGCGACAAATATCCATCATCAGGACAGGTACGCTTGTGAGCAGCCGAATGCAAAATTCAAAAATAATTATATCAAAAGTGTTAGGTTAGGTTAGGTTGATTGAGTTGATCTTCTGAAACATGAAATTATTGCAGATTTCCTTGTTCCTCGCCCTGGCGTCATCATGCGCAGCCCATCCTGCTATATCCCACAGCAACATTGTTCAGACATTGGGTGACTATGGATATTACGGACATGGATACCCCGGATATAGCAGCGCGGGATACGGCGGAGTGGGGTACAACAGCGCGGGATATGGCGGACTGGGGTATAACAGCGCGGGATACGGCGGATTGGGATATAACAGCGCGGGATACGGCGGACTGGGATACAACAGCGCGGGATATGGCGGACTGGGGTATAACAGCGTGGGATATGGTGGTCACGGATATGCCGGATATGGTAAACACGGCGCTTATGGTGGAGATAGTCAAGTAAGTAACAATTTTGTAATTTAACCCCTCGAGCCTCAGAAGGATATTACCAGCAAAAAAAAACTCATATTCCATTAGAGCCTCTGAAGGACAGATCTGCTCGGACAGACAATACAATATTAAAGTATTTTTATCTATTTTTCTGATATTATTCTTCTCAATTTGTCTCAAACATTTTTACTTTATTTCATGGGTAAAATCCAAAAAAAATAAAAATTGGCTAGATTTTTTCGGTAACAGTTGAAAATAATTTTTTTCATTTTTTTATTGTATCACCCCCGTAGTTAGCATAGATGGCTCCCGGGGTGGATAACATGGTGTCACCCCCCCCCCCCATTAGAGGATTGTACACTTGGTTGGGTGGCACCCGGGGTGGCCCGCCCCCCCCCGCCTAGCGACGCCACTGGTCACCCCAAGTGATTTACTACGTTTGGTTACTTAGCTGGGGTACCCGGGCTCATAGGGTCAGGTTTGTCTAGGTCTTGGCGGCGGGTGCATTTGCCCACCTACTGCGTGGTGGCCCGGATCGGGAGGACTGTTTAAGTTGAACGTTCCAGCCGTACCTTCTCGCCCCATCGCCTTACACTGCAGTGGGAGGAATAGATTCACACGTCTGTCAATCCTGGACTCACTGACCTCCAGATTCCTACCTATCCTTCATATATTTTTCCTTCCTTTCCCTAAAAAATACCCTCCTTTGTTTTTCCTGGGCCTCCTCGGTGGAGCTAATGTAAAAAAAAAGAAAATGAAGGAGATGAGGTTCCGGGAAGGAAAATATATGAGGTGTGCATAGAAATCTCAGGTTCATTGTGTCCAGGAGTGACAGACCATTCATCCCTCCCACTGCGGTGCATGGTGAGATTCCAGCTGGAGAGCTGAAAGATTCAACCAAAACAACTAATCAATGTTTGTTTCATAATATAATTACAGACCTACCCTAAATACGCCTTCGATTACGGAGTGAACGACCCCCACACCGGAGATATCAAGTCCCAACATGAAGTCAGAGATGGAGATGTTGTCAAAGGTAACACTAACAAATCTTTGAAACACAAAATATAATAAATCACCCTGTTCAGTGTTTACACGACCAGTCTTCGTTAATGTTAAAATAAAGAATCCTTAGAACTTTTAAATTATCACAAGCGAATCTTTTGATGGCATAGTTCTAACTTTATTTAGATTACTAATAACTTCACACCTAATCGTCACTTTGTATGTTTTATTAGAGTCCTGTTAGCCTCCATTCAAAGCTACGGAAACACCGTAAATCTTCCAGACAAAAGGATTCCAGAACATGTTGGCATCCTATGACTTATTGATTGAGAATTCGTCCTGCCTCTGTTCCCTTTCACCTTTCTAAAATTCAAGTGCTTGATTCCCCAAATTGTACTTTATGTAGTCTGGAAGTAAGAACTTTAGATCACAACTTTTTTGGATGCCCCTCTTCTAAATAAAGATTCTCTCTTCTATTAAGCCTTATCAAAAATTGCCTCTCCCCGTTCACCATCTCTGCTCTTCTGCGTCTGAACTCCACTCTGGTATTTCAAATAATTATAAATATTTTCCATTTAAATAATATTAGTATATACATTCGCCTTCCTTTCCTCCATAATTTGAAATAATAATTATTTTAATAAATTATTTTCCTGTTTTTGTAACAAACGGTGTCCTCCCTGGGATCTTCCATGATGAGTATTTCGTTTACGTATTAAATATTAATACTATGAACAATTATGAAGTAATTATAAATTTATTGGTAGTGTTTTTTCCGAAATAATTGCTAAATATATTACGTAATGTTTTTTAATGCAATTGGAGTGGTTTCGGTTTCGGTCTGTATTTGATGTCAATATATTTTCTATTTCTGGTCTATCTATGTTTTGTATCCAGCTTTTTATTTGAGATTTGAATTTTATAATGTTGTTGTGATTTTTTAATGAAAGTGGGATTTTTTGCCCAAACGTTGTATTTATAATTACTTATTGGATATGTTTTTGATCCTGAGATCTAATGTTTCTAATATACGTGTTAGTTTTAATTTCTTGTGTTTTGTAATGAGTAGAATGTGAAGGAGTATAGTTTTAGAATTGAGTTGATTAATTGACACGACGTTAAGATTGTTGAAGATTATAGATTATTATGTTACGTTATCTACAATATTTCTGACATCATTATAATCATCTACAATATTTGTAGGTGATCAAATTTTCAAACCAAAAACACATGTCATGATTTTGCATTTCTTCGCATTGTATCGCTTTAATGCAAAAACAAATAATTATTTTTCTATTGATTGTATCTTAAATTCGGGTGTACCTCAAGTCATCGATTCGGGGCCCATTCTAAAGTATGTTCATTTTATTAAGTAGTTAACATTGTATGTCTTACTTCTAGGCCAGTACTCGCTTGTGGAACCCGACGGTTCAATCCGTGTTGTAGACTACAAAGCTGATGATGTCCATGGTTTCCAGGCTCAAGTCAAGAAGATTGGACCAACTGTACACTCATCTCCTCACTACTACAACAAATATTACTAGACTTCAGCTATCAAAAGAACGACGTCAATCCCAGCTGATCTAAAATCCAATCACACTAATTCTATAACTACTGAATGGGATGATTAGATGTCATTTTTAAACTATTCGTATAGACTGATCTCAAACAACGAGGAATAAAAACGACCCAGCAAAACGAACATTGCCACGTATCCATGTGTTCTGTGACACCATTGGTTCCAGACGATTTTGTTTTGCTCTCAGCCAATAATGGAACAGGATTTCAAATATGAGTTTTGATATTAAATTCGTTGGGAACTATTCGCGCAGATACTACATTCCGCTCCTTTCTGACCCACGAGGTGACGCGCAGGCAATCGTGCCAATCTTTATTTATGTATATTAAAAAATCTACTACCCCTTTATCTATTTAGTATCTATTATTTTGCAATAAAAACCTGTTTTTCTAAACGTGTGTTTTATTTTTAGTACAAAGGTACATAATGCATTTTTTATATGACATCTCACAATAACTTCATTGTCTGTAATATGTACTATGTGCAAGCAGGGGAACCACCCGCTTTGGCGTTTCTGTGAGGTGGGTTAAGACGACAATACACCCCAAAATATATTCAGGATCTTAACGACGTAAGTAAAGAAGCCGTGTATACAAATAGCCTCGCTATTGGACGGACCAATTGTCGAATTTACCCTATCAAAGAAAAGAAGAAGACAAATAATGTGGGAATCTTAACGACGTAAGTGAAGAAAGCTTGTAAACAGATTATGCCCGCGGCACGGCGTATTGGACGAACGAACGGTCGAATTCACCTTAGCAGGCCTGGAGATTAGACCTTTCCGCCGCGTTCATTTGAATTAATTCTGAAGAATTGTTACAAATATATAAAATGTGTCTCCATATCTCACTCCCGAAGTTATTAATTCATCGCCTAGAGAAATAAAATCTGGTGCTTACCGCTAACTTTATAGTTGAAAAACGGGTTATAAAGTTTTAAAATCGTTGTACGTAAAATATATGAATGGTAAGGTATTGTTTTTAATAATAAATACGAAGAACTTACATCCCCAGTGTTCTGTTGCAATAAAAAAAACTTATTATAGTTATGAATTCGCCAGAAATGATTAAAATGTGAGTTTTGAGCAAAAAAAAAGTTAGGGATGTGCACCGCCTCATGGAAGGTTAAACATTTTAAGGTTAAACCCGTCCAAATGGCACGATTCGTAGAGGCAATGCTTCATGCGTATTGAAATCCATTTTCAATCAACCGTCATGGCCAGTAAAGTTTAAACACTACGCCATTTAACTTTATAGCCAAATACCTATCTTTTTTAAATAACCCGCAGAGAACACACTAAGGGTGGGTTTCTTCATTTACCGAGAATGCTAAATGCAATGCTAATTGTAAAAATAAACGATCGAAATTTAAAAATTTCTATGCATTTGACCGTTTACTTTTACAATTAGCATTACATTTAGCATTCTCGGTAAATGCAATGCCAATTGTAAAAATAAACGATTGAAATTTAAAACTTAATCGAAATTTCTATGCATTTGACCGTTTACTTTTAAGACTAACACATAAATTCAAACAAAAGGTTTCGGTCTGGATCAAAACAAAAGATACATGATTTTTCCAGAACTTAATAACACCACATCAAACAACATAATTATATTATGTCAGAACTCGTCGACAATCTATAAATTACGATTTTTTGTGTATCGATTTTTCGAGCTAGCAGTCCACAATGGAGTATTGGTATTTACTTTGATGTATGGAAGTGAGGCATGAAACTCGCAGAGGAAGGATGAAAGTAGATTGAATGCTGTTGAAATAAGATCCCTGACACGTATGTGTTGTAAAAGCATGTATTAACGTGCGAAAATGTGGAGATTCGCAAATAATTCAAGGCTGACGTGAGCGTAATGAGTAAGATTAAGAATGGGATACTTAGATGGTTTGGGCATGTAGAGCGAATAAACGAAGAAAGGAGCGTACGGAAAATTATAACACACGAGTGTGTGTAGTAGGTGACGTCCGAGGAAGGTTTGACATGATAAAGTGAACAAAATACTTGAGTCGGGTCATGTGAAGAGTCAGAATAACAGAAGAAAATGTATGAATGTGAATAAGGCAAGGAGTGTGTGACAAGACAGAGTCGTTCGGCAGTTCGCACGCTCTGCCTTCCCTGAAACCGGGAAACGGCCTGATGATTATAATATTTTTCAATGTGATTCCTCATTACGTCGATAAAATCCTTCGTGGTGTTCATGGTCCGAGAGGTCAGGCTAATTTGGGAAGGTCTTTATCAACAATGGAAAGGTAATGGTTGAAGTGATACTTATCCGACAGTATCCGTTGATCAGTATGCGGTCAAATCGAATTCAACATTATAGCTTTTGAATTGAGGTTTTTCAATATAAACAAGAGTTACACACTGCAAGAATGGAAAAAGGGATATCCGGGACGGATAAAGTGGTGTCACCCCCTCCCTCCCCCCAATTTCGACTTCATAAATAAAAACATTAAAACTTAGTAAAAATAGACCGTGTTCAATATTTTTGTGATAATATCGTTCGTAACTTTTCTCCACGGTCGGGTGTCACCCATCCATCGGGTGACTGCCGCCCCCTTCCCCCCTTAGCTAGGCAACTGGTGCTGAGTATCTGCAGCCCTGGTTCTAGGAGTGACATCGCATTCAAAAATTGAAAAAAATCATTCCTAAGAAACAAACTATGAACTCGGTCTGCGTATAGAAAAAATTGGAGATTTCCCACCACTTTCCCACGTCAAGTATCTAATTTTTGTTTATAAAGGAAGCTACATTTTTTTCAAATAACTCTTGACCGTGCATACATTGTTATTTGGCAGCATGAGAATGAGTTCGTGGTGTTAGTTGTATATAAAACTTAAATCATTCCCGATGCCGAGCGATTTGTAGGATTTGTAGGATACGATTTTGTAGGATTGTTATAGAGGTAACTAATAATAATAATAATAATTTTTATTTTAGTAATTTGTACATTTAAGTTTACAAATTTCTAATTGATTATAATATTTCATATTCACTATATTTTTTCAAGTTTTATGTAGCTCATACAATACATCTTGAACTTTCCAATTGGTGTGGACTTTAAAGTTTCTGGTAGCGTGTTATACAACTTCATTCCCTTGTACAGTAGACTGTTCTGCGTATTCGCTTTGTCCTTTTTTTGTAGCCTAATTTCCTTGCACGTCCTTGTGTTATATCTGTGAATGTCTTTATTGTATAAAATTTTATTTGAGAAGTATTTTGGTAACGTGTTGTTCAATATTTTGTGGATAAATACCATCGTGTTCAAGGTCAGCATCTGTTTCACGGTCAACCAATTTAGTTCCTTTAACATTTTAATTATTTTTGAAAATCTGTTTGGTCGAAGAATTATTCTCATTGCCCTGTTTTGGAGAATTTGTAATTTATTTTGTTCTCTTTCGTTACATAGGAAAAGTATACTTGAGCAGTAGTTGACGTGTGGAGCAATAATTGAATTGTATATGGTGATTGCAGTTTTTCTATAAATTTTTGGCCGAATTCTTCCAAAAAAAGATATCTTTTTGCCAATTTTCTTTTGGGTGTATCAGCATGTCTATTGAAGTTTAGTTTGGAATCTAATAAAACTCCTAAGTATTTCATTTCAGTAACATTTTCAATAATTTCACCATCAATTTTAATTTTGCTTTCACTGGATGTCTTCTTGTATCCAATCACCATACATTTTGTATTTTTTTTTGTATTTAATTTAAGCTTATTTATTTTTAGCCATCTTGATATATCATTTAGTTCATTATTTAAAATGTGTATTAGTTCTTCATAGTTATCTCCAATTAAGTATATTAGTGAATCATCGACAAATAGTCGTACTTTGCATTTTGAAAATATTTTCACCATGTCATTGATATAGAGTATGAACAATAGAGGTCCAAGGACCGATCCCTGTGGTACTCCTAACTTATTTTCCATTGGTTTTGAAAATTCATTATTTATTTTTGTTACCTGCTTTCTGTCTCTCAAATACTCTTGTATTAATTCAATGGCTACAGATGAGAAACCAATGTCTTTAAGCTTCCTTATTAGTATGTCTCGATCTATAGTTTCGAATGCCCTTTGAAAATCCAAAAATATTGCTAAGATAAATTTATTATTATTCATTCCTTCCTTCCATTCTTCGACAATTACGTTTAATGCTGTTTCACTTGAGATATTAGATCTGAACCCTGATTGCTGTTGGTATAAAATATCGTGTTTATCTAGATATTGCAAAATTTGTTCTTTTATTATAACTTCAAGAATCTGCTCATATTTTGGTAAGGTGTTGATTGGTCGAAATTCTTCACATTTTCTGGTATTTTTAACCTTTGGAACCGGTATAATAGTAGATAGTTTCCATGACTGTGGAAATTTTCCTTCTTCAATCGTCTCATTGATAATATTTAATAAAGTAGATTCAATTACTGGAAAAGCATCTCTTATTTTACTAATAGTTAATCCATCTGAACTATTCTTTGATTTTATTTTGTTTAAAATGTTAAATAAATATTCTGCATTTATTTTTCTGAAGACCAATGATTCTTTGTTTGGGTCGATATTATCATTTGTGGGGTTAACAGCAATGTTGGGTATTAATTTGTTAATTTGAATGATACTTTCAATAAAATATTTATTAAAGTTATTAGCCATGTTTTCTTCGTTTATCTCTTTTGGAAAGTTTACAATTTTTATGTCGTCTTTGTTTTCGCCAATTCTGTTATGCTTTTCCAAAAATTTTTGGGATCCCCTTCTTCTGAGTTTATTTTATTTTTTATGTACACATTATGCGTTCTTTTAATGTCTTTGGAGTATTTGTTTCTCGCTTTTTTGTAGTTATCCCAATCCGTAATACTATTAGTAAGGCATACTCTTTTGTAAAATGCATCTCTATCGTGCTGCATTGTACGTAGTTCGCTTGTGTACCATTTATTATTGTTTATTTTATGTATCTTCTGTTCTGGAACAACTTTATCAATAGATTTTTTAAAGTTTAATATCATCTGGTCAGATTTTTGGTTATATTCCATTTGATTTATTCCATTCCAATAAATAGTCTCTAAGGATTGAATGAAAATTTCCTTATTGTATTTTTTGTAATTTTTAAATGTTGTTATTTGTGTTTCTTTACTGGAGTTGCATTTTTCTCTGTCATTTATTAGAATTTGAATGATGTTATGGTCGGTAATTTTAGGATTATCTAGTACATTAATAATTAAGTTGAATTTATTTGAGATTACCAGATCAATCGTCGTTTTTGAGATATTTGTAATTCGTGTAAAATCTTTGACTAATTGTTTCGTCCCTGCAGCTTGTATAATAGATTTCATTTTTTTTGTGTATATGTCTGCATTTGCTTTAACATTTATATTAAAATCTCCAGCTATAACGTTTATATTTTCATTTTGTAAATTTTCCATGCACTATCTTTGAAAATGTCTTAAAAAGTCGCACTTGCTTGTGTTTGGTGATCTATAAATTACAGTATATACACCTTTCTTGGTTCCTGATTTAATGGTGATGGCTAAGATCCAACAATGTTTTTCAAATTGATTGTTCGATATTACTTCATATGGAATTTTATTGCTTAAGAGAATCATCACTCCTCCTGTATGTCGACTATGTGAGTCGCAACGGATGGTATTATAATGTTCAAATCTAATTTCACTATCTTGAATATCTTCAGTAACATGTGTTTCACTCATCATAAGCATAAAAGGTTTCTTCTCCTCTAAAAGTATTTTTACCTCTTCGTAATGTGCCATGATGCTTTGTATATTCAGGTATATAATTTCATCTTTCTCCTAACTTTTTTGTATAAAAAAGAGATTCTGCTCTTTTTTGCTTCTAGTTTTCTTTTATAAATTGGGCATTCCTTGCTCATGGCTGAGTGACCACTATTTAGTTTCGGTCCTAATCTATTGCTAGTCATTATAAAATTGATGCACTGAATATCCTCATCGGTGTAATCTTTAACATCATGATGTTTTGCGCATTTTGGATAAGATTTTAGGTTTCTGCAATCTATAGCCTTGTGATTAAACCCATTACATTTAAAACATCTCATGATATTTAAATTATCAAAGACCCTGCATCTGTCCCATCCAATATTTATTTTTTCTTCCTTTAACATCCTGTGGTATGTCTTTCCGTCAACGTCAGCATATATGGTGTGTAGCTTGTTTGATTTCGTAGATTTTTTGTTTCTTTTACAAATGTTACTTTTCTTTTTCAGTGCTGTTCAAAAATAAACTCATTTTGACATTTAATTTTCCTTTCCATTTCTTCAAAAGAATATTTTTCGGTTAAGCCTATAATTTTGACAGATGGATTTTTTTCTGAGGGATTTTTACATCATATTTGTCATCTATCTTTGAAATTATTTGCTCCTCCATCTTTTGTATTGCAGCTACGTTCTTGCACTCCACTATTACTGCCCCTTGTTTAAAATTTCTAATTCCAGTAACACCAAAATTAACAGGATCTATGTTTTGTTTTATTTCATCCTTTGTTACCATATTTTTTTGATCCTTATCTTTCGGCTTAATAATGATGACAGGTTCATGTTTTTTACATTTACTTGGTTCTTCAATAGATTTACCATATTTCGTAATTTCAGCATACGATTTAGACTCAATATTTAATTTTAAATCTTCAATGTTCTTATCAATTTTATATAATGACTGATACAATCTGTCGAGTCCCTCCCCTTCTTTGGTAGTTGGTGCCTTGTATTCTTGGACCATGGCTTCAATGTGGTTCAACATTTCACACATTGCCTCAGTTAGGGAGGTTTTTTGATCCTTCGACAAGATGTTAGATGTTAATGTCTTATTAAAATTTTTCATTAAATTTTTTGCATTTTTCAACCTCTCTTCTGGAGTTAGGGAAGTCATTTTAAATTATTAACTTTTATTTAATAAAAATAAATAAATATTATTTTAATTTTTATAACTATCACCATCTATTGGGTAATAGTTGTATTAAAATATTTTCTTTTGCAGATTACGCATGCATTGCCATCTGTTGATCAGTAGAGTAACTTAATTAATTTTATTACTGTATGTAGGTATTTACTGCCCTCTATTGAAAGGTAGCATAAATATACCATATGTAGGTAAACCATACAAGTTGTTCAAAATCACAGTTATTTGACTTTATAAAATCAGTTTCTCTTATGAAAATGGTTCAGTACGTACATAATATTAGCTCCAGAATTACCGCAGCACAGTGATGCACTGCTACACCAGTTTTTAACGATCAAAATAAACTTTTTTTGCGTTTTGCACCAACTGTTGTTGTTGTCAAATTACACAAATCTGACGAGATCTACTGCCAGATTTGTGTAATTTATTTGCTTTTTCTATGTATAACGTACATTAAACTAATAAATAATCATGCATACTTGCAGGAATTTGGGGTTAAAACAATCTAAACTAAAATATGTAAAAATCTGACAGGACTATAGAATCGCTCGGTTGGTGTTTTCTGGAAGAGAATAAATTTATTTTGCCTTATTTTTTTTCAGTCCAAAGCAGCTGTTCGTTATTTCCTTAGTTTGTGCACAGACAGAGTCAAGTCCGAGTTGATGGGGTAAGAGACAGTATACAATACGAATGGTGGTTCAGTACTAATGTCTCGGTTGAGTAAATCCAAAAGTTGCACTTGGAAGACTAGATACATAAATACAGGATGAAGGGTGGATAGAGAGAAAAATAAATATATTTATATATATATAAATGAATCCCTGTTTCTCTTGGTCACGCCATAGCTTCAGAACGACTTTGACTATTTCGTTCATTTTTTTAAAGTTTTCTAATACTTTATAAAAGGTTCTTACGGAAAAAAAATTAAGAAAATTGGGCAGAAATTTGGATAATTTCAGAAAACTTAACGACAATTTTATCCCTTCAAAAATTTGGCATTTTTTTGGATGGTCAAAATATTTTCGCTTTACAATAAAATGCAAATATTTGGAATATTTCTGAGCACATTCAAAAACCAAAAACTGTTTTAGAAAGGTGATGAAATACGCTTTCAAATGGTTCACGACGAGTTCATCGAAAACGAATTCATCGAAAATCAATTCTTCGAAAGGAAATTCATCGAAAACGAGTTCATCGAAAACCAATTCATCGAAAATCACTTCATCGAAAAACAATTCATCGAATAATCAATTCATCGAATCGCCAATTCATCGAAAAAATATATTTTGTTGATATTTGAGAAAAATGCCGAGCGGACCGAGAAGTTAAAAAAGCATTGGTTAACCTAAGCTAACCTAACCTAACCTTACATAACCTAACCTAACTTTACCTATTTAACCAATTTTTAAATATTTTTTTATCATCACTCTTAATGACCCTTCTAAGTTGTTTATGAGTTGGTTTCATTATGAGTTGTCTGGTCACCGTTCCTTAGATATCCCTTTTTTGCAGTATCAGACAATCGGAAATCGAAGAGATAACCTATAAATTTTACATTGTCACTACGAAACTGACAGTTGCTAAACACATTTAACTCAGTTAAACAAACCTTTTTGGGGATTTAATTTTGACAGCTCTAATATCTACAAAAAAAAAATGTTTTTCGATGAATCGGCGATTCGATGAATTGATCATTCGATGAATTGATTTTCGATGAATTGATTTTCGATGAACTCGTTTTCGATGAATTTGCTTTCGATGAATTGATTTTCGATCAACTCGTCGGTTACCCTTTCAAATTATAGAATTCGAAAAAAAAACATTTTTTTTAAATTATAAAATTTTTGCATACAAACATAAAAATGTTTTCAAAATGGCTCACCTTACGTTTTTTCTAACTAAAGTTACTGATAATAAAAAAATAATAAAAACACATACATATTTTATTAGACAAATGTACAACAAACACATATTGTAACCTCACTTTTTGTCGCTCTATGCAAAATAATTTATTAAAAATTCCCGAAGTTTCAAATTCTTTTTTCAATTTGCTATATAAAACTTTGTGTACATAAAAGTGTACATTTTACTTTTTTGGTGGCAATTTTTTAGAATGGAAAGTAAAGCGTGGTGTTTTTCCTTTCTAACACTGATTAGAACATATTTCTAACTAAGATAGTAAGGGAGTTACGGCGTTTTATATGAGACCTATGTGTGTTGTGACAAATATGGTCTCCAGTGATTAAACGGGTTAATTTCGTACTTTTGACAGTTCGCGCGTTTGATGAATGTGAATTTAGCTAGCAGCTGTTTTTTTTTGTAACAAAATAATAAATTGTCTATGGATTTTTTAAATTATAGATATTTTAAATAGGTACCTATGTTACGTACGAAATTAGATTGGTTGTTCTGACAATGAATATTTGTAATACATATATGAAAAATGAAAATTTGAATAAAAAATTGTGATAGGTGGCTCCGACCTGTTTGAAAACGGTACTGGGAATAAATATATGGAACGCGGGAGAGGGGTTAGCAGGACGGGCGAGCGGGAGAGTGGCGAGGGTAGGCGGGGAAGGTAGAAGGGGAACGCGGGTGGGGAACGGCGATGCGGGAGGGGAACGGGGACGCACGGGAAAGGACAGGAAGAAACAATTTATTTCTTTGAATATGGCATTGCAACGCATGTCACGAACCAGCTAGTATTATACAGGGTGTTAAGGGACGTACTTGACTTACTTTAACCAGTGATTCCTGACATTATTTGGAGTAAAAAATGTAAATGAAATTTTGGTCTCCGGTGACTTTTTTTGACCACTTTTTTTTTTTTTTTCAAAATTTTTTTCTTCAAAATCAAAAAAAAAAAAAATTCTTTCGCATGTCGTCACTGGTCACTCAGCCGGGTGTCCGACGAACCCCTTACCCCGCCTCCAACTGTTCAACAACTACCATTTTTTTATGTTTTTGTAGAAAAAAAAAAAAAAAAAAACATCAAAAATGTCACCGGAGACCAAAATTTCATTTACATTTTTTACTCCAAATAATTTCAGGAATCACTGGTTAAAGTAAGTCAAGTACGTCCCTTAACACCCTGTATAAAAGAAAGAGAAAAGAAAAATATATATTAAAAAAATATAGTGAAGCGTATTATGTAAAGGTACGTGAAATGATGTTTTACTGAAAATGTGTGAGTTTAACCTTTTCAGACTTGTTACCCCAACGACCTATCAGGGAAACTGATTTTACCCCCCCTTAAAATGTTATCGAAGGAAACAACACATACATACAAATAACCTTTGTTAATACTAAAATTGCACAAAAATATATGCAAGTAATTACAATTTCAATGCACTTTCTTAATTACTTATTGATTAATTTGAAGGTTGGAATTATTTTGCATTCGCAATTTTTTATGTTAGGTTAGGTTTCACTAAAAGCGCTTCTCAAGTCATGTTCCACATTGAGACAGTTTCTGGCCTTTGCTTTTACTATTACTAAAATTGAAAAACCAATTTATAATTGGTGATCGATGATTGCCAACCTCCGATAGGAGAAGGCATCAGAAAAAGAAGAAAAATAATCATATTTTAAATAATTAATATTTTAAAATCACGACCTTATAAAGTTGAAGACCTTGGAAAGTTTGCTGATCCGAACTTTGTTGATCAGTAAACTGCATCGAATAACCCATTTCAGTCGGTCGAGGCGATGAAAACATAAAACAACGAGCATTTAAATTCCTCGAAACTCTCGAAGCGAAAAAGGTGGTAATGTGGAATATCGCGCGAAAAGGTGAATTTGGTCCTTAATAGTCTTAAAAATAAAATTAAACACAAACCAATTTAGTAATGGCCATTTTCAAACTGGCCTTCAAACGCCGAAACAACATTTTTACCAATTTCAAACCTAAAATCAACTAAATACCTAATAATAAGTTTCTTTAACATAAAGCTCCGCACATGAGGCCACGAGGAAAATGATTCCCCTCGAGGCCTATGTCGTCTTTGGTAGGGGGTCTTTTTAGAAAAGGACGGAGAGTTCTGGGAAGGAAATAGGTATGAGGGGTGGGTAGGAATCTAGAAGTAAGTGTGTCCAGGAGTGAAGGACGTATAATCCATCCCTTCAATGCGGTGCAATGCGATGGGTCGTGGGATTCTTGCTGGAGAGGTCAAAATACCTCTTCAACCAGTCTCACTCGATTCGGCCCGCCACGCAGCAGGTGGGCAGACACATCGGCCGCCAAGACCTCACCCCATGAACTCGAGCATCTCCGCTAAGTCACCAAACGTAGCGAACCACTTGGGGCAACCTATAGCAGAGGTTTTGGTTATCGAATAAACGGCAAAACCTAGTACGGATAGTATAAGAACTTATTTACAGTGTCGATATTTTGTACTTATACGCTGGTGTATACAGTACATTGATAAGTAGTCTAATCCTTGATGTATTGTCACATAAATATTATGTGACTGGTGCAGTTCTTGCCTATTTGGATATTTTGTCTATGGTGTTTTTTTTTGGAGACTGGCAATTTTTTTTGCGAAGAAAGGTTGTTTTTTGTTTATGGTCACTTCCTCCCGGGCAGCAATGGGCTAGCGGTTCGGAAATTAGTGACTCACCATGATGGTGTTTTAATTACATAAAATCATGTGATTCCAAGTTCATTTTATCTTAAAAAGGGCGCGGGGTGTTTTTCGTAACATGAGTAGTTCGTGTACGTCAATATTTTAGTGGATGATGTGTGAATCCCACTTTTACCGGTTTTGGCGGTTGGCCATCTGTAGAAATGTTTTTGGACTGAAAGATTAAAGTGATTGATCCGGTTTTGTGGCTAGTGTAATATGCCTTTACGACCCGCGTCGCGAAGTCACGGATTGCTGAAAGATCTTCCGAAATTCTTGAGACTTGGAGACTGGTTGGGCCACGTGCCTTCGTATGGAGTTTGTTGAGACAGCCTGAGTGATGTAGCGGCCTTTTTCCCAAATAGAAGGAAGACCTAGGCTCCCCGGATTCCGCGCCGCTCCCGGATGTTGAGACCGGAAGTCCCGTCCCGGGACCGTTTCTCTCTACGATCCAAGTTTTCGTTCGTCATCCGGTGTTTTCCTACAATATTCGGCTTCGTTTAGTTAGCTTAGCGTGTCCAAGAGTCCATTTGGTATGTTTATGTTTTGTATTCCTAATATTACTTTCATTGGTATAAATTTGCACTCCCATGTTTGATTTTTTTGATTGCTACAATATAGTTTTATAAAGTTCATCCTTTTTTTATTTACTGATTTCCTTACCTACTTGACAGAAAACTATTAAGTCCCATAATCCTGAGCTGCTGTCTTTGCTCTGTCGTATAAATTACATTACATTTGCACCCTCCGTGGTGAACCTAATTATCTTTCCTTTACAGTATTTGAATGAAAATATGTTTTATACTTTTGTTGTGGCTCTATAGAGCTGTTCAAACTTGTCGGTTCCGACTTGAAAACGGATCCGTTATGTTTTGCCGGAGAGATCGCCTACGCAGAGCGTCCGTTTTGAAGTCGGAACGGAACGCGCTGGCTCATACATTTCAATGGAGCTGTTCACATTACACGGAGAACAAATCCGTTGTCTTTTCTTCTGGATAAATGCACCCTCTCAATTTTGTATTTTGATACTTTAAGCTCTCTGAAACTCGTTCCAGTAAATAGTTAAAGAAAGTGATAGACATTCTAAAATAATTAAAGAACTTCACTTCTTAATTCACCAATTAAAACTTGGAATGTTCCTATTGAAAATCTTTCAGGTATAATTGGGTGTACCCAAAATTTTCTTTTCACTTTTTTCCTTCTTTTTAATAAGTACCACATGACAACAAGAGCTTCATCGTCGTCCATTGCGCACGACCGTCTGCTGAAGAATGAGCAAATAAAATGTTTTGGTCGTTATTTTCGTAGAGTAGGATCCGTTTTCAAAACGGGACCCGCCTCCGTTTTTAAAACGGAAGTGTGAAAGGGCTCTTACGGCCGTTGTTCCCAATCCTACTGTTGAGCAGAAATTTTGACTCAACACTCCTCAAATGCACAAATACGCTCTTCCCAACGCAACTCTCCGACCAACAGGCAAATCGAGCGTTACTAAACAGATCACGTAGCTGATCGGAGACTCAGATTGGTCGATCGAAAAGTTGAGAACAACTATCCACCTTCCTCTTCCCTATCTCATTTCCCTCTTCACCATCTTCATTCTCACAACATATTACACGTTGGGATGCCAAGATCTCGCTGGCTCCAGACGATTGGGACTATCATCCTTTTATCTTTTTTTGGCAAAATATTCGAGTCCATTGTATATAAAACCATTTTTAACCATGTAACATATATACTTAGTCCTTTCCAACATGTCTTTGTAGCTAAAAGATCCACAAATACTAATTTACTCGAGTATATGGACTTTCTGTGTAAATCAATGAATAATAAAATACAAGTAGATGCCGTGTACACCGACCTCAGTAAGGCCTTTGCCAAAGTTAGTCACTCTATCTTAATGAATAAACTCGATAAAATCGGCATTCACGGAAACCTGCTTCGTTGGTCAGAATCATATTTATCACATAGAAGTCAATTAGTTACTATTAACGGATTTAACTCTTCCCCAATATTAGTTACGTCGGGCGTACCACAAGGATCTCACCTTGGACCCTTACTTTTCTTAATCTTTATTAACGACCTTACACATAAGCTCCGCTGTAATTTTTATCTATATGCTGATGACCTCAAATTATATAAAGCAATTAAATCTATGAAAGATTGTGAACTCTTACAATAAGACCTTAACACAATATCTACATGGTGTGTTGACAATGAGATGGAACTGAATATAGCTAAGTGCAAAGTTATAAACTTCACCAAGAACACCAACAAAATTCTATATTCATATAGCATATGTGGTCACAATCTGGAAATAGTTGAATCAATAAAAGATTTAGGAATTATATTTGACAACAAACTGACATTCAATCAACACATTGAATACATTGTGAGTAAATCAAATAAATTGCTAGGTTTTATTGTAAGATCAACCAAACTGTTTAAGAATTCTAAAAGCTTAATCATTCTATTCAATTCCTTCATACGGGGTGTTCTTGAGTACGGGTCAACAGTCTGGAATCCACATTATATTACACAGGTACCTAGACTCGAATCAGTCCAAAGAAAATTTACACGGATTTTGTCTTACCGATCAGGTGTCTACCATCTTCTAGACGGGTACGAACAAAGACTTACACATTTCAAATTAGAGAAACTAGTTAAAAGACGAAACATAAATGACCTCTTAATGCTTTATAAAATTGTGAATAATCATGTAGACAGTAACTTAGTCAACCAAATCAAGTTATACGCCAGGCCCAAATTTACAAGAACCCTTAACATATTTTGGATAATATCAAATCTAAAAATTAACCACTACATAAGTAAAATGTATACTTTTATGAAACCAATGTGAAAATAACATTTGTCTAATCAAATTTGTATATGTTTTTTTTTCGTTTACAGTAATTTTAGTTATAAAAAACGTAAGGTTAGCCATTTTTAAAACTTTTTTATGTTTGCATGCCAAATTTTTATATTTTACTGGCTGATTCGGGAAACGTTGTTCTGCCATTTAAATTATTTCTAGTGAATATTTTGGTTGTTAAATAAAAAATAACCAATGTATTGTAAGTGTGTGGGGATGGGATCTACGACAGAAAGAGGAATGGAGCGCTGTAGACGATGACCACCGATAAAAACAAAAAACACCAACTAAAGTAGGAAAATTAAATGAAAATCAATATGATTTTCGAAGAGCAATTTAGTGTACGATATTTTTTGTCAGTCCGTCTTTAGCCAACATAAATAAGATCGACGGTTTGCCAACGCGAGAACATGATGCCGAATGAAATATCAAAACGACGCGACGCTTCTCGTGAATGTCTTGCGCATGTATGGATGAACGTTCGATGAGGTGGACGTAGCGCCATCTGTCATTCAACAACATAAATAATTTCGTTCCGTTTGAAATACGAAAGACGGTTAATTTTGTTCATTCAAAAATACTAAAATCGCGACTAAAAAATGGGTGGGTAAGGGGTATGGGGGGTTAAAATTTGGGGTCATAGGTATTTTTTGATGCCAAATAAAAAAAAAAATTTAAAAAAATAGTCAAAAAAACAGATTTTTTTTCTGGATAGGGACACTCTAATCACCTAGCGGTATGAAATATACTTTAAAACATATTCTCATACCTACCAAATATAAATAAAAAATATAAAAATATAATACATAGTGCGACCACAAACACCGTGATATGAGGTTTTCATATATAAGAATAGAAGAGATGAATTTTATTTTTATTTCGAATTATAAAATTTGGAAGAGTATTTTATCACATTTCATAAACAGTTTTTTGTTTTCGGATACGTTCAGAAATATTCCGTTTATTTGGATTTTATTGCAAAACAGAAATATTTTAATCAAAAATTGTCTAGGCCCGAGGGGTTGATACTTCGCTGATCCGATTAAAATGATTGCACAACGCGTGCCCTTCACCAGGCAATGTTTGTTTAACTGGGGGCGATTATCACACCGTTTAAAGGAATTTTGATACGGAAATATTTGGCAACAAATACTCAACGAGGCGTGAATTTATTGGAACACACGCAACCGATTATTGGATATAAATACCTCAATAATTCGTTCAGGTCATCAGTACAAGTGTGTGGATCCCAGACGTTCAGGATTACCAAAACACGACAATGGTTTTCGTAAAGGTGAAAAAATTGCTCAATATTAATTCGAATAATATGAGTAGAATATTTGTGAAAAACCTTTAAGGTTTCATAATGGTGATAATTTTATTATTTTAGGAAAATACTTTCGCAAATTGTGCTGTAAAATAGTGAAGATCAATTTTTTGGTTTAAATTTATTCTTTTTTTAAATTTGTACGCGGGCCGTAGCGGGTAGCGTTTTTTTTACAATAGCTCCACATAGGCCCTGAAGAAAATAATTCCCCTCAGGGCCTATGTCTGGTTCGGGGATGCCGTGTGGAGGATCTTTTTAGGAAACGGTATGAGGGGTGGGTGGGAATCGGGGGGTCAGTGTGTCCAGGTCAAAAGACCACCTCAACCAGTCTCTCCCGATTCGGTCACAATGACTAAGTGTTCTTAATTTATTCGACGTGAACTGTGTTTTTTTTTTTTTACATTAGCTCCACACAGGAGGCACCGAGGAAAACAATTTCCCTAGGGGCCTATGTCATCTTTGAGGATGCTGTGTGGAGGGTTTTTTAAGGGAAAGGAAGGAGAAGAAGTTATGGGAAGGAAAAAGGTATGAGGGGTGGGTAGGAATCTGGGGGTTAGTGTGGCCAGGAGTGACGGACGTATGAATCTATTCCTCACACTGCGGTGCAAGGCGAAGGGTCGGGAGAATATGGCTGGAGAGGTCAAAAGGCCTCCCTCAATCAGTCTCCTCCGATCCAGCCCGCCACGCAGTGGTTGGGCTAACGTATCCGCCACCAAGACCTAGACAAACCTCATCCCATGAACCCGGGCACCCCCGCTAAGTCACCAAACGTAGCGAACCACTTGGGGTGACCTGTGGCAGAAGTGTTGGTTGTCCAATAAATGGTTCCCGGGGCGGCGGTACCCATACCCGCGGTTTGTACATTAGCGATCTGTAGTCGTTTTCGGAACGACGACAAGTTATCGACATATCGATAAAATCTTTATCGATCAACCTTGTTAGATACCCAGATAGGTTACGGTACGTAGTTGTTATGTCTTTATCGAAGTAGTGTATGTGCGTGTGTGTACGGTAAGGACATAAAAAGGTAATAGACTTAAAAATTAAATTAAATTTCTAATGAATAAAATATATTGTTTAATAGTTTACGCTTATATTTTTTATAAAGTAATTCACAGTTTTATATTAATTCCACTCAATCAAAACCGTAGCAAAAGCTTCAATTAATCCAAATCAAAATTTTTGTGTTTGTAGTGTAAACCGATTCGTAGTAAAAATTAATATAAAATAGTGATTTAGAATTAAGCTTCGCCTAAAGAGCGCTTAACCAGCCAGCGCCAGCGGCCGAAAATCCACATTTCGTCGAAAGATGCTCTTACGATCGTAGAGGGCGGTTCTAATGAGAGAGATTAATTATTCTCCGTACCAGCTTTTTAAAATTATAACTCAATATAGATTTTATTTCATTCCAAATTTGCTTTAATTTATACCTACATCCAAAAATGCCGAAAGGCGTGATGATAAAACTATTAAAATTGTTTGCTTTTTGTAATTATTTTTTGATCGTAAGTATTTATAATTTTTCAGTAATGTCTCAGCAAAATAAGAATCTAAAAAAATCTTAAATATATTAGTTTGTAACTTAGTAAATAAATAGACTAACTGAAATATTTTCGTCATAAAACACGTTTGCGGATCTTTTTTTTAGTGATTTTACTTAAACTAAAATGAAAATTCTGAAAGACGCCTTTCCCAGATAATGATTATATGATTTAAAATGGGTGTTGTGTAATACAAAATCTTGTTTGAAAATTTAACACATCTGTCAACGACCTATTGTATAACCTTATTATACTAAATACATTTTTTTTTCTAAAAAATTTAAAACACGCATTTACTAGATGAAAGAACAATCTTTCGAAATCAATTTATAATTTTTTGTGAAAAGAGTCGATACGTCTAAAATCTGATTTAAAAATTACATATTTCCGATTTTCTCTGATTATACCCTCTTAATAGTAATAACATGAATATTAGGTTAGGATGTGATCGAATTACTGTGAAATATGTTTTTCATTATAATATTTTGATTTGTTTGTTTTTCAAAGGTGTCATTGTGCCTAGCTTTGGTGGCCATGTGCAGTGGCCACGCAGCTATCTCCCACAGCAACATCGTTAGGGGATACGGTCACCTCGGAGGTCTGGGAGGTGTAGGAGGTCTCGAAGGTGGCCTCGGCTACGGAGGTCTCGGCTACGGAGGTCTGGGCGGCCTCGGAGGCGGCCTGGGTTACGGACTTGAAGGCGGTGTTGGATGGGGAGGTCTAGGAGTTAAAGGAGGTCTAGGAGGCGAACTGGGCTATGGAGGCGTTGGCCACGGCCATCTGGATCAGCATGTAGGTCGAATCATTACTTTTTATTTATTTTAGCGACCATATAAAATAATTGTATATTCAAAATATAGTAGTGAATTTAAGTAAGTATAGATATTGTATTTCTTAGTCCTCCTCACAAAGACAAAAGTAATTTATATATAGTTTATTTATCTTCTATTTCGTTTTTAGTGTCTCCATTAGGGTTTTTCCTTGACCTCTTTCAGCCATATTTTTATTCTTGATTCGCACCCATTAGAATTATTTATTAGTTTTTTGTCTTGAAGAAGGATGTTATGGAGTGTATGAGCTGTTTCACCATCCAGCTCTGGATTACTGTTATTTATAATCCTGTATGTGTCTGTGATACCCAAATTTATTTGATGTTTCTTAGGCATACCCAATTTACACCTATGATTATGGAGTAAAGGATCACCACACAGGAGATGTCAAGACACAGTCTGAAACCAGAGATGGAGGTCTAGTTAAGGGTAAACAGTTTTATATTATAATTAATTAATTATTAATTATTAATTAATTATTACAATTAATTAATTACTAATGTATTTGATGTATTGAAAGTCGACAGGGTTCCATGATAAAACAGTGACAAAAGAAAACTTCAAAAAGTGAAAAAAAAGTTAAAGTATAATAACCTTACTGTCGTAACCCAACTCAAACTAACCTAACCTAACCTCTTTACCTATTCTTTTTATCATTTTCTGTTTTTTGGTTCTGTTATAACCGATTCCACAAGAATCAAAATCAAGACAATTAGATGACTTTTAATTTCTTCTACTAAATTGGCAATCTCTAATAAATTACAACTCCGGATTCAGCAAAGATTAGATTTATGTCCATTTGTTATTAAAAATTATTGTAAACTTTCTCTTGAACTTTCGGCGTTCCACAAGGATCCGATTTAGATCCTTAACAATTATGTTTTGCGCCTTTATTGCTAATTAGTTATTTATTGTCAGTTCAATACTCTCAGAATTAATTAATCAAATTAATCATTGATGTTTAACAAGGATCGCATTTAGATCCACTATTGTTTATAACTTCTAATGAGTTGTGTTTGCAGGACAATACTCCCTGGTGGAACCCGATGGTTCAGTGCGCATTGTGGACTACAAATCCGATGATATCCACGGCTTCCAGGCGCAGGTCAAGAAGATTGGACCAACAGTCCATCATGTGCCCATCCACCACAGATATGAATATGGACATTAATTACACCAGTCAACCCTAATGAAAAACGGATAAAGAAGAAGCACTCACCGATGTTTTAATTAGCAATTGATCTGTTAAGCTATTTCTTCATTGTAATTTATTGTTTCCTTGCAAATATGCTATAAATTATTTCTATATCTTCTGATGATAAAATATATTTCATGCAAATAATTATTGACTTAATTTAATCCACTTTGATTTTTTCATTTTTATTTAAAACTGATAGTATTTGTTACGCTGTAATTAAGCGTTGAGTATAATACTGTGTTTACTATGGTTTCACCACGAAACTTTTCGGTTTTACCGAGCGCCAAAATACTGCTTTGTGCAGAATTATGCCCGTGGTGAAATAAAAACATGAAACTTCATCTCAGGAGGGGGCATATGTATGTGATCTCCAGCGTGTTAGGGAATTAAATAACAACAAGTATCTCATTTCCAATTTAAATGTAAAAGTACTTATATATTATTTTAATAGTGTCAGGTACAAATAACGTAAAGTGAATCTACTCACCCTCAGGGATCGATTGAGGTTATACTATCTAGCTAAATTCACAATATTCCTAACCGAACCGCGTCTCGTAGTTCGCCACAGGATGACTGGCCGGACCTCCAGCCGATCCTCATCTCGGTCAGTCCGCAACAGGATAATCGGCAGGACCTCCAGCCGATCCTCATCTCAACAGATCGCATCAGGATAATCGGCAAGTTCGCAACAGGATGATTGGCAAGACAGGGCTCTCAGCAAAGCAGGGCTCCAAGGGAGGTGGAACTCCAAGGGAACGATGTTACGGGGCTTACGTAGCAAGCAAGCGGGACCGTTAGTATTTCCGCACGTGCATTTTCTCTAATACAAGCCGGTGAGCGGAATTATTCTTCTCCACGCGATTAATGAGGCATTCTTATGGTCGGCACCCGACAAGTACATTCCGGCGCGTCTCGTGCGGCGTAAATACTCATACCGATCGCCTCAATAATATTTCGGTAAACTTCTTGTAATATAAGAACTACCGCGGAGAGCAATCTCGCGACATTATTCATTTAAAACTTTGGTGCACTTTCGCATCCTGTATCAAAGATCGTTCCACATTAATTTCACGCGCCAATCGACTGAAATTTAAAACTTCGTCCCTTATAATAACTTAATACTATACGACTGTCACAGCCATGATCTGGCCCAAAAGATCATGCCGGCGAGAGTGGGTTCCATTCCCGGACCCGGAAAAGAAAAAAACTCCCCCTTCCATAACGACTTGTGTTGCCAGTCCTCCTGTTGTAACTATCAACAATTAATTAACTCAATAGTTCGTGCCGCTAGGTTCGACGTTATAAAGCAGTGTTCATATTTTAAAATAAGAAAAGGTAATGATTTCAGCACTGCTTCATAACATATTCATTATGGAAATTTAAAAAAAATCAATATGTTTTTTTTCTCTCTTTATAACCGTTTGCTGAACATATGAAAACAGCTAGTCAGAAATAGCCACACTTATCGTATAACTAAATTTGAGTATTTAAAGGATGTGGAGTTCGCAAATTGGACACTACAAATAAGCACATAAATCCGTTTACGAGTATGTATTACATAATACTATTTTATGGTAATTATTCCTTTTATTAATTTAAACATTTATTTATTTATACTGGGTTGTTGCAGATGTTTGACAGACTTATGTGAGATTCAAAAATAAAACGAATTCAAATTAAAATACAAAATTTTACAAAAGCTCACTCAAATGACCAATAATACAAAAAAAAGTGTAAGTATTAATTTTCAACGAAAATTTCTACATCAGCACACTCTATCTTATTATACAGGACGTTACAGGAGGTACCCAAGGGATTTTAACTAGCGATTCCTGAGCATATTTGGAATAAAAAATGTACATGTAATTTTGCTGTCTGATGACATTATTTTTCTATTAAAAATATTTTTCCATCACACGTCGCCATTGACTAGTTAGGAGAGTGGCGCGTTTATAGCCTAGCGGCATTGACGTATGAGAATACTTGATCGAAGCCTAGCGGTCATTTTAAAAGCGTTCCGTCTCATTCTAAAAGCACAACGCGCGTGTCGCTGACACCCATCGCGACGTATGTATATCCCATTGCGATGGGACCAGTAGCGACATGTGATTGAAAAATATTTTTTTGTTTTTAATAGAAAAAAATGTCATCGGAGAGAAAAATGAAATGTACATTTTTTACTCCAAATATGCTCAGGATCGCTTGTTAAAATCCCTCGGGTACGTCCTGTTGACCTGTATGGTCTTTAACTTACCATTAAATTCGACACACACACACACACACACACACGTACACACATTTCAAGACAAAATTCAACAATACAAATAAAAACAAATATTGCATTGTCAATTTTTTACCACATTCTATGAAGTGGTATTTTTCGGGATGTATACATTATTATATATATATTTTGAAATTGATAAACATTTTTTTTTCGGGATGGGAGTGATCCATATTTTATAAAAAGTTGTACCTTCTGTGAATAGAAATACACGTGTTTCAAGCTTTAACCGTGAGACGAATTTGGTACATTTTTTAAATATATTACAACCACTTCCTTGACTGCGACCCCCTTAGTTACTCGAAATTAAGACTAGTCTTAAGAGATTTACTTGATTTGCTTTAACCAGTGATTCCAGACATTATTTGGAGTCTCAATGGGAAATTTTTGTCTCTGGTGACTTTTTTGATATATTTTTTTCATTTTTCTTTCTCCAAAAGCAAACCACAAAAAAATTCACATGTCATCACTGGTCCAATACCAACTGTTTTCTCATGTTTTAACACAGTTTGTGGAAAAAACTACATCAATAATGTCACCGGAGACCAAAATTTCATTCACATTTATTATTCCATATAATTTCAGAAATCACTTGTTAAAGTAAGTCAAGCACGCCCCTAAATAACATGTAAGATCACAGTAAATAGTTTGAAATTATTTGACTAATTTAAAAAAAAAACAAATAATTAAGGGTCCTGATTCGTTCCTTTTGGTACACTTTTAGGCTAAAGATAAGTTTCATTAACTAATCTCATTGTGGTACAGTATTTTTAACTTTACCCATGATGACACCTTTAGAAACTGAAATGATTTTTGTTGAAATAATTTGGTTAATAGTACATAATACGAAATACTAACACGCGTAAATATCATCAAGGATCTTGGGGTGACCTTTGATCCCAGGCTAACATTTTCAAATCATATAGTGCAGCTTACTTCGGCTTGCTCCAAAATGCTTGGTTTTGTAATTAGAACTTGCAAACAATTCAGTAACGTAGAAGCAATGACCGCCATGTTCAACGGAGTGGTCAGAAGCAAGCTGGAGTACGCTAGTACTGTCTGGATACCATATCAACTTAAATACATAAATATGATTTAACAAATTCAAAAAAAAATCCTAAGGTATGTTTACATGCGATCTTACGGAATATATCCGAAATTCATGCATCACGTGGAACTGCTAAAGGAGACAAATTATCAAAGCCTAGAGACCAGGCGTAATGCCGGACTCATGGTATTCGAATTAAAGTTAATAAAAAACCTTATTGATTCTCCATATCTCCTGTCATGCTGTGGCTTATTCGCTCCTGCCAAATACTGTCGAACTCGTAGCCACGCCCTATTCCACATACCGCAGGGTCGGACAGATGTCATGGCTCAACACAGCATGACAAGAGGTATGGCATTGCTTAATGCCCTACCAGCGGATATAGATGTGTTCGATATCACCGTACCATGTTTTAAAAAAACTATATACATGTATTGTTAGTTATAAGAAAATTAAAATTGTACCATAATTGGACTCACCTGTCTGTCGTACAATAAAAAAAAAAAAAAAAAGATATATATAATATTTCGTTCGTGTTGAACGTTAATAGTACCCAACTCGAATAATATGTCTGAAATAAAACACCAGATTACTGTTTTGTTAAAAAGGATCCTTATAGGATGAAATATCCGAGTGTAAATAAAACATGTTGTTAATGACGAGGTTGTGTTAAAGTATAAACTTATTAAGACGATTAACAGGACCAGACAAGTTCATTTCATTCATATCTGTATTACAGTTAATAACCGTAGTTAAGGTAGCATTTATCATTAGAATTTATTTATTATGTAGATAAATTATGTTAACAAACATACCGAGCATTCGTGGTGTTTTATTTAAGAAAATAATCTTAATAAAATTTAGACTGCACTTAAAAATAACCAAGGTTTTTCATGCATCACACAATGACAATTAGCACTATGAACACTCAAAGCGGAGGAAAAATAAATAGTAATGGTCTCCATAAGGAACCTTGGGACACACGGTGGATGATGATGATGGTAGTTTGGGCGCTCCCGGACCGTTGCACAAAATACAAAAAAAAACAGTGTGCCATTATGAATGTAATCTATTGGAAAGCTGTTGAATGCACTAAGTTTTGTAAAAATTAAATTGTAAGGTTAATAAATTTACAATTTTTTAGGTATAACAAAATATGTTAACTGGAGCGAGGTTGGTTTGAACTGATTCTCTGCTCAATATATCTTACTAGGGAGATTGTATTTCTTACTCGGGGATTAACTGGACCCGTTCAGAGATAATTTTTAGTACAAATCCTATATAAAAATCAAATCCGTGCCACAGAACCGTAGTCAACGGCTTTTAATTTCAAGACACGCACTTTTCTAACTTTGGAGTTTCACATAAATGTGTTTTTTCATTGAATTGACGTATTCAGTCTTAGTAAAATTCAGAAATTTCAGTTGAATCGGTCCCAAACGACCAAAAAGTAAGGATAAGTTAAAAGTAAGGATATCACATATATTAATAAAGTAGAAAAGAAATCACATTTTGTTTGCATGAAATATAATTTAAAAACAGAAGTACACGTCATTTGAGGCAAGAAGAAATAATACAAAAGTCAAAATAATAACTGGTAATAAATAATATCGGTTTCCATTAGTTAGTCTTTCGGTTCAAATACTGGAATTAATATCCGTGGACATGATGGATGGGCACATGAGGGATGGGCACATGATGGATGGGGACATGATGGACTGTTGGTCCAATCTTCTTGACCTGCGCCTGGAAGCCGTGGACATCGTCGGATTTGTAGTCCACGATGCGCACTGAACCGTCGGGTTCCACCAGAGAATATTGACCTGTAAATATAACTTATTAACAGTTGTAAAAAATGGTAGACCTGCAATTGATCCTTGCGAAACACCGGAAAGATTTAAGAGATATTGTGTAATTCTTTTTAATACTGGGAATAAAGCTAATAGGAGATGAAGTTGTACAATAGAGATTGGTAATTTAGCAGAAAAAAATAGGCAGGTAACTCGTAATAATAGTGCAAAAGAACGCTGTTGAAGATCTAAATCGAATTCTTGTGTAACGCCGAGAAATTGAAGATAATTTGAAAGAATTTATAAAACTGAAAATAGGCGAATGTAAATAGTTTTTCAGAGATTGCCAATTTAACAAGAGACAATTTCACAGCTAAGAGATATTAGACGATATGGTCAATATTTTTGGACTTTATTGAATCCAGGTCTTACTCCTTCAGGCTACACAGAAGGAGAACATTCAGAAATTTAATGACAAGACGTTAATCTAAAGACATTACAAGGTATGTCTGTAATTACCCTTGACAACACCTCCATCCCTGAGTTCAGACTGTGTCTTGACATCTCCAGTGTGGTGGTCCTTCACTCCATAGTCGTAGGCGTATGCTGGGTAGGCCTAGAAATAAGATTACAGTTCTTATTAGATTAGGAGTTCTTAAGTCAGTTCTTTTTTGTTGAGGTTCGTAATCCCCACCCCAATTTCCATGGTGGATAGAGCTTTTCCGCTTCTCGCGGCTCCGTGCTGCGTGGAGAGCTAGGGACACCGACGTACAGGATGCCAGTGAAACTTATGGCCCCTTCTGAGCATTGGTAAACTTCCTCTGTTTCTCCCGTCTTCCGCTTTGAAACGGATTACGAATTTCTTTATGTCGGGGTCCTCAGTTTAGCGAGAAACGTGTCCAAAATACCTGTCTTTAAATATGTTGTAAGCAGACAGTTGAAAACCTATCCTGGATGCCTAGCTCTTCCAGAATTGTTACTGTCTATGGAATCATAAAAAAATCTCTAGCACTATGCATAGAGGACTTCTTTCTGCTTTTTTCTATGTTTCCACACCGCATAGAAAAATGAAAAAAAATCAGCGCCCAGACTAGTCTCATCTTGGTGGTCTTCGTTATATCTCTGTCATTCCACATATTTTGTATTTTGCTCAAGACATCTTTTGGGGGCATGGAAAGGAAATTCAAATTTAATCTCATGTTAATAGAACTCTTCTTAATTCTTAGTGGCAAAGGATAAATATGGATAACAAATCTCTTTAAATTTGGTGCTCTCATTTATGAACGAGCCAATTCACTTGTAACACCACCACAGCCCAACAATTCTACAAATATATTGGAGTTAAATGGTTTAACGAATTACCCTTGAAATTAAGATTGGAAACAAATTACAAAAATACAAAAATTCAATAAAAACTCTTTTTATATAACTCATCAACACAACAACTCAATTATAATATTAGATATCCCTTTTCTCTGATAATTTTTTTTCCTTTCTCTTTATCTCCTCCTCTTCAGTCAATTGTATTTCTTATCTATTATTTAGTTTAAAAAAATATATATTATATATTTTTTTCTTATTTACTGTTAATTACCTATTTTTTGTTTAATATATATATATTTTTCCTTTGCTAAACTGTGGTTAACCTGCGTTTATCCGCCTTTTTAACTCGAGCTTTGCTCTTAAAAAGGGCGTAATACGTATTATTATTTAATGTATTTTAATAGAAAAACTTTATTTCTTGTATATAAACATGTAATTGAAAGAAGTCTTGAAATCTAATTGATACCATTATATTATATTAAATAAAAAAAAAAAAAACATTAACTTACATGCTGTTCCAGATGCCCATGTTCATGTCCTCCGTATCCCAGTCCGCCTTCAAGACCTTCGTAACCTCCCAAACCTCCGATGTGTCCCAGACCTTCGCCGATGTGTCCCAGCCCAATACCACCGTGGCCTAGACCCACGTGGCCGATATCCACGTGGGTGACGTGGCTATCATCTCTCACGATGTTGCTGTGAGAGATAGCAGCGTGGCCACTGCACATGGAAACTAGAGCCAGGCAGACTGAGATCTATTGGAGTGAAAACATTAATACATTATTACATACAAAAACAAACAAAATGAATAAAATCCTTCAAAGACACCAAACTTATTTTGTGGCACCATTTTAACTCAAAATTAATAGAATACAGTTTTAAACACTTTTCTGCTTAGCTTCAACCACGCAAGCAAGCAATGCTTACTTCACCAGGATTTTTAATAAAAAAAAATTAATAATGCAATTTTCAAATTCAGTCCATCTTCCCCGTAATTAGGCGTGCTCGATGCATTTTGGGCCTTCTCAGTATTTCAGAAAAAAAATAATATCCAGTTTCAATTAGGTGCTCGGCAATATCTTATTTCAATGTCCGAACGGTCAAGTTTGCACGCTCGAAAATGTTCTGAGATACTTCATAACACAATTATATTTATAACATAACATAATTTAGGCATAACAACCCTAAAATTAATCACGCTAAATGCTTTGGCCGCGAAAATCTCAAATAATATCTGCGTAGATGATTATTATTTAACGTAGATTTTATAATATACGAATTGCTTCTAAATTAAAAATAAGGGAGGTCAGGTTTTGATGCCGAAGAAAAGTCATGAAAATACGCTTTCCTGAATTTCATTACGATATTATACAGGGTGTTAAGGGACGTACTTGACTTGCTTTAACCAGTGATTCCTGACGTTATTTGGAGTAAAAAATGTTAATGAAATTTTGGTCTCCGGTGACATTTTTGATGTTTTTTTTTTTTTTTTTCTACAAAAACATAAAAAAATGGTAGTTGTTGAGCAGTTGGAGGCGGAGTAAGGGGTTCATCGGACACCCGGCTGAGTGACCAGTGACGACATGCGGAAGAATTTTTTTTTTCGTTTGATTTTGAAGAAAAAGTTTTTGAAAAAAAAAGAAAAAAGTCGTCAAAAAAAGTCACCGGAGACCAAAATTTCATTCACATTTTTTACTCCAAATAATGTCAGGAATCACTGGTTAAAGTAAGTCAAGTACGTCCCTTGACACCCTGTATTTGGCCAATGAAGGAAATTTGAATAACTAGCTTGAAGTTATACAGAACAGTGCTGAGATGTAATGTATACTGGGGAAAGGCAAGTATGCAAGGGAATCAAATGAAAGAGGTGCTAAATTGGATTTCAATATGTGTTAATTTTTGTGCAGTTATGAAAAAACCAATTGCAAAATACTTAAAGGGAGAAATTATTTTAATAGAGATATGCATAAATGAAACAGAAATATAAATAGAGTTAGATTGCCGAATAAGCGAAAACCAGAGACACAGAACTGCCTGATGTATTGAGGACTAGATATGTATGATGAAATACCTGAAAGTCTGAAGAAAGGAATATTATGCGTACTGTCAAAATACATATATACATAAATCTCGTGTCTCAGTGTTTGTGGTGATGTTTATGAAATTTTTTATGTATATTTGGTAGGTATGAGAATAGGTCGTAAAGTATATTTCATACCGCTAGGTGATTAGGGTGTCCTTTTCCAGACAAAAATTTTCTACCCCCACCTTCCCATTTTTTAATCTCGACCCTCCCATTTTTTAATCTCGACCCTCCCATTTTTTAATCTCGACCCTCCCATTTTTTAATCTCGACCCTCCCATTTTTTGATCTCGACCCTCCCATTTTTTAATCTCGACCCTCCGATTTTTTAATCTCGACCCTCCCATTTTTTAATCTCGACCCTCCCATTTTTTAATCTCGACCCTCCCATTTTTTAATCTCGACCCTCCCATTTTTTAATCTCGACCCTCCCATTTTTTAATCTCGACCCTCCCATTTTTTAATCGCGATTTTAGTATTTTTGTATGAAAAAATTTAACCGTCGTTCTTCGTATTTCAAACAGAACGAAATTATTGTATTATTGTTGAATGACAGATGGCGCTACGTCCGCCTCATCAAACTTTCATCCGCACATGCGCAAGTCATTCACGAGTATAAATATTAAGTTATTTTTTATTTAACTATCAAAATATTCACTCGAATTAATTTATATGGCAGAACAACGTTTTCCGGGTCAGCTAGTAATTTTATAAAATGAAAAGTTACCTTGTACATATTAGTTAACATGCGAATGTAGTATAAACTAACTCAACGGACAATTTAAAAAAAAAGAAAGTTTTTTTACATTACACGGGATACCTTGAGGGAAAAATCTAAGGTCAGATTATTTACACTTTTTTTTATAGATTTCTGATGAATATATATGGGTGTGTTAGATAATTTACAAGTGCCTTTGAGTGGTTTATCACTGATTGACGCTATAAAAAGTTAACCATAATAATAAAAAAAATGCCACAATTATAACGTTACGATAAATTGAAAATCAACATTTTGCTTATGTTGCAACCAAAATCATAAGAATCTATGATTCTTAAAAATTAAATGAAAAAAAATTACTTTGTATACACCACTTAAATGAAAAATTACTCATTTCGAAACCAATGATTTCTTCGTCAGGAGAAAATAAAAGTGTACAAAAATACTAATAGACAAACAAATACTTACCTTTATACAAAAAATTTACAAAGAATGGTGATTGATAAGTTGAAGGTATCAAAAAAATTTACAAAGAATTGTGATTGATAAGTTGAAGGTATCAAAAAAATTTACAAAGAATGGTGATTGGTAAGTTGAAGGTATCAAAAAAAATTACAAAGAATTGTGATTGATAAGTTGAAGGTATCAAAAAAATTTACAAAGAATTGTGATTGATAAGTTGAAGGTATCAAAAAAATTTACAAAGAATGGTGATTGATAAGTTGAAGGTATCAAAAAAAGCAATTTTATAAAATAAAATTGAAACATTTTGATAATTTTGATTTAATAAGTGGTGCATGAAAAGCAATTTGTTTTCATTTCATAAAAATGACACCACAAAGTGAATTTGCGATTCCTGAATTACCCATTAAATTTTAAAATGTTGCAAAAATTTATAAAATAGTAGATATACCTTTGTGAAAACCATGGTTATGATTATTTGGTTGCGATCACTTTGAAAGAACAAGTGTGTACTGAATAATGCTGAAGAACTGAAGGTATTTATATCCAATATTTGGTTGCGTGTCTTCCTTTCAAATTTCATGCTGTTTGCTTATTGCCAAATATCTCCAATCAAAGTGCACTGCATGGCATGCATTCGTAAACGGCACAGTTTTATCGGGTGTGGTCTCTAATTGCATGTGCAGCATGTCCCTGAAGGGTTTCTACTCAAATTTATATATTATGTCGATAATAGATACAAGAGAGATTGGCCATGAACTATTATTTGTAACAAACCGCACTTACAGCAAGTTCTACATTGTTCACACGTAGGTACTATTGCAAATCACTTCAGTGACCCGATAGTTTTTTTTTTAAATTATCTCCACACTGGAAAATAATTCCCATTAGGGTCTATGTCATTTTTAGGGAAGCTGGGTATTTTTAGGAAAAGGTGGAGATGAAGTACTGAGAAGGAAAAATGTATGTAGGAATCTAGGGGACAGTGTGTCCAAAAGAGACGGATATTTGAATCTGTCCCTCCTACTGCGGTACAGGGCGATGTCAAGAGATGTACTAGAGAGGTCAAAAGGTCTCACGCAGTAGGTGGGCAGGCGCAGCTGTCGCAAATACCCGGACAAACCTCACCTCATAAACCCGGGCACCCCTGCTAAGTTATCCTGCTGTCGGAGAGGTCAAAAAGTCTTACTCAACCAGACTCTCAAGATCCGGCCTGCCACGCAGTAGTGGGCAGCAGTCGCGGCTCGTGACTTTTGGGTGTGCTAGAGTGCTGATATTAAAAAAATGTTATTATTGATGTTGTTGTAGCCGAAAAAAAAATTTTTTTTTTTTGAAAATCAGTTTTTTGTATGAAAAATTTCAGGAAGTTTCAGTTTGGCGGTGCGCCGCACCGATTTCCTGAAAAATCTTCATACAAAACACCGATTTTCGAAAAAAAAAATATACATTCATGATGCCATTTTTTTAATATCAGCACCCTAGCACACCAAAAGTCACGAGCCGCCACTGGTGGGCAGACGTATCCGCCGCCAAGACCTAACCTCACCCCATGAACCCTTGCACCCACGCTAAGTCACCAAACTTAGGGAACCACTTGGGGTGATCTACATGGCAGGGGTGTTGGTTATCCAATAAATGGTTCAAGGGGCGGTGGTACCTTTATCCGCTAGCAAATTGACAGCAAGTGCACCTACAGCAAGTATCGCAAACATCGTTGCAAGTCATTCTACCCTCTTTGTTTCTACTTACACAACAAACGCATAACTTTCATTGGATCCGCCTTTGTGTCTATGCAGTTTGAACATAGCTCGGTGACATATTTCACCCTTCATTATTTCCTTTATCTATGGGTCCAAAATTTTTACAATAATTACACATCTGTAAAGAAAATTTAACAAAGCATTATTTTTACAAAAAATATGGATAAATACTGATTGTACATGATATGTATACGAAGAGAAAAACATTTTTTTTGCTCCTAATTAAAAAATTACATCAACGGACAACGAAATGACATCTATATTTTGACTCAAAATATGCTCCGGAATCGCTCTTCAAGATAACATGAGTACAGCCGTCCCGGAAACCATTTATTGGATAACATCTCTGCCGTCAGTCGCCCCATGCGTTTTGCTACATTTGGTGAGCAGGGATGCCCGAGTTTGTCCGGATGCACCAGCTACGTAGCTGTCCAGAACGGGAGAGACTGGTTGGGGTTAGTGATGCCAGTAAAAATAATGTTTCATGGGTAAAAAAGGCAAGTTTTTCGAAAACTTTTAATTGAGATTTTAAATAGGGAAACTGCGGTACCTAAAGAAATTATCTACATTGCTATTAATAATAATAATATTTGGATAATTTGTATAGCGCCGTTTTTGTGAAAAATCATCTCAAGGGCTGTAGGGGCGTGTAAATAGCCCCTGACACGAGGGATGACTACCCTATGTAAAATTAACGAAAATTGAATTCTTCCCTATGTGACACAAAAAAACAGTCGACCCAGCAATCTCAAAAACCAAAGTGAGAACAAACAAACACTCACTCAGAGAATGCAGCTCAGCCACGATGTCCACACGAAAAGACACTTCTTTTCAATAAAAATGTCAAGGCGATATTGCATAATCTTGACAGATGTTTCGCACAGCAAGGAAGTTTCAACTATGATAAGAAATATTTTCAACAAAACAGATGATGACAGTTATTCACTTGTTTGGATACTATTTTTAAAAACAATCCATTTTAGGTGTCTTGGATGAATTATTCTTATGACTGACCAGGAGAGACATCTCTTGGCCTTTTACTGACACTCCCGTCAGAAGTAATTGCTTGATTCACAAAGGTAAGGAAACGCATGAATACACTGCATCTCAAGTCACATAGGTTCAATTCAATACAATACAAAACCCATAGATGGCGCCCTTATGGTCTTATAGCATAAATTATCAATTTAAAGAAATTAATGCCCAAATATATTTATGGCGCGTATCCATATTCCCCGCCTTGGAAGTTCGTAGAGCTTACAAAAGAAAGAATATAAAAATACAAATGAAACAAGAAATGAAATAGAAATAAAGTGACTATTCACCGGTAATATTCAGGAATGACACGCATTGGAAATTCGCAGAATCTCATAAAATAAAGAAAAATAACTAAAAATACAATGTAATAAAGTTCAATTGACCAAGATAACGGATATTAAGTAATGCCATGTCTGGGTCAGAGATCATTGAAACAATGACTAAAATCAAAAAAAATAAATAAATAAAAATAAACAAAAATAGATAAAATATAAAATTATTGCGTTGGAATGGGATATAATTTGACAACCGGACGTTTAAAAGAACCAAATCTTGTCTTTACCGTCGCAACGCGAACAATTTTATCCATTCCGGGATGGATTTCAGTTATCACGCCTAAAGGCCAATTTAACGGAGGGGAATCTTCTTGTCCCACTAGTACGACAGTTCCGATATCAATCGGATGATCAGAAGTAGTCCACTTCTGCCTGACTTGCAAGGTGTGCAGATACTCTGAACGCCACTTCTTCCAGAAGGACTGAACCATGCTGTCTAATAATTGCTTACGCTGAGTCAAATTGATTTTACCGTCTGCCAGGACAGAAGCAGGCAAGTACTGCAATGGTGTCGACATTAAAAAATGCGCAGGCGTAAGGACTTCTGGATAAGGGTCAGAAGACATAACTGTAAGTGGACGCGAATTCATTATGCACTCAATTTGAACTAGCACAGTCTGTAACTCCTCATAGGTGAGAAGCTGAGTTCCAATCACCCGGTACAAGTGTGTCTTCATGCTCTTTATGTTCGACTCCCACATACCCCCAAAATGAGGCGCGCGTGGTGGAATCATTTTCCACTCTATACGACGCTTAGCGAGTTCGCGCTTTAATGAGGGCTCATATTCAGATTCAACCAAAAACTTGTAGAGGTCATCTAATTGTGCCTTCGCACCCACAAAATTAGTACCATTATCTGAATACAAGCATGTTACCGGGCCACGCCGAGAAATAAAACGGCTGAAAGCAGCCAGGAAAGCATTTGAAGTTAAGTCAGAGACCAACTCAATATGAATAGCCTTGGTCACAAGGCATACGAATAGACAAATATATGCCTTTTGAGAATGTTGTCCTCTCCGACGAGTCAGCGTAATACGGAGTGGACCTGCGTAATCTACACCGGTATGTACGAAGGCCTTTGCTTCTGCAACACGATATGACGGTAAATCTGCCATCTTCGGTGTAGAATGCGATGCATTTCCGAACAATTGCATTTCCGCACCATCGCCCTAATAACAGTCCTAGCATCTAATATCCAATAGCGTTGACGTAAGATAGACATAAGAAGTCCTGGGCCTGTATGACAGTTCACGACATGAAAGTGAGCGATGATCAGATCGACAACACAGTCATGTTTGGGAAGCAAAACCGGATGTTTAACCTCAAAAGGTAAATCCGATTTAGAAAGCCGCCCCCCAATACGTAACAGATTATCTCCATCAAGAAATAGAGATAAACTCTGAAGTCTTTTGGAATGAAATTTGCCTTCCTGGAGTGCAGCAATATCTCCTGCAAAATGAATACTCTGCACAGCACGAATCACAGCCTTTTCAGCAGTCATAAGATTATTGACCGTTCCAGAGGAAAGTGATATCTTTTTTATGAATCGGAGGACATAAACAACAATCCTTAGTAGTTTATCCCAAGTGGATATACGCTGAGCCAGTTCACTCAGGACCGATTTTTCACCCTGAAATGTTGCAATGAGCACATTAGCCTTGTGTTCAGGCATTTCACCAGTATTGGTAGGGTGAAACGGTTTTAATGGCCATTCCAAAGGTGGGCTGCGAATCCATGATGGGCCGTTCCACCATAAATCATGTGAAACGAGTTGGGAAGGAAGCATGCCACGAGAAAGGCAGTCGCTCGGGTTTTCACTACCAGCAACATGGTAAAAGTTCTCTGGAGACAAATTTTCTTGGCACTGAGCTACGCGATTACTAACAAACACCGACCAGCGATGCGGTGAAGAATGTATCCAAGAGAGCGCAACGGTAGAATCGGAAAACGCATATGTTCCTGCAATAGGAAGACGCTCAGAATAATTATCTTGAACCGTCCGTATTAATTTGGACATCAATACTGCGGCACAGAGCTCCAAACGAGCGAGGGTCGTCACTTTGGTGGGAGAAACCTTTGATTTTGCGCACAACAATCTCACTGTAATTTTTCCAAACAGATCAGTGGTGTGCAAATAAATCACACAGCCGTAACCATTCATGCTTGCATCGCAGAAAGCAACAACGAGCACCGTACTGTCTTTCAGGACACCAACATGGCGAGGGATTTTTATCATTGAAATTAGCGGAAATTCCTGTGTAAGCGCCGAAAACCGACGAATAACGCTATCAGGGGGTGTATCATCCCAACCAATGTTGCACAGCCATAGCTCTTTGATAAGTAATTTAGCGTACAGAATGACAGGGGCGACCAAGCCGAGGACATCAAATAAACGGGCGACTATGGAGAGTATGCTCCGCTTTGTGCACTTCTCCTGAACATAAGATGTCGTAAAGAAGAAGCTGTCATCAGCTGGTTCCCACGAAAGGCCCAACACCTTAGAGGTATTGTTAGAACCAACAGTGAAGTCCACTGGGCTGCGATGAGAATCCGGGAGGTTCTCAAGTACAACTTGAGAATTACTAGTCCATTTTACTAAATCAAAGGCACCGGACTTAAACAACGAGATTAATTCTCGAGAAAGACGTATGGCGCTGGGCTCATCTGCAATAGAATAGACCAGGTCGTCCATATACAGCTTGGACTCTGCCACTTTGGCAGCATCCGGGTAATGTGGTCTCATATCCTGGGCCAACTGGCGAACCGTCCGCATTGCTAAGTATGGACTTGCCGTCAAGCCGAAAGGAACTCGATTGAACTGAAAAGTTCGTATGAGACCATTATTTGAGAATCGAAATAAGATCCTCAGGTATCTGCGATGCTTGCTAGGAACTTCAATCTGTAAGTACATTTGCTTTATATCCGCAGTCATAGCGATGGGAAAAAGACGAAAGTCAAGCAAAAGCAGAAACAAATCGGCTTGCAAATTGGGACCAGTATGAATAATGTCATTCAGTGACAGCCCTGTGTGTGTTTTAGCACTAGCATCGAGCACAATACGAGGCATTGGTTTGTCTGGACGAGTGACAGCATGATGTGGGATGTAATATCCATCTTCTGTGATATCAGACTCTGAGACTTCTGATAGGTAATTATTTTCAATATATTCACTGATAACCTTGTTATAATTCTCCTGCAAAGCAGGGGAATGTTTAAATTTTCGCTCCAATGCCAAAAATCGGCGTTGGGCAGCAGTACGAGAATTACCCAATTGTCTTGGATCTTTACAGAAAGGTAAAGCAACAGAATATCTACCATCATCAGTGCGAGAAATTGATGAAGTAAAGAGATTCTCACATTCTGTCTCCTCCGGACTTAGAAATTTTATATTAGGTATCTCTTCTAACAGCCAAAATTTTTGCACTAAATCATTAAGTGCGAGTGCCGAGAATGATGTGTTTGTGTTGAGCACATTATTGGGGTAATCACCCATCAACACGAAACCGAAAGCGGTCGATAACGCGGGGGGTGCACTAGTACCCGATTCAACCCTGTTCCCTAAATAAATATATGGGAACAGTTGTGCACCGATGACGACATCCACGCATCCAGGAATATTCCATGTTAAGTCTGCGAGAGGTATGCCCTCTAAGTACCTCATATCACCCTTGGCTATATAGTGATTAGGTAATTGGTCGGTGATACTGTCAACGACAAGCGCATGTATATTATATTTATTCTCTGGGTATACGCGAGACTCAATATCCAAATACACGTAACCGAAAATTGGTCGAGACGTTGATCCAATTCCTTTGACAAACGAATTACTCAAAGGAATTATTGGTAAATTCAGCGTCTTACAACAATCGACCGTAATCAAATTATTTTGAGAGCCATTATCAATTAGGCACCGAACAATAACTTTATTTCCGTTTTTAAGCTTCGCGTATACTTGTGCGGTCGAAAGTAAAATAGAAGAGTTCGGTGTTACTTTGGCACAAAGCGAACACGAAGGATTGACATTCGCGGTCCCCTCCACTTGCTTATCACCAATGCCAGTTCCATTGATGCTGGATGACACTGGAGGGGGGACTGACGGTTCTTCACTGGTAGGTACTTGCGACGTATGTACATGAGTATTGGTTTTCATATTATTCACACTGCCGAAATGTAAGAATGTATGATGACGTTTATTGCACAAATCACAAACTAACCCCGATTTGCATGACTTGATTGTATGTGAACCACTAAGGCAATTTACACAGGCATTTTTCGATTTTATAAATTCAAATCGAGCCTGTGGGGAACTCATACATTTAAACTTTGAGCAAACGTTGATTAAATGATCAGTTTTGTTACACAGAATACATCCTTTCGGCGGAGCTGGGAAGCGCGGAATATTCGCATTACTCGCGACGAACGATTTAGTATTATTTGATCGGGAGGACGAAATGGGATGCGTTTTATTTACGACACCATGCGAGTTACTCGTTCGTTCTAAAATCTTTACTTGATCTTGTACAAACGAAACTAACTCATTATAAGAAGGAATTTCTTTATTACGAACTGTCAGCTCAAAGTTCTGAGCCGTCTGTGAATCAATTTTTCTTACCGCGCAGTGAAACAAAATAAAATCAGTTAAATCTTCAATACCTAACTGCTTTAATGCCGACACTGACGAAGAATATCTTTCAATGAAAGAATTGAGACTGGCAGATGTATTCGTGCAGTTTTTCGCATCGAGAATATTATTTAAATAATGTGTTCCTAGTGTACGTTTATCTTGATATTTTTTAACTAAACTCTCCCAAATGATCTGATATGTATCACCCGAAGGCACAATGCCTGCGGTTATGTTCAAAGCCCCGTGTGTGAGTTTTCCGACTAAGTACTGCACACGCTGCGAGTCAGTTAGCTGTCTATTATTATGGATATTGGCTTTAAATGACTCAAAAAATTTCGACCAACTTTCATTCTTACCATCGAAGGTTGGAAGATCTATTGCAGGAAGATTAATCATACACGGCTCCCGCGACTTATTTTGTGACGTCAGTGACTCTCTTACAGAAGTTTTCATATTCGATCTAGTTCGTTTGACCTTCAAAAAAAGATCATCAAAAGCATTTAAAGCTTGAAAATCTGGTTTAAATTCTGGATTTAAAGTTAACTGACGATTATTGATGCTATCTATAATATTTTCAAATTGACTTCGCATTTGATCAATCATCTCTGACTGAGCCATAAACACTTCGTTATTTCTTGACTCAAAATTAGATATATTATTTGCTGCATTATACAGATCGTTCATACGAACAAAAAGATTTTCCTTTTTTGCGGTTAAAAGAATAAGCGATCTGTCTTGAGCCTCATCAAAACCCTCCTCCGTAATTCTTGGCATTTTTTATATATGCGAAAAGATTACCACAAAATTTTACAATAATGTTACAATGTTAATAATTAATTACTTAATAATAATGTTGCGAATAATTATCCAAAATTACGACAATTCTGCGAACAATGTTAACAATTAATTAATAATAATAATGTTGCGAATAATTATCCAAAATTACGATAATTCTGCGAACATCCAAATATGTCATCCAAAAGCAAAAAACAAGACCAGCTATAGTTCTCAAAAAATGAGAGGTACTTCAAATTTACCAAAAAAAATACGTAAATTCAAACATCCATGTAATTAAGCTATAATCTCGAATTGAATGTATGAATGAATTAATAATCCAGGCTACGAAGGACCAATAAATATGTAGGGGCGTGTAAATAGCCCCTGACACGAGGGATGACTACCCTATGTAAAATTAACGAAAATTGAATTCTTCCCTATGTGACACAAAAAAACAGTCGACCCAGCAATCTCAAAAACCAAAGTGAGAACAAACAAACACTCACTCAGAGAATGCAGCTCAGCCACGATGTCCACACGAAAAGACACTTCTTTTCAATAAAAATGTCAAGGCGATATTGCATAATCTTGACAGATGTTTCGCACAGCAAGGAAGTTTCAACTATGATAAGAAATATTTTCAACAAAACAGATGATGACAGTTATTCACTTGTTTGGATACTATTTTTAAAAACAATCCATTTTAGGTGTCTTGGATGAATTATTCTTATGACTGACCAGGAGAGACATCTCTTGGCCTTTTACTGACACTCCCGTCAGAAGTAATTGCTTGATTCACAAAGGTAAGGAAACGCATGAATACACTGCATCTCAAGTCACATAGGTTCAATTCAATACAATACAAAACCCATAGATGGCGCCCTTATGGTCTTATAGCATAAATTATCAATTTAAAGAAATTAATGCCCAAATATATTTATGGCGCGTATCCAAGGGCGCTGTAAAAACAATCATTATATAATTTTACTGTAAATAATAGGAAAAAAATATTTAAAAAAAAACATAAAATTAGTAGCGTAGGGCAGGGGTCGGAATTTGAGTCTGTTTTCACAGGCGTCTGCGGCTCTTCAGTTGCAATTGCAATTTCACCTGTACTCAACCAACCTAATGAGATGGAGCCGCCGAACGAACTATGACTCCATCAGCATCAGTGTTATGTGTGTAGTGCGAGTCTGTTTATAGAAACATTTAAATGGGCAGAAGTGTGATATTACAGTAAGAATGTAGATAACACAAAGCAAATCGTAATTATCATTCCACCACATTTACCACAGTACGATTATAACCACCCCCCTAGACCATTTGGGGTCCCTCTCAGGCGTCCCATATTCGATTCCTTGGCTAACTAAGTCCTCCATCACGACACAAGCAACGTTTTCCGTTTTCTGTGATGGTAGTAGGTAGGAGATTTTCAAATATATTCAGGATATTCGTAATCCGGGAATATTTGTCCTTCTTTTATTAATAAACTAGCTGGTCCCCGGCATGCGTAGCAATGCCATTTACAGAAATAAATTGATTCTCCCTGCATGTCCTTTCCTGTCTTTTCCTGTCCTTTCCCATTCTCTTCCACCTTCCCCGTCTTCCCCCTCCTCGTCTTTTCCATCTCCGTGAACCCCACTCCCCCCATTCCCCTTCCCCCTGCCTTTCCTCCCTGCCGCTAAAATATATGAAATACACACATTTCCTTTTGTACACATTTCATAACGCCAGTGCTTACCAATATATATAGCCTTTATGTTATTCTGAAGTATGAGCTATATTGTTGTAAGGTTTCATTAAAATCCATTTAGTAGTTTTTGCTTGAAAGATAAACAAACACAAATATACATCCATACAAACTTTCGCGTTTATAATATTAGTAAGATTGTATTTTTACTTTGGAGGGGTGCAGACATACGTTCTCCGTTTGTCCCATTTTTGACTCACGACCACGACATATAGTATGTAAGAAAGAGGGGCAGCATTATACATTTAAGAACAAAAGCAAAACAATCAGCGCATTGACATTTGACGTTTTTGAATTTTTTGAATTCACTCACTACTCAATATTATATTTATCACAATATTCCCGCAGCTCTTTTAAAATATGAGAATTCGTTCCATACAAAACGTATGAGGAAAATAATTTTCTTCATAATGAATTTTTCCGATGTTTTAATAGCTATTCTGCTATTCGGGACGGAGACAAATCCAACAAATCAAAGATCATAAAAATCGGTCCAGCCGTTCTCGAGTTATAAATAATGTAACTAATCCGACTTTGTTTTACATATTAAGATTCATAATAATTTATGTCTAGTAAAATTGTCTTTGAAATAATAAGGTAGCACATAATAATAATAATAATTGGATAATCAGTCCCGTTCTTGTGAAAAATCACCTCAAGGATGCTGTACAATTTATTATGATTTTTTAGGCTCTACTTACGAGTAATTTTATTATTTACAAGAGATACACAAATATACTTACCTGGCAGGTCGCTTTTTTTATAAAGAAAAAAAAGGAGCAAAAAAAACATTATATTTAAGTCACTGGACATTGCAAGATTTTACATTTGCTACCCCCATCACTGTTAGTATTATATTTATAACTAAAAATCATTTGGAACTACGATTGCACGGATTCGCCGGTCTGATGAAACACCGGGTCACTGGAGCCAGGATGCGGCTAATGGCCTCCGACAATACAGTGGTGACCGCAGCGTTCCAGCACCAAACGCCACTCCTGAATGAGCGCTGGGCGCGAGCTCACCCCAGACCACGCCCTGCATACAATTGATTATTTTTATTATTATTTAGTCTTTTTATTTTTTATTATTTGGTTTTCTCCTATTCTATGTACTTGATTCTTCATTTTAAAAATATGTTGTGTAAATATGTATAATTATATGGGACGTGTGGGATTGCACTATCCTCCCCACATCCTGGAATAAAAACATTGTTAAAGGCTTCAGACTTTATGTCCGGTTTAAATCTATCCCACAGGAAAAACTAAACACTTTCACACACTTTTCCAGAAATGATCATCCACGCTATGCAATTGCACTATATACGTATAATAAATACAAAATAATACAAGAACAACATGTCAACCTACAAGAGACCAAATGGGAAAATAATTCACCGAATCCAGATATTTTCATATCAGAGGATTCGATGGAACTCCTAATTGTACCTATAAATCCTACTGATCCCTCAATATAAATATTAAAAAAATCTTTTGTAATCTTTCATGTATTTAAAATGACTGATTTTTGTATTTTTATATATAAATCATTATAAGAAAGAGTTGACATTTATTTTGAAAGACTGAAGAATTTAGGACTCTTTAGGGCTGGAGAATTATTATGAAATGACCTTTGCAAAAGCTCACAAATAAGAATTTTTTACCTTTTTACACAATTAGTTATTTACGATGTCGCTTAGTAGTATTTTTTTATTTATAATGCTTTTCATCTCCTTATAACTTATAACATCTTTTACATTTTAAAATTCTTTCCATCTCTCGTAAACACACCATAGGTAGTAAGGCTGTTTATTCCTTAGTCGGTTCCTTATTGCTAAGGATCATGACCCCTACTCCAATTTCCATGGTTGACACACTTCCCACTCCTAGGGTTCTGCGCTGCCTGGAGAGCCAAGGACACCGACGTATACTTGGTCACTCCAGTGCATTGGTGGCCTTCCGCTGCTTCTTCTGCCAAACGCTTTGACAGTGACTATGAGTTTCTGTAAGTTGGAGTCCTCAGATTTTCAAGCAACGTGTCCAAAGTACCTTAAAATAATTGAGAGCCTTTTGTGAATGCCTAGCTCTTCCAGAATGGACACATATTGCGCCTGGCTGTCTGTGGAATTCAGCACCACATTTTGAGGGCGTCCATCCGTTTTCTTTCACTATAAAGGTGAGCGTCCATCTGTTCGCGCCAGCCGCAACGCACGCACGGCATGCAACGGATTTTTCTATATCTTTATATGAATTAGTACAGCACTGCGTCCAATATCGACAAATACCGGCGGTCGGTACGGGCAACTGATTTTTCTTTATAAAGATATAGAAAAATCCGTTGTGCGTGCGCTGCGGCCGGCGCGGAAAGATGGACGTGTCCGTTTCTACACCGTGTATAAAAAGGCGGATAGAGATATTGAAATAAGGGTACCTAAATGTAGAAAACTCCAAACACCGTTAGCCCTAACCACAAAATTGTCCAAAGAATCGAAGCTAGAAGTCTTTTAATTTAATTGAATTCTTTAATTAATTTGTTTTATTTTTTTTTATTTTCAAAAAATAAACATTTTTATTTATTATTATTTATTTCAGTCCACAATGGAGTGCTTTTACGTGATTTATGGCAATGAAACACGAAACTTCCAGAAAAAGTAAACGGAATGTTGTAAAAATGAGATCCCTGACGCATATATGTGGTAAAACAATGTATGTAATGTAACGAGTAAGATTAAGCAAGCCGTATGAACGTATGAACGAAGAAACAAGTATAAGGAGAATATTGAAGTGAATTATTGAAGAAATCGGGGACACCCAAGATGTGTGTGCGTAAGTGCCACCAAAAGTTGATAGAATGCACTGTCATCGGCAACGAGTCTATTTGCCGAGTTTCAGCTCTGTCGAATGTCGGGCAGTGGGTTAATTTCCACTTCCATGATTGGCAACCAATCAAATATCAAATAGATGCATTTAAGAAGATTATTTTTTTTTATTATAACCAATAATTGTCAGCCTAAAACACTCATTTACATTGAAAAATCTTCCGAGAAAAGATACTTGCCGCCAACGGGACTTGAACCCGTGTCCTTCTGATTGCCGGTCGGATGCTCTGACCACTGAGCTATGACGGCTCATCTAATACCCGCCAAATAATTCAATATATACTGGTGTTTCATTCAACAATTACTGATTATTACATTTTTCCACCTGAAAACAACCAACTTTATTTTTGTGAGGGAGGTATTGCTAGTACTAAATTAGGGAGATTTAGTACTAACAATACCTCCCTATTGCTTATAATAATTGTTACCCTTTGTGCTATGCATAAAAATCTTGTCTTAAACGTTAGTTTATAAATTAAACATAATGATTAATTTTTTTTAGCCGCTCAACATGTAAACCTTGCACTTTTACTTGTTACTACACATACGAATATTTTTTGCAATTGTGTGCATTAATAATGGGTTGAGGTTTTAATTTTAATGCCAGTAGTAGTTTAAAAATATATGATTTGAATGCTCACATCATTAAATTCTTGCTAACTATTCACGCGTGGCTTAGTGATGAAACTCTATTTCAGAATGTATATAGATAGCCAAGCTATAAATTTTCATTGTTTACTTTAAGGCTCATTAACCAGCGGCCGAGAATGCAAATTTCCTCTTGCGATCGTACCCCTGCAACTGTACAGGGCGGTTGAGATGAAAAAGATTGGTTATTCTATGTACCAGCATTTTTAACTAATAACTCAATATCGATTTTATGTAATTCAAAATTTGCTTTAATACTACATGCTTAATGCTCCATTCAAGGTAACAATTAAAATGCTCATTCGCGTGATGATAAAATGATTTAAGTTGTGTACTTTTGTAATTATTTTTTTTATCATAAGTATTCATGTTTTTTTCGATTATGCATAAGCAAAATAAGTGTTTTAAAAAAATCAGAAATATTTTAGTTCGTAGAACCGTAAAAAAATGACAAAATCAAAGTATTTTTGTCGCAAAACACGTGCACGGTTTTTTTTTAAATTTTAGAAAATCGGAAAAGCTGGTCGGAGAATAGGTCGGGAATTTTTTTTAAAAACATTTGTTTATTTCATATACATAGGTATAATAAATTTGGAAAATGTTGATGTTGAGAAATTTATGATTTTTATGAAAAAAAAATGGATAATTGGAAAATGAGTCAGGAAATTTTTATAAAAGCTTTTAGAAATTTATATTCTTCATATTATTATTTAAAGTTTATTAACTTTTATGAGAATTTTTTTCTGAGAAAATCTGAAAATTGTTCGGAATTTTTTTTGGAAAATCAGAAATTGTTTGCAATGTGATATTTGGGAATTCTCGATGTCGGGAAATTTTAAGTTTTCTCTGAAAAAAGTTTTTTTCAAAAAATTGGAAGTTTAGAAAAATATTTATCTCTTTGATTTTATTATGCGATGTTTGGAAAATATTCAAGTTTTAAACATTTTAAGAAATTGTATTTAAGTTTTTGTAACTCAAAAGAAATTTTGTCAATTTTATGTTCGACGTTCTCTCATCTGGGATGCTGTTTGAAACTTCAACGGTTCTTTTCGAAAATAACAGCGTTCAAAAATGTTTCCGTTTACAACATTAAAAAATGTACAGTCCTTCAGACAATAATACTATCAGATTCCAGAAGATCTGCAGGGGTAATTCAATGGAATATTTTGTATTTTTCAAAAGTATACGATATTAGTAAAGTAAATAATTACAGTTTTATAATTTTCAATTTGGGAGGCGGGTAAGAGTACCGCCGTTCGCACCGTAAACCGTTTAATGGATAACCCCTGCCGTAGGTTACCCCAAGTAGTTCGCTACGTTTGGTATCTTAGCTGAGGTGCCCGAGTTCATGGGGATAGGTCTTGAGAGACTCGTTGAGGGAGACCTTTTTATTATTTATTTATTTTTATTTAGTAAGTACAAGATAACACATTATTTATAAAATGTTTTGAGTGTCCAACTAGGAGTATTCCCGTTTTAGAACAGTCAACAGTCACCTACCACACAGAATCCCTAAAGATGACACACTATACGGAGCTAGAGTAAAAAAATAGACATAATTGATTTCATAGGCTTTATGTAGCCCTTTTGACTGCTTAATTATTATTCGATAATTAGGAGCGGCCAAAGCGATATGCATGCGTGTGTGGAGGCAGTGGCGTAACTAGCATGGGTGTCACCCGGGGCTTATACAGTGGTGGCAGAATTTCAGATATAGGATATTTTCGCCTATAAAAAGACCGTCAGTCACAAAATTCTCCCCGTTTCGGGGCACTCCACGGAGAGCCATAGAGCTACGAAAATATAAATAACAGACCGTGTTCAATATTTTTGTGACAATTTGCTTCGTAATTTTTTTTCCACGGTCGGGTGACACCCCCGTCGGGTGTAGTGTCACCCCCTCCCCCCCATCGGGTGGCACCCGGGGATCCGGGGTGCACCGCCCCTCCCGCCCCCCCACGCTACGCCACTGTGTGGATGCAACCAATGAGTTGACGTCTTAAAATAATAAAAATGTTAATATCATGACATCTTATCCAAAAAAAAATTTATGGAGCTAAAAGAAAAACAAACAAAAAATAATACTTTCCGATACATTTATTCCACAGACGACTTAATAATAGTAGTGAACACACCATTAAATTAATTTGAAATATATGTTAACCAAATATTATAATAATTGATACAGACACGGTCTACATATGTAACTCTCTTGAGGAATTAGACCATTGGCCTATATTGTGATGAACGAAATATTCATTTTGATTCCTTGCACTGTCCACTTCCAGTTCCTTTAATAAAGTTCTCCTAGATGGATGTTGTGTATTCAACCATGTCAAATGGTTTTTTCAGTCGTTTATAAAAAAAGTAGAATTTTGGATGTCAATATTGGTGAGGATCGTCGTGAATGGTGGGTCCAATCTTCTTGACTTCAGCCTGGAATCCGTGGACATCATCAGCTATGAAGTTAACGACACGGACTGATCCATCCGGTTCCACGACCGAGTATTGTCCTGGAAAAAGGACAAGAAACCAGTCAACATTTTAGTAAATACTGCAGGATCTTATTGACATTCTTGAGGTACGCTCCAAAAGCATAAAACTTGATAGGTACATATATTTTTTTGACTTTTACTACTAGTGATAAGGTACTAAATAATCAATTATATATAGTTAATATGAATACCTCACAGGAGTCCAAACTCCTCCTGTTTGGAGCCAGTGAGACTATGGCACCCCCAATTGGGTTGTATTGCAAGGCTGAAGGTAGTGGGGACGAATAAGGTGGAAAAGTACCTGGCTATTCAGATCTGGTCACCAAACACGGCAAAAGGCTGGTGAAAGCTGAATGGTGGTCTTACACTACACTGAGAGTATGATACTGAAAGTATCTTCTACTCTGGAACGTTCCGCAAATATGGTAAATATTTTTAAAATTAATAAAATTGTGAAATAAAACAAATTAAGCAAATAAAATTTATTGCTTTTTCCGGGATTTGAACCCACGTCCACCGGATTGCTGGTCGAGAGCCTTACCTCTCGACCACAGAGGTTGTCAAATGTGATTCACGGCCGTGAGATTGTGTGTATCCAGTATCCAAACAATATTTTAGTAATTTAGTTTGAAACGAAAATATTTATTAAAATTTAATAATTAAGGAAGCACGAGTTATAAAACCACATTTGGACAAATAAACTATACATACTTTGCAACAAAACTCCATAACATGCTTCCCCAAGACATAAAACTAATAAAAAATCCTAATCAATACAAATCAAGAATAAAAATATGGCTGAAAAAGGTCAATGAAAAAACCCTAATGAAGACACTAAAAACGATAAAGAAGACAAATAAACTATATTTAAATAATTTTAGTCCGCTTCGGCGCAGAACACAGTGAGGAGGACAAAGAAATACAATATTTTATACTTAATTTCACCATTACATTTTGTATGTACAAATTTTATATAGTCGCTAAAATAAAATAAAAAAATAATAATAAAAAATTACAAAAAATAACAAAAAATACAAAAATAATAACGAAAGAGAAAAGTTCAAATCAAGAAGTACATGCTCACGAATTGTAATTGACTATTCATAAAAGTTTTATGAAAAAGTAAGTGAGGGTATTTTAAAATAATTTATATTACTTCAAAATTTTTTCGACATGTTGGCAAAGAAACATGAAAAATGTATGAGTTTAGTAATTTTTGTATTGAGAATTCGAACGACAAGAAGATTTTTTTAACAGGGCCATCAAATATATTTTCTAGAAGTTTAATTGTGGGAACAACTTTGTTGAATAAATTAATAATAACTGTAAATTAAAATAGGACCTAAAAGCAATCCTTGGGATATGCTTGAGGTTTTTTAACCACTTAGCATTAGTAAGGTTATAGTTATATACTCAAGTAAAATATTGTATTTTAAAGTGTCATTTGTTTTATAGTACCTTTTACGACATCTCCATCTCTGACTTCTTGTTGGGACTTCACATCGCCGGTGCGAGGGTCGGTTACTCCATAGTTGAAGGCATATTTAGGGTAATCCTGTAATTAAAAAATCATTCCGTGAACACGACATGTTTTAACCACAATACATCTATTTATGTCTTTAAAAACTTTTTTTTGACTTGACTGAGGATAAAACCTTCCTACCCAATGATCGCATCAACCACGCTACCAACCGGGTCAAATCCTGACTTGATAAGATCGAAATTTATTTCGTATTTTATGTGCTCCAACATAATCGAATTTCAGAGAAATGCGTATATGTCCGCGTGTGTATATGTTATTGCCACCAAAAGTTGATAGAATGCATTGTCATTAACAACTAGACTATCTGCCGAGTTTCAGCTCAATCGGAGGTCAGTAAGTGGGTTAATTTCCACTTTCAAGATCACACTTCATTCATACTCGTACATTCATTTTACCAAGAAAACAAAATCAGATAATAATAGTATATTTGTTACATTGGATTAACCCAACGACTCGAAAAAATATTTTAATTCCTTCAATAACTGACCTACGATTACAAAATTAAACAAACAGACAAAAAATAAATAGCTTTAACCGACCATGAAACTATCCAGACTCAAGAAACGGTGAACAAAAAATGATCAAAATAAGTGGCCTGAATTGAAGGCTGAACATAGTTCAGTTCTGCCGTGGTTAAATAATTCTAGCACACACTGTTCACCAAACTGAAAACTCCTATCTGGAGAAGACAGGACAAGCAGTGAATGATCAGCGAACCTTTAAAGTTACTAAAAATCACAAGCGTCTAAATTAGAGTAGGAGAATATATATATATATATATATATATTTTTTTAACTCCACTCAGGAAGCCCTGAGGGAAATTATTTTCCTCAGGGCCATCTGGGATGCTGTGTGGAGGGTTTTTTTGAGGAGAGGAAGGAATGAACATTAATCTTGAAGAGACCCATGTTGTAGGAAGGAGGAAACACAGAGGCCGGCAAATCATTCCACAGCCGGGCTGTTGAACACAAGAACGATTTGAAGAAACGACCCGTTCTCATGTGACAAATGTCAACCGTGTACAAATGTTGGGCACGCGTTTGGCGTGTTTCCCGACTATTCACCGGTACCGAAGGGATCGATGACGCTAGTTTTTTTTTTTTTTTTTTTTTTTTTTTTTTTAATTATTTATTAACCAAGAATAACATTACAATATATACAATATACCTACATATAAATATATATAAAAAAATTTGGTATATACCACCTCACTAGGCTGAGCCTGTTCTGAGGTGGCAGGAATTTAATTTAATTTTGATATCTTAATCTTGGAAGATAAAAAATATAATTTTAATTTAAATAGATAAATGGAATAAAAGAAAAAAAATATAAAGAAATTAAAAAAATATATGAGATAAATAGATGAAAATAGTTAAGGAGAAAAGAGAAAAAATACAGGCGTTGAGTGTTGTTTGATCAAGTTATCTGCACGCAGTATGCAATACCCTTGTTTACTACCCACGTATGAATTTTGCGTTTTAGATTTTTTGTCACTAGAATATCTTTTATATCTTTTTCAATTAAATTAAAACATTTTGGAGCCAAATTGTGATAATGTCTTTGTCCAAATGTAGTATTTCTCTTCGGAGTCATGTGTTGATGTCTATGTCTTGTGTCGTAATTGTGTTGTGCAGTATGATGGTTTAGTTTGTCTTTTTGGTAATGTATAGATATAATTTTGATGTACAGTTGGTGTATGTTCAATACAGCAAAGTCTTTAAATAACTGTATTGTCGAGAATCTAAAAGGTTTTTTAGTAATAACTTTAATTAAGGCCTTTTGCGCTTTGTCGAGAGGGTCCTTATTAGTCTTCGCAGCAGTTCCTCGGAGCATCTTCCATTGTAAGCGGTAGAACAAGGATAGAAGAAGGATAGCATGGAATCTATCTGAAACATCGACTAAATCTTCTCCCTACGTAGAAATTACCTTCACGCATGACTTTAAGGGTAAACTCAAAATAATTCACAATCTGCTCAATCATTATAAATATGGCATTAAACCTGTTAACGTTCAGTATCCTCTCCCCCCCACAGTTTGCTGGAGGGTGAGTATTTCCAAATTGTCAGCCAACCTTCAATAAGAGAAGGCACGAAAAAAGATTAACAATATTTTCATAGTTTCAATGTGCCATTTTCGTGAAAAATCACTTCAAGGGCGCTTTAAAAAGCATCTCACCTTCGTAATTTCGGTGACTGTTACGAATGCAGTTCCGCTAAGTTATTCCGGGCTGCTCTATGAAGGATAAATAATATCGTTGTGTGAGCCAACCTCAAATATGTAACATAGGGTTTGAAATGAAAAACGGTTGTTAGCTAAGTTATAAATGCGACAGATTCCCACTCCCACCCATGCAACGTGGGTTCAATAAAAAATAGTCCTTCAAAATTTTTTTCACCTATGATGTTCAAAATCTCCTTTTCTATTATGATTATACATATTTATAATATAAACAGATTTTAGGCACCAAGTTTTCTCTTTGCATATAAAATTATACCATATTATTTAAAATGATTCTATAAAATTGAAAACCGCCAAAAAGTTTCGATAAAGTGTTGAAACAAAATTTAAAAGGAAAAACCGCCAGTAAACGATTGTTAAACCTTTAGCTATGTTATTTTCTTTAAATCTGCAATCTAATTATTATTTTTAATTGATAAACTAACGTTTAGGACAAGATTTTTATGCATAGCACAAAGGGTAACAATTATTATAAGCAATAATTATCAGCCTTAAACACTCTACATTGAAAAAATCATCCGAGAAATATACATGCCCCCAACGGGACATGAACCCGTGTCTTTCTGATTGCCGGTCAGGTGCTCTTGGCATGCCCCGTTGGCGGCATGTATCTTTTCGTAGGTGAGTGTTTTAGGCTGATAATTATTGCTTATAATAATTGTTATACTTTTATCTGTTTTCAAAAACAGTATTTCATTTTGGGATGCGATCAAACACAGCGAACCTGTTTGAAATTGAGTGTCAATCCGGAATATTTAACGTCGCGAGGTGATATTTTTCGGCTAGGTCTACTTGACCGTAAGGGAATTAAAATAAAATAGCTTACATTTTGAACTCCCACGTGGTCGCCATAACCTTCGTATTCATATTCGTCATCGTCATCGTCATCATCATCGTCATCATCATCGTCATCGTCATCTTCGTCATCATCGTCGTCATCGTCATCATCTTCATCGCTCTGTCCTATTCCTCCATATCCCCCAGCATATCCGAGTCCCAAACCCGCTCCTGCGTAACCTGCTTCCAATCCGGCTCCAGCATAAGCCAACCCCAGTCCAGCGTCAGGGTACAGGACTGCGGCGTTCCCGGCCGCGTGGTAGCTCGCTCCGTCGTATCCCGTTCCGGCGTATGGATCACCGTGAGGTGAATCCTTGTACGCTGGTGACTCATATTCGTACCCTTGGTTCGGGTAGCCATATCCGTCGGGGTGGGTTATAAGGCTGCTTTGGGATATGACGGGGTGGGCGGAACATACTGCGAGGGTGGTAAGGCACAGGAAAAACTAGGAAAAAACAAACAAATAAAAATTGATAGTACAGCGTGGATTCAATTCCTCTGTTAGATAAGTCCTCCATCATTGTACAAGGTGGCGCAAAAGTCCTCACTCGATTTCCTAAGGCAGTAACTTTGTAACTTTACGCCACCTTTCAAACAACATCTTTCGCTTATAATGATAATATTGGAAGGTTTTCAAATATTGTCAAGTTATTCGTGGTCAAATCATATTATTCTCAAATATAAACTAAATAACGGTGGCCATCCAATTATTACCGATTACCTACGTTGTAGGAGGGAAGAAACACACAGGCCGGTAAATCATTCCACAGTCGAGCTGTGAAGTCGTAGAAACGACCATACGTCAAATTTCAAATGTTGGTCGAGCATTTAGCATGTTTCCCAACTATGCACCGGTGTCGGATGAATCAATGACGCTAGTTCCTTAGGAGCAACTTTCATTGAAACACCGGTAGAACAAGCATGACATTCCCAGTATTCCTAAGTAGTGCTCTAAATATTGAAATTCGTTTGTTAAGATACGGGAATCTATCAAATGGACCGCGCCCGTTTCTGCACAAAGAGTTTTTTCAAGTATTTTGGGACTCCAGGCTTAGAGTAGGCTGCCAAATTCAACACTGCGGCGATCTTGCGATTGGTTAAAATAAAATTCTTTCTCTTCCTCTTTAAAAACAATTAAAACGTTAAAGTACATAAACATACCTTAATAATCGCCATTTCTTAAATTAGTTGGAGCTGATGTGTCGAAACACGGTTGATCTTAAACTGATGACAAAGTTGACAATTGCTTCACTTTTATACAAAATCAATTATTATTGATTTCATTGATATATTTAGCGATTAAACTAGAAATCGTTGATCTGCCTCAGCGCTAAGGTTATCTGGCATTCCCAGTTGAGAAATAGTCCCAATGATTCAGTGCTGTGTAGTTCCTAGCCAACGAAGCGAAAGAAATTTCAAGATCAAGCTTCCGAAGGTTTTTCGGTTATGACCGGTTGTCAGTTCCGCTTGGAGAGACATCTTTGATCTAAGGATATTGCTTGCAGTTTTCAAACATTCATTATCGCTTGTGTTTGCCAGAGAACAGAACTGATTATCTGTAAACAGTAGATTATAATAGATGTTTTGTTTCACAGATTTCACGGGTATTTAGGCACAGCAGTGTAAAGTTTTAATAAGTAGGATGCAATAAGCAAAGTTTGGAAGCTAAAATAAGAGAACAATTTTAATCTATGTATCATCCTCTGTTTTCGATTCGATTCGACCAATCAGCATTTTGGATTTTGGATATTTGAAAGGTCACCATTATACGTCAATTCTAGGTCCGTTTCAGCTTTTGAACAAATTGTGATTAGCAGAAAAGCGCTATGCTATGTTATGCGGATCCCTGTTTAATCCCATATTGTATTGCAAGACCTTCCAAATGACAAGCAAACTGAATGGCGCTGGTAAGCCACTTTAGTAGGAGCGACGACTACATTAAACCTGTAATGATAGGTCTCCCAAAAATCATACACATCTTTTTTATTTGAATTTCTGTGAACACTCCAATGTGATATTTAAAATTTATTGAAGTGAAAGCTTCTTTAGCACCGTCGTGATTTGAAACTCGATGAAACGAAAAATAGCGACACTAAAAAGAGACAAACACATACATCTATAGGATTTAGAATAATCGGTCTTCTCTTTGTGTAGTGCTTCGTAGCCTCCCCACTCATGTCTTCTTTAGTTTTTTGGAGGTTTCACTTCTACCACATGTGACTTGCACATTATTTCATTGAAATTTCTTCTAATTCCTGTGTCTTCTCTTACCGAATGTATAACATGTTTAACTCATAATAAATATATAACATTAGGTCAATCACCTGCAGACTGTAGCCCAATAGAATTTCGCGAAACTGCACTCGAGTCACGTAGACATCGAAGCCATGAAGTGTCCCGTTAACCTGTGTTACATCTTCCGTCAATGTTTTCCCGAAATATCAGTTTTGTAATAATAAAGTCCTGGATTCAATTCCTAAATAAGACCGAATCTTTTTCTGATCTTTCTCATTCAAATTTTCGACTGAGAGTCGCTAATATTGTCTTCAATGAATCAATGATTAAATATAGCAATTTGAGGTTTTACTCATTATACTCATTAAGTTATTACCAAAAAAATATGTACATAGACTTCATGACTTCACTTTCATGTGCGACATCTGTAATCTTGTGGAAAAGTCAATAGATGTCGCACATGAAAATAAAAATGGATTTAAGTATTCATCAAAGACACTTAATAGATTGCATTTAGTTTGGGAAGAATTTTGCAATCATACCTAAAGATAGCAACTATTTATTTATTTATTTTTTATTTTATTTCATAAAATTTTTATTAGGTACAGATATTTGTTTTTTTTTGGCTACCACACTAGGCTAATGCCCGTGTTGTGGTATTCGTACATTTAATATTTTAAATGGGATTTAATAATCACTATTTTATTAAAACAGATGATTAAATATACTAAATAAAAATTAAGAAATACTTAAAATCGTATTTTAAAGAAAAATAGAAATAAAAATGAAAATTCAAATTTTATTAACAGCCTTTTTTTATTATATATATAATCTTTATATATAATAAAGATTAACAGCCTTACTAAAAAAAAACCGCAGCACGACCGATAACCTGTTTTGCTGCCGCAACATGAATAAAACAAAAATACACTAAAACACGAAATATCACAATTAAGATTTGTTCTTAAAATGTGTTTTAAATCAGGCAACAATGTAATTTTTTTATAGTGTAAGTACCAAATTGTTTATTTTTCTTCATAACCGCTAGGTGGCGGGGCCTGCGCATTCGTTGTTCGCGCTCATAAATGAACTTTCGCGCTGAACCGGCAAAAAAAAAAATGCGCTTCGTGGATGTGTGTGTAATATTACTTAAATGTGATGGTAATTTCTATTAAAATGACTAATTCACCCTTATATTTATAAAATTGATATATTTAACGTGTTTTGTGGTTTTTCATAAGTTTTAGTCAAGTTATAATAACAATAATCGTACTTTGAAAATTAAAATGTCAAAAACTATTTTATATGAAAATTTCATAAAAGTGGTGTTTTTTTTAAATATTAATATCTAAAACATGTGTTTCTAAACGTATCAAAGAAATGAATGTCTTTTGAGATGCAAGAAATCTGTTATAAAGCCGGTTTTATTTTTAGGTTAGTTTTTTGGCAATAAAAAAAACTTTGAAATTTTTTATTGTATGCACGAGGAAAAAGTGAGGTGACAGTTTCGTTCCAAATTCATTATATACAAGGACTGTATTTTTTAAATTTTGTTTTTTTTTATAAATTTCTCTACGCTTTCACCAAAAATGTTTAGCTAAGAAATTTTTTTCCGCGTTTGAATCTTAAAATATGGCAGTTTTTTTAAAACTAAAGTATATATCAAATACACAAATCTATAAGCTAATTTTATCTAGTTTTAATAAATGGTATTTGTTTTTACGACACCTTCAAAAATTAAAAAAAATATATATAGAACATTCAAAATACTTTGGAAAAATTCCAAATTTCGTTCAGACATCATTAATAAAACAGAGATAAACTACGCTCTCAGGCTGTGCAAACAATGTGTATTTTTTTCCATGAACAATTTTTAATTAGTAATGTTTTCACATCCGCGGCCGTTTGTCAATAGGCCACTTGCATCACATTTAAAGAAAAAAAAATCTGGTCTAGACAAATATTCAAAGACATTCTGTATTTTTTTAATCGTATTTTTGAAACCCTGGAGATTTTTTGAACATTTCAATCCGAAAAATCAGACCATATTTTATAAACCGGAAACACGGGACATAATTTTATAGGTGCGAAAAAACGATAATTACAAAGCCGAAAATCATTTAAAAAAAAGAACGTTTTCCACACGAATGGCACAGGAGAATAACGAGGCATACCAAAATATTAGATCTCATAAATATTTTTTTCCTTCATCCATCTTATTGATCATAAATCATTAAAATGTAAAACGTAAATATTACTAAATCCAATGTAATATACTAGTACTTGTAAATTATAATAATAATAAGAATATTATAAAATTTGATTTTGTTAAAATCAGCACCATAACCATTATACCTCTAAAACACGTACCGACTTCTAAAATGTACGGGGCTCTCTTCAGAACATCTGTCAAAAAGTCAAACCAAATAATAAGTTCGCAGAGAACAAACAATAAATTTAGTGAACGAATTAAAAAAAATCGCCTGAAATCAAAGTGATGCCATATAAAAAAATAAATCAGTGTGAAATTTTACAAAATTAATAGGAACATTTTCGGAGACGGGACATTTTCATGTAGTGACGTCACGAGCCCAAATATTGGATTTATTTATTTTAAAAAAATAAAAAAATGTACATTTCTAAAAAAATTACTAACATTTTCGCAATCTTAATAAAAATATCTATCCACACGATTTTTCAGTGACACGTCAGTACTAACCATTCAATAATACCAACTTTACAGTGTGTTTTAACGAGACATTTAAAAATGCGCTTTTTAATATTTTTTTAAGAACTCTACGTTTAATATTAAGAAATAAAACTTATATATTCAGAATCAGCGTTCATTGGTCTGTATGAACATATTTTTTTAAAGCCATAATATTTTTCACTGGAGTTCCTTATTATAAGATGGACAATATCAATTAACCTAACCTAACAGTATCTCGCTAGTCATAAGCAAGTGAAATACATATTTATAAAATTGATTAACAAATTCAAAACATATGTCTTTCGGCCAATTGCTGTTCGAAAACTTAGTCTTTTGTAAAACTGAAATTCTAACAATTGATTTCAAAAAATTGAATCGAAAAACATGTCTGCTCCTAAACTACTTGGCCGAAACTATCACCAATCTTTTCAGTACTTCAGGGAGTCGAGATATTTGATTTTTCCAGCAATGGGTCGATAACAGACATAACAGAACTGACTTTGATATTCTTTTGTTTTCAGCCAATGTAAACTGCTTTAATTCATCTGTCATTCTAAAGCAGGGGCGTAAAACTTGGCTTTAACCTTGAAACTGACAGGAGTGAACCAAATTCTTATAGATAAAGCTGAATTTTATTATAGATAGGTCTAACTTTAAACGTCAAATTGCGTCATGCGATTATCAAACGAATTTGAATTTGTGTTGTTGACATCGCCATGGGCATATTTCATTTAAAAATCGTTTACAGGAATTCCAGAGGTGGAAAAATGTTTCAAATGTGTCCGCAATTGATCCAGAAATCAGGTAATTACATGAGACATTAACATTCAGCTTAATTTATCTGTAAATCTATTTGAGGTTAAATGACATATTGATAAAATATTCTTTCAATTTTACTATAAGTATAATTGTAATACGTACGCCTCGTACGTCATACATATGTCTGTTAATGTTATATTATCGTTAACACAAGCTTATGGGTCCGAGTGGTTAATGTTTCACAAATATTGTTTCAGAAAATGTTCCAGACTTTGAATGATTTTGGAGCTTTACGTTAGGAACACCTTATAACATTGTTTGGCAGACCATAACACCGTTAATGGCAGGTAAAATTAATAATGCTACTAATTTATATGTTCATATGAACAGAAGTGAGAATACTTTTCCCTTGTGATAAACAAAGTATGTCATCACAAGGGAAAAATACTGTATATTCTGTTCACAAACTTTGTTTAATGTGATATATTTTTTCAGAACACATGATGCGGTTTTTACCGTGAGATGGCTGAAATGGGTCCCCGATGAAGGTATAGGTACTCTGTTTAATTTCGGTTGAAAGGAAATTTAGAATATGTAGATTTTTTTATTTCATTCTACAAAAACTGTACGGTGACTGCTGGAAAGGAAAAATGGATAAAACGCTATATAGATGTGACATTAAAGATGAACGTATATAAACAAACAATACAGCTATTGTTTATGTTGATCTTTAATGTCACAGCTGTATGACGCTTTAGCCATGTTTCCTTTCCATTCCTTTGTCGATATTCTTTTTCAATTCATCGAATTCACTGAACCAGTGTTTTTATGTGCTATTATCGATTGTCTTTCTGAAAATAAAAATAATTTAAACATGTACCCCCGAGTTATCATTTTTCAAGCAGAAAAATGTAAATTCGTCGTAGAAAACCAATCATTATTTGAAAATGTTTTCCTTTTATAAGGAGTTCATATTTCAAGTATTTTAGGTTTTTTACTAACGCTTGAATTTTTGATTTCCTCAGGATAACAGGTTTCCATCTGACAAAGCTCCTTGCTGAGGAAATGAGCTTTAAAAATTATGTAAAGCTCATTCCCCCAGGCTTTGTCAGATGGAAGGTTGTTTTCTTGGGGAAACAAACATTTTTCTGCTTTCAAGCATTTTTATTTTTAAATAATTTATTTGGCTAATGAATTAATAAAGTAGGTCCAATGCGATTATATTGTCTATGGTGGCAAATGGCCTTGAACTTCCTCTATGTTATTAAGACAATAGTCTTTGGTGGACCATTTTATTTTTGGTTAAGTTGGTGACAGTGATGACGAAATTTCTAGTATGGAGAAGGCCCGAAGATATCGATCTAGGGATTGGTTTATTTATGTTCTAAAGTCTTCAGTTCAGTTGACGTATTCTCATGGATTGTGTGAAAGGGGATGGACAATCAAAAGAGATGAGGTTGAGGTATATTTTACCATTGCGTTTATTATTCAGAGATAATATATATACTTTTTTAATTCGTTATTAAAATATAGCATGCATTAGTTGTTAAAATAAAATAATATTATACAAATGAAGAAAAAAAAACAAAATTATACGAAGTTTAAAAAAGTTATAGCTAACTACATAAAATAGAATAATAAATATGTAATTAAAGCTTAAAACAAAGAAAGAAAGCTTAAAAAATTTAAAGGCGGAGAGTAGCAAAAGGTATTAACTTAATAATAATAATGAGAGAGTAAAGGAAAGTTAGTTAGATCAACAAAATATATGATAAAATATGTACATAAGATGAGGTAAAAAAATATATAATATTTACAAATATGTACATTCAAAGCCAGGTCACATTATGTTCGATTTGTTTGTTTTTATAAATAAAGCCTTATTTAGAATAATTCTTGGTCTAGTAGTGTTTGTAGTGGGGAGAGGAGTGGACAGTTGGTCCGATCTTCTTGACCTGAGCATTGAATCCATGGACATCATCAGCATGGTAGTCTACCACGCGGACAGAACCGTCGGCTTCCACCAATGAGTATTGTCCTGGAAAAATGAGACACAATGTTAGATGTATGTTCATACTAAAACAAACATTATTTAGGATAGGTCCTGAAGCGGTTCCTTTGGGCACTCCTGTGATAAATTGAAGTGATTGTATGAATTTTGATTTATTGGCCTTAAAAAAGTGCAAAAGGCATTTGATTTTTGTATTAATTAATAAATAATAGTTTTAGGATATATACATTATCATCCTTGATGTTCACCGAAACATTGTTGTTAGGTAGTTTCTTATTAAATTAATATATTTTATATATTTAGAACAGAATAAAATAGAGTCCTTGGGATGATTCCGAGCTTCAGGCAGAACACTATGAAGCATCTTAATAAGAAAATTATTGAAGTACTTGGCCCTGAAAACAACTTGTATTTTAGAAATAGATTATTTATTTAGTAATTAGATTGAATGAAATTCTTCAGAAACCCCGGAAAGTTAAATTGAACAGACTTCGTGAGTTTGCATCGACAGCAACGCCTTTGGTTGTGTTTTTTAAATCTTTTTTGGCATAGAAGATTTTTATATTGGTGATATTTATGATGCATTTATTTGTATACAGTAAATGGAGAACAATGTGATACGAAAAATTAGACAAAAATTAAGGCTTAAATTGAGTCTATAAAAGAAATCATTGAAGGAGAAGGTAACCCTAATAATCTAAACGAACGTATGAAAGAGACCAAGACACAGAAAAATGAAAAAGATAATATATTAAATGAGAAAACACACTATGTAATTTTTAGTGTAATCTTCTCATATCAATGATATATATAAAATCGATGGAAATAACCTTTAAAAGTTATATAAAGAGAGATGTTCTTATAAAAATAAAAAAAAATAAAAAAATAATTACAAATAAATAAATAAATTAGCTAATGAAATAATTAAAAACACTTTGTTTTTACCACAGTAAACTTTATTTAAAAGTCAACATGTTTCAAGAACGATGTTCTCTTCATCAGGACATAAAATGTACTAAATACTAAATGATCAAACATAGAACGGCGTGGGTAGAAATGGAAGTAGTGGGGGAGGAGAAAGGTGGAAAGGGGAGGTGCTTAGAAGATCAACAAGGGGGAGGGGGGGGGGGGGGGTGGAAAGGGGGTGCTTAGAAGAACAAAGACAAAAAATTACAATGGAAATATGTTTAAGATAGGGTTACTCACAAAATTAATTTGATTGTTAATAATATTTAAATTTCTATTGACATTTTTCCTAATTTCTAATATTTCTAAAAGATCTAAGTGAAAACCACTAACGTTAGTATGTAAAATTTTAAAACCAGTATTTATATCAAATGAATGCTTAAATTCAATTAAATGGTTAGCAAATTCCGAATAATTATTGCTATTTAGACATCTCAAATGTTCCTTAATCCTCGTTTCAAAATTTCTGCAAGTTTTACCTACGTAAAAATGATTGCAGTCATTACAATTCAATTGGTAAACTCCAGATTTTTTCATTTTTTGGTCTTTGTCCTTGTTATTTAAAATATAATTTTTTAATTTATTATTCGTATAAAAAGCAGGCTGTATTGTATTAGGAATTTTTTTCATGATTAAATTGGAGGTTTGATGATTTACAAACAATATTTTTCTCCATTGTTTTTTAATATTATCAGTAAGCAATGGGTAAATGTAGGACAAATGAAATTTTTTCTTATATTTTTTGTTTAATAAATCGTCTATTAATTTGGAGTTATAACCATTATTAGAAGCAATTATTTTAATGGTGTTAAGTTCTGCTTTGAAATTATTTGGGGATAATGGGATATTAATTAATCTATTGATCAAATAATGGAAAGCTAAGAGTTTTTGTGAAAATGGATGGTTAGATGAGTTGTGTATAATTATATCAGCGTATGTTTCTTTTCGAAAAATATTAAATTCAATCTTATTATTAATTATAGTTAGGTTTAAATCTAAGAAATTTATGCTACAATTAATTCCTATTTCTAATGTAAATTTAATGTTTTTGTGAATTTTGTTCAAAAAATTAAGGAACATTTGAAGTTGTCTTTTGGTACCGGTCCATATAACTAAAATATCATCTACGTAACGTTTGTAAAAATACACATATTTTAGTAATAAGGCAGAACTATTAAAGATTTTATTTTCTAAATGATTTAAAAATATATCTAAATTTGAAGAAATAAATTAGCGTTATTGGTATTGTATTGGCATTAAAAATCTATATTTAAAGAATATTTTCGTATCGCCGTATAAGTTGGGAATTGCTGCATATTACTGGGCATAAGCACAGAGATTTATTTTGAAATTGAAGAGTCGCAAGAGTTCACAACTATGTATAGAATAAAATAATGATTATTATATTATACCTTTAACAACTCCTCCATCTCTAACTTCGTGTTGGGACTTGACGTCTCCTGTGTTGGGGTCGTTTACTCCGTAGTTGTAAGAGTATCCAGGGGAAGAGTGCTAAAACAATGACCGATAATTATGTTGTAATCAAAATCAGCAAAATGTAAGAATATTTAAAGTATTTTTAGAACTATCTAAAGTATGTCTACTGTGTCCTTGTCGAAATATACGACCTTCATGTAAAATAATTGCTTACATGATACTGTCCTCCATAGCTTCCGTGGTTGCCATATCCGTTTCCTAGAACTCCATAAGACACCGAATGTCCCTGGCCGCCATACCCTAGACCAGAGTATCCTTGACTGCCATATCCAAGGTTGGAGTGTCCCAGATTGTTATATCCAAGATTGGAATATCCCAGTTTGTTATATCCAGGAATGGAATGCACCACATTGTTGCTATATCCAGACTGTCCCAGACTGCCGTGACCATATCCCAGATTGGAATGTCCTAAACCAGCATATCCCAGGTTGCTGCTGTATCCCAATCCGCCATATCCCAAGCTGTTATAGTCTCCACTGTATCCGTGGTCAGCATATCCATCGTAAACGTTGCTGGAATATCCCAATCCGCCATATCCCAGACTGTCATGTCCATAGGCACCCAATCCCACGCTGTTGTATCCCAGATCGTGGTTAATGACTGGAGCGTATGCCAGATGGCTCAAGGGTTTGATGGAAACGGGATTGTGGATGAGGGAGTTATATCCATGGTTTGCACCATATCCGTAGGCTGAGCCGTATGTCTTGCCGAAGCTTTGAACTAAGTTGCTGTGAGATGTGGCTGGATTTCCGCTGGTTAATGCCGCTAAGGCAGTCATGCAGAGGGCGACCTGAACAAGGGGACAAAACAAATTAGTTCTCATAATGAATTAAGGCGTTATTGATAATACGGATGGAACTCATTGAGGGAGCAGCAGGAATCGAATAGTATTAATAGGCTTGCATGTGCATGTTTGAATTTCAGAATTAAATTTTTGAATTTAGAGTGCATGTCTGACGCCACGCCAAACGCGCCGCGCTACAAATAACATCCGTCCACGTGGAATTTCAAACAAAGCTACCCTTGTAATTCGGTTTCGAATTCAAGAATTCGTCACAAGGTGTTGCCACTTCCATCAGCAGGTCGGATGGGAACGTGTCCCCCTAAGTATAACTGCTACGAATTTGTGAATATGTAGTATCTCTCCGGATATGGAAAGATTGACGATAATACATAGTTGTATCAAGCGGCTATATATTACATATGACGTCATTGCCTGTCTCGGTTGCTTTGTCCCGGTGACTAGTTACACTAGATGATAGTGGATCCGAGGAATTTTTTTTGCATTAATCCACGCAGCAAGCCCTGAGTAAAGTAATTTCTTATGTCATATTTGGGGATACTGTGCGGAGAGTATTTTAGTTGAAAAGAAGGATTGGGTCTTGAAGAGACCCATGTTGTCGGAAAGAGTAGTCGTAGAGACGACCCGTTCTCTTGTGACAAATGTCAACCGTATACACGATTAACATGTGCACACGAATACACACGATATACGAATAAATTCTAATTTGAATATAACGCGTGCAGTTTTCTCTTTCTAACACCGTTTAGATCATATTTCTCACGATGACATTAAAGGAGATACAACGATTTACATGAGACCAAAGTGAACCGGGAAAAATTTGATCACGTGTGTTTAAACGGGTAAAAAGCTTTTAGATTTTTGTCACTTGTAATCTTGTTTTATTTATTAAACGTTATATTTTATTAGATTGTCCACTGTTACTGATGTTATATAAACAAAAACTTTTACGAACCTTAAAGAACGCCATGTTTTAGTGAACTTGGAAGCAGCTAATAATTCCAAACACTGCTGAGGGAAGAACTGATATTATTTGAATGTCCACTTGGCCTTTTATACAAAAAAAACACAAAGACGTTTGTACAATAATCACATTATTTTCAACAAAAGTTGCGTATTACAATTATTATTAATATGATAAAATAAGTACGTAAATCAGCAGAGCATGTCCAAATTCAAGATCACGACTCCCAATAATGTGTGTTAATGTTTTTTAAATAATTAGCAAGGTATTTACACATTCCCAATGGCGCAGAAATGTGTACATGGTGAATTGGATGCGTGAATTTGTTCTACTTCTGCGTTGTAACATTATGCAGGAATAATTTAGCTGGTCCGGAAAAAGATAACATACATTACCAAATTAAATATACCTGCATACATTATGTATGAAGTTTTACATAATATTGTATTAGGTCTACTCTGGAATGTCTGACGGAATTTCTTGATTTTTTGTGGTTAAACGGTGTTTTAAATTTTATAACTATGTTTTTAACAAAGTTCTTCTAAATAAACTTTAGCTGTCTCTGAACTATATACATACCTACCTTTGCGCCCATTCATAACCTATTGATTAAATTTCTCTAGATAAAGGAGTACCTATAGCTACTACCCGCGGCTCTAAAGCGTCGATAACACAGGGCTAGTTTACAAGCTACTATCTGGGAAATTCACTATCTGTTAGTAAACTCGCCCAGTGTCATCGTGTCACTTGCTAACTAGCAGATTGTTGACAATCTACGAAAAAAGGTCGTCAACTTTACTCGCCTACACGCTTGCTCCGCGTGCTCGTGATTGGTTTATTTACGTTTCCAAGATGGCTTCCGATAAACAGCTGATTTCGACTGTCAGAAATCTGAAGAATTAGTTCACGCAGGCGTCGTTATTCTTGTTACTGGCGCTAAAAGCGACCTCAGTTTCCTACGCTTCTGAGCGAGTGGACGGTTTTGTGTGTCATCATGACAATCTCACTAGCCGATTTACCCGCTTTTAAAACTTAGTAGATAGTAGCTTGCAACTCGCCGTGTGTCATCGAGGCTTGACCTACGGACTTTCTTTTGGGTATGCTAGGAATGAACCATCTACCGGTCAAGAGATGTACGCATTGCTACACATTTCTTCAGAATGATTCGCGGATGGTTTGAAAACTCGGCTATCATTAAGAGCATTCATTTCTATGTTCCCAATAGTTATCTCCGTCACCCACACCATAGACCAACCATACTCAACCTGCGGCCCGCCAAGCTTTTGTGTGCGGCCCTAAACCCTTTATTAATAGGAACTTGATTTTTAAAAATCGATTATTCTAAATTTCGTATATTTATTTTGAGATTCGTTTCAACTTTGACGCACAGATAGTGACATCCGAAAAGGATTGTCATTATGGTTCACATGATCTGGCATAAGAGTGAGATACGTTTTTTAGATTTTCACGGCCAAAAGTATTTTCGTTATTTGTTTTTGGGGTGATATGTCGTGTTGCGCTACCCCCTTCTTTATCCAACGTTTCGGACAGCGTTACAGTGTGTAAGAGTGTTGCTTTGCACACGCTAGATTTATTAAAAAAAATATATATATTTGACACACAAGTACGCGCGCAAATAATTTATAAATAAAAGTGCCACTTCTAGCATAATAAGCCATAACTATAACTAACCAGTTTTTATGTATTATAATACATAAAAACTGGTTAGTGTCACTGGTTAGTCAGGTACCTATTTGCAAAAATTTTAACAGCATATTTTGCTGTCGCATATAAGGTATTATTGGGAGCGTTTTCAAAATGCAATAGAAAATGTCCGAGTCCGACGAAAAGACAGTGTTTCAAGACAAATTGGGAAGAAGAATATTTCTTTGTTGGAGGTGAGAGAGGGGGGGGGGGAGGGGGGGGGGGGGTTGATGCGTATTATGTGGCCCTAATTATCTTACCAATCGGGAGAGCAATCTTACTTTTGTACAGAATCAATTCGGATATCCACATATCAGTCATATCAGTCAATATGAATGCTAGTATAGTTGATATAAATATATACTGCTTATGTTTAATGTTTACATTTCATAGAGCACTTTTCCGATGGCTTCATCTATCAGAGATGGCTTCGAAAGTCGTTTCTGACTTAATTTAAAACATTTTTTTCTAAATTTATTTATTATTTTTATTCGTTTATGAACGATTGCAAAGCATGTGAACAAACAAAATATTATGGTATAGAATTAGCATAACGATGATTTTTCTTAGTCCTCCTTACTTTTTGAGGTGTGCTGAGGCGACCTAAATTTATTTATTTCCATGCGAGTTCTGTGTCTAAAAGCCAAGATATGTACTTTCTTCCAGGCTATCAAAATGTATGCCTTGCTGAAACAGTTAACTGAAGGCAATCACATTTACTTCATTGCTGGAAACATTGCCAATATCAATCAGTTGTTAATTTATGCAGTGCTAATTAATAACACGTACTGCCGAAAAATCACAATTAGTTATTCGGTATATAAAGCCGAATTAACTAATACGTTTTATCAGTTGAGTGCCAGACCACAGCGAACAATTATATCACATTATAATAATTATATTAATATGGCGTTTATTAAGGTAAAAATCATACCATACTACGCCACAGAAAAGAAAGAACATAAAACACCTTAATATCATCATAAAAACATTAGCTATTGCCCCCCGCTCGCATAGTATTAGGGGGGTTTCCACTCCGCCTCTTCTACCTTCCCTATCCCCACTCCACTCCCCCCTCCCCCTTCCCCACCCCTTCCCCACTCTTCCTCCCTCCCCCCTCCCCACCCCCCCCCCCTCTTAGCCCCTCCCCCCACTCACCTCCCTCTCCATACCCGTTATATTAATTTTTCAAACAGCTCGCGTGCCACGTATTGCAATTTTTTTAATACAATTTTCATAATGCCAGAGCTCTGAGCTATAGCCTAAAAGTTATTCTGATGTATGAGCTATATTATTGTAAAGTTTCATTAATATCCATTCAGTAGTTTTTGCGTGAAAGAGTAACAAACATACATACATCCTTACATCCATACAAACTTTCGCCTTTATAATATTAGTAGGATAGAAAACGCGTTATTCAATAGTTCTACATAATCTCAAATCCTGAAAATTGCCAAACGAATTTCTAACATTTATTATGTGTTGAAAAAATAATTTCGGGACGGTTGTCTCTTGTATGCATAGTTACCAAAAGTTAATCAAATAACATTAACCGCTGATTGGAGTAATCAGGTTTTTCATTCAGAATATATTTATGTACCACCAAAGCAAATGTTTGGGAAAGTCTTAGATATTCATCATAATTTCTATTCTTGAAAAATTCATTATATTCTATGATTTTCCAGATGTCAGTGTGCTTAGTGGCGTTGTCCGCTATGTGCAGCGGAAATCCTGCCACCTCTTACAGCAACATAGTCCGAGATGATGGACATGGGGGAGGCTACGGTGGTCAAAGTTACGGAGGACTGGGATATGACGGACTTAGCCACGGTTATGGAAGTGGTCTGAGCTACGGACTCCAAAACTACGGCGGTCTCAGTCATGGAGGTCTGGGATACGGCGGGCTTAGTCACGGAATTCAAAGCTACAATGGTCTCAGCCATGGAAATCTTGGTTATAGCAGCGGTCTTAGTCACGGATATGGCGGACTCAGTCACGGAAGCCTTGGTTATGGCGGTCTTGGTTACAGCAGCCAAAGCTATGGCGGTCTGGGCCATGGAAATCTCGGATATAGCAGCGGACTGTCTTATGCTGGACAAAGTCATGGTGTGGGATACAACACCCTGGACTATGGAGGTCTGGGATACAGTGGAGGACTTGGTTACGGATCAGCTCATCATGGACATCAGCAAGACTATCATCACGTGAGTAGTTCAAATAAATCGACCGACGTTTCCAATTATTGATTTTACGTAAAACTTTTCACTAATTCTAACGTGTTTTCTATGTTTCTAGGCTCGCCCATCTTACGCGTTCGACTACGGAGTAAAGGATCACAATACAGGAGACATTAAGTCACAAAAAGAAGTTAGAGATGGTGGTGTTGTCAAGGGTAAATGCGTCTTAATTATATTTTCTGATCTCTTAGAAATGTCTTCGTAAAAGAACACCTAATACAAGTTTTGATTGATAACAATTACACCTATCTAAAGCGCAAGGATTCATTTTGGGTCTTGCTTTGAAAATATTTTGTTTTAACAACCAACATTGTACGTTTTGCTTCCAGGCCAGTACTCGCTAGTGGAACCCGACGGTTCGATCCGCGTGGTAGACTATAAAGCTGATGATGTCCATGGTTTCCAGGCTCAGGTCAAGAAGATTGGCCCCACTGTCCACCGTCAACCCCATTACCACCACTAGATGTTCACAACCTATTACTCTGGCTATTTGACCGACTCTTTCTCTACTTGTGATCTACCAATACCGCATGTATGAATTGTAAAAATGTAATTTATATTATTTAATAAATACTAAATGGCAAAACAATATTTGTTTTTGAGTTGGTAGATTGTGGGTTGATGAGCACTAGGAATTTCACATTCACTTGCAGAAGACATGAACCATGTGATCATAGGATATAATTTGAGAGTTTCGCGGCCAAAAGCCTTGTCGTGATTTATTTTTGGGTTATAACCTAGCCAACATATCATTCCTTAGCCAACATGGCATAATAACCCAAAAATAAATCACGATAAATATGATTATGTATATATTACTGTCCTGTGGTGTGCCACGATTTCAGCAGATTGCAAGATAATTTTGTACTTCGGATGTGTTATTATACGATATACACTGTGGACATAATTCTATACTATGGACGAGTTATATATATTGAAGGTTTTGACGGCCTCCGTGTGATCGACGAGTGAGGCTCTCGACTAGCAATCCGAAAGTTGCAAAAATTGTATTTGATCCATTTGTGTTTATTAACTTCTTCTTCTTTGTGTGCGGTATCAGGTCCCCCCGACGTTGGCAATCACTCTTGAAAATGTCTCTCTGTCTTGCGCTGTCCGGAATAGCTCCTCCACACTTCTAATGCCGGTCCACTCTCGTATATTTCGCAGCCAAGACATTTGTCTCCTACCAGGCCCTCGGCGACCCTTTATCTTGCCTTTCAATATTAAATGGAGCAAGTGATACTTCTCCCCTCGAAGTATATGACCGAGTTATGAAATTTTCATGATTTTTATTAATGTAAGCAGTTCTCTATCTGCTCTAGCCCGCCTGAGAATTTCTGTGTTGGTGATCATGTCGGTCCATGGGACCTTGAGCATTCTCCGGTGAAGCCCTGTAGACGTAGAGGTCAAAGGATCTCCCCAAACTGCCTCTCCCGATATGGCCCGCCACGCAGCTGGTGGGCATGCGTATCCACCGCCAAGACCTGAACATACCTCACCTGATGAATCCGGGCACCCCTGCCAAGTCAACAAACATGGCGAACCACTTTTGGTGGCATATGGGAGAGATGTTGGTTATTCAGTTCTCGGACGGCGGTACCCATACCCGCCTCCCAAATTGAAATAATGATAATAGAAAGTTCCTTATTTAAACGGTGTTATGAACTCGTGGGGTCTTTTAAAAAAGACCGCTCCCTTTCGAATATTCCATGTTGAACATCGAAAAAGTAGTTTGTTTCACTTCATTTGTCATGTCCTCCTCGAACATTCCCGACTTAGAACGAATGAGAACTATGATTAAATAGTCTTGCAATGGGAAAATGCTTGGCAGCTGACCAAAAAGGATACATTTAAAACAAATGGGCTTTAGGAAAGAGGGACGACTAAAATAATAATTGTTCACATTATCGCTAATCTACGTGGCAAAACCAAACACGGCTTAGCCATTTCAAGTTTACGTTTCAATTCTGAATTATTGTGGTCTTATACCAGGGCGACACCGAGAGTTTTTACGAGTAGATTCTACGAATCGAAAAAAATACTATATTCTCTGATAGGTGATTGAGGTCTTTGTTAGTTTTCAGTTTTGATTGACTGAGATGTTTTATTATCTGAAGTTATTATTTGTTCTTTAATCACTAATTTATTAATAAATTTAATGCTAATTGGATGAATACCGTTTATTAAAACTAGATAAAATTACCTTTTAGATTTGTGTATTTGAAATACACTTTAGTTTCAAAAAACTGCCATATTTTAAGATTCAAACGCGAAAAAAATGGATTTTTTTTTTAACAAAACATTTTTGATGAAAGTGTAGAGAAATTTATAAAAAAACAAAATTTAAAAAATACAGTCCTTTTATGTAATGAATTTGAAACGAAACTGTCACCTCACTTTTTCCTCGTGCATACAATAAAAAAATAATAAAAAGTTTTTTTATTGCTAAAAAACTAACCTAAAAAATAATACCGACTTTTAAAACAGATTTCTTGCATCTCTAAAGACGTTAATTTCTTTGATGCGTTTAGCAACACATGTATTAGATATTAATATTAAAAAAAACACCACTTTTATGAAATTCTCATAAAATACAATCCTTTAAAAGTAAATTTGAATTTTCATGTTTTATATAAAATACTTATTGACATTTCAATTTTCAAAGTATGATAAGATTATTGTTATTATAACTTGACTAAAACTTATTAAAAACCACAAAAAACGGTAAATATATCAATCGTGCGAATATAAGAGTGAATTAGTCATATTAATAGAAATTACGATCACATTTGATTAATATTACACACACATCCGAGGAGTGAATTTTTTTTCACGGTTTCTGCGCGAACGGCGAATGCGCAGGTGCCGCCACCTAGCGGTTATGTAGAAAAACAAACAATTTATTATGTACACAAATAAAATACATTTTAAGAACAATAATAATAATAATAATAATAATAATAATTTGGATGATTTATATGGCGCCGTTTTTGTGAAAAATCACCTCAAAGGCGCTGTACAAACTTATAATACATTTCTAAAATCTAAAAAACTACAAGCTAGGCAAACAATTATAAACAACTTATGGCTAAAAATTGCATACATCGGTTCATTGATCACCGATACGAAAATATGTGTACAATATTTTGACCAATGAACGCGATGCTGCCTAAATTAAAAATAATATATAGTATATTTGCGGCACGTTCCAGAGTGGAAGATACTCTCACTATCGTCCTGGTGTAAGACCACCATTCAGAATTGAAACGTTGCTTGAAATGGCTTTAGCCGTGTTTGGTGACCAGATCTGAATAGCCAGGTACTTCCCCACCTTCCTCTTTCATATCTCTTTTCCCTCCCCACTACCTTCAGCCTCACAACATACCCCAATTGGGGATGCCATAGTCCCACTGGCTCCAGACGGGAGCAGTTGGGACCCTTGTGCGGTATCACGTAAAAAAAAAGAGTTATTTTTATAAATCTGTAATGTTGCATTGTAACAGAATTTAATTTTCTGATTTCAAATTCTTTAATCAGAATTTCTGATGATAATGAAGATGAAAGAATTTAAAATCAGAAAAATTCTTTAATCTTTTTTATCATCAGAAATTCTGATTAAAGAATTTAAAATCAGTAAGTATAATTGTATTTATTATTAATTTTAATACTATCTAAAGCGGCTGTGTGCGTCAATGTTTTTTAAATTAACTTGATTATATATTTTGCACTTGTAAATTATGTATTAAGAACCCGCGTCAAATTATTTTTTATGTTAAATTTTATGCTATCTGCAGTTCAAAAACGATTTTTTTCTTTCACTTGTATTGTACATTGTTAAAAATTTTAAAATACTATTACACCCACACATGAAACTCATGAGTGGGAGATACTTTCAGTATCGCCCTTGTGTAAGACCACCATCCAGAATTGATATGTCGCTTGAAATGACTTTAGCCGTGTTTGGTGACCAGATCTGAATAGCTAGGTACTTCCCCACCTTCCTCTTCCCTATCTCCTTCCCCTCCCCACTACCTTCAGCCTCACAACATACCCCAAAAGAGGATGCCATAGTCTCACTGGCTCCAGACGGGAGCAGTTGGGACTCCTGTGCGGTATTCATATATAAAAAAAACACATTTTTACCATCTATTATTTTTAATATTTTTTGTTATCTAAACCTTTAAAACTGTTTTTGATCCTGTATGCAGTAAATCATAGAAATTGTAAAAAGATATAAAAGCCCATGGCGTTGATGATTAATAAAATTTTAAAATGTGAAAATATGGCTCATCCATTTGGAGAATATTGTAAGGCGGAAGGAAAATAAGGATGTGAGTTCTCAGCAATATAGATCGAATCCCATTTTAAGCAATGCCAACGTTTGAATTCTGAATACGTCCCCAAAACATTCCTTACTAATTTAAAAAACGCTTTGTGCGCATCGCCACGCGCCCGGTTCATTTGAGCCCGCGACGTATGGACCATTCACCTTTTCCTTCATATTCGATACATACCTATTAAATCATCCAAACAAAACGTGAATAAATAAGCGGCAACGTTGCAAGACGTCGGTTTGTCGGCAAAATAAAACGAAATATATATTTGGACGCAAAATTGTTGACCAAATGAAAGAGAAAATAAGCCGGACGCATTACTACATTACTTATGAAAGGAGTCTGGGTTGATGAGTCGTTAAAAGACGTTTTTTCAGTTTTATATATTTTTAAATTAACGTTTTCCAAAAAAATTAATACCTAGCTATAATCAGACAATTAGAAGGTTGTATATACTTTATCTAAAGTTATCTAAAATCAAGTCCTTCCGATAGACGCAGCAATGTCGATCTGATGAAAGGACGCAGAAATGATAGCGGGATGTATATACATAACACCGTCTATTTGGCGACCATCATGGGCAAATATGCATCTAAAGTGGCGACCACCGACATTTGGCGACCGATATACGGTCTCCACTTTATTTATCGAAATTTTTACACAGTTCATAGTACATGTCGTCACAAGCATTTTGGCAAAAATTGTCCTGGTAGCCAAATTGGGCGTGAAGTGGATGATTTCGAATATTAAAGTTCCGCCATCTGTCGCTACGCAGCTAGGCGCTAGGTGATACACGGCCATGTATACTGCCCTTCATCCTACCGACATTTAGGCGACCGGCCGGTGTGACATAACATGCCGCCTTTTATTCCTAGCATTTACCCGCCACCGATGGCGTTGGCAAATGTGTTGGGAAACAACGTTGCCGGTCAATTTCAACTCCCGTACAAGAGTTGAGGTGCACGTGGCGGTGGCGTGTTTTGCGACGTTGCCGCCGCGCTTATTTACCCGGTTGCCTCGAATGTTTTGCCTTTTAAAATTTTATCGTGATCAATCGTATTATCGTATACCGAGCATTGACGTACATGTGATTTGGAGTGTAGGTATTTGGGGACCGACCATTTTAGTGTCTTAATTACAATACCTTATTGATTACGGTTGACTCAATGAAACGGAACAAAAAAATTGAAAGAATAACAGAAATGCAATATCAAGATGATTCTTCGGAGTCATACCTACCTATGACATAGAATTCAAAAAATCTGAGGTACTTGCCTTCAATTAATAATTCTTCTTTTCGGTCATTTATACGGTCAAATTTACTTCTTTAAAATTCCCTATTCTTATTTTACAGGAGTTCACTTACTCTGAGGGTGATGGTGGGATACGACCCAAATCCCATGTGTGAAACAAAAGGCGAGCTCACCAATTAATTTTAATCGAAAAAATAAAAATATTGCATGGATGATTCATCTAATCAAAACGACCCACGAACATTGTTTCCACAAAACTTCAACGTGTTGACCAAATCGAAGAAGAAAATTGATATAGAAATAACGAAAAATAAATACAGTGCGCAGATCACATGCCGTAGAAATGAAACCTTCAGAAAACTAAAGTAGGCAAGAGTGGGTAGGCTACGAAGCACCGCACAAAGAGGAGACTTCAAAATAGTTCAACTGCCAGATTTTTGTTTTTATTTCGAAAAGGACTTAGGACAGGTGGTTTTAAAAATTTGACGGAGTCATCATTAAAAATTTTAAGTCAATTTTCACGTTCTGTGTAAGTTCTATTCAAGTTCTGTTGTTATAACAATGAACTTGAATACAACTTACACAGATTGTGAAAATTAACTTCAAATATTTGAAGAATCTGTCATTTTTTTTAACAACCCGTTAATTATAATTTTGTGTTTTCAGAAACATTGTATTCGAGGAAACAACATCGAAAACAATGCGACTAAATTTAATATAAATGTTTTTGTTTTTTTACTTTAGTTTCACACAGGAGGCCCTGAAGAAAATAATTACCTCAGGGCCTATGTCATCTTTGTGGACGCTGCGTATAGGAAAGGAAGGGGAGGAAGCTATGGGAAGGAAAAGGATTTTAGGGGTGGGTAGGAATCTAGGGTTCAGTTTGTCAAGGAGTGAGGGACGTATGAATCCATCCCTCTCACTGCGGTGCAAGGCAATGTTCCGAGAGAGTGCGGTTGGAGAAGTTAAAGGGACTTCCTTAACCACTCTCACCCGATCCGACCTGTCATGCTGCTGGTTGGCAGACGCATTCGCCACCAAGACCCGAACAAACCACACCCCATGAATCATTAGATGACTAAGTCGTAGGTGAAAATATTGAAATGAACCAGAACCCACCACATCAAATGCATCACAACCATATAAAAGTTTCTTAAATCCTTATCAGACAGTCGCGAGTAAACACACTACAGTAAAAAATTCACACGCGGTAGAAGTGAAACCTCCAGAAAAACTAAAGTAGACAAGAGCGGGAAGGCTACGAAGAAGTGCACAAAGAGGAGACCGATTATACTATCTCATTCTCTTGCAGGCTAAATTCTATAGGTGTATGTGTTTGACTCCTTTTATTGTCGCTATTTTTCGTTTCATCGAGTTTCAAATCCAAAACGGTGCTAAAGAAGTTTTCACTTCAAAATACAAATGTGCAGTTCACATGCAGTAGAAGTGAAACCTCAGAAAACTCTAGACAAGGGTGGGGAGACGACAACGAAGCACCGCGCGAAGAGGAGACTGAATAGCTACGAAACACCGTACAAAGAAGAGACCGATTAGTCTATCGCATTCTCTTGCAGGCTTAATCCTATGGATGTATGTCTTTATCTCTTTTTAATGTTGCTATTTTTCGTTTTATCGAATTTCAAATCACAACGGTGCTAAAGAAGTTTACACGTACTCGAGTTTAATTTATGTACCTACATCATCTCTAAATATTTAAATTTTTAAAATTAGTAAGATATACATAATAAAAAAATGCTTGTACATCTATGGAATTTAGCCAACGAGAGAATAAGAGTATAATCGGTCTCCTCTTTGTGCGGCGCTTCGTAGCCACTCCTCCCACTGTATTCTAATTTATTTTCTGAAGGTTTCACTTTTAATTGCGTACTCGGATTTTTTTAAATTGTTTCGGATACCTATTTAGCTACCTATTATTATATTTTTTTAATTCTTTTTAAACGTTTTATATCTTTTCATATACATAAGAAGATGAACATTCATTATAAGTGATAATTAAATCCTTTTTTACCTTTGGTAGAAAGCAGTCACTTTGTGGTTTGACAAAGATATTAATTGAAATAAAACAATCACTTAGTTTGTAACCACGATTCATCCATTAACCTTTTTTATACCGACCGGTTTCGCTTAACCTGCGCATCAGCGTTATTTCATTATATCTACTTTATCGCGTTGAAACCAAGCTCACGCACACTAACGAAATTCAAAACAATAAGCGCACACAAACTTAGCTGTTGCCGGCCGAATTCCCTATCCCCCCGCTTGACCAAGATTCCGTACACCTCACCCACACAGCTGTTATGCATTGTGGGTGTAGCCGGTAGCGTCTATCGCATCTTGTGTTCGGAACTCGGAAGTGCGTGCCGTAAGCCGTGCATATAGGTAGGTACCTATAGACTAAACAATAGAGGTTCAAAATGAGGCTAACCCAAACATTAATTCCTCCGTCGATGAAACCTTTGCAGTCACGTGGAGTATCATTTAGGGATGACGAATGACAAAATATCCAACAAAATATTTAACGGGAAGTTAGCTAGTTATTTTTAGCAAAAACTGAAAAAAAATTATAACTCTCGCTGGAAAAGTATTTCTTTCGAAAACTCTTCACATCTTGTTAGTATTAGGTAATTAATATCCACCTGATTAAATAGAAATCCAACAATATTTTTGTTGGGAAAGTGTTTTTTTAAAAAGAGATTTGTTTTTTTTTTTATTTCTATTGTTGCCGTGAAAATTCCTCCCTCCAATTTTTGATCACGAAGTGTCTTTATATTGGTGTTAGCTTTATTTAATCAAAAGATCCAACATTTTTTTCGGATAGGCCACTTGCATCGCATTTTAAAAAAAAAATCCGGTTTAGGTAAATATTCTAAGACATTCGGCATTTTTTTTAATCGTATTTTTGAAACCCTGGTGATTTTTTGAAAATTTCAATCCGAAAAATCAGACCATTTTTTATAAACCGGAAAGACGGGACATAATTTTATGGGTGCGAAAAAACGATAATTAGATAGCCTAAAATCATTGCCGATACTTGCCGCCAACGGCGTTGGCGGCAAGTATCTTTTCTCGGTAGATTTTTAAATGTTGATGAGTGTTTCAGGCTGATAATTATTGCTTATAAAAATTTCCGAAAATGTTCCTATTAATTTTGTAAAATTCCACACTGATTTATTTTTTTTATATGGCAGCACTTTGATTTCAGGCGAATTTTTGAATTTGACATTTAACGTTCAGTAGAATTATTGTTTGTTCTCTGCGAACTTATCATTTGGTTTCTTTTTGACATATGTTATGAAGAGAACCCCGTTCATTTTACGATGTCTGCACGTGTTTTAGAGGTATAATGGTAGTGGTGCTGATCTTAACAAAATCAAATTTTATAATATTCTTCTTATTATTATAATTTATAAGTACAAGTATATTTCATTGGATTTAGTAATATAGACGTTGAACATTATAATGATTTATGATCAATAAGATGGATCAAGGAAAAAAAATGTTTATGAGATGTAATATTTTTGGAATGCCTCGCTATTCTCCTGTGCCCTTTCTTGTGGAACACGTTCTTTTTTTTAAATGATTTTCGGCTATGTAATTATCGTTTTTTCGTTTTAGTGTATTCTTGTTTTATTCATGTTGCGGCAACAACACAGGTTATCGGCCGCGCTGTGTTTTTTTTAGTAAGGCTGAATAAGTATATTTACAAAAATGCAAATAGAATCAAAAATACCGTAAGAAATTACAAAATATTGTACAATAAGAAAAATACATATAAATATAGAAATAGAATATCAACAATATATTAGCAACAGAATATATCTGATGCCTCATCCGCACGCTTGGCAAACCTCAACAAGCCTTCACAAACGCAAACGTGCGGATAGAGTGTTTGGCTTGGTTTGCGTAAGTTTGCAAGCGCTTGTAGCCGATCCGATTGTGTCGGTTTTTCGTCACAAATCAAAGGGAATTTGCCGCAAGCGTTTGCGACTCATCCACACGTTTGTTAGCACTCAGTCTCGTCTGTGCAGTGGTGGCTAACGGACGTGAGTTGCGGTTAATATATTTATGCGGGAGTTGTACTTCAAAATGAGTGACTGGTCAAATGAGGACGTTTTACAATTCCTGGAATTCTATCAGGGAGAGCCATGCATTTGGGACCCAAGCCATAGAGAGCATAAGGATAAAAAGAAGGTTACAGATGCATTGTGTCGCGTTAGTAACCTTTTGAAGAAACCAGTAAAGGAGCTTAAAGCCAAGAAGAAAATTCTTATGGTCACTTTCAGAAAACATCTAAAAAATAATGAAGATTGAATTCGTATTCTTTGTCGTATTTTTCTTTGACTTGTTTTCTTGTATTTATAATAAAAATAACTTAAGCCAAATGTTATGGCCGATGCAACAACCTCGACGTCCGTCATGCTTGCCTCTTCAGAACAAACTAATGCACTCGCAAGCGTGTGGATGGCCACGTTTGAATTCCAAAATCATAGTTTGTAGGGATTTGGAGTTTGCGGCAAGTGGCAAGCGTGCTGATGAGACATGGAAATCATCGATAAAAATAAGTCAATCTGTAGCTTATCTGTAAAAATACAACGTAAGTTTTTTTTTATTTAAAATAGTTTTCTCATTTTTTATTGCATCGGGTAAATCGATAAAAAGCTTTGGGTCTACATATTCATAATGGTATCGTGCAGTTGTCGTGTTGCATCTAGGTCACACTTCGTGTTGAGGACAGTGGAGGTAATCCACCTCTTACCTGCCCTGGTATAAGTAACTGATGGTTACTCCTTCAAGGCTCTCGCAAGATTCTAATTAAATTACAAAATTCGTGTTGAGGACACTTCAGATTCTTTAAAACCTGTAAAAATAGCATTTTTTTAAAATAGTTTTGAAACCGGTAGGACCTTAAATTTTTAGAAAAGTTCGCCGGTTGGGAAAATTCTTGGTTTTTTAATAATAAGTTTTATGATAATTTTTTGTGTTGTTACTATCGGATACAAATTATTCTTATAGATGCTTCCCCACGCGAATATGACGTACTGTAACACTGACTGCACAAGAGCAAAGTAAACCATTTTAATATTTGAAAGATTTAGGATATTTCTTAATCTTATAAAAATGTAAGTAAGTTTTCTAATTCTTTTGGCAATGTTCTTTGACATGTTTCTTAAATTTCATATTACTTTCTGTAGTGATCCCTAGATATTTGACATCTGGGGTTTTGTTCAGGATTTTACAATTATCGTTCCATTCTCCTCCTTTAGACGAACGACTGAGCACTATCACTCCAATATTGGAGTCAGTTGCAGGATCATTAAGGTAAAAAGGTATATATGATGTTTTTCATTAAGACTAAGTAAGTTATCATCAAACCATTCCTTCAATATGTTAATGTCGGCATTCGCAGCTATATTCACTTCTGTCCATGTTATTCCTTCGATTGTGATAACTGTGTCATCCGCATAGGAGATGACACTTCCATTAAGAGGGAGACTGAACATGTCATTGTCATATATAAGGAAAAGTATAGACCCGATTAATGTGCCTTATGGAATTCCATATTCAGAAGACAAGGGTTCACTTAATGAATTATTTAGTTTAACGTATTGTTTTCTATTTTTCAAGTAACTCTGGAACCAAGATAAAGCTTTGACCAGCCTAGAATGCGACACACTATCAAAAGTCTTTTTTATATCGATAAATATTCCCAAACACTAACTTCCGACGTCTACCTAAATTCCCCATAACCAGAGAAGTCAGTTTTATAATGGCATCATGAGTTCCTAGATTAGGTCTAAATCCATATTGGTTAGAATGCAGAATTTTTTTCTTCTTCTAAAAATAAGAATAGTCTCTTTTTTACTATTTTTTCAATTATTTTTGAAATGTTATATGTCAAAGATATAGGCCAGTAGCCTACATCTTATATCCTTTGAATTTATGCCATTCATAATAATATCGTCACAATATTGTGACGATAATATCGTCACATCCACATTATAATATGAAAAGTTTCAATATTTTGCCGTATTCATTTGGAAAGATCCTTTCTTCCAATACACAAAACAAAGTAATATTTTGCCATTATTTATTAAATAATTACATACACATTATTATCATTAAAATATAAAATTACATAATATTTATACACTTTATACAAAAACACAGCATGCGGGTCGGTTGCAAGTCGATTGCTAACAATAGGTTGTGAACATCTAGTGGTGGTAATGGGGTTGACGATGGACAGTGGGTCCAATCTTCTTGACGTTAGCCTGGAAACCATGGACATCATCAGCTTTGTAGTCTACCACGCGGATTGAACCGTCGGGCTCCACAAGCGAGTATTGGCCTGGAAGCATGAATACAATATTAGTTACAAAGTCCTTAATCATTTTGGGAAAGGTCCTGAACGAAGCCTTGTGGTACTTCTGAACATAAATAATTTCAAACAATTAAGTACCTATTTTTTTTATTATCAATCATTGAATGGGAAGCAAAAAAGAAAAACTTAGAGGTTGTTTAAATTATTAATTAATTGACTGCTGCAAAGGTTATGAAAGTACCTACATACAGACTATCTAGTAGTATTTGAGTTTAGTAAGCAGTTATATGTAAAGTATACCCTCTATCTGCTACAATACTCATGTTATTCATAAACACCGCCAAATCAATTATAATGCAGAAAAACTTGCGGTGAAAAAAAATGTTTTCGGGGTTACAAAATGTCATAGGTTACAAATCAATTTACGGAATTGTTGTGCTTCCCGGTGTTATTTTACAGCATATTTACTACGTGAAACACACACTGTAAATAAAAATTTATTTATGTTGAGCATTCGAATATTGCTTTGCTCATTATTCCAAAACTTAGCATTTGGAGATGTCTGACTAATCGACTACACGATATCTTTAAAAGTATTTACCTTTGACAACACCACCATCTCTAACTTCCTTCTGAGACTTGATGTCTCCTGTGTTGTGATCCTTTACTCCGTAGTCAAACGCGTAAGATGGGTGAGCCTAGAAACATTAAAAAAACCATTAGAATTAGTGATTAACAATTTCATGTAAAATCGGTTATAACTGTCTTTTCAATTTCTTAGAACTACTCACATGATGATAGTCTTCCTGATGTCCATGATGAGCTGATCCGTAACCAAGTCCTCCACTGTATCCCAGTCCTCCATATCCTAGCGTGTTGTATCCCCCCACTCCGTGACTTTGTCCAGCGTAAGACAGTCCGCTGCTGTATCCGAGGTTTCCATGGCCCAGACCGCCATAGCTTTGGCTGCTGTAACCAAGACCGCCATAACCAAGGTTTCCGTGACTGAGCCCGCCATATCCGTGACTAAGACCGCTGCTGTAACCAAGATTTCCATGGCTGAGACCATTGTAGCTTTGAATTCCGTGACTAAGTCCGCCGTATCCCAGACCTCCATGACTGAGACCGCCGTAGTTTTGGAGTCCGTAGCTCAGGCCACTTCCATAACCGTGGCTAAGTCCGCCATATCCCAGTCCTCCGTAGCTTTGGCCACCATAGCCTGCTCCATGTCCATCATCTCGGACTAAGTTGCTGTAAGAGGTAGCAGGATTTCCGCTGCACATGGCGGCCAATGCTACCAGGCACACTGACATCTGGAAAGACATTACACATTTTAGTTAGATCAATTTAATTTTAATGAAAACGTGTATTGTATAACACGATCTCAGACCTAGACTTTGATACAATTTTTCCAAATATTTTACACGACAAAGAAACATTTGCAAGTTTGTACAAAAGTTGATCGGAAAGTTTTCGTTATTATCAAATTTAATATAGAAATCACATTCCAAAGAATTGGGTTTTTTTACATTGGTTGCACACAGGAGGCTCTGAGGAAAAGAATCTTCAGGGCTTGTGTCATCGTGCAGCGTGGAGGGTCTTTTTATGGAAAGAATGGAGAGTAAGTTCTGGTTAGGAAACTGAAATTAGGGTTGTTAGGAATCTAGGGGTCAATGTGTCCAGGATTGACGGACGTATAAAACCATCCTCCCATTGCGGTGCAAGGCGATGGGTCGAGAGAGTCCGGCTGGAGAGGCCAAGAGGCCTCCCTCAACTGGTCCGCCCCCAGAACCCCGACAAACCTCGCCCACATGAACCCGGTACCCTGTTCAGAGTGTTGAAACGACCTACGGCAGGGTGTTGGTTATCCAATAAATGGTTCCCGAGGAGGCAGTACCCATATCCACCCACCAAATTGTAAATGTGTTTTGTTAATGCGTCTGACATGAAGGATAACCACTGAAGCGATTATTGTCGAAAATTGGACCACTTTCATTTTTCTGCAATTTATTGATGGCGTTCCAAAATTGGACCACATTTCCTGACCGTTCGTAAAACATTTATTGTAATTATTAAAAAAAATTCCTTGGCTAGTTATTTATTTTAAAACGAGGCTATTGAAATGGTTTATCTATTATTTATTTTCTCAGCAACTTTATTAACCAGTGACGAATTTAGCTGTCTTCCTTTGTAACTCTTGTATATTCTTCAATTACCTGTGTCAAGTGTGTCTAGTCCATTTAAAAATCTATGTATTGTTTCATTGATTTCCGTGTTCTTATGAAAAAAAAAAATTTTTCTTTAGATGTATAATGTTGTCCTTCCCGAAATGAGTTTCATAAATCTCATTGGGAGGAATGTATTATAAATTGTATATAATAATTTTGTAATATATTATCTCTAATAAATAAATTATGATATTACCATAGATTTCGCAAATCCGAACTTCGTAGACTATTTTAAAACGATGTTAAAAATAATAAAAAATTCCCACCGAATTTTTGATCTGCTGTTTACAGTTAAAATTAAGTCCATTTTCCATAAATATGCGCCTCTCATTATAACGTATACCACAGACAACATACAGAAATCGAAAATATTCTGTGTTGACTCGAATAAGTACTCCTCGCGGCAGTTTCAAAGTAAAAATACACGCAGGATTCGCACGGTTAAAAACTTTACGATTTTTTATTCTTATAAATTCAACAAATATGAGATAAACGGTAAAATACAGGTTAATTCATTGGCTATATAGCACTATAATAAGTTTTTATGCTTGCATGCTAAAATTCGAAGGTATGATTCTTGCGAAAAATTTAAAAAATGCACTTCTGGGAAATCTCGAGCAATCGAGGAAAATTTATTTATTTCGCGTGGTCATTCCAGTGGAAAAGAAATGAACTAATTAACCCAGCACAAAAATTATTTAGCAATAATATACAGAGATATTAATTGCAGATACTTTGTTAAAATTTTGTCAGTTGTTATAATATTATTATTGTTGCAAATGTGCACCTTGATAAACGCCATATTGTTACACTATTACTGTTCACTGTTGGCTAGTACTCGACTGTTACTGATAAAATAAATGGATAAATTTGGCCTTTTATACTCAGCAACTAATTGCAAATTTGACTGTATATTTATTATTAATTAACGCTGCATTAATTAACCACTGGTTAACAGACTAATATTAGTGTGGTTTTCTTCGACCTTCAAATTCTTCTCAGTTAGATAGGATGTGCTATTCCTGTACCAATGTGGATTTACTAATTGAAGTGAATATGTGATTTCACCGATATAATATATATATACTCCCCTCCCCACTCTACCCTCCCCCTCCCTACTCCACCCTCCCGCTCCCCCTCCCCATTCCTTCCTACAAACTCCAAATTTTAATCGCAATCGGATGAACGGTTTAGCAATGCATAATTTCGTGATGTCAGAGCTCACTATTGAATATAGAAACCATAGCGGGCTTGCGCACATCAAATCCCCAAAGTTTCAATCGGATGAATGAATGGTTTAGCAACGCGTAGCGGACATACATATATACTTACATCGTACAAACCCAGAAACAAACATATTTTGATTTTTATAGAAAACTAGCTTTTTCACGCGGCTTCGCTCGCATGGTGTATGGGGGGTTCCCACTCCACCTCCTTCACCTCCTCCACCTTCCCCTTTCCCTCCCACTCTCACCACCCTCCCTCCCCCCTCCCCAATCTCCCCCTCCCTCCCGCTTTCCATATATTCAATCCCAGTACATTCAGTTTTTAAACAGCCCGTGTGCCACCTTTTACAATTTTTATTGAAATTTCCATTTTTCATGTACATTAAATTTGGTACTTAACATAGGTACCTATTTAAAATATCTAAAATTCTTGATTCGAATCAAACTATTAGGGGAGTACCTACTTTAAATAAATTTATCAACTTAAAGATTTTCAAAAATAGAATCTTGATTTAACAATCATTGTTTTGCAAAATATCATTCACAAACACGCGAACTGTCAAATTTGCTATAGTCGTTAGGTTTTCTGAAATTATCCAATTTTCTGCGCAATTTTCTTCATTTTTCTCTCCGTAAGAACCATCCTCGTACTTCAAAAAATATTTTTAAAAAAGAATTAGCGAAATCGGTTCAGCTGCTCTCGAGATTTGCGCTTAGCAACGCATTCAGCGATTCATTTTTATATATATAAGATAATTTCCCTCAGGGCCTATTCTTCTTGGGAGATGCAGTGGGGACGGTCTTTTTAAGGAAAGGAAGAAGCGAAAGTTCTGGGAAGAAAAAAAAAATAGAGTGGCTTCAACATCCCTTGTCTGATGAAATGCAAAGATTACCGTTTTTAATTTGTGTGCCTATAATTTCATTTGAAGAAAATCAATAAATATTTTTCATACTTTGGAATTATTTATCTAAAAATGGACAAAGTTTATCCTGCGCTATTTTTGGTCAAAACAATTTTCTGCCTTTATTTTTATCTTGTTTTGGCTTTCTTCCCTCAAGAGTGTTCTTAGCCGTCGCGTCGATACAATGTTAGATTAAATAATTTTAAAAAATAATACAACTAGTAGTTCTATGAACAGCTTTTTTTTTTCAATTATTTCTGGCTTTCACCCTTCAAGGGTGTTCTAGGCCATCATTTATAATTACAGAGAAAGGAAAGGTGAATTTATATATTAATTTTATTTAAAAGTGCAAATTTCAGAATTTTATGGAAGATTGGAGTAGAGTTCAGACTTGAGAGATGAGATGTTGAATGGAGGAGAGGCAATTTTTGATAACGCTTGATAGAAGAGAGGATATTTATTTAGAGAGGGACAATCAAAAAATATGTGATCTAAAGTTCCCACATCTAGACCACAGAACGTACAATCTGGGGAGTCAAGCACATGAATTTTATAAAGGTGAGAAGGAACGGAACAATGTCCGATTCTCATACGAATAAGTAAGGAAATTTCTTTTTTGGAAAAATGGGGGAATTTTTGAAACCACGGTTTTGATGGGATAGTCCTTTGTATTGAGGCGTAGCGGGCACCCTTGGATTGACTAGCAATGTTCCAATACTCTGTCCAAACATTGCGGGATCTATCTTTGATGATGGAAAAAATATCAGACAGGGGAATATGGTTTACGAGGGTAACGGTAGGGTTAGACGCTCCTTGTTTTGCCAAGGAATCAGCAACATCGTTACCCACTATGCCAACATGTCCAGGAATCCAAATCAGAGTGACAGTTTTTCCAGAGCTTTGAATGCAGGTTATCAATACTCGAATAAGACATACAAAGTGATCATCAGGATGAAGAAGAGGACTTGTTTTAAGTTTTTGGAGGGAACTGAGAGAGTCAGAGAGAACAAGAGAATGTTCAAAATTATTTTTTATTATATATTTGAGAGATTCAATAATCGCAATGCACTCGGCAGAAGTTATGAACAGTTAACAACTCTTATTTAATAAATCAAAACCAAAATTTAAAATAATTTTAAAAAATAATACAACTAGTAGTTCTATGAACAGTTAACAACTCTTATTTAATAAATCAAAACCAAAATTTCCTTTAAAAACTTAAGATTTGTAAGTAGTTTACAATTTTTATTAACCGTGTAATTTTTATGAAACAATTTTTTTTTTAATTCAATTTACACAATTCACTATCAAAAGTGACCATCTCAATGAGAATTCTTTTTTCAAATTTTCTTTACCATAATTCTAATCATATTTAATTGCAACAATATTAGGAGTCATTTAGATACTCGCTTGTACCTAGATTGCAGATATAGTAGATATGTTCAACTGTACGGAATACAGTAACAAACAGGCTATTATAACATACCTCAATAATAATAAATTTAAAAAAAAAATTGGTGCCGAAATACCGTTGATGGATTTGTATTTAGATGTACATTGGCAACTCTAAATATTTTTTTTCTTACGTGTAGTTTTTGATCTACGCTCTGTTTTGAGCATTGGCAGCAATTAGCACTTTCGTGTGTGCATTTTGCTATCTTATCAGTACATTTATAAAAATAAATTTATTTTCATATAATTTCTTCATCGCAAAAAAGTTGTCTCAATGATCCAAATGTGTTTTAATATATTTGCGGTGAATATACAGTCAAAAACTTCAGGAAATTCTTGACAGAATTTAAAAAAAGTGCCTATTTTTCGTATTTTAATTTCGTAATTTAATAAACTACACGTAGGAATCCAAATTTTTTGCTATTGTTGTACTCAGTAGGTATAAGATCCTAAGTTAAAAAAAAATACAGCAACTCGGCACCAAAACCACTGTTGACCAGTGAATCAATGTTAACATGATACCTACTATTTTTCTGCATGGATTCCATATAATTTAAATAGCATATTTTATTTCATGATTACTGTTCCACAAAATTATTATGTAAAGAAATCACATGTTAAATAAATAATGTTGAAAAGCTCAATCAAAATTAGCCACGTAGTCAAAGTAAGGTTTGCATTAGAGTTTAGAGTGGATGCAGTAGATTTTCCGAATTTTCGATATGCAAACGGAACGTTCAAACAAATCAACAATGACATGAATGCCAAATGGTCGATTTAATGCAGGACTTCGCTACGTTTAGTCAATAATGTCGTTGAATTGAAAATAATGTACCTACCTATCTATTATTAAATTGTTTGATAATATGATTAAGTTGAGTTTTAATACTTGAAAGGTGTAACTTTTTAGAGAGATTTTTACAATTTTAGGTAAATCTTGTCTGAAAAATAGCATATTATAACAAAAATCATTCTTGAAGTGCTGTAGATTTGAAAACGCGTCTCGGTCTAGAATCCAAGAGGTCATGCATCGTTCAGCCAGGGTGAGGCAAACGCCCCACCTTGCCCCACCTTGCCCCACCGTCCCTACGCCCATCCCTCCAGGCATCACTGTACTGTGCTACTTCAGCGTCCTCCGTTCATATTAGACCATTTTCCTCCTTTTTACAACCTCTTCTCGCACTGCCTCGAAGTAACCCTCCTCAATTTTTCCTGGAACGAAAATAATACGAGTTACATCTTACCAATAATTAAAATTTCGGCTGTCGGTGAGTTAGTTAGTAATGTGAAACCTTTCTGCGTAATGCGTAACATTATTCAAATCAAATGAAAAAAATTTGAACTACTTATATCAGACGAGCGATAATGTAGATACTTTTAGAATTTGGGAGGTGGGTATGAGGACACCCGCATCGGGAACCATTTATTGGATAACCAACACTTCTGCCATAGGTCACCCCAAGTGGATCGCTACGTTTGGTGACTTAGCAGAGGTGTCCAGGTTCATGGGGTCAGATTTTTTGGATCTTGGCGGCAGATGTGTCTGCACACCAAGAGCGTGGCAGGCCGGATCGGTAGAGACTGGTTGAGGAAGATCTTTTGACCTCTCCAGCTGGACTCTCTTGGAATATTGCCTCGTACCGCAGTGGAAAGGATGGATTAATTCGTCTCTCACTCCTGAACACATTTACCCCCAGAATCGTACCCACCCCTCATACCTTTTTCCTTCCCAGAACTTCCTCTCCTTCCTTCTCCTAAAAAGATCATCCACACAGCATCCCCACATGATATAGGCCCTGAGTGGAAATATTTTCCTAAGGGCTCCTGTGTGGAGTTAATGTAAAAAAAAAAAAAAAAAACTTTTATTAATAGCTAATTCTTTGTTCGAAGTATGTTTATCTTTTTAAATTATAAAGTGCCATTTAAGCTGCCAAAAACGGGGTAAATTAGTTTTGGATAATATTATTAATTCTGAATTTAAAGTATGAGATTGACAAAAAACAAAAAGATAGGTTCCGATGGCCAAGTTGTGACGTTGTCTCAGTTAGACAAGAGATCCTATTTCACGTCCCAGTTGCGACCGTTACCTCTTTATCCGTCTTGTTCTATTTCATGTTTCGTTTAGATTTATTAATATTATCTTCTTCTTTATTGATGGGTATTACCTTCAAAACTTATTAAAAAGTTATTCCCTTAAAAATGTATGTAAAAACAACTCTTTATTAAAATATCGTTTTGATTTGTTTGCCAATATTTATTAATTGATTAAATACGAGTATTATAATAATAATTAAAGTAATTTTTTACACTTTATACAAAATATCACATGCGGTCGATAACAAGTCGAGAAATAATCAGTCAAATTGCTGTAGCAATATGTTGTGAACATCTAGTGGTGGTAATGGGGTTGGCGATGGACAGTGGGGCCAATCTTCTTAACGTGAGCCTGGAAACCATGGACATCATCAGCTTTGTAGTCTACCACGCGGATTGAGCCGTCGGGCTCCACAAGCGAGTACTGGCCTGGAAGAAAGATAAACAATGATAGTTAATTAATACAACAAAATATTTTTAAAGCAAGACCTAAAACGGGTCCTTGGGGTACTCCCGCGCTAAGACACATTTCAATCAATTGACATTTTTTTAGTGTGATGTCTTTAGGAATGCATCACTCAAGAGCTTAAAAATATTTAAAACGCATTTACCTTTAACAACTCCACCATCTCGAACTTCCTTCTGTGACTTGATGTCTCCTGTATTATGGTCCTTTACTCCGTAGTCGAACGCGTAAGACGGGCGAGCCTGGAATCATTAGAATTAGTTAACAGTTTTACGTAAAATCAATAATTGAAAACCGTCTGTCGATTTCTTTGAACCACTCACATGATGATAGTCTTCCTGATGTCCATGATGAGCTGATCCGTAACCAAGTCCTCCACTGTATCCCAGACCTCCATAGCCCAGGGTGTTGTATCCCACTCCATGGCTTTGTCCGGCATAAGACAGTCCGCTGCTGTATCCGAGGTTCCCGTGGCTCAGACCGCCATAGCTTTGGCTACTGTGGCCAATACCACCATAACCAAGGTTTCCGTAACTGAGCCCGCCATATCCGTGACCAAGACCGCTGCTATAACCAAGACTTCCATGGTTGAGACCACCATAGCTTTGAATTCCATTACCAAGCCCCCCATAACCCAGACCTCCGTAGTTTTGGAGTCCGTAACTCTGACCATAACCATGACTTAAAGCAGAGCTGTAACCGAGGTTTCCGTGACTAAGTCCACCATATCCTTGTCCTCCGTAGCTTTGACCACCATATCCTCCATAACCCAAGTTATTATATCCTCCGCCATAACCGCCATAGTTTGATCCATGTCCTAGAACTCCTGTGGAAACCTTCAAGTGTCCATTTCCTTGAACCACATTGCTGTAAGAGGTGGCAGGGTTTCCGTTGCATATTGCGACGAGAACCACCAGGCACACTGACACCTGGAAAACAACAATATATTACAGATTTTTCAAGAACTCTAAACTAAGAAAACTATCATAACTAATTTATAACATTATCAGATATTTCTTTTGATGGGCGTCAAATCAAAATACACATTGAATCTCCTTTTTCCAATAGGAGAATTAGATGTGGTAGGGAGACAATTATTGAAAAGAATCTAGAAGAAATCCAAACTAAAAGAGGTCAGTTTCAGATGGAGACACAAGCCAAACATGTGTCTTTTTTTGTCAACTTAGTGCTCTTTATATCGGCACGAATATTGGTAATCGGCCTAAAAATCGCTTGGCAAACCGAGCCTAGAAACGCCCAATTTCGAGCACAAAAGTTGATGTAATTTATTTTTGAATATTTTATTAATATGTAAGTTAATCAACACATGGGAAACTGTCACAGATAATCAATTTTAAGTTGTTTCTTAAACATTTCTGATGAAAAAATGCATTTTTAGTAGTCTACGTTAAATTTTTTTTTATAAAGTAATTAACGACTTTCTTTTAAATTTTTTTAGCGAAACGATAGAAAAAGATTTAATTTATCCAAAGCATAGTATATTTTAATATTCGTAATTCAAACCGATTCGCAGTAAAGAGTAATCTAAAAAAGTAATTTCATGTTAAACTTCGCCCAAACATGAGATGGAGGGAAGACGAAGAAAATATGCAGAGGACTAAAATGGAGAGGCCACCCTTGGCTCAAAACAGGACATGTGGCCGGAAAATTTGCCTTTACTCAGCAATGTATAAAGCAAAGCTAAAGAAGAAGACTTTCAAAGATAATTGAATTGTCGTTTGAAAGAAATTATTTAAACAAATCAACGGCATCGCCTCACAACTTTATGTTGCACACTTTTCTCTAGAGTTAAAAAATATCTCTTAAAGAGAAGATGTTTTTTGTAACTCCACAAGGATGCCTTGAAATCTTTTCCCTTATAAGTTGATTGATATTTTCTTTGAGGATGCTGTGGGCAGGGCATTTTAATGAGATGAAAAAGTGAACCTGGGTCTTCAAGAGACTTGTATTGTAGGAGGAAGGAAACGCAGAAACCAAAAGTTAAATTACAATTTTCACCTTAATAAACGCCATATTGTTAAGATATTGTGGTTCACCGTCGTCTAGAACTCAACTAATACTACATATTACTCAATTCGACTTTATATACGCAACAATTTATTGTTAATTTAATGTATAATGTTAATAATTAACTCTGTATAAAATTATCTGCTCATTCTGTATTTCTGTAGGTACTGTGAGTAATAATTAGTATGAATTGTATTATTTGATTCTGAAACATTTGTGGGGCGAGGCGAGGTGTTAAACTGTTAATATGAATAATTTACAATTTAACATTTCCTTTGGGCGGGATTCCTTGGAAACGGCAGTGGTTCGCAAACTCTACTTGAAAACGATTTTATATTTAAGGTTAAACGTCACGTACGTCATAATCTACGCATTCACAGATGGCGTCAATCAAATTATTTTAGGTTTTTAATAATCTTTGCACGTTAAGCTGTAAAATATTGAGGTAAATGAATTGTTTGCGCCCGTACATAATTAATATGAATATAAATAAATAGTTTTGTCCATAAACAAACCCAAATATTTCAAGAGACGCTGAAAAATTCAATTTTGTATCGGTGACTCAATCCAATAATGTATTTTTCAGCCTTTATTGAAAGATTTGGGTTTATTTATGGATAAAACCATTTATTTATATTCATATTAAATACGTACGGGTGCAAACAATTAATTCCCCTCAATATTTTAAAGCAAACGTGCAAAAAGTATTAAAAACCTAAAATAATTTAATTGGCGCCATCTGTGAATGCGTAGATTATAACGTACGTGACGTTTAACCTTAACGAGCGAGTAACCGGCTTGCGTTGAATGCCACTCGAAGAAATAAATTTACGTGCCTGCGTGTCAAAACTATACGAACTACAGATATTTTTCAAATTTAGGTACGGGTCTGACATATTGAAATGGACTTGCATGGAAAATACAAAAGGCCTAACATAATGTCAAGATGCCAATAATATAGGATTGTACCGTAGAATAAAGAATATAAAACAAGAAGTGACTTTCACACAAATTTGAATGGAAACAAATGATCCATTTAGTTAAGTGATTCGTAACGTGGGCGCCAGCGCCTCCTTGTGGGCGTTTTGGAGGTCTGGGGGGGCGTTTTTAAATTTTTACCGTTTAGGGGGGCGCTGCAGAAGTTCAAGTGGGCATTTTGTCTTTTGTCAACTGAGGCTTAATACTAAAATGTCAAAGTAATAATAAATAGTGTGTTTTATTTAAGCTTCTCATTATGTTTTATTTGCTGTGGGAAATCCATTTACGCAATGTGTAGATTTTAAACGTCTTTTTTTAACTTTATGAGTAAAACCTCAAATTGTAATATTTAATTAAATGAAGACAATATTAGCAAAACTCAATCGAAAATCTGGAAACAGAAAAATCAGAAAAAGACATTTGCACCTCTGGGACACGAACCCAGGAGTGCAAAATTTTCAAAGAGGTGCAAATATCTTTTTTTATGATTTTTATGTGTCCAGATTTTCGATTGAGTTTCCGATAAAATGGATTTCATTTAATTCAATATTTTATAATTCGCTTCGGTGGGGGGGGGGAGGGAGGGGGGGGGGGGTGGTTACGGTACCGTGACGGCAAAAAGGCAATAGACATACGTTCCTTGTCGCTATAATGCTGCGGCTCTTTTTTACGCATTAAATAATGGTAAGGTACACACAATACGTGTGACTGTTTTCTCATTTTCTTTATACGTGTGAGGGAGATGTATGATAATGATTGTGATGACCGTGGCCGGTTATCTACATTACTCTGGACTCCTGGTGGTGGATCCAGATTCCTCTTGATGGTGATCTGTGGGATTTCAATAATACTACGTAGGTAGATTATTACTGTTTATTCCGAGGTCGTACAGAGGTGCTTAGTAGGAAGCCTAAATGCTAAGAGAGGACGAGTAGACAACATTCACGCCTTTTATACGTTCCGCATGCTGTCTCACTCATACACGCATGTCTCTTTCATACTGCAAGACATACGTTCACTACAATGATTGTATGTTTCCTTTGGGGTGGTGCAGACCTACGTTCACCGTTTGCTTCAATATTTTTCAACTGTATTCCGTACTTTCAAAATTGTTGTCACGGCTAGTAGTATTATAGTGGTCTACAGAAAAGCCACGGTGCGGTGTATGAGAGAGATGTAAGAAAATGATGATAAAGGAAACAGACCTACGTTCATTATGTATCTCATCTTTTGAAAGAGCTGCAACATCATAGCGATAAGGAACGTATGTTTATTGCCTTTTTGGCCCTATACCGTAACCGTGAATCGTCACGGTATCGTGGGATTTCTGTTTTAAGATTTTGGATTGCAATACGTAATACTAGAAGTCGGGATTTATTATTTAAATTCTGGGACTTACTACCGTATGCATTCCTCTTTGCCCAGAATATCTACTAATGGAGGAAAATAAGTATACTGACCCAGTAATGAACACAGTTTAGTAATGCACAATAAATACCGTGTAATTTTTAATATTCATTTAAAAAATCAATTATCAATATTGGAGAACCAATCCCTCAATTACTTCATCGGTCTACTTTTTGAAGGGCATTACTCACAGACTCACACGGCTCCTTGGTATTTTTACATGCCGTAAATAATCTGACGCGAGCCACTAATCGTATACGGATTATTTGCAAACAATGAAGTTCCACATTGTGACCTCCATATTAGTATTAGGAGGTTAGGTTGTATCGGCGTTTCCCCTGCACATAATATTTGCCATAATTTTGTGTTTCTCCGGAACAAAACGTAGGGTGAACCAAAACACCACAAAATACCAGGAAATATTTTAAATTGAATATATTATTTATATCATTTAAGGGGCGGGTTAATATAATATGCTACTGGTTTTATATTTCGTACAAGTAACAAGTATTATAATTATTTATGAAATTATTTATGATGAAATAAAAAACAGCGACACTAAAAAGAGACAAAACATACATCTACTGGATTTAGTCTGCAAGAGATAGATAGAAGATAGTATAATCGGTCTCCTTTTTGTGCGGTGCTTCCTAGCCTCTATTTTCTTGTCTATTTTAGTTTTCTGAAGGTTTCACTTCTACCGCGTGTGAATTGCACAATGTATTTAAAAAAATATATTATTTCCACAAAGGAGACCCTGAGGGAAAAAAACCCTTTAGGTATGAGCGGAGTCTGGGAGTCAATTAGGGAATGCAATCTTGACTCGAGATCGCAAATTCGAGATCTCGAGAGATTAGAAATTACAATCTCACGAGATCTCGGAATTTTTGGGATCTCGTTAATTAAAAGAAAATATTATTTGAAAGAAAACAAAAACCTTTATTCTTTAATATTAGTTACTAAATAATTAAGACTTTATTTTGAATTAAAATAATAAAAAGAAAAAATATAGCTTGCTGAGATTAGAAAGTAATTACGGGTGATATTGAAAGTAACTTCTTAAAAAACAAAGTGTATTAGGGAACGTACCCATACTACGTGACACACTTTTTGTAATTTTTTACCCCCCCCCCCCGGTGACCACGTGTAGTATATTCCAAGACCCCCCCCTACAGTTTTCACGTAGTATTTCATAAATATGGTTTCGAATCATTTTTTGGTAACAAAAAATAAAAAATGCATTATTTGGCTTATATTTGTCTTTATTAATACGGCGCTTGCTGCGTGACAGCAAGAGTGCATGCATTACAAGTGGAAAAAATATTATCAAGATAAAACTTATATCAAAATATATTGAAACTGGAATGTAATTTATGGAAACGAAAGTCTTGTTATTTTTATAAACATTTTTCATCTCAATCATCTTCAACAAACACGTTTCCTTAACTTTTTCACTTATTTGAATGTACGAGGGTGGGTTTTTAAGTTTGCGGATTGGGTAAGGAGTGGAAATAAAAACCAAAATTATTTTTCCTTTTCAACATATTCACCTACTACCGTAATACATTTTTCCGATCTTTAAATTAACTTAAAGGAACTTTATAACAGCGCGGAACTCAATTTTCTCCACATTTCACAATATCTTCCCGATTGAAGTGTTTGGTCGACGATAGCTCAAAGACTAATGACCTAATTACGATAAAACCCGGTGTTTATCCTAAAAATGAGTTGTTCAATTAGTACCTAATTCAGCGGTACCCCCATTAATCACTTACCTTCCCATTCCGCGAACTTAAAAACCTCCCCTCGTAGCTCGAAAAAAAACGCGAGATTTCTAGATTGACTACGTGATAAAAACCTAAGCCCCCCCCCCCGTTGTGACCAAGCGTGGTATTTTGATGACCCCCCCCCCCTAAACAGGTCACGTAGTATGGGTACGTTCCCTTAAGGGTGCTACGAGTGTCTGCTAAACGGCATCTAATGTCCGTTGCAATGTACCCAGCTGCTCCCCATGCCCGCTCCGACTCAACACTGGTTGGCAGCAGCGTGACTAAGCAATTATATGCAAACTGAAAAAATCTCCCCCTTGTTCCTCCACACTCAAATAGATCTATTTATTTTTTTTACGACTGTCTCTAATTTATCTAAACTCGTGGATACACGCGAAAAAGGACTTTTAGATACTCTCAGAGTCTCTTCTAATTCCTCTTGAAGTAGTCATAGAAAGAGGCAAGTCATATTCGTTTTCTGTGTTTGCTACTGTGGTATTAATCACGGTACCAGAAGTTGAGTCTGGTTGTTTACGATGTAATCGTTTGATTGTATTTTTAATTTCTTTCCGTACGAGATATTTGTTAGGCAATTGGAAAGTTTCATTGCCGCGACGCTACACACGTCCACTCGCGCCCCGAGTGTAGCGTCTCTAACTACTGCCGCCCAATCCCGTCGATCTCGAACGGGATCTCGTCATATTATGCTTCGGGATTGATCCCGAAAAATGTCACGAGATCTCGCGAGATCGAGATTGCATTCCCAAGAGTCAATGTGTTGAAGAATGACGAACGTGTGAATCCTTCCCCCCCAGTCCGGTGCAACGTAATTGTTCGATAGAGTCCGGCTGGAGAGGTAAAGAGCAGTGGCGGTTCGCGAGTTTTCAGTGAGCTAGAGCGATAAGATTGAAAACAATGACATAATTACGTTGTTGTAGCTGAAAACATACAACAAAGTTGCATTCCCAAGAGTTATCAAAACTCAAATATACAAAGTTTGGTAGTTGGAGATAATCAGGATAGCTATCAGAACAGAGTTTGTACCCACTTATGACTCGTTTTCCAAATAACATTTGATAAAATAGGATTTCAATATTATTTCGTTTCGAGATTAGTTGACATTGATAATTGTATAGTGGTTTAAACAAAGTGATTTGATTTTCATTATAAAAAAATATAATTTAAAAGACGTTTGAAAATAAATCGACGGTCCCGAAGAAGAACTTTTCGGTTGTCCCATTTTGTAGTTTTTTATAAGAGCTGCTTAAAGTTTCGTTTCTGCATTTTTACTGTTTTTGAGATCAAGCATTATAACATATAAGAAAAAAATATATAACTCATTTCATTTCATTATGCAAGATATTTAAAAATTATTACTTTGGATTGAAAGATTAATTTTCTGTTTATAGCTCTACATTCATTAGGGCTAGACTACACTGAAAGTAGAAAATTGCATGAATCGTCTGTTTCATCGAAATCATGTTCAGTATTCATAATATTACGTACTGATGATGTACGTTTTTGTGCAAAGACACTTCAATTAAAAACTTCTTCGTTAAATTCTACTGTTTTTCAGTTTGTGTTATATGCTTTGTACTATGTTATTATCGGATAAAATAGTCTGTAAACAACTGCAATAAATAAAATATAAACAAATATTATGAAAGCAAGGAAAGGCGTAATTAATAATACATTATTACATGCAGAATATATATTATTCATTAATGAAATTAACTCTAATTATTAATATCAGATCGGTAGTCAGTCATCATAATATCACAATATGGTCGGCGTTTCAAGGGGCTGCGGCAATAATAGTTTCAATGGAGGTTCAATAGAGATGGTGATGGATGGGCACATGATGGACTGTTGGTCCAATCTTCTTGACCTGCGCCTGGAAGCCGTGAAGGTCGTCAGCTTTGTAGTCCACGATGCGGACTGAACCATCTGGCTCCACCAGCGAGTATTGACCTGTAAACATAACCCATTAGAAGTTGCAAACAATAGTGGACATATATCTGATTCTTGTGGAACACCAGTGATTTATTTTATTCGTAGTTTTCTGGGATTATTTGCCAACTCATTAAAAATAAAGTTAAAATAAATAAAAGTGTTGTGAAACGTCTAGATATTAAAGGTAATAATTCCCCACGGAAAGCAGAAAGCTTAAAAATGCCTTTTCACTCATTGGCAGTTTTAAAAATAAAATTGGACCTTCATCTAATTCCCTGCAGAATACCAGATATTAAATAAATTCACGAAGATTCGGAATGTATTGGAAAGATAACTCTTTAGCAATCTGTGTTTGTGGTCGCACTCCTCCGAAACGACTCGACCCATTTTTATGAAATTATTTATGTTTATTTGGTAAGTATGAGAATAGGTCGTAAAGTGTATTTCATACCGCTAGGTGATTAAATTGACAATTTTTTTTTCATCCAAAAATACGTGTAACCCTAAATTTTCACCCTCCAAATCCCACCCTGCAATTTTTTGATCGCTGTTTAATTTTTGTATTAACAAATTTAGCTAGCAACCCGAAGGTAGCTGGTTCAAATCCCAGCGTAAAAATAATATTACGTATATTTGCAGAACGTTCCAGAATGGAAGATCCTCTCAATATCGCCTTAGTGTAAGACCACTATTCAGAAATAAAATGTTGCTTTAAATGACTTAAGCCGTATTTGGTGGCCAATTATGAATAGCCTAATACTCTCAACCTTCCTCTTCCACGTCTCATTCCCCTCCTCACTACCTTCAGCCTCACAAAATACGCCCAATGCGTAGTCTTACTGGCTCCAAGTATTTTGGAACTGTGTGTATTTACACAAAAAAAAATTTAAAAACTCAATCCGGTCCTTGTGGAACGCCGAGAGCATGAAAAGAAATTTATTTTCAGACCTTGTAAATAATGCTAACCCAAATAATGATCCTTTAGGAATACCAAAACTATGTCTGGTGATTGTCTCTTTGTATTCACGTCAAAGATAATTGCTTTGGTAATAACACAACTTTGTCTATTTACTATGATTGATTGGATAATAAAAAACAATGTTTTGTAAGTACCATTTTGATTTTGGTAAGTAAATATGAAATAAAATAGCAGTTTTAACTCTAAAAACGTTAACCACTAAAATGTAAGAAATATTTACATCCAAAATACAATCACTTATTATTTTATTTTCATTCGTACGTTATTTTGTGGTTACAAGAAGTAGGTACCTAATATTCTGCTTGGAGTGTGTACCTTGTTGTTAGCGTTAAGTGATTATGACACAGGAATAGTGAAATGACTTGTTATTATTTAATTCTAAAGTAGGCTAACTTGTGGCCCTTGTGGAACACTGCGTGTCGTAATGAAATTAAGGCCTTGTGGTCGCATTGAGTCGGTACATACAAAGAGTGCTGGTTTAGCTTAAATCGTGATGTTTGAATCTATTTATAATAATGGTAGTAGTATATTTCGGAATAAAATCTTCAAAACTTATATTTTTGGAAACATTGCCTTACCCAGAATTGTTCAAAAATACTGAACTAGCAGTCCACAATGGAGTGCTAATACCAACCTGTATTGTGTGGAGTGAGGCATGTGAACTAGCAGAAGAAGCATTAAAGTACACTGATTGCTATACAAATGAGATCATTTAGGCGTATGTATGATAAAACCATGTATGACCGTGTTAAAAATGTGGAGATCCGGAAAGAATGTAAGGCTAATAAATTATATTAAGAAAAGGACGCTTAGATGGTTTGGTCATGTAGAACGGATGCACGAGGAAAATAGTGTACCTAAGGAAAATATATATAGTGGAAGTCGGGGAGGCCCCAGGACAAGAACCTAAAAAAACCCTGGACAGAGCATTAGAGTGATTTTGTAAACATGACTTAGAAATTTTATTAAGTAAAAGCATATTTTATTCATATTCCTTCACACCCCGCGACTGTGATTTTTTTTGTGTCGAGGGCCTTTTAGGTTCATATCTCAGGAAGACATGACACAATCAAGTGAATCAAATTCTTCATTAATTTTTTTCTGGAATAGCCCTGTCGAGGGCCTTTTAGGTTTATATCCCAGGAAGACATGACACAATCCAGTGAATCAAATTCTTGATTAATCGGGCCATGTCAATGATCAGAATAACAGATAATTGTTAGACCAATTTACGAATGTTAATGACACAAGAAGTGTGCAATCTTCCAAAGTAACTTTTTTATATAATTTTGATTTGATTGTATTTTACCCTTGACTAAATCTCCATCTCTGAGTTCAGACTGTGTCTTGACATCTCCAGTGTGGTGGTCCTTCACTCCATAGTCGAAGGCGTATGCTGGATAGGCCTGCAGAAAGCACACAACGTTGCAATTAAGAACACAATACCGGCATAAGACATTGAAGAATTAAACTAAAAAGTATCTGTAACGTTTGGTATTATTCACATTCAAGCACTCTTAGGTTTTTGTTTTGCTCTATTTTCTTTCTTTCAATTCTCATATGTTATTGTTGAGTCTCTTTTTTCTTTAGTTTTTATTTTATATGAATCTTAAATAAAAATAATAAAAAAATAAATAAATCATATCAAACTGTAAAATGAGGTCCTCAGCAAGGGTAAAGCACCCAGTGAGGCCCACATTAGTCAAATATGTAACACGCATGTATAAATCAGGTGAATCAAATAAAAAAAAAGGTCTGTAAGGGTATTTCTCAATAATAATAGGTCCGCACATAGGTTTATTATAAGTTTATATTTATAATAACTATACTACAAGTCAGGCGACCTGTCTGTAAGAAATAAATAAATATTTTAGTTTTATTTTTAACTTTGTGAGTAAAACCTCAAATTGTAACATTTAATTAAATGAAGACAATATAAGCGAAACTCAATCGAAAATCTGGAAACAGAAAAATTAGAAAAAGATATTGACACCTCCAGCAAGAGGTCCTGGGTTCAAGTCCCAGAGGTGTCAATATCTTTTTCTAATTTTTCTGTTTCCAGATTTTCGATTGAGTTTCGCTTATATTGTCTTCATTTAATTAAAAAATAAATAAATAATAAAATAAAACGCCTTTTATTTCTTGCAAATAGGTATGTTACAGAGTTATAAAAGTAAGAAAAAGTACAATTAATGTTATTTATAAACTTGTTGAAAAATGTAATATAGGTATCTCAAATTATTCATAAGCAAGAATCCCTCTCTCAGGCGAAGGTGAAGGCCTCCTCTATAGAGTTCCAGAAGAATTTTATTTTATACCAGATTTAAATGTCCGGGTTTAATTTTCCCCACAGGAAAAACTAAACCCTTTCACACACTTCCCAAATGATCATCTGGTCAATCCACGTTATGCAATTGCACTATATGTATTATAATTACAAAACAATACAAGAACAACATGTCAACCTACCAGAGACCAGATGGGAAAATAATTCACCGACTCCAGATATTTTCATATCAGAGGGTTCGGCTCTGTGGAATTCCTAATTGAACCTATAAATCCTACTGATCCCTCAATATAAATATTTAAAAAATCTTTTGTAATCCTACATATATTTAAAATTACCGATTTTTGCATTTTTATGTATAAATTCTTTGACAAATCTAATACGCCTAAATTTTGAATCAGAGACCTAGGTATAATGCCAGTAGCCGAAATAACAAATGGTAATATTTTTATATTCCGAGAATGCCAAATTCTTTTAATCTCATTTCCTAAATCTGTGTATTTTCTAATTTTTTCAGAAACAGTTTTTTGAATATTACAGGAATTTGGAATAGCTACATCAATGATATAAGTTATTTTTTTAATTTTGTCATGTAAAACTATATCAGGTCTATTATGACTAATTGTTCTGTCTGTTAGTATAGTTTTATCATAATATATTTTATAAAATTCATTTTCTAAAAATGAATTTGGTTCATATTCATAATATGGTACTATATAACGGCAGTCAATCAAGTTATGTTTAATTACCAAACTTTGGTGGATTATTTTTAAAACCTGATTGTGCCTAAATGTATACTCGGACGGCGCTAATATAGAACATCCCGATATAATATGTTCTATAGTTTCCGGAAAAGCCAAACATTTTCTACATAAATCATCAATTTGATTTATATCTTTGATTATATGCTTCCTATAATTTTTAGTATTAATGACTCTATCTTGAATGGCAAGCATAAATCCTTCTATTTCTGCGCTCAACTCTCCAATACTCAACCATTTGTTTGACGAAAGTTTGTCAACATACGTTTGGTTGAGATAATTGAAGTGTGTTGCATGAATAATTTTATTTGACCAGGAATCTAATAATTCCTGGTTAGTATTTATAAGAATGTTGGCATTCTCGTCATATAAATTTAAAGGTGTAATGTTTCTATCTGCCTTACAAATTATTTTGTGCATTTCTGAGCTATTAGCTTTCCTATGGAAAAAATTTCTAAGTATTTCTACCTGATTGTGTTTCAAAGATGTTATTTTGACTACACCTCTACCTCCTAAATTTCTAGGTAAATTAATTCGTTCTATAGCTGAATTTGGATGATGGCAATTAAACTTTGTTAACGTAGTTCTAATTAATCGTTCTAAACTATCTAAATCTGTATTGGACCATTTAATTATGCCAAATGAGTACGTTAATAAAGGTATTGCCCAAGTATTTATTGCTTTTACTAAATTTTTAGCAGATAGATTGCATTTTAAAATTTTTCTGATCCTAGTTTGAAATTTAATCCTAATATCATTTTTAATACTAGTGTGATCTAATCTATTCGATTGCGGGTATCCTAAATATTTATAAACCTCATCCCCTTTCATACTTTTAATTTTGAAATTTCTAAATATACCCTCGTCTCCATCTACAATTTTGCCTTTCTCTATATGGATCGTTTTACATTTATCTAAACCAAAAGTCATTTTAATATCATCTGAAAAAATTTTAACTACCTTAATCATTTTTTCTAAATTTGATTCAGAATTTGAAAATAATTTTATATCATCCATATATAATAGATGTGAAACTATACTACTCTCTCTTGTATTACCCTTAATTTTTATTCCAAACTTGCTTTTAATTAACATTTTCGACATAGGATTCAATGCTAAGCAAAACCAAAGAGGACTCAATGAGTCTCCTTGAAAAATCCCTCTTTTTATTGAAATGCCCGGTACTACTATTTTCTTACCTTTTAAATTTACTAGTAAATCTGTATTCCAAAAGGACATAATATTTTTCAAAAAGCTAATTATAATTGGGTTAACTTTATATATTTTTAATATTTTGATTAGCCACGAGTGCGGGACACTATCAAAAGCTTTTTGATAATCTATATAACAAGTATGTAAATTACGCTTTTGATTTTGAATTTGAATTATTTATTTATTTATTAATTTACGGACAACAGTCCATTAAAAACATAATAATAACACGAATAAAAAAAAAAAAAAACAGAGATGACAGTGAAGGGAGAGCACATAAAAATTAATAGCAATGACAATATAAAATATAAAAAGTACATATAGAGACACTACAAGTCAAAGCATGAAGAAGCATTTAAATATTGCGTAACGACTGCCGAAAGTCATTTAGTTTTACACCAAAAAAATCAATGCTTTGACTTGCGTTGACAAGTCTCGACATTCTGGATAAGGGAGAATCGTATCCGTAATTAGTAGAATGTTGATTGAGGAACAGCAATTCATTATTTCGAAGCCTACGGGAAGAGATGTTAAACTGGATGAGTTGTAACAATGCAGGTGTATCTCTAATACTGTTGATAATTTTAAATATGCAAATTAGATCAGAGTCCTTCCACCTTTTTCTAAAGAAGGCATGTTTAAAATGTGTTCAATTTCATCATATGAGTACTTGCCTCTTTCAAGACCCAACCTCCAAGCAATTCCTCTTAGGAAACGATGTTGTACGGATTCAATGTGACAAATGTGGACAGCGTAGAAAGGAGACCAAATGACACTAGCATATTCAAGGTGAGGGCAAACCAGCGAACAGTAAAGAGTTTTAAGTGTACTTATATGTTTGAAGTCAGAGGTAATTCTATGAATGAAGCCGAGTAGTTTAAGTGATTTATTTACGATATTATTTATGTGATCACGGAAAGAAAGTTTGCAGTCTAGAGTGACCCCAAGGTCCTTGATAGATGTGACAGTAGATAGACAAACACTATTTAGTTTATAATCAAACTGAATAGGTTTTTTGGTTCTATAAAAGGAAAAAAATTTGCATTTATCAACATTAAGTTCCATGCAGTTAATTTTGCACCAATCGTTAAATGAATCAATATCAAGTTGAAATAGTAAACAGTCAAGGTGGGATTTAGTAATCTTAAGAATCTTATTATCATCAGCAAATAGCCAGAAACGTGTGTGAGAAAAAACTTTTGTGATATCATTAATAAAAAGGTTAAAAAGAAGCGGGGCCTAATGGGCTCCTCGGGGAACGCCGGAAGTTACATCAATGTTAAAGGATTCAAAGTTATTTATTTTAACCCTTTGTTTTCTATCTGTCAAGTAAGAGTGAAAGAATGATAACAAAGGGTTTCTAATGCCTATAGCATAAAGTTTGGCCATGAGAATACGGTGATTAACTTTGTCGAAGGCTTTGGAGAAGTCAGTGTATAGAACATCAACCTGAGTGTTATCTTCTAAGGCTTTTACAATGGTACTTGTAAAGGAAAGTAAATTTGTTGTTGTAGATTTCGCCGATCTAAATCCATGCTGTTCCTCAATTAGAACACTTTTGAAAACAGGAGTAATTTTCTTTGTAATTATCGACTCAAATATTTTTGGAATATTAGATATAATTGATATCGGTCTGTAATTTCCAATATTCGACTTGTTTCCGGACTTAAAAATGGGTCGAATATATGAAATTTTCCATGAGTCAGCAAATGTTCCAGATGAAAGTGACAAGTTGTACAACATACAAATTGGGTTAGATAGTGTATATTTACATTCTTTTAGCAAGATTTCTGGAATGCCATCAGGTCCGGTACTTTTTTTGTTAGAGAGATTATTTAAGGATTGGTAAACCTCCTTAAGTGTACTTTGGCAATCATTTAAGCCAATATTATGGTCATAGTTAAGTGGGGGGATGTTGCATGATGCATCAGAATATACAGAGGAGAAGTGTTTGGCAAAAAGGTTGGTTTATATTATTAACAGGTTTATTATGAGTTTACGTATTTACAATAATTATACTACAAGGCACACGACCTGTCTGTACTAGCGGCTAATTGAAACTGAGCGTAGACTGGCGAGAACCACTCTCGACGGCCACCGCCTGCCCGGACACCCCTGTCGTCAATCGATCGTAGCACTTTCCCTGCTGGCATCTGTCAGAATCCGGTCGAAATTTTTCAATACTTTACAATCTCTAATAGTGGGAAAGTAGTAAATAGGAAATAATCTAGTGGAGTTGACTATCACATCCAGTCCGATGACCAAAAACTGATTTCCTCCGAGAAAAATACCACAAAAACTTAATACGTTAGTTATTGTTTTATAAGTGTTGATCAATGCCGTCTAACGACCAATAATATAAATTGAACACCTCGAGGTCCACCATAGTCGATCGATGTAATCCTATATCAATACGATATTGACTAAATCCGTCATCTACAGTTAGAAAAATATTTGCCAGCACGGTTAACATGATTCCGAAAGACGGTTGACAAAAGCCGGCGTTTTTAGCGTGGTGTCTCCCGAGTGTCAAATAAGCTGTCAGCTGGCTTTTTAATGAATGTAGGTGAACGAACGAAGCTCTTAGAATTGAAATAAATCGTATATGTTTGTATTGACTGGTCAGTGGTCGAGTGGGCATTACGTTCGGGTCCCACCCAGGCGTTCCGTGTTCGATTACTCGACTGGCTAATGCGATCTATAGACTTCATTAATTCATCTAAGATGCGATCAATTTATTCCGCTTGATCTTGGAGAAACAAAAATGATTCAAATATGACTAAAGACCTCATTAATTAATTTATACCCGTTTAAGGTCAAAACGTACATGCAAAGTCACAAACTTCTCGTTCGCAGATGGTTTCTATTAGAGATGCCACGAATATTCGGCTACTATTCGGTATTCGGCCTATTCGGCTACTTTTTTACTATTCGGTGTTCGGCCGAATACTGCGAACTATTCGGCCGAATACCGAATAGCAAATCATTAAAAAAATGCATAAAAAATAACATATTACTCACAAAAATTTCTATTTTAACAAAAAATCAGAACATTTAATTCTTAAAATCTATCAGTGGTAAGTTTTGTCGAATGAAAACAAATTTTTCAGTATTTTTTGGTAGAAAACGATTGTTCTTTCCCTCATAAATTATACCTGCTTCCGAAAACAGCCGCTCGCTACCGGGAGATGATAAATAAATCTTAGCCGATTCTGCTGGGCTTGGATACTGTTTTGCGTTTGCTGATCACCACTTGTAAGGGTCTGCTAACCGAACTAGGCGAACAGCTTTCATGTAAAAATCAATTTTATTTGCGAAATGTAACTGATTTTTATTAATTCATGAAAACGATGTTTAACTCAAGAGTTCAATTCATTTTAATTCAAGAAAACGATTTTTATTATTTTTAATTCATGAAAACTGTTTGCAAAATGTACTAAGTGTCACCGAATATTCGGAGATTCGGAATATTCGGTATTCGGTATTCGGCAAAATCACTATTCGTGGCATCTCTAGTTTCCATGTGGCGCGGTGTCAGAGTTGTAATCGGAGTCAGATTAGTAAATTTCAGCCGTACAGTCGCTAAGGTATTAATACTATCAGATATCCCCAGCTACGGAAAAGATTATTTCATGATACCAAGTTCTGCATAAAGAAAAATCACATTCTGACCCCCTAGCACGGTTGATCGATAAGGATTGATAGGATAACTTTCGTTAACTCCTCATCGCTCCCTACCACGACTTCAGATCTCCAACGGATAAGTAACAGTTCACAATGACTAAGTTTTCCCAATTATATTCGACGTCAACTGTTACTCGTAGACTGTTAGCTATCTGTAGTTGTCCTAGGAAACGACGAGAAGTTACTGAAAGTTATCCTATCAATCCTTATCAATCGACCGTGCTAGGGGGGGCCTGATCGGTGATTGTACCAGATCTTTGATTGTACCAGTACGAAGAGACGTTCTTGTGAGTTGCGTCACAAACAAAACGGAAACTATAAATACTTACATAATGGTCCTTGTAATGTCCGTGCTTTCCCCGGAGACCTATTCCTTCAAGTCCTCCATATCCCAAACTGTTGACTCCAAGTCCTCTAACACCCAAACCGAGTTTTCCGTAGCCCAATCCAAGACCGCCACGACTCAAACCTTCATATCCAAGACCACCAAGTCCGCCATATCCCAGTCCGTCATATCCAAGTCTGCCTTTGCCATATCCAAGTCTGCCTTTGCCATATCCCAGACCGCCGTATTCAAGTCCACCTTTACCAAGTACGCCATATCCCAGACCGCCATACCCAAGGCCCAGTTCTCTTCCTAGGCCAGCTTCTCCGTAATCGAGGCCTTTAAGACCGAGTCCCAAGGATCCATGACCCCTGACAATATTGCTGTGGGAGATAGCCGCGTGTCCTCTACACAGGGCGACCAGCGCGGCCATACATACTGACAGCTGAAAAAACGAGCAAAGCAATTAAACAAACTATAATATTTGATTTTTAATAAAAAAAACTCTTTTTTTTTAAATTTATGGTTATTCCCATCAATCTAATAGGTATATCATTGAAGAAGAAAATAACAAACGAAAATAAAAAATAAAAAAAAATAAAACTAAACGAAAATATGTCTAACGCGCACGTCCTGGTTAGACGAGAGGTCTGGGTTCAAGTCTCAGTTGTGACCATTGTTGTTCTCTTTCATATTTTCGTTTAGATTATTATTGTTATCTTCTTCTTCAATTTCAATTTGGGAGGAATGGGTACCGCCGCCCCGGGAACCTTTATTGGATAACCAACACCTTTGCCATAGGTCACCCCAAGTGGTTCGCTACCTTTGGTGATTTAGCAGGGGTGCCCGGGTTCATGGGGTGAGGTTTGTCTAGGTCTTGGAGGCGGATGACCAGGACATACTGAACCCCAGATTCCTACCCACCCCTTAAACCCTTTTCCTTACCAGAACTCTCCTATCCTTCCTTTCCTTAAAAAAAACCCTCCACACAGCATTCTCAAAGATGACATAGGCTCTGAGGGAAATAATTTCCCTCAGGGCCTCCTGTGTGGAGCTCATGTAAAAAAAAAAATGATACAGTAATACATCTCATATACTCACATATATACCCCCAAGTAAGCATATTATTTTGTTTTTTATATGTATATATATATAAGATTATGTATATACGTATATTGATAAATAAAAAAATTAAAATGAGGAACAGGAAATGTCGAAATGTGCGTATGAAAGTGCGCATAAACCGTCAAAGAATTCAGTCCTTGGTAAAACCCGAAACCACAGAAAAGATAATAAAATGAAATATAGTCAACAGAATTATGATTAAATGAGCTGCTGATGAGCCTAAGGTTGTTGATTAATCAGAATTTATTACAATAATATTATTTGTTATTGAGTCACACCATTCTTAACAATTCCTGTTTTAGGTATAACTATTTCTAAACTTATTTACTGGCTAAAAAAAGCCGTCACGTAAGAAATTTAACTCCGCATGCCTCGGGCACGCCATGTCAGAAAGTCAGAAAATTTCAGCTTTGCAATAATATTCAAAAAAGGAAAAAAAAATGTATTCAAAAGCTAAAAACTGTTTTTGAAAGGTGATGTCATGCGAGTACTACAGGCTATATATACTGGTAAGCTCTGGCGTTATGAATAATCTCTGGCGTAATGAAATTATTTATCATACGTTTTCTGTTGAAATTATTTTCTAACAAAATCGATTTATTGCAAACGTCAGAAAAAAATCAAACCAATTGTCGCCTTGGAACCAATGTTTTTTTTTTGTTTTTTTTTTTTTTTTAATTAGGCAATTCACCCTAAAAGAGTGCTTTGTTGGCGTTGTACTTAATAACTATCTCTAAAAATGAATCACCGACATAGACATCCAAATGACTATATTCATATGTCCGTGATCACCGAAATGTATGTATGCGCATAAACCCGAACGACTGCACCAAATTGGATAATTCTTTTTTTTGTTCATTATTTTGTATAAAACTACCGTTGAGTTCTGGCATCATGAAATTTGTACGTTGATGGGGGGAGTGGAGAGAGGGAAGGGGGGAGGGGGGTTGATGGAGGGAGTGGAGTGGGGTGAGGGAAGGTGGAGGAGGCGGAGCGGGAATCCCCTAAAGCAAGCAAGCAAAGCCGCGGGAAAAAGCTAGTAAGAAATAAACATATAATTTTTTGAATGCAAACAAAAAAAAAGTTTTTAATATGAGATGTTTTGATGCTTTCATTAAAGCTTAGTGATAAATCTCTATTTTCGCCTTAATCTTTACTACAAAAAATACGAGTGTAAACTACTAGAAAAATAGTTTTTTTTTTTAATTAGAAGAAAGCAAGCACGAAAGAGCTTTTAAAAAATATAATTGTTTGGCTAAAATTATCCGTGACATTATGAAATTATCTGTCCATTGACTTTTTTTCTTACTTGTAAAATTAATCACAAAATAAATAAAAAACACTTTTGGGCTTGAAATAATTGACCTGTTGCCTCCGTTTGCCAAGAGATTTTAATGCCTTATGTCTCTATTCGTGGCGATGTAAGGCACACTAGTTAGAAGAATAAGATGGTTTGAAAATGAGATATGTAAACACGATTGATAGAGGAAGCGCGCTAATATACAGGATGTTAAGTGACGTATACGTGATTCCTGACATTATTTGGAGTAAAAAAGTAAATGAAATTTCGATTTCCATCGATTTCGAACATAAACTTTTAAAATAAGTTGGTATTGGACAGGCAGGATCGGGGTAAGGGGTTGGGCGACTCAGTGACCAGTGATGACATGTAGAAAAAAGTTGTTTGGTTTTGAAGGAAAAAAATTAAAAAAAAAAAAAAAAAACATTCAAAATGGTTACCGGAGACCAAAAATTAATTTCCATTTTTTCAAATGAAGTCAAATACGTCCCTTAACACAATGACTGGTGTAAATATATTTAATAAAACACGACCGATTTAAAATAGAGTTAAAATCCCTCTAGCTCACTATGTGCGTAATAGCGTGTGAAGTAGCACTTAACGTGTTAACTTTGTTCATTCAACTTTGTTCAGCATGTTAAATAACAGAACCAGGTGAGTTTTTTTTTGTAATACTCGGAGCATACTTTGTGATTTTACTTCCATTTAGGCAATTTAATTTATTTTGCTTGTTCAATTCGGCAATTGATTATAGATAATCATCAAAAATAACATATTTTTTCAAGATATTGTTCAATTTGTTGGATATCAAATATATAAAATAATGGGGGATCGGTAGGAATCTGGGGGTCAATGTGTCCAGCCGAGCGATTCCGTATTTTTTGTGGAATCGTTATTAAATAACTGAGTATCTTCTGTCAGATTTGTGTGATTTTTATGGCTGTTATTTGCTTTTACCATGTACAACGTACATTACATGAATAAATAATGCATACTTGCAGGGATTCGTGTTTAAATCGATCTAAACTAAAATATGTCACAGTAAATATGTAAAAAATGACACAAATCTGACAGGAGATAACGCGAATCCATCCCTTCGACTGCGGTGCCAGGTAGTGGATCGAGAGTCCGGTTGGAGAGGTCGAAAGGTCTCCCTCAACCAGCCTCTCCAGATCCGGCCTGCCACGCAGCTGGTGGGCAGGTGCAAACTCCGCCAAAACCCGGACAAATCTCACCTCGTGAACTCGGGCACCTCCAGTCACCAAACGTAGCAAACCACTTTGGATACCGCTGCCCCGGGAACCATTTATTAGACAACAAACACCCCTGCCATAGGTCACACCAAGTGGTTCGCTATGTTTGACGATTTAGCAGGCGTGTCCGGGTTCATGGGGTGAAGATGTCCGGGTCTTAGTGGTGGGGGCGCCTGCCCACCAGCTGCATGGCGGGCCGGATCTCGAGAGACTGATTGAGAGAGACCATTTGACCTCTCCAGCCGGACGGAAGAGATTCATACGTCCGTCACTCCTGGACACACTGACCCTATCTACCCCTCAAACTTTTTTCCTTCCCAGAACTTCCTCTCCCTCCTTTCCCTAAAAAAGACCCTCCACACAGCATTCCCGAAGATGTCAAAGTCTCAGAGGAAAATTGTTTTCTTCAGGGCATCCTGTGTGGAGCTAATTATTGTTAAAAAATAAAAATCTATTCATTTTTCACTGTTTCAAAAGTTGAGTTTACGATAAGTTCCAAAAATGTGTAATAAATATTTACTTACCTTAATTGAGATCATATTGTTGAATTGTAAACACTATCACTATCAAACTGATGCATTTCTAACAAATCCGCAGGTTTATATATTATCCAAATTGTACCAACATAGTTCGTGTCGAATTTAGGAGTTTTCGTTTCGCATGAATGGGCAATGTTGCGTTATTTACAGGCATATTCATTTACCTACTTCAACACCTCAATGCATCACGCACATACACATAACATCCGTCGACAAAATGAAGGTTAATCCAAAACGAAATTTAATATATACAGAAAGAAATATGCAAACTGTTAATTAATACATTATTTTGTGTGTCGATTCTGTGTGGTGTGAAGCAGGGTTGTGAAAATGTGTTTTGGCGCATGAGGCGAAGATTAATGCCAAATCACTGTTTTCGATTAATCTTTACCACGAATCGGTTTTCATTATAAATCCAAAAAATTTGCTTTCGATGAATTGAAGTTTTTTCTATCGTTTCCATCGAATAGAATTAAAATAAAATTGTTAATATTAATGTATAAAAATGAATATTTCTTTGAATGTCCTTTATGCGTTCCCTAAACCATTCCACTGATTGCGATTAAACTTTGGTGATTTGTTATGCGCACGCCAGCGATGGTTTCTATATATAATGGTTCTCTCTGGCGTCATGAAATGTTTATAACAAATTTGCAATAGTTGGCGCGCGAGTAGTTTGAAGAATGTGTAATGTGTACTGTATTTCAGGGTTCCATGCCAACTCATAATGATACCAACTCAGAAACACCTCAGAAAGGTCATTAAAAGCTAGGAAAAAATAATTTTAAAATAGCCGGTAACCCTAACCTAACTTAACCTATTAAACAAATTTTATTTTTTATTTTTTTATCATCACTCTGACCTTTCTGAGGTGCTTCTGAGTTGGTTTCATTCTGAGTTGTCCGGTCACCGTATTTCAGGTAGTTTAGCGGCGTGGAGGGAAAGCAGGAATGGGAGGGAATCCAGAAGGGGCGGAGGGGAACCTAGAAAAGGGGGTTCCCGAGAGGGGGAAGGCCGAGAAGGTGAATAGAGAACCCGAGAGGGGAATGTGTGCGGGGGGAGGTTCACGGAAGAGTGGAAGCGGAAGGTGGAGGATGAATGGCGGGGAAGGTGGATGGGGAACGATTGAAAAGAAAGATAAGCGGGGGGAAAGGGGAGGCGGAAGAGGGACGGGGACGAATGGCGAAGGATTCGCAGGAGAATTTCTTTATTTAAGTGGCATTGCAACACGTGCCGGGTACTTGCTATAAAAAATGTAAGAGTAAACTACTAAAAATGTTTTTATTTTATTAGAAATGTATGAAACTGTATAGGAATATATATATATATTTTGAAATATAATTTTATGGCCAAAATTATGTGTGACAGTTTGGATTGATTCACCTTTTTCCATTCTTATAAAATTATTCACAAAAGAATAATAAAAATCACTTTTGCGCCGGAAATCGTGACCTCTAGACCTTGCCAAGCAATTTTTGTGCCTATTACCTATACTCGTGGCGATATAAGGCATACTAAAAATACATACATTTTTGGCTTTTCATAGTAGCAGATAAATTCACGCATAAGATCACACCGTTACGCTGCACGGGTAGGCAGAGAGAATTGATGACAGAGAACAAATCGGTCTTGGCACATTCCTTGCTTCATTCATATTCGTACATCGTTTCATACACACCCTTCTGTTATTCTGTTACGACTCTTGAGATGTCCCGACTCAAATATTTAATAATAAACAATACATAAATAAATATGTGGAGGTCGAACAATGTCATCAATCTGCAGTCGTGCGGCAATCTGATTGGTACGCCAGCAACCAATTGAATTCAATCTCTGTCACTCATTCATCTCGCTCGCGCTGCAACGTAGATCACCGATCACTCCCGGTCAAGACACACTTGCATATCGTGTTTGTTCCCCCTTAACATTAGTTCGTATTTAACTATGGAGTTGTATTCTGTGTCTGTTGTAATTTGTAAATAAACTTGTAAATATTGTACCAACATCTTGCTTATTTGCTTTACCTCACACTTTACACCTTAAATACACGTAAATACCCTTATACACCTTCCTTTTTTGACCGAGAACATAGAAGTCCCGTTTTGTATTGTATTAATTACCTTATTATGTTTATATTTTTAATATATTTATCAATTCTTTTGCACTCCTCTTTTCGTGTCATATTTATATAATACTGGCTGAAGTTCCCGGCATTGACCAAGCTTTACGCTAAGTTTTTCGAAATCAGATATATACAGTGACCTTTCTCTCGTTTTGAAGGTCAAATTTGCAAAATTTCATCGTTTTCGAAATAAAACTGTAGGTTTTTATAAAAATCTAATCCACGCCCGGTGTCTGCCCGGTATCCGCCATGCGACCGCCCATCATACACACTCTTCTTTATATACTGGTACAGTTTGTCAAATAAGAGTAGAAAATATAGGAGGGCGCCACTGTTGATCAAATGGCAATACTTAACACATAACTCATGGTGTTAAAGTAAAGCTGTGTAACCTACATTTTTATAAGAAAATTAAAAAGGCATATTAGTGGAAAAAATATTTTTTCATTGCAGTATAGATACCCACCGATCTCAAAATTAGAATTGCATATAGGTATATTATTATTATACCTTTGCAATGAAGAATAACCATAATGTAATAAAATATAAAGCACAGTTTAGAAATTGCTCAGATTTATTTAATACTAGATTAAGTACCTAGCGTTGCCTGGGCTTCAGATCGTGTCTTTAATTTTAGATCTGAATATATTTAACTCATTCAGATCTAAAAGTAGTGTAACTAAATTCATCATTAGTGATTCTTCCTTTCTGTCTATTGTTAAATTCAAATTTATGTTAAATTAAGGATGTACCGCCGAATAACAAAATAATAAAACATGTTATCATTCAAATGCATCAAGGAAAAAACTATCTACTTGTCTAATTACTGTGTGTACCCGCGTATAAGTGTAAAAAAATCGAACTGTAAACAAATTCGTTTGATATCCATTTGAACTTATTATTAAAGGTTTATTTTTAAGACGATTTTATTTTTGAAATTGGTAAATAGTGCAGAAAAAAAATTACAATACTTCTAATTTCACGTGGCCAACTGCATCATCAAGATCATCGCACGAACGGTTCCACCGGAATCCGTATTGACGGTCGTTAATAATTTTGTTCTTTTCGATGTATGAGAGCAGAAAGAACAGATTGAGAAAGATCTGAGGGGAATTATTTTCCTCAGGGTCTCCGATGTATGGAGGTAATGAAAAAAAAAACAAGGTCTCTTATCTCGGGATATGACTTTTGCAAATAGCCGCCTTTTTCTCAGGACGACAGAATAAATAGGCGGCACCTATTTAGCACAACCCTGAAAGAGGCACGCATTTTCACGGTACAAATGTAGCAAGGTTTCCTACGTTTAACGGACATGAATTAATAAATAGTTTAGCTACACCTTAATTATACAGTTAAAGTTTGCAATTATTGTTTTGCCGCAAGTATAAAAAAAAACTGGATTATTAATTGTATATTACCTCCGTACTTAATCATAGTGCCGTATTGTAGTCACTTGGCCCTGTTCATAGATAAGAAACAATAAAGACTACAGTTTTTATTCTTGTAAACGGAAGTGGCGCCCTCTGACATTTTCAAAAAGAACCGCTGAAGTTTTTAAAGAGCATCTCCGATGAGAAATTTTTTGACCGACTTTCCTAGCATTTTTCAGAAAATTAAAAAAAGGATCAAAAAAATTTCCAACTTGAAAAATTTCAAAACTTCGCCAAACAAACTCAAAAAATAAGTGTTTTTACAAAAAATTTCCCGACCGATTTTCCGAATATTTTTCACGTGTTTCATTTTTCCTGAAAATCAAAAAATCCCGGAGGACTAAAAATTTTCCAACATGAAACATTTTAAAATCACACAACAATTTCACAATTTGGGAGGCGAGTACGGATACCGTCGCCCCGGGAACCATTTATTGGATAACCAAAACCTCTGCCATAGGTCACCCCAAATGGTTCACTACTTTGGGTGACTTAGCAGGGGTGCCCGGATTCATGGAGTGAAGTTTGTCCAGGTCTTGGCAGCGGATGCGTGTGCGCATATTTATTTATTTATTTATTTATTTATTTATTTATTTATTTATTTATTTATTTATTTATTTATTTATTTATTTATTTATTTATTTATTTATTTATTTATTTATTTATTTATTTATTTATTTATTTATTTATTTATTTATTTATTTATTTATTTATTTATTTATTTATTTATTTATTTATTTATTTATTTATTTATTTATTTATTTATTTATTTATTTATTTATTTATTTATTTATTTATTTATTTATTTATTTATTTACTTATTTATTTATTTATTTATTTATTTATTTATTTATTTATTTATTTATTTATTTATTTATTTATTTATTTATTTATTTATTTATTTATTTATTTATTTATTTATTTATTTATTTATTTATTTATTTATTTATTTATTTAAACGCCCATAGGGCTTTTACATAGAACGCAGTACATTTTTTTAATTACAGTGAAAATAATGGGTTTACAAAATACAATACACAATACAAGTAACATAATATTGGTTAAAAACAAAATATAGGTTACATAAAATATAAGGGTTAAAAAAAAAAAAAAAATTAGGTTACATAAAATATAAGCGTTAACAAAATACAGGTAACATAAAATATAAGAAACAAAATATAGTCCATAAAATATAGTAGTTGACATAAAGTAGGTAATTTTTAAAAGTGTTGTTCTCATTAGTTTACGGGATAGGTAGAAATAAATAGTTGGCACATATGGCGTTTGAAGTTTGCTAAGTTCAAATTATTGTCAAATACATCCAGATTGTTTAACTATTTGTTACCAAGACTATGCAAACGTTGTATTGGAGAATGTAAATCATAGTTCGAATGAGATGTACGTATATAAAATGACAATGTTTGTCTAGTTGTTCGTGTAGGTACATGTAGATTTATTAATTGCAGGAGTTCACAACTGTCGAATTTAGAGTTTAATAATTTTAATAAAAAAGTTAGGTCGTTTATTTTTCGTCGGTTTTCTAATGTTGGAATATTTAAAGTATTCATTAACGACGGATAATTTATGCGCTCTAAAGGGATGTTAAGTTTAAAATTTACAAAACGTAGAAATTTTCTTTGAATTCTTTCAATAGTATGAATATGAATTTTATATGTACAAGGGCGACCAGACTATGGAGTTATATTCTATTAGGCTTCTAACAAGGGTTAAATGTTTAAATACAGTAGTTTAATGATTTGTAACGATTCAAAGTTTTTAATTGTTCTTAACACAAATCCTAAAGTTTTCATACCCTTATTTGCAGCTTGTTGAATGTGAACCGTGAAGTCTTGTTTCTCATCCATTATTATGCCAAGATCCCGCATTTCCGATACTCTTTCTAAATTTATTTTATTTATTGAGTAGTCGAAAAACCGTGATTTTTTTTCTGGAAAAGGTCAAAGTTTTGCATTTTTCTACATTTAAATATAGATTGTTTTGTGAGCACCAAATTTTTAGCATGTCCATATTTGATTGAAGAATTTCACAGTGATTAAGGATAGTTATCTCTTTATATAATTTAATGTCATCAGCGAAAAGCAATACTTTGACGTCTTTAAAGCAGTTGACTATGTCGTTTATAAAAATAAGAAATAAAATTGGGCCAAGATGACTACCTTGCGGTACTCCACTAGTGGCAGAAAATGGTTTGGATATAAAAGATTTTATTTTTACAAATAAAGTTCTACCTGATACGTAACTACTTAGCCAGTTCAACATATTTGCTCTGATTCCCAGAGCATGAAGTTTTCGGATCAGTATTTTGTGGGACACTTTATCAAAAGCCTTCGAGAAATCAGTATATATACAGTCAACTTGTTTGTTTTTAGAAAATGACTCCAATATATAGTTTTGAAAGAGTAATAAGTTTGTTGAAGTTGATCTACCTCTAATGAAGCCATGTTGTTTGTCATTTATTATCTCTGTTAACGTGGGATATATTTCATCAAGAACTAGAGATTCAAAGATTTTGGGTAATACAGATTGTATGCATATAGGTCGATAGTTTGAAATATCGGTCTTATCGCCTTTTTTAAGTATTGGGATAATATAGCTGGATTTCCAGTAGACAGGAAAATGTCCAGAAGATAATAGCTGGTTAAAGAGAATGGTTAGTGGTTTAGACAATACAGAGGAGCAATGTTTTAGGAAAATTGGCGGGATGGAGTTTGGGCCTGCAGATTTGTTAATGTCTAAGGAACATAGTTTCTTTTTGCAAGATTCTTCTGTTATGTAGCAGTCTGTTAAATGTATGGTTTTTGAGATAAAGGCCCTGAGAGGATTATTTTCGATTGAGTTTCGCTTATATTTGAGATTAAGTTTTAAAAAGACCCTCCGAGACGTGATACTGTAAAATAAATAATTAAATGAGTATGAAGGAATTTTTTCTTCTGGTGATTCCTCATCGTAAACATTTTTAAATAAATCTGAGAAAAGATTTACGATATCTTGTGTGCTGTTAGCACATTTGTCGTCCATATGCATTTGTGGTGGATAGTCTTTGCTGTCATTGTTTATTGTTTGGATAAATTTTCAGAGGTTATTTGAGTGCAAAGCTGAGTTTTCGATAGAGTTTATATATGCTTTATAACAGATTTTAGAAAGATCTTTGCATTGTTTTCTAGTTTCACTGAAAATTGCATAATCGATTATCGATCGAGTTTCTTTGAATTTTTTATGAAGTTTCTTTTTTTGTTGAAGTGAGGCTTTTAGTTCTGGTGAGAAATAAGTCGGATATGTATGTTTTTTAGGAGTATATAGTGGTACATATGATTTTATGGTGCTAGACAATATTGAATATAAATTATCTAAGGATTTGTCAGTATTCACGTCCGATAAAAAAGACCAGTCGACACGGGAAAGTGATAATTTATAGATTCAAAATCTGCACGTTTGTAGTTGAGGTCTCTTCAACGTGTTTCGGTTTGACGTTACACACATTTAGCTTAATATAAAGAGGGGGGTGGTAGTTATCAACAGGTAAGAGAGGATCATTACATTTGTCAATGACCAATTTAGGATAATTTGATATTACTAGATCTAGTAAGCGATTATTTGCATTGTATATAAAGTTATGTTGGAAAAGATTTAAAAAATTTGTCATATCCAAAATCTCACGTGCACGATCATTCTCGCCCTCATTTACAATTAAACCACTATCACTTGATTTCCACTTCAGGTTAGGGAGGTTGTAATCCCCAAGAATAATAATTTTAGAGTTAGGGTATTTGTATAGTAGATCTTCAACGTCTTCGCTGTGACTTCGGTAGATTAGAGCATCAGACAGTGGCGGTGTGTACACAGTTGCAATTATTATATTTTCTAAGGTGGTATCAATTTGTATAAATAGTTGTTCGAGTGTATTATTTTTTGTTTTGAGTTTTCTTGATAACAATTTTTTTTTAAATTGCAATTAGCACTCCGCCGCCCATTGTTTTGGAACTGGATTTAGAGTTTCTATCGCAGCGAAAGATTTTGTAGTTGTTAAGTCCTAGTTCTGTTGATTTTATTTCCGAGTCGAGCCAAGTTTCTGTCAGCACATATACGTCATAGTGGTGTGTAGATATGGTAGAACGTAGTTCGTTTAATTTAGTTCGTAGTCCACGGACGTTTTGATAATAAATTTTCATAGTACTCAGTTTTTTGGATGAATGTTGACGATTTTGGGAGACGAATTTACGTATTTAATTGTTATATCTGTCTCACCGTTAGCTTTTCGTTTTTCTAGTTCTACTCGTAGGTCCGTTAGATGCTTTTGCTGAGTTGGGGTCGAGTCAGAGTAAATGCGTAGGTTGTCCTTTAAGAGATGTTTTTTTCCTTGTAGTGTTCTTGCTGTCTGGGAATTATCAAAATGGATTTTTATAGGTCTTGGTTTATTACTGTTATATTTACCAAATCGATACATTTTTGAATATGAAGTCGAAATTAGAAATTAGCGTTTTGAATTTCTCAAGTCAACTTAGGGGGGGGGGGGGGGGTGACATCCACCCCGGGTGCCACCCATGCTAGCTACGCCACTGGTTGAGTGGGCATAGCGCTTGGGTCCCACCCGAGCGTCGCGTGATCGATTCCTCGGCTGGCTACTTACAGCTAATAGGCTACTTGCATCACATTTTAAAAATGTGATGCAAATATTCTAAGACATTCCGTTTTTCCGTTAATGGCACAGGAGAATAACGAGGCATACCAAAATATTACATCTAAATTTTTTTTTTCCTTGATCCATCTTTTTGATCATTAATCATTACAATGTACAACTAAATTATATATGACTAAATTCAATGTAATATAACTTGTACTTGTAAATTATAATAATAAATGCATATTTGATAAATGTAAAATGATCCATATAGAGAAAGGCAAAATTGTAGATGGAGACGAGGGTATATTTAGAAATTTCAAAATTAAAAGTATGAAAGGGGATGAGGTTAATATTATTAGTATTAAAAATTATATTAGGATTAAATTTCAAACTAGGATCAGAAAATTTTTAAAATGCAATCTATCTGCTAAAAATTTTGTAAAAGCAATAAATACTTGGGCAATACCTTTATTAACTCATTTGGCATAATTAAATGGTCCAATAATGGATTTATTTATTTAAAAAAATAAACTGTACATATACAAAAATTTTTAATAACATTTCCGTAATCTTAGTAAAAAAATCGATCCACACGATTTTTTCCAAGTCGTTATGAAATCCATGCAAGTGGCCTATTTTCTCATTATGTAAATAACGTTGCTAATTATAAACTGTGGGAATTTCGTGGCGTCAGAACTCACCTTCACCATTCATTTTGAAGTGAAACTTCTGTAGCAGCGCCGTGATTTGGATTTCGGAGAAACGGTAATCACGATTGTGCACCTGCGACGCATCAACTGCGCTCATCGGCCGCTTTGATAACGATGTCACTTTTAAAGGCTCCTATTGGTTGAGATATGAAATGGAAATCACGTTAGCCTGCGCTCATTGGCCGCTTTGATTATGACCTCACTTTTCAAATATTGGTTGAGATTGTTTTGGTAAAGTTTTGCTTCTACCGCGTATAAACTGCACTCGATTTTTTTTTAATGAAATACACGAAAAAAATTCTACAAATGGGGAACAAATGCCAGACCCGTTTCATACAAATTTTAATTTTGGCCAAAATACCCAACCAAACTGAAAAAAATTTTTTGTAATAAAAATGTACCTATATCAAATTTGGGCGACTTGGACAATTATTTGTGAGTAAATGATATACATTTAAAAATGACTATATTTTTGGTTACAAAAATATTATAAAATGTAAAATAAAAATTAATGAAAGAAATCATTTTTGATGGGTTACAAAAGACCTTTTTACTTATTTACGTAGGAACACAAATTTGTAGTACTTACATAAATTCAAATTACTACCCAAAAAAACGTATTTTTTCTACCATTTTTTTTATTTTATTTTATTTTTCATTATAAAAGCACAGTAGCTAAGGCAAGGTGTTTATTAACAATAAATTATAATTTATTCACAAATAAATCCAAAGTTGCCTCCAAAATTAAACTAAATTGTTTAATTACCTATATATCATTAAAAAAAAAACAAATATTCCTGCTAAAAAATTAATATGACTCTTGATTAAAATATGCAAATGTGCAGTTCACACGCGATAGAAGTGAAACCTTCAGAAAACTAATGTAGACAAGAGTGCGGAGGCTGCGAAGCACCCACAAAGAAGAGACCGATTATTCCAACTCATTCTCTCGCAGGCTATATCCTATAGATGTATGTGTTTGTCTCATTTAAGTGTCGCTTTTTCGTTTCATCGAGTTGCAAATCACAACAGTGCAAAAGAAGTTTTCACTTCAAAAATATTATTCAATTTGGTTGGGTATTTTGGCCTTAAATCCAAAATTAAGTTTTGTGTGAAACGGGCCGCGTTGCTCTTTTATTTATTACTAGCTGACCCGGCGAACTTCGTACCCCCTCAGAATAAATAACTGTTGTGTTAATTTACTAGCCGAATTAAATTCAGTTTTTCATTAAGTTAAAAATTACACGACGAAGCAATTATCGATCCGCACGCAACTGTCCGTGTTTTGTATCAGAGATGACCTTGTGTACGAATTTATGTTTTTGTGATTTTCTTACTTTTCCACTTACTTAGGGGCCATCCATAAATCCCCCCCCCCTCCCCGTCCCTGTCACACATCGTCACATTTATGAGCCCCTCCCCCCTAGGGTGACATCTAAAAATAATCAAAACAGTAGTTCAAATTTTTTTTACATGAGACGTTACAGAGCTGATGACCACCCCATACCCCTAGTCACACTTTCTTATCCCCTCCCCCCCCCCTAATGTGTGACGTAATTTATGGATGGCCCCTTACGGGAATTGCGTTTCATTTTCTTTATACGTGTGAGGGAAATTTATTATAATTATTGTATTTTTCCTTTGGAAGGTTGAAGACACACGTTAACCCCGTTTGTCTCATTTTCGACTGTTGACATTTAGTGTGTAAGAAAGAGACTAAGCATTATATGTTAAAGAACAAAAGCGAAACAATCAGCGCCTTGACATTTGGCGTTTTTGAATTTTTGAAATTCACGTAAACTTCAACTAACACAATATTGTTCCAGCTCTTTCAAAAGATGAAAATTCGTTCCATACAAAATGTATGAGGAAATTAATTTTCTTCATAACTTTCTTTTTTGTGAATTTTTGCAATGTTTTAATAGTTATTCTGTTATCCGGGGCGGAGACAAATCCAACGAATCAAAGATCATCAAAATCGGTCCAGCCGTTCTCGAGTTATAAATAGTGTAACTAACCCGACTTTGTTTTATATATTAAGATTAAACTAGCGAGTACCCGGCATGCGTTGCAATGCCACTTAAAGAAAGAAATTGTTTCTCCTCGTGTGTCATTTCCTATGCGTCCCCGTTCCTGCCCCCATTCCTCTCCCGCGTCCCCTCCCGCGTTCTCCTTCCACCTTCCCCCTGCCCTCGTCCTCCCGTCCCGCGAACCTTCCCTGTCCCGTGTTCCCCTCCCCTATCCCGCATTCCCCTCACCCATCCCGCGTTCTCCTTCCACCTTCCCCCTGCCCTCGTCCTCCCGTCCCGCGAACCTTTCCCTGTCCCGTGTTCCCCTCCCCTATCCCACATTCCCCTCACCCATCCCGCAATCGCCTTCCACCTTCCCCGCCTCCTCATCTCCCTCCCCCTACTTCGTACCCCTCCTCTCCTCCCCCTCCCTCCTTTCAAACCTGCCACTAAAATATATGAAATACACTCATTTCCAGCTCACGGGCCACCTATTGCAATTTTTTTATACAAATTTCATAATGCCAGAGCTCAGCAGTGCCCATAGAAAATATCGCAGATGTGCGCACAACAAATTGCCATAACCCAAGTTTCATTGCAATCATGAATGGCAGGTGAAATAATGTCATAATACCAGCGATCACTATTATATATAGAAACCATCGCGGGCATGCGCACAACTAATCACAAAAGTTTCATCGCAATCGGATGAATAGCATGGGAAATAATTTCAATATGCCAGAGCTCACTATTATATACAGGGTGTTAAGGGACGTACTTGACTTACTCTAACTAGTGATTCTTGACATTATTTGGAGTAAAAAATGTAAATGAAATTTTGGTCTCCGGTGACTTTTTTTGACGACTATTTTTTTTTTTTCAAAAACTTTTTCTTCAAAATCAAACAAAAAAAAAATTCTTCCGCATGTCGTCACTGGTCACTCAGCTGGGTGTCCGATGAACCCCTTACCCCGCCTCCAACTGCTCAACAACTACCATTTTTTTATGTTTTTGTAGAAAAAAAAAAAAAAACATCAAAAATGTCACCGGAGACCAAAATTTCATTTACATTTTTTACTCCAAATAACGTCAGGAATCACTAGTTAAAGTAAGTCAAGTACGTCCCTTAACACCCTGTATAGACACCATAGCGGGCATGTGCACTATTGTGCACACCAAATCCCCTAAGTTTCAAAGCAATCGGTTAAATGGTTTAGGAACACATAGGGCACAAACAAAGAAACATTCATTTTTATATATTAAGATTTGATTATTTTTCTTTTGGAAGTAAATGTATCAGCATAAATAAAATTGACAAAATTTTACTTAAAGAATATTTATTTTTAACACAACTTTTAATTTTAGTAGATAATACACATTAATAAAAATCACTAACCAACCAACTATTGTCTACCCCAACTGACAAGAGAAAATTATTGGTTTACAGAACTCAAAAGAATACATAATTGATTTTATCTAATCACATCCAAGGGGGCATTCAAGTATTATGTAACGCAATTTTTGAAGATTTTTGACCTTCCCTCCCCCCCCCCATGTAACGCGCCGTAACGTTTCTCTATTTCTATTTCCAAGTGACTATTTTTACCTACAAGTCACAATTAAGTTGGCCGAAGTATGGAAAGTCGCTTAAATACCTTATGCGTATTTCGTGTTTAAAACACTAACGAACACTGACAATGAAAATAAAATAAAAATGACGTACAATACAGTCGAGGGATTTCCCGTAAAACATAAACTAAAGGGGTTGCCAACTTGGGAGAACAAAATAAAAATTACATACAATACAATCGAGGGATTCCCCATAAAACACAAAGAAAAAAGTTGCCCAGTTGGGAGAACAAAATAAAAATGACGTTCAGTACAATCGAAGGATTCCCCGTAAAACATAAACGAAAAATGTTGCCAACTTCGGAGAACAAAATAAAAATTACATACAATACAATCGAGGGATTCTCCGTAAAACATAAACAAAAAGGATTGCAAACTTGGAAGATTTTAATTCCCTAGTTTTTTATTTAAATAAAAAAAATACATGTTACATAACGCGTTGTTCGAACCCCCTCCCGCCCAACTCAAATTGCGTTACGTAATACTTGAACAGCCCCCAATCTATTCTGTGATAAATTTTAAATTTACTTATTTTCTTTATGTGAGTGTTTTCGCCAATGTATTTTCATGACCAAAGCTGAATTTATAGAAGACATATATAATAATTTGTTTCGTAAGAACCATAAACCACAATCTGATAATAAAGTCACTTATATTTTCTTTGATCCATTCTAACCGCACTTATAAACACATAATATTATCTTAAAATTTGTCACTGGGTATATTTAAAATAGTTAGTTGTAATCAATATAAAAACATTAAAAAAACTGAAAACACTTAATCTGAAAACACATCGTCATTGATATTGTCTCTGGAAGCTTGTTTTTGATTTGCCGGCTCCGTACTAGAACTTTGCCTGGCCGGTTTCGGCGGTCCATCATGTATGTCTGAGATGAAGAATCTACTCACAGACTCCTTGGTCAAACTACGAAGTTCTTGCGTGGAATTCTGCTCCGAGAGAGAACTAGTATTGCTGCGGGGAGAGAAAGATTTCCTCTCCCCAAAAGATGGGTGTTTCAAGGAATCCGGTTCTGGAGTGCTCTTCTTGCTCGTGCGAACTATTTTGACTGTAGTTTCTTTAGCTCCATCGTCTCTAATGATTGTTTTCTCTTCGTCATCATCTGCTACTGAAGCATGGAGTTTGATAGACTCCGTCAAAGCTAAGATTCTCGGCGATTCTAAGTCTTCCACTACTAGTCGAGATTTTCTGTTTGGATTTTCCGTTGCTCTCACGTTGATGGTATGACGTTTGAGAGCTTCGATTTTGGCTTTGTCGGGTTCTTCGTCCAGATTCACGTCCGACGAGAGGAGAATATGGGAAACTGGTCGTTTCTTCTCAAATTGGCTGTAGGCACCGAAGTGGGTGCTGTCTGGGCTGTTTCCATTATCGCATTTTTCTGCAGCTTGGATAAGATCATAGAAGAATATCTCTCGAGGACTCATGGGAGGGTTGTTAAGATCGTCATCTTGCACGATGGTTTCCACCGGCGTGAAGGGGGTATTTATTTCAACCAGATGCAGGAATTGACTGAATTTTTGTTTGTCCATCGAATTCATGCTGCCGATACTTCCACTTTTCAATGCCACGGTGTTGGGCGACTGGTTGTCTGCAGGTTGGCAAGTCTTGGAGTAGTGGACGTTTACAACAGTTGTAACAGAAGGGGGAGTTTTGACACTTTGCTGCCCTAGGGGTATTTTTTCTCCGAAGAACTCCACGTTGGCGTGACGGTTTGCTAATTCAACATCAACAGGCTGTAGATTAACGGGCTTTCTGTTCTTAACGCTGCTTGTCTTCACATTTCCATCTTGGGGTTTCACAATAACTGGTCCAGATGTTGTCACTACCTTTTCTGTTGTTATAGTGACTTTTGTGTCTGATACTGGTTTGGGTGGCGGTTGTGGAGCTGTTCTCTTACCTGTATCTACATTTCTATTAACCAAACCCTTTGTCCCGGCATCATGAGCAGTCGTAAGAACAACAAAACCAGAGGAGCTTGAGCTTCTGCTCTTAGTACTTCTCAAACTATGTCTCTTGTTGTCTCCTGAACCAGGTATCCTGGGTCGAGCTGTAAAATCCGGTTCGTCAGGTTGCTGCTTTCTCAAAGCCACATCATAGCCCGGACCTTTAAGGATCAAGTCTTCTTTAGGCTTAGGTTTTTGGCAACAGGTATTAAAACTTTCCTTTTTATTTCCGCATTTATTGCAAAGGTCTGTATCATTTAAAGTGCATGGACACTTGGCTCCTCCCAGCGGATGGAAAGACATGCAATGAATGCAAAGGATTTCTTTCTCATCACCATATTCCGGATTTAGAAAGATCTGGTCGTACTTACTCTTGCTCTTGGGCTCAGCGCACTTCCAAAGCACCAGCAATACCGCGAGGATAAGGCAGAAGATCAGAAGGGCGACGCTCCAGAAAACGTAAGGAAAGTCTAACGGCCAATCTGGACTATAAGTGTGAACTCTAGACCAGGTAATTGGACAAATAACAAACCAAAAAAGCAGAAACCAAATGGCAACAAAGTACGGGAAATTAGCCCATTTAAAAGGATGGGATCTAATCTGATCAGGTTTATATGTAGAGCTTCGTTTGCAGCACTTCAAATGCTTTACCTCACTTTTTTGCTTTCCCATTTTCAAACGTTTCTCACACCACTTTGAAATCCTTTTTATTCTGTTTTCACTATTATATTTTGCAGAGTATTTTTGCTTTATTTAAAGGACTTTCCAATTGAACAATTTAAAATAGACTGGTGCCAAATAGCGGTCAGTGAAAAGAGCAAGCGCACGTAATCTCAGATCCGGCGAGGAATAAAATGTTTTATCATAACCACATCCTGTTAATGTAAACCTAAGCCAAGGTGCCTATACTTATCAGTGTTACATTATTTCAGTAATTTAGCACATCTGATATTCCTGTGGGAGTTTGGCAAAAATAACATTATTTATAAAATTAATGTAAATCCAATTAACTTAAAAAAAAACTGTTCATTAGTTATTTTAAATTATCTCTACATGGGAATCACGGAGAAAAAATAATTCCCCTCAGGGCCTAAGTCATATTTGGGGAAGATATGGAGAATCTTTTTAGGAAAGGAAGGAGAAGAAGTTCTGGGAAGGAAAAAGGTAAGAGGGGTGGGTAGGAATCTAAGGGTCAGCATGTCCAGGAGTGACGGAGGTATGAATCTATCCCTCTTTCAAGATCTCCCTCAACGAGTTTAACCAGATCCCACCCGCCACGCAGTACCCCGGGCACCCCTGCTAAGTGACCAAACGTAGCGAACCACTTGGGGTGACCTTTGGCAGAGGTTTTGGTTATCCAATAAATGATTCCCGGAGCGGCAGTACATTTAAATTTAAAATTTGGTAGGTGGTATGGGTATAATTTATTTTGTTTTACAGAATCATATTTATGAGGAAGCCACTAGCCATAAATGTGTATATTCTTAGTGTGCCTTATATCACCAAAAATTATAGGAAATAGGCATAAAAATTGCTTGGCAAACGGAGTCCAGAAACGTTCGATTTCAAAAGCAAGTGCGGGAGGCGGGAATGGGTACCGCCACCCCGGGAATCTTTATTGGATAACCAACACCTCTGCCATAGGTTACTCCAAGTGGTTCGCTACGTTTGGTGATTTAGCGGGGGTGCCCGGGTTCATGGGATGAGGTTTGTCTAGGTCTTGGAGGCGGATGACCAGGACACACTGAATCTCAGATTCCTACCCACCCCTTAAACTCTTTTCCTTGCCAGAATTCTCCTCTCCTTATTTTCCTCCAAAAAACCCGCCACACAGCATCCTCAAAGATGACATAGGCCCTGAGGGAAGTTATTTTCCTCAGGGCCTCCCGTGTTGAGCTCATGTAAAAAAAACAAAAAAAAGTGGTGTATATTTATTTTGAGAATAATTTTACTAAAAAGAAAAAAGTTAATCAAGGGAACCTATTTCTGATAATCATAGCCATAATATATTATTTTTATAAAGCTTGTTTTTAAATGCTTTCATACATTTCTGATGAAAAAATTGTTTTCTTTAGTAGTTTATGCTTATATTTTTTTATATATTAATTAATAATTTTATTTTAATTCTACTCAAGCCAAACGATAAGGAAAGCTTAAACATATCCAAAGCATATTTTTTAATATTCATTATATAAAACGGTTCGTAGTAAAGATTAATCTAAAATAGTAATTTCACCTTAAATTTCACCTTCCACTCAAATAAATTCAATTTCTTGGTTGTTGATATAAATTTTTATACCTCTTTTGATATATATTTTTATTTTTTTTAAAAGAAAGACAAACATTCGCAGATTACGAATATCTGATAATATTTCAAAACTTCCTATTACTACCTATTTACGCTGTCCGTAATGGATTTGAAAGAGACAATCATGAAATTGAACTAATAATAATAATTGGATAATTTATAAAGCGCCGTTTTTGTGAAAAATCACCTCAAGGGCGCTGTACAATTTATTAGGAAAGCTTAGGTTCTAACTAATTTTACTATTTACAAATGGATACAGAAACATACTTACCTGGCAGGTCACTTCCAATAAACACACTTTAATTAGAAAGTTCTAAACATTTTTCGTTACCCATCACCAAACATATTCTGTTAGAAGATGAAATACACTTTAAAATTTTATTATTTGAAATAACACATAATTTTAACTAAACATACTGACAATGAAAAAAAAATTATTAGTCAAATCTATTATAAACGTTATCGTCACCATTTTAATTATTTTTTTGTTAACTTTTAGATTTGGATACAAAGCGTGGTGTTTTCTTTTCCTAACACAGTTTAGATCATATTTCTCACTACGATAGCTAGCAGAGATGACCGGATTCATCGGGTGAGGTGTGTTTGGGTCTTGGCGGCGGATGCGCCTGCTCACAGGATCAGCTCGCATGTGTATATTTAGCCTTAGAAATTGAGGGCATGTTTTTATGGGTTCCATGCCAACTCAGAATGGAACCAACTCAGAATGGAACCAACTCAGAACCACCTCAGAAAGGTCATTAAAAGCTATGAAAAAATGATTTTAAAATAGCCGGTAACCCTAACCTAACTTAACATATTTAACCAATTAAAAAAAAAAAAAATTTATCATCACTCTTAATGACCTTTCTGAGGTGGTTCTGAGTTGGCTTCATTCTGATTTGGCCGATTACCGTTTTGATGCACCCATTTTTCTTTTGTCATGCATGCAAAGCTATTTTTTAACTCTGATAACAAAATGTTTTGCAGGCTTATTATCTGCTTCGTTAACCGAAGTTGATATTAAATACATAATATTTAATTTTCATTGACAAAATAATATAGTTTTTTTTTTTACTAAAGTTTTGTTAATTGTCTAAAATCAAAAATGTTCTGAACGCAGCACGTTCTATTTGAAATAACCGATAAAAAAAATAACTATAATCATAATATTTTCTTCACTCACAATGACAGACAAAAATCATTTAGACCAGGGGTCGGCAACCTTTTGGCAGGAAAGGGCCACAAGTTAGCAAAATAAACTAAAGGCGGGCCGCACTTGTGATTTTAACGCTAGAAGCCCAATATACCTACGTATAATTGGTCATATCCCACAGAAAAAATAAAAATGCTATTAAAAATTGTTAAAACATACGCAATTTAATTCGTACACGTAATACTTACATTATGTTTATAAACTTGGACTTTATAGCTAGAAAAATAACTACCGTAAATCATTCAGAAATATGAAAACTACAAAGTAACTAAATAAGTTACTGATTTTATACAAATTTCAGTGTGATATCTGAGGTTGCATTTGGGTGGCTATTTCTTGTATGTAAGCTGTCATATTTGTATTTGCAATTCATAGAATGGCTCTCAAATGCTCTTCTGTGAGACGAGAAACATATTTATTTTTTCCATAATTGACAATTGAAAAAGTTTGTTCACGTAAATAAGTGCTACAAAAATTGTAAGTTAATGAACTGTTGAGCAATCCTTTTCAATTCCTCAAAGTCAGATGGCAAGCTGCGATAAAATTTAACAAGATCATTGATTTCATAGAAAGAGCTTTTGAGAACATCATAAGATTGGAGATCAATCATGTTCATTTGTAAATGACTCGGAACATCCTCAATAAATAATTTCAGTTTGCTTGAAACTTTCTCAAAATCACCAAATCTGTCGCTGAATTGAGTTTGCAGTTGTATTAAAACATTTTTCATTTTATCATTTTTCCAATGAAAATTAATTCCAGCTTCCTCGACAGCCTTTTTACAATTCGGAAAATGATCTAATTTTTTTTCATCAACATGTTTCATAAAGAGTTTGTTTTACATTTGGAATGCTTTTACGTATGTGTGCATATCAGAGTTTTTTTTTTATCTTGAAGCCGTTCATTCAGTGTATTTAATTCTTGAGTTACATCTGTCAAAAATCCAAGGTCTATTAACCATTGAGTATCGGTTAGCTCTGGAATAGATTTGCTTTTTCATTCATAAAAATGTTGATTTCTTTTCTGAGATCAAAAATCTTTTCAGTACTGCATCTCTACTTAACCATCTCATTTCAGAATAATAAATAACATCTCCATGATCTCCTTCCGTATCTGACAGAATCTGCTGGAATTGACGATGAGTCAACCCATTTTTTCTAATGTAGTTTACAGTCGATACCACAACGTCCATTACTTCTTTCCATCATACCTATGGATCATATAACGCTTCTTGGTAGATAATGAGAAAAAAATTGCATTTATTTTGATATTTATAACCTGTTTACAAAACATTCACGGGCCGCAAGTAAGAAGCCGCGCGTTGCCGACCGCTGATTTAGACCATAGGTTCTCAACCATATTTTACCCACCGCCCACATTGAAAATGTTGGAGTTTTACCTACCATTAAAACTCTTATTATGTTGTCTTGCTTATCCAGAATATATAATGTGAGATATCAGCCCTATTTCCCGCCAGCGTCGGTCATATCCATTGCTTTACCTTGAATTTCCCGCCATTCCTCTGCAACTCCCTTCAGCTGTCAATTGTCGCCGTGCAGTTGGCATCTTGAGATGCCGTGTTAATTCAATTTGGACTCACCAAGCAGAGCTTAAATATATTCTCGATAAGCAAGACAACATAATAAGAGTTTTAATGGTAGGTAAAACTCCAACATTATGTGTGTCGTTGCTTATCCAGAATATATAATGTGAGAAGTGTTTGTTATCGCTTGGTGACAATTCTAAAGCCAAAATTGTGACCATTACTGTATTGCTTGCAATAACTTGGTCAAAGACTGAGAGTGAATGGGGGGATTCAGCACCTCAACAATGAGACCTCTGATTTGTCTATATTTCTTGAATGTGTTTTCTGAACTCCAGCTTCCTCTTTCCAAAATGGTGTCTATGGGACACTCTTCCAGCCAACGTCTTGAAGCTGCAGCTGATCTCAAACTCCCAGGAGAGCCATCAATCCCAGCATCCTTCAAAATTGTTTTAATCCATCCACCAATAGCAGTTCTCGAGGCTGGCCTTGCAGGCCCCAATGTGGAAATAAACAGACATTCAACACCAGCTTCATGTCTTCTATTCTCACCCAAAGACATAAGCTTTCTCAACCAGAATATGGAATCTATATTACGATCCTCTGCTTTGTAAAGCTTCCAACCAGACTGTCTATGTGTAGAGGTGTCCTTCTTAGAACCAAAAAATTTGGCAATAATACAATGTGATCATCATTGTCAACAAGATTATCAGAAGATGCATGTAGTAAGGTCAGATCCTGTACTTGTCTTCCTGATGCCAGAAGTAAATTAACAGAACATCTACGAGATGCTTCGAAAAGAGTCAGGTCATTTGAAGGATTCTTACAAAGCTAAGACACCAAGTGTCCTGGATCCCAAGTAAATGCTCTAAGCTTCTTATTTGCAGAATTTCCTATACCTCTCATCACTTGCTTGACCAAGGGATGATTACTTATCCTCAAATCGCCTATGGGGTCATACAAAACTGACACTACAGACTTGTGAAGTGCTATAGTATTGGGATCCAAGCCTTTCCTCACTTTTAAGTATACTAAAAAACCGTGCCAGCTGTGATCCCGAAGGGTTATTAGGACATGTATTATTAATGGCGCACCATTCCTTCCAGCTCTTCCATGCCATGTGATAAGTTGTAAGCTTAGGTTTGCGCCAACCCGCATTCAATAGAGCTTTTTTCTTGCTGTGACCAATCGTTCAAAGCTTCACTCCACCCCTAATCTTCCACACCTGTAGTTGGAGCTTCTGGACCTGTTGAGGATGAAGTCCTGTCGATAAGTCTATCAAGTTGTCGACCAACATGGGTATTATGTGAGGTCGGTCTAGGGCTCTTCTCTTTAGGTCTGGTAACCAAAACACTTTTGGCCAATTTGGGGCTACAACCAGGTACACCCCTGATGACTTGTTCAGATGTGCCAGCACTCGTGGCATTAAGCAGGGGGGAGGAAAGATCCATGCCAAGGGGAAATTCCAACTCCTGCTGAACACGTTGTGAAGCATTGCTCTCTTGTCGTGGGAATCTATCGAGACATACTGATCCACGAAGTGAGCCCTCGAGGGAGCGAATAGATCCACTACTGGACTGCCCCACTTGTGAAAAACAGCTCTTACCGCTGGGGGTAGAAGGTGCCATTCTGGTAATGTCATCCCTCAGGATAGATGATCCGCGAGGCCATTGTAGCGTCCCGGCAAATACTGCACTTGTAAAGAGATTCTGTGCTTGTCCAAAAGCGCAAGAATCTGAAATGTCAGATGAAGGAGACCCATCGACTTGGTGCACCCCTTGTTCCTCAAGTAGGCTACGACTGTCCTGTTGTCCTGTTCTGAACTTCTCAAATTCTGAGTCAGAGACGTTAAGGCATTTAAGATTGCTGTCATCTCCTTCATGTTGCAATATCCCCCCCTCTAACTGTCTGTCCAACAACCCAACAGAGGTACATAGTCGATCAGGGCTCCCGGCCATGATCTGTCGCATCCGTAGTCAGAGAATGTGTTGGGCTGGGAAAATGAAGAGTTGAAACATGATCTAAGTTGATCATCCACCATTTCATTTCTGACAAGACCTCCTTCTTTATCAGAGACTTTTGCTGAGGGGTCAGCTTCAGCATTAACTGTAATTGTATCAGCCGAGTATGAAGTCGACCTCTGGGGACCACAAAGGTAGCAAAATTCAACTTTCCGAGAATACTCTGAGCTCCTTTCAGAGTCCATCTTCCTTTTGTCACGGATCTCTGAAGTGAGTTCCAAAGACCTTGGCGTCTGTATTTGTTTAAGGACTTCTGTTTCAGATGGGGGACAATTAAAGAGCTTGTCAAGCTTGACTGAGGATCTCTCTGGTCTGATGAGCCAGGAGAAAGTCGTCTAGGTACACAATGATCCTGATAGCCTGTCTACGCAGGATTTCTGCAATCCAATTTGTGATAGCTTTTAAATTGAAGATCGACTGTTTCGAGCCTTCGCTCGTTTGAACCAGAAAAAAGTGTTGATAGGAAGGTGGCATTGTCGTCAGCTCTTTCCATGTACCATCTCTCATCATTGTCATTTCCGGGATTACTTTCGTTTTGAACCTCCTTGCGGAAGCTTGGCTTGGACTTATCAACGAGGGCTCTTGGATGAATGGTATGCGGTATCCTCTTATCATATGTAAGATGGTCTCTGGGACATCTGAGGCCTGCCATTCTCTCCAATAATCCTGTAGTGTAGTTGACCCGCCCAAAATGGTTGATAGTCACCTGTTGAAGCGGCCACGAGAGGTCTGTCCCCTCGCGCCATGCTTCTGTTCCCTCCCCTTACCCCTCGTACAGGAGGAATATTGGGGGTTTCGCCCGTGGTCTGCCCGCCAGGGAAACGAGGGAAATGCCATATTTTCCTTTGATGTTTGCTTGGGGGGAAGGCAACAACCTCCTTAGATGTTGAAGGGCGGTTGTGCGCGACACCTGTTGAAGCGGCCACGAGAGGTCTGCCCCCTCGCGCCATGCTTCTGTTCCCTCCCCTTACCCCTCATACTGGAGGAATATGGGGGGTTTCACCCGTGGTCTGCCCGCCGGGGAAACAAGGGAAATGCCATCTTTTCCTTTGATGTCTGCTTGGGGGAAAGGCAACAACCTCCTTAGATGAAGGGCGGTTGTGCGCCGAGTGGCTACCCTGAGGTAGGCGCACTGGACTAAAGCACTTTGCTACACCACCTAGTTTCTGCAACTGGGCAGAAAGTGCTTCTTCCCCAAAAGGATGAGTGGTAGAAGGAGGAATTCTGCTGAAGAGCCTCCGTTCCACTCCAATCTTACAGCTGTCCATTGTTCCTGTAAAGACCTGACAGGGAACCTTCTGAACTACTTTCCCATTTGATAAGTTTTTTGGAGAGCCTGTTGAAAGCACTCTCTGCTTCAATGAGGCATGCAATGCCAGCATCTTTTCCATGGCCGTAAATATTGGTGAGGCGGTGACAAATGCCAGCACCTCGCAGTTTACCTCCAGCTCCTTGAAGCCTGGATCAGCCAAATATTCCTTTAAAGCAGATGCATAGCGGACATTGGCCCACTCGCCCGAGTTTGAAACATGCTTGAAACTGTCAAAAGCAGGACCAAACTTTTATAAATAAAGCTGAATTATAGATAGGTCTAACTACATCAAATTGCGTCAAACGATTATCAAACGAACATGAATATCATGATTTCGTATTTGTAATTTGTGTATTTTAATATGACATCGCCGATGGTCATATTTCATTAAAAAAATCGATTACCTAAATTCCAAAGGTGGAAAAATGGTTAAATGTGTCTACAATTGATCCATAAATCAGGTAATTACGTAAGACAATACATTCAGCTTAATTTATCTTTAGTATGGATATAAATGGGTCGCTCCCAGCGGCAATGCCGGCCGGGCCAACCCGCGACAGGAGTAGAGCAAGCCCCGAACATCCCGTCAGATTCCAAAAACCAGTTTAATAAAATGGTCCCGTATTGCGGGAACTATCAGATATTAAGCTGATAGGACAGATAATACACTTATCTTAGCCAACAGGCCGAGAAGCGATTGTTAATCGGCGCGGCGTCCTTCCGTTTTCGAGAACGAGCAACGCAGATTTATATAGCGTAGGTAGTAGGAATACGCTAATCTGTCAAAAATGTTTGCACTAATCACTTGCACTAATTTTTCATAAAATTACGGAATTTGCGGGTAGCAACAGATATTATTTTCGTTAAAACAATTACGAACGAAAAATTTTTCGACCGGACGTGGGCGAAACAACGCCAAAATTGAATTAACACGGCATCTCAAGATGCCAACTGCACGGCGACAATTGACAGCTGAAGGGAGTTGCAGAGGAATGGCGGGAAATTCAAGATAAAGCAATGGATATGACCGACGCTGGCGGGAAATAGGGCTGATATCTCACATTATATATTCTGGATAAGCAACGACACACATAATATATTATTTTTCTTTACTTTCCTCAAGTTTTTTTACTTACCATCTGTCGCGAATCTAAAACAGCTATTGCCACTACTACACATCCCCCCCGCCCCTCTCCACAAAACTTGTTATTGGGTAGGGGAGTGCCCAACTGTCACGAAATCAATTTTTCTATTAAATTACTTGTCATACCTTTTTGTTTAGATAGTTAAAAAAATAATTATTTTATATTTTTAGTACCGGGTTACTACCACCTTCCTTCTTGTATTCATGATATAGTGTCAATTCTTAATAATAATGTACGTAAGATTATTAGTACGAGATTAGCGTGTTTTTTTAACTTTTTTAGATAATTTTTTTTTCCCTGCCCATGCCCTCATTGTGTAAACGCCCTCAACGCCCCCTAAGTTTTTCTGGTTCTTCTACTGCCCCCCTGAAAGTCTCAAACGCCCACAGGGGGACGTTATCGCCCACGTTGAGAACCTATGATTTAATTTAGACTAATGAAGGGGAAAAAAATATTCGCTCATTTCGCTATCTTTTTTTATGTCAAAAATAAAAATTTTTTACAACAGTCAAAAATGCTCTAAACCATCTGGACTTGTGAAGTTGGTGGTAGAGGGGAGGAAATAAGAAAGACAAAGGTGGGGAAGTACGTGGCTATTCAGATCTGGTCACCAAATACGGATAAAGCCTTTTCGAGCAACGTTTAGAATGCAAATGGTGTTCTTGCATGGATCGATCAATATATCTACAACTCTGAAAATAAACTATAATATACTGTTTTTTAGTGAATAAATTATGAAATAACACAAATTACTTTAATTATAAATAAATAAAAAAATTTTAGTGCCCGCCGGGATTTGTACTCGCAACCTCTGGATTCGTAGCCAAGGATCATAACCACTCGACCACGGAGACCGTGAGGGCCTTATTAAAAATCTTACCTTATTTCCTGATTTTAAGTTTTAAATATTTTTATTTTGAAATACATTTTTTTTTATTTGATACTCGCTGTATTTTCGGAGTTTTTCGAAATCAGATCTGCCTAGCGATTCCGTATTTTTTGTGAGATCGTTATTGGATAACAGACGTTATCTTCTGTCAGATTTGTGTGATTTTTACGTCACATATTTTAGTTTAGATCGATTTAAACATGAATTCCTGCAAGTACGTGTGATTATTAACTCATTTAATGTATGTTGTACATAGAAAACGCAAATAACGGCCATAAAAATCACACAAATCTGACAGGAGATTACGTCTGTTATCCAATAAAGATCTCACAAAAAATACAGAATCGCTAGGCAGGTCAGTTATTTTCTTCCTTTGAACAATGAAAATGTTCAAAATTTCTTCCCAAAACGGGATGAAGGTAGTTTTTTGAAATCTCACAAAGATATCACAATTATTTTTTAAATATTCTTATTACACATAATATTAAGCATAATAATGTATATTATACATCCAAACCAAAAGAAAAATTGTATTTATCAAATAAGTATGTAATTAACAATACAGAGTTTACTAGGGGGATCTTCTGGAGAGACTTTACTAGGCTAATTTATAAAAAATTTAAACCAAAAATGTTGTTTCTAAAAACAAAAAAGTAACAGAAGACAGAAGTGAGTTATTTATTTATTTTAAGAAACAAACAGCAATTTTTATACAGGATGAGTTATACAAGAGTTATGACTTCTTATAATTTAATCAAAGGTGTGTGTAATGAAGGGTTTAGGGGTACAGTGGAGCGTCGATTATCGGAATTTCGATCATCCGAACGACCGCTTATTCGAACTAGTACGCCCGCCCGACCCGCGCGTGCCTACTCTCGAAACCGGGCTCAATTTGCCATGAAAAACTCTTGTTTCACGTCGTGAATTAGCAGCATTTAGCTTTGGTTATAACTTAGCCATTAGCATTGGTCCTAAAATAAGCAAGGATCATATCACTGCCTAAGCATGTGCTAATGCTACTGGCAGCCACTGATTGCCCGTGCTTGTAATTGGTAAAAGCAAGAAACCACGTGGTTTCAAACACTTTAATATGTCTGCGATGCCTATCGTTTACACTTCGCAAAAGAGTTCTTGGATGGATAATACAATTTTCATGGAATAGTTTACAGAAACTTTTATACCCTCTGTAAAAGCCCATCAATTAAAAAATGGTAAAAGAGCGAAAACATCTTTGCTTCTTGATAACGTCCCAACGCATCCTTCATGTGACATCTTAAATGAAAAAGATGAGTTTGTAAAAGTCATGTTTCTTCCACCTAATGTGACTTCATTATTACAGCCCATGGATCAAGGCGTTATTGAGGCTTTCAAACGGTATTCTAGAAAATAATTTTTATGTAACTTAATTTTGGAAAAAGGAAAGGAGGGAGAAGAAAGCCTGATAAGAAATCATAAAAAAAGATAAGATGCGTCCTACATGATTGTCGCAGTGAATAGTATCAAATATCTGTCCTTAAAAAGTACGAGACCTAGCCGCTCGTAAGCGGGTAAGCTTGCTTCGGCAGACGAACATTGATGATTTTTTTAAGCGTTAATTTTGCACATTTTTTTGTTTAATTCCTATTTGTCATTAAAGATATAAATTTAAATATGGTATTCATTCACCGCTTCATAATATGCAAGTACGTAATATATGTATGGCTCGATTATCCGAAAATACCGGTTTTCCGAACACCCACGTCCCCCAATTAGATTGGATAATCGACGCTCTACTGTATATCGAAAAAAGAAGTCATTGAAAAGGTCACCGGAGACCAAAAATGTAATTTCGTTTACATTTTTTACTCCAAATAATGTCAGGAATAACTGGTTAAAGTAAGTCAAGTACGTCCCTTAACACCCTGTATACTTAGATTCAAGTTAGCAATAAAAATGCTCAAGCGCGTGATGATAAAATTATAAAAATTATGTACTTTTGTGTAACTATTTTTTGATAATGGCTATTTATAATTTCTCAATAATGTCTGAGCGAAATAAGTGTGTAAAAAAAATCTGAAATATATTAGTTTGCAAGACTGTAAATAAATAGACAAACTGAAGTATTTTTGTTGCAAAACATGCACTTTTGCTATGATTTTATTTTAACTAAAATTAAAATTCAGAAAAGTAGCTTTCCCAGAAAATTTATTGATTTATTTTACAGTATATGTATTTATATGATTTGAAATGTGTGTTGTATAATGCAACACTTTGTTTGAAAATTTAACAAATCTGCGACCAACGATATAACCTTATTATAATAAAAATGAACAGGTTAGAAGCTTTTGAAATGTGGCTTCACGGGAGAATGCTCAAGGTCCCATGGACCGACATGATCACCAATACAGAAATTCTCAGGCGGGCTAGAGCAGATATTGCTTACATTAATAAAAGTCAGGAAAATTTCATATCTTGGTCACATACTTCGAGGAGAGAAGTATCACTGCTCTAATTAATATTAAAAGGCAAGATAGAGAGCCGCCGAAGGCCTGGTAGGAGAAATGTCTTCGCTGCGAAATGTACGAGAGTGGACCAGTATTAGAAGTGTGGAGGAACTATTCCGGGCAGCGCAAGACAGAGTGATCGCCAACGTCGGGGGGATCTGATAGGGCACACCAAGAAGATAATAAAAATAAACACATTTTTTCAAAATTTAAAACATTAACTTTATTAGATAAAATAACAATCTTTCAAAATGTTTTTTTTGTGGAAAAGAGTTAATACATCAAGAATTTAATTTAAAAATTATGTACATATTTTCATAACAAGGGACCAGTTGTTTCACAGAAATTCAAATGTAACATTTTCATCAAACGACCACTCAGCGCCATTTGGTTCTTTTGACATTTGAAAGGTTTCAGGTTAAGCGCCAATTCTAGTTGCATTTTAGCGTTCTATCAAATTCAATAAGATGGCAAGCTTAACAACTTGATAGTTGTACTCTTCTGCTGGTCACAACTTGTGCAAAATCTGAAACAGACTTAGAATTGGCATTTTACGAGGACCTTTCAACTGATCATTTCTGTCATTTGATGACAATGTTACATTTGAATATTCATGAAACAATTCGTAGAAAGTAGATTATTGTCTTCCCCAAAGCCGTATATTAGCCATTATATCATTGGCCACCACGAGGATGTACGCGCTCACAATGTTGCTGAAGGTGTTCTTGAAGAGGATCAGCCAGGCATTCACAAACTTACTGATGACCCAACTCAGACCCTTGTCCAGAAAACTCAGCCCCAGGAGCTTGCTGAATTTCAACTGAAACATACATTTTCACAATTGTTTCAGTTAAGATATATAGAATTTAATCATTAGACAATATTAGCGACTCTCAAACGAAATTTTGAAACAGAAAAGTCAGAAAAAGATTCGGTCGCATCTAAAGGTAGCATTCGGATCTCGGCAGTCTCGACTTGGCAGTTGCGACCCGCTGCCGCGACCCATTATCACTGCTGTGCGGCGTTGTCAGAAGCTTTCTGATAGCAGCGTCCACGGCCCGGGCAGCGACTGCCAACCGCAGTAGTCAAGCAGAAGTCAGTGCGAACAGTTGTGCATTGCAGTCGTGTATCGAACATTAACTATGTCTGACAATTTCAACGAAAGCGAAAACTCGTGAAGAGACTGATACAGGACGAAGAAGAGAATGATGAAATAATGTTGCTCTTACTTTCATCAAAAAGGAATAAAATCGATTCATTATATACATCCAGAGTCGATGAAGAGAGCTATCAAATCCTGATAAAACGGCACTTAAATCTAAAGGATCAGAAATTCAGGAAATACTGCAGACTAAATAAAACTCAATTTCAATTTGTACTTAGTTTAATTGAAAACGATATTCAACCAATGAAAAATGGATCAATCACAGCTGAGGAAAAACTATTTCTCACTATTTTGTCAATTTTCGTGAGCGGGCAGCGTGACCATACTGCCATCGGAGCGACTCGGCGTCGCTGCCAAGGTCGCGCACATGCCAGGCCCCCCGGGCGCGCTGCACGAAACGTCGGAAACTATTGCATACAAATCCCTACAAAGCGGTACGGTGCAACCACGGATGCGGCTGCAGGGCCGCGGCTGCCGGACCGCGACTGCTGAGATCCGAATGCTACCTTAAGGATTGGATCTAGGACTTTAGCCTTGCTGGGGTTCTACTCTAACCACTGAGTTAATTCAACCCTATCCCCATCGTTCATATTTAACAGAATCATACTTTGACTAGGAACCGCCAACACTATCTTCATTTTCAAGATGATTGCAAGATTCTTAAGTGTCTTGGATAAATATGTACATCCATTTTTATTGTAATGTGCGACAATTGTTTTTTTCTACAAGTCTTGGATGAATTTTAATTTTATTTTTATTTCTGAATAACTTAATTAGTAAAACTTCAAATAATAATATTTAATCATTGAAAACAAAATTATTATTGACTACCAAACGAAATTTTGAAACATAAATTCAGAAAATGATTCGGTCGCAACTAGAAATTGAACCCAGGACCTTAGCCTTGCCGAGGCCCTGCTCTAACCACTGATCTCATTCAACCATTTCCCCATCGTTCATATTTAACAGTATCATACTTCGACTAAGAACCGCCAACACTATCTTCATTTTCTTAACAAATGTTTTTATTGGCTTCTATGATTGCAAGATTCTTCTAAATGCAATCTACATAGATAATGCCTTGGAAAAATACACCCATTTTTTATTTTAACCCCTCCGCAACGTAAGTAGATATAAGCGTTAAAAATAGGACAGCAGTCAAGTACAATAAGCGCGTTTATACGTCAGCGCGTGTGTTTCCATAGAAATCGTTCTAACTCCGTTATTGTTTTAGTTACATCCCTAAAACAAAAAGTAAAAGGTCGATAGTAGATCAAGCTGCACATTCCTATCAAGTTGTCTATGGAAATACATAACAGGAATCAGCTGTCAGTCGTGTAGTTGACAAAAATATTTTCCTGCGCAAATTTGCTCCACCGCACTCCACATTTTAAATTTTTATTAAATATTTTTATATGTAATGATAAAAAAGTGAGGTGACAAAAGTGTTTATTACACATATATACAATAGAATAAGTATTGTTGTTTACATAATCTGTGATTTCTGTGATTTTAGTACCGTTTTCACATAAAAACATCACGTGAGTCATTTTTACGTATTTTTAATGTTTGCGTTCTAAATTTTAATATTTACAAATGCTAATATTTATTTGTAATAAAATAATTTGAAAGCCTATTTTGTAACCTTTCTAAAACAGTTTTTACTATTCGACTACGTTCAGAAATGTTTCATTTATAGAGCTTTCATTGTGAAGCGGTAATAACAAAAAGTTTTTGTAAAATGTCATTTTGTTAGAGACACCAAAAGCAAATATTCTCGAAAATTCGGAGGGGTTAATGTGCGACATCTATTGACTTTTCTAGAAATCTGAGATCAATTTTCATTTTTTTGTTGTTGTAACATAATGAGTAAAACCTCAAATAAAGTTTAATCATTGAAGATAAAATTAGCGACTACCAAATGAAATTTTGAAACAGAAAAATCAGAAAATGATTCTTTCACAACTGGGAATTAAACCCAGGACCTTATCCTTGCCGGCGCTCTGCTCTAACTCCTGAAATACTATAGAATTATATGTCAACATTTAATCTTACTTCAAGTACTCTGCTTACTGGTTCATGGGGTGAGGTTTGTCTAGGTCTTGGAGGCGGATGACCAGGACACACTGAACCCCAGATTCCTACCCATTCCTTAAACCCTTTTCCTTCCCAGAACTCTCCTCTCCTTCCATTCCTTAAAAAACCCCCTACACAGCATCCCCAAAGATGACATAGGCCCTGAAGGAAATTATTTTCCTCAGGCCACCTGTTTAGAGCTCATGTAAAAAAAAAAAAAAAGCACTAACTTTAAAGCTGGCCTGATGATGCTTCCGAAATCTTCGCAATAGGCGAATTTAAGTTCCGAAAGGCAGCACGCGATGTGCGCAGGAGGGGATAAAGCAGGTCCAATCACCCTGCCAATGCCTTTCTCTATCGCATGTATGTTTTACTCCTCTTTCACTTCTCTATTCCATTGATGATTTTTCAACGTTCTTCTTCTTCTCAAGTCGGTTCCTCATTGCTGAGGATCTTAACCCCTACTCCTATTTGTATGGTGGACAAAACTCCTGTACTCGTCGCGGTTCTGTGCTGCAGGTATCGACGTACCAAAAGCCAGTGATACTTCATCGCTTCAGCGCATTGATGACCTTCCTCTGCTTCTTTTGCCAAACACCTTTGCCAGTGAATATGAGTTTCTCCAAGTAAAAGTCCTCAGTTCGGCGAGCAATGTGTCCAAAGTATCTTAAAATGCATTGAAGGCAGATAGTTGAAAGCCTATTGTGGATGCATAGCTCTTCCAGAAGGACACATTTGTGCTTCTGGCTGTTTATGGAATCCTGAGCATTTTTCTTCAGCACCACATTTCGAGGGTGTCTATATGTAATTTGTAATTTATTCTACATCAACTGTTGTTTAGCGATCTGTAGTCATGCTAGAGAACGAAGACAAGTTTATTGTATATATTCAATCTATTTGTCAGATGTTCGCAGACTACTTTCGGTTTGTATATGATAGTAAAACCCCGGATCTCAGAACGGAATTTACGAAAACAGAAATTCCGTGGAACTTAGGTGACATATCTCTTGGATTTACTAATCCGAAAGAGGTAGAAGCCTACATTCGTAAGCTGAAGACAGACAAGGCTACAGGACCGGATGGAATTCCTTCCAGTATTATCATTAGCATAGCGCCAATGATAAGTGAAGCCATTTGTTATATATTTAACTCTAGTATTTTGACTTCTACGTTCCCCCAAATTTGGAAACTGACCCGAGTCAGTCCTATTTTCAAGGCTGGAGATAAGACAGACGTCAAAAACTACAGACCGGTAGCCGTATTATCAGTGTTACCCAAACTTTTTGAAAAATTGATTTGTGACAAATTAAGTCACCAGATTGCGCCATTCATTGGTGAAAATCAACACGGTTTCCTTCCAAAGTAATCAACAATCACAAATCTGCTTAATTTTTCGCGGTTGGTAGCTACCAGTTTAGACTCGAGGCACCAAACAGATGTAGTTTACACCTACTTTGCCAAAGCATTTGACCGTGTTAACCATGATATACTTCTGAGGAAAATGTTTAAAATAGGCTTCGATCTACCAACACTGAACTTTTTCTCATTGTATTTAAAATCCAGAAGCCAATTTGTTTCGATAAATAGACATAATTCAAAAAAATTCCAAGCGCAATCTGGAATTCCTCAAGGGTCTAACCTCGGACCTATGTTGTTTCTAATACTTATAGATGACATCCAAAACTGTGTTAGGAACGGCAAATGTCTACTATTTGCTGATGACCTTAAAATTATGATGGAAATAAGCTGCCAACAAGATTGCTTTAAAATGCAAACTGATCTGGATGCACTATCTGAATGGTCGTTGGCAAACAAATTAGATTTTAACACAAAGAAATGTGTCACAATGTCCTTCACTCGTTGTAAAAACATTATAATTTACGATTATAAAATAAAAGGCGAAACGTTAACTAACTAACCATCACGCCGTTTCTCCGCAGGGGTAGGCAGGGAGGACGGACCGCCAAACAACTCGGTCTTGGCACACACTCTTTGCCTCACTCACATTCATACATACTCTTCTATTATTCTTACTTTTGACATGGCCCGTCTCAAGTATCTGATTTACTTGATCGTGCCATGTCTTCCTCGGGCGTCCCCGACTTCTTCTACCATTCACATTTGCATCATATATTCTTTTAACACGCTCTACGTGCCCAAACCATCTGAGGGTCCCTTTCTTAATTTTGCTCATTATACTTACATCAGCCTTACATTCTTTGCGGATATCCACATTTCTAACAGGATCATACATGGTTTTACCACACATACGTCTCAGGGATCTCATTTCAACAGCATTCAGTTTACTTTCATCCTTCCTCTGCCAGTTCCATGCCTCACTGCCATACATCAGGGTAGGTACCAGGACTCCATTGTGGACTGCTAGTTTCGCTTTTATTGAAAGTTTTTTATTAGCTCCAACGGCATTCAGTCCTTCATTAATGGAGTTACCGGCATTTACCCTCCTTTCAATATCTCTATCAGCCTTCCCATCTCTCGTAAACATACTACCCAGATAAACAAACTCATCCACCTGCTCCAAGTATTCATCATTCACTACTATATCGCACACTGTTTTCGTACTCTCTCTTTCAAACACCATGACTTTAGACTTACTTACATTCATCATTAACTCATTCTTCATACATACTTCGTTCATCCTAGATACTAGAGACTGTAGATCTTCCATAGTGTTAGAAATCAGCACCGCGTCATCAGCATACAACAGGCAACATACTTTCAGACTTCAATTTCACGCCCAATCCCACATCTTTCAATTCTTGCATACAATTATCCATGTATAGATTGAATAACCATGGTGACATTACGCAGCCTTGCTTAACACCTTTTGTGATGTCAAACCAGCCCGTAAAATCACCGTTCACCCTAACACATGCAACGCTTCCCTCGTACAGAGACACAATTGCCTGTATGAGATTTGTATTCACTCCATACTTGGACAACACCTTCCATAGCTTTTTCCTGTCGACTCGGTCGTACGCTTTTTGAAGAGCTACAAAGGCGCAGAAAAGTTTCTGGTTTTTCGCCAGAAACTTCTCAGTGAGCATACGCAAGGAGAAAATCTGGTCCATGCATCCCCTTCCACTCATAAAGGCACCTTGCACTTCCCATATTTTATCCTTTGTTTCCGTTCTTACCCTTTCAATCAATATTCTTCCATACAGCTTGCCGACAGAACTTAGCAGGCTAATAGCCCTATTCCATGCGTGACCCTTTACCTTTGTACAACGGCATGATTACAGCCCTTCTCCAATCTAATGGCGTGTAACCCTCCTCTAAACATTGGTTAAAAAGTTTGCACAACCATGTGAGAATAATATGGCTATCTCCTTTAAAGTATTCGGCAGCAATATTGTCGAAACCAACAGCCTTACCATTCTTCATGCATTTAATCGATTTTTTTATTTCATCCATACTGATTTTGATAACATTCACTCCGTCATCGTTCATAACCGATTCGACGCTGGACTCACTATCACCCGGGTTGCTTTCGAAGACTTCCTCAAAATATTTCATCCATCTTTCTTTTATTTCTTCTTCATTCGTCAACATTCTTCCATCTTTCGATTTTATCACTTTCATTCTTCCGTTCTCTGGGCCACTCCGGGACCTTTTGACTTCCTTCCAAAACAGTTTAATGTTTTCTTGGAAGTGTTTTGTCATTTTTATTCCCTCTTCATCTTCCAGGCGTTTCTTTCGTTCTTTCACTCCAACACTTACTCTTTTCTTGCTTTCCTTGTATACTTCTTTCGCTCTATCTCTCTCTTCGCTTGAAGCACTGTCTTGGCGAAATGTTATCACGTGTAAAATCCGTGAAGGATCTCGGTGTCGTCTTTGATCCCGAATTCACATTCTCTTGCCATATATCGCAGCTCACTCAGTCTTGCTACAAACTTCTTGGATTCATCATCAGGACTTGTAAGCAATTTGATAACCAAGAAGCTATGCTAGCGTTATTCGATGGCATACTGAGAAGCAAGCTGGAGTACGCGAGCGATGTTTGGGCACCGTACCACCAGAAGTACATTGATATGTTAGAGCAAATCCAGAAGAAATTCCTCAGGTATGTTTATATGCGGAAGCATGGAACCTATCCAAGGTTCATGCATCTTGACTTACTTGAGGAAACTGATTCTGTGAGCTTAGAAACTAGAAGGAAAGCAAGTCTTGCTATTCTGTCTTTCAAAATTTGGAACAATTTCATCAATAGCCCATTTCTCTTGGGATGCTATGATTTATATGTACCAGACCACTACAGCCGAAGTCGACATCATGACTTATTTAAAGTACCGAACGGCAGAACAGACGTCTTGGCAAAGCATAGCATGACGAGGGGAGTGGTGCTGTTAAATGAAATTGCAAACCATTCGGATGTAAATGACTTTCTTTATATGCCTTAAAAACATTATTGAAGAGTCACTTGCCTAAATGCTGATAGGGTAACTAAATTGTACTGTAATTGGAATTATTCTGTTGTACAATAATATTAAAATAAATAAAGTTATCGATGCTACATAGTTCTTTGATTCGTGGCAAAAATGGTCATCACACTACGTAATTAGAAAATAATCTATTGTGAAGAAATGGAACGGCCTTACATACATTGTTATGTCTTATATCCAGAGATACCTCGAATCCATCGAGGGACAATGCCAGATCACGACCGGCGATGTTCAGGGCCCCCACACCCTTGCCTTTGATGTCCGTCGACACCCAACTAGAAAAATATCATTATATAAAAATAAAATAAAATATACCTTTTTTTTACATTGGCTCCGCACAGAAGGCCCTGAGGAAAAAATCCCTCAGGGCCTGATGTGAGAGTGACATGTCATCTTTGGAGATACTATGTGGAGGATTTTTTTAGGTTGTCACGATACGCATTTGAAGGGTTTGGATTCACGCGCGCTTTCTTGCAGCGCCGTGAAGTCAGAATTAGCCGCTTTACGCAGGCGCGAGTTTTTGTTTACGACGGGATTCACGCGGTAAAACCAACGGACGGAGATCATTCTAGATCCCCCTTGACGAACTTGCTGCGTCGCGGCCACTGCGTTGCAGCCCGTACGAGCTCCACGGTGCATTTCTGCGCCCGGCTTTTAGTCCGCTAATCTCGACAAGTATAATTATACGGCCTTTGTAATGGCTAAGTGTGCCCATAAATGTGTGAGAGGGTCCCCGAGGCGAGCCCCTGCGGTCTGACCAAAGACCAGATGACGGCGTGTGTGCAAACCGCCATAGCCTTCCGCCTCAACACGGATACATGTAAGCTCCCTATTTTGTGCTGATTAACTTCCGTAAATTATTGTAATCATGTCGCGTTGAACCTTAGACCAGAGAGAGAGTAATTTAAAGTCGAATCTAGGTCGAGGTTCCACCTCGTAGTTGCTGTTTCTATAGTATGATAACCATGTGCTATTAGAGGAATAAACTGTGTGTTCATACGCCCTGTTTCACTAACAATTGAAATACCCTTCCACACCAAACCTGGGGAGATGAGGCCAAAGCTGACCCATGGCCCTGAGAAGAGACTTCACCTCCGCCGAAATTGAGCTGGTCGCGGCAAGGAGAGGAAGCATCCGCTCTTGTCTCGACTAGAGACCACTGTTGCCTTAATATTACCCATAGTAAAGTTTGTATAACCCCCGTCCGGTGGCTACTTGCCTGGAACAGGCCCCCAATGCCGAGAGGATTGCATTGTGGCCCCTTGATGGGGCCCAGCGTATAGCAAGGTGTCGGAAGTTCTGGGAAGGGAAAAGGTTTGAGGGTTGGGTAGAAATCTGAGGGTAAATGTGTCCAGGAATGACGGACATATGAATCCTTTTCCCGCACTGCGGTGCAAGTCAATGGGTCGAGAGAGTCCGGCTGGAGAAATCAAGATTAAGTCTCCCTCTCTCTTAATTCTCTCAACCAGCCTCTCCCGATCCGGCTCGCCATGCAATAGGTTGATAAGCCCATTCCCCACCAAGACCTAAACAAACCTCACCCTATGAACATGGTCAACCCTGCTAAATCACCAAGGGGTGACTTATAGCAAGGGTGTTAATTCCAATGAATGGTTCCCGGGGTGGTGTTACCCACATCAGCCTCCCAAATTGCAACTCTTTGGATTTGATACATTCACCCTATTCTCATATTCCTGCTTTATCAGATTTGTCATATTTTTAGTTTAATATGTATGCAGTGCTGCCATCTAGCAGATTTCCAGAAACCTAGAGAAATCCAAAAACATACATAAAAATGAATACCGGACACCTTTTGTTGAACTAGCTATAGCTTGACACCAAACTCCAAAATAGAAGTTCCATTTAATAACGACGCTTCTTTTGGGGTATTCTAAGTTTGTGGAATGACAAGAATCTCAGAAAACTTTCGAGCGTGCAAACTCAGCCATCCTGACAAATCGGCAATTGCTGAGCATTTAATTGAAACCACCCATTAATTTGGGTGTATTCCTGAAGTTCTGGGAAGACACAAAACGCATTGAGCACACCAAATTAGGAGGTGAATTAAAATACACAAAAATCTTATTAATACGAGGGATACGTAAAATAAGGTCTCCAAGGTGCTGCGGTCGCTAGGAACAATTTTACGTGAGATCCGGGAACACTTACAATACAATATTTTGTACTTAATTTCACATTGCATTTTGTATGTAAAATTTTTTTATATAGTCGCTATAATAAAAAAAAAAAAAAAACTTGCGTGTGGCCTGGTTTCCACACTGCACTCTCTGCCACACTTAGTCTCGGCTTGGCAGCAGTTCGCGATGGAGCTTCAGGAGTGAATTACGCTTTATAATTAGTTTTTTGTGCAAAGAACAAAACCTCTGTAGAAATTCATTCTCAGCTACTTGAAGTATATGAACAGCCATGCCGAGACTATGCGTCTCAGAGTGGTGGGGATTCATTTCTCTCGGCTAAGCTTAATAGTTCTTGGTATCCGGTACTGGATGTCTACAACAAAACTAAACGCCGAATACCATATTAATTTAACTAATTATTCTGAAATACCAACCCTAAGAGGACCAGAGTGTCCAACGAGCTCCTAAATACATAAACACAAACTTCACCACAATCTCACTCATCTGCTTTTTATTGAATAACCAGCACCCCTGCCTTAAGTTAACCCTTGCCCTGCTAAGTCACCTAAGTTAGGTGACTTAGCAGGGGTAGCCGGGTTCATGGGGTGAGGTTTGGCTAGGTCTTGGCGACGGATGTTTTGCCCACCTATTGCATGGCAATTCGGACCGGATTGGGGGGACATTTTGATATCCCCATCCAGACTTTCTCAACCCATTGTCTTACACCTAAGTGAGACCCCCAGATCCCTACCCAAATTTTTTCTTCCCTTTTTCCCTCCTTTCCATAAAGGACTCCCCACAGCATCCCCAAAGATGACATAGGCCCTGGCGGATTTTTTCCTCAGGGCCTCCTGTGTAGACCTAATGTAACTTCGCAAAAACCCAATAGTTTATTGGAAGTGGCATTATTATTTTCTATAGGTACATTATGGTGATAAAAAAAATTATATTTATTTAAAATGATGCAATCAAGTCATACAGGTTGTCTTACATATTATCTCATACTTACGTAAGTCATACAGGTACCCTTATATATTAGCTCATACTTACTTCAAGTCATACAGGTAGTCTTATATATTATCTGATACTTACTTCAAGTCATACAGGTAGTCTCATATATTATCTCATACTTAAGTCGAGTCATACAGGCAGTCTTATCTATAAGCTCATACTTGCTTCAAGTCATATAGGTAGTCTTATATATTCATCATCATCATCACTAATGGCTCTACAACCCCTGGTGGGTCTTGGCCTCCTCAAGAGTCTTCCTCCACTCATCTCGGTTTTGTGCCAGCTCTCTCCAGTTTGGAAGCTCCAAGATAGATATGTCTGATATATTATCTGATACTTACTTCAAGTCATACAGGTAGTCTAATATATATTATCTGATACTTACTTCAAGTCATACAGGTAGTCTTATATATTATCTCATACTTACTTACAGGTAGTCTTATATATTATCTCATACTTACGTCAAGTCATATAGTTAGTCTTATATATTATTTCATACTCATGTCAAGTCATACGGGTATTAATAATTGGATAATTTGTAGAGCGTTGTTTTTGTGAAAAATCACCTCAAGTAGTTTTATATATTATCTCATACTTACGTCACATTTCCATGCAGCCGAAGCGGAACAAATCTTACTATGCTAGCATCAAAAATATAATCCACTGAAAATATTAAAAAGCAATTAATATCCTATTCAGAAATTAAATTCAATTACTTATTACATATTGCAAGTTTTATTAAATAGTGGTGTAAACAAAGTTTATACTTATCATTAAATTAATATGCAGTACGATCTCACTAATCCGGCACTTCAATAGACCGATACGTCCAATAATCCGGCACCCTCCTCCCACGCCTCCCTCGCCTATGCGCTCCATCGCCGCGTCGTCGTTTAGCAGTCTAACCTCAAAACTTATCTTATGTGCATGAGCATACGTATTTACATGTTGTTTTGAAGTGTGAATAGTGTGTATATTCTCTTTATGAAATGTTTTGTTCTATTTATTATGATTTTTTCTCTATAATCCAGTAATCCGAACATTCCAATAATCCGGCACCCTCTGGTTTTTAATAGTGCGGGATTAGTGAGATTGCACTGTATTTACGGGGTATTACAGCACGTACCTGTTTTACGTACATATTTTTCAATCACATCTCGCCATTATCACACTCCTAAACGAGATCACATGATACGCGCGCTATTTCCTGTGTTACTGTAATGCTTGAACGAGACGGAGTGCTTATCACGTGACCAACTAGGCTGTACACAACTACTATACTTTTTTTTGTTTTTAATTGATAAAAAATATCATCGGACAGCAAAATGACATCTACATTTCTACTCCATATATGTTCAGGAATCGCTGGTTAAAATCCTTTGGGTACGTACTGTTGCACCCTGTATATATTTGGTTTTAATTTTTAACGAATCGCTAAAAACTTATAAGTTAAGTAATATTGATGAAAGAGGTTCTCACGTTCGACTTTTAATTCTGGCAGAGTGAATGCAAAATAAAATCCATACGTATCATAGTCCACCACCAGGGCTGAAATTTCTATAATGGATAATCCGTAGACATGCATATTCTCAAAAATGATGTGTGCCCTGAAAAAGTTATGTCTCTGAATAGAAGTACCAACTTTACTCGATCACTTTATAAAGCAGAACGTTATACAGGGTATCCGCTGGCAGATTTTACACTTTGAACTGAGCTCACAGCGCGTAGGAAGGCGGCAGCGGGGGGAGCAGGGTATCACTCAACGCGCGAGTGTTGCGGGTTTTTTAGTAGCTATGAGTCAATGGACTTTTGCGGTTGAGGCGTATTTTACGAACAATTATTCGATCTATGTGGTGAAGCGTCGCCTTTTTTTCTCACTTTGGTTTCCGACGATTGAAGGATGGCTCGTCGAACCAATTGATGGATACAGAAATTTAAGGTGGTTACAGAAATTTAGAGAAACTCGATCAGTCGGAAATGAACCTCGTCCTGGATCTTCAACGACTGTAACTACTCCTGAAAATGCAGAACTTGTGAGAAGGGAAATTTTACAAAATCCTTTTTTTTCAGTAGAGGTGAAACCGTTAACGTACAACGGTACCACGCGATGCTGGTCAATTTTTTTATACCGGAGCTACATCGTCATGTTAGTTACAATAACAGAACCCATTTTCAGCAGGATGGGGCCACGGCACACACCGCTAGGGACTCAATGACTAAAGTGAGAGAGCTTTTTCCTGGAAAATTGATTAGTCGCTTCGGCGATATAGCCTGATCGCCTAAATTACCCGATCTGACCCCTTGCGACTTTTTCTTGTGGGGATATCTCAAATCTCGCGTATACAGCAATTCGCCATCAACAATAAAATATCCGACCAGAGATTGCAGCTATCGGTCCAGAACTTTACAAGGGATTTTTCGCCAACTTGATGGAAAGATTGCATGAATGTTTGCGGCTAGAAGGACGCCATTTGAGTGGGTATATTTTTAAAAACTAAAATCCGCATTATTCTTATGTGAGATAAATAACTAAATAATAAATAACTTTCATTGTATTCATATTTTTATTATATTTTATTTTTGAAGTATAAAATCTGCCGGCGGACACCCTGTATTATAACTACCATATTACATCATCATACAGTATTGATAGCCTTACGTCTGTCATACACACTCGATTCACAAATATATACAAAGGAAAGTGCTTCCATCTATATTATTAATACGCTAAAAAGATACTTTTTTAATTCGGTTTCGAATTCAAGAATTCGTCAAAGGATGGCGCCACTCAAGTCGCATGACGACACGCCCCGCCTAGGTATAAGTACTATGGATTTGTAGAATTTGAGTGTCTCTCGGATGTGGAAAGATTGACGGTAATACTTAGAGTTGTGAATAATAGTATCACTCGGCTATATTTTTTTTTTTATTTCAGGTTCTCCATAAAACAGTTAAGGTCTCTGCTCACTACACCGTTCCATACCATGACCGTAACCGTAGCGGCGCATGCAAAAACATATTCTTTGTATCGATCAGTATGAAACGCTGCCCACTAGCCCGTTCCGTCACCGACCAACACCGTCGCATACCATGACCGGACTGACGGCGAATTCTCGATGACAATATTTTGCGGGTGCTGGTCCGCTCTATGCATGGCACGCGACGGTGTTAGAACTGCGTTGCCACTCCATCAGTTTGTGATTTGTGTTCAGTTCTATGAGTCAGCGTGCGTCAGCGGGTAGACAGACATTTGAACGGGGATGGTACGGACACTAACCGCGGTGTATACGGGTATCATACGGTCACTATACCCGTTACGTACGGGTATAATACGGTGTTAGCACGTTCTAGTGGGCATAGTAGGGCGTAGCGTGTTTATTTCGTGGCTGATACGTTCATAGTACGGTCATGGTATGGAACGGTGTAGTGGGCAGATACCTTTATACACCAAATTATTAAGGAAAAGATTACGAAATTTAAAAGAAGAAATGTCCATGGTGGCAGTTTCACTATGTTGTGACGTATGTCAAAAAATAGTTACAACTCTCTATAGGTAACATTGAGATGTGGATGCTCAATTCAGAATCGTTAAGCAGTTGAATTGCTCTGTTTAATGGCGCATTCTAAAAGGAAGAAGTTCCCGCTTTCATAAAAAAGTATATATTACATATGACGTCATTGCATGTTGCGGTTACTTTGTCCCGGTGACTGGCTGTCACTGGATCACAGTGGATCCAAGGAACCGGCTATTTTTGTAACCAGTTCCTATCGGATTAATAAAATGGTCACCAACAGTCAAACTGGGCGAAGTCAAACCAAAAGCCGCCCGCAGGGCCTGAGTAGCAAAAACCTGGGGAGCGGATTTTTAACTGCTAGTTTCTTTAAATGACTTAAGGGTGAGGTCCCACATAAAAAACTCTTCTTTTGACTGGCATTTACCATTTTTGAACACAACTGCTGTACAAATCGCAAGTGTGCTCCACTATTTGAATTTGGTAACCACCTCTAATCTGAACCTCCAAAATATATGAAAAACCCCTTGACTGGGCAAAAAAAGGTGATCGGTTTGATAGATTCCCTGCCTTAACAAACTGATTGCAATCTTTAGAACACAGGTGTCAGATCATAGGCTTGTTCTAACAGTATTACAATGGAAGATGCTTCATTGATCCCTTGGACACCGGTGTAGTCGAAAAACATTCCAAACGCACGCCGATCATATGTTCACAGTTGACATTTGTCACACAGTCGCTTCTACGACTAGTTCTTGAGTTCAACAGCTCGGCCGTTGAATGATTTGCTGGCCTCTATGTATCCTTAATAAGCGCATGAAATCTGCATTTTATTTACTTTATATTTCAATAATTTCGGTTTGAAAAGTGTCAATAACAAATAATTCAGAAGAAATGTGAGACATCTCTTATTAAGAAACTACTGAGTTATCTTTGTGATAAATGGAATATTACAATGAGCGGGAACTTTTGAAATAATTCCAAAAATTGTTTTAAAATATCTCTTCAAATTTGCCACATTTTGGCCAGTGAACGCTCGAGGCTGTTTGCAAATTGGCCGACATGTGGCCAAAAACGCTCCAGTGGTTAGACTGCTAGACGGAAATTTGTCAACGGGTTCTTTTTTACATTAACTCCACGGAGGAGGCGCTGAGGAAAATAATTTCCCTAGTGAGAGAGTCATAGAAGCTTCCATTCTCATGAGACACATGTCAACCGTGTACTTACGTTGGGCGCGCGTTTGGAGTGTTTTCCGACTATGCACCGGTGCTGAAGGGATCAAAGATGTTAGTTCCTCAAAGCATCTTCCATTGTAATACCGGACAATATAATATCAAACGGACCGCCAGTTTCTATACAGTGTCAAGATTTTTTTTCAGGAATTTTGGGGCTGTAGACCAGAGGTGGCTGCCAAATTCAACAGTGGGGCGCACTTGCGATTTGTACAGGGTCAGCTTGTACTGTCTGCAGTATCTGTCACCCAGCTTCTGAGAGGCTAGCTTAACAATGGCTTTGATGAAGCCAGAGTCAAGCTAGATATTCTTAATAACTTAAACATTTGAAAAGTATGCATAATGATCTTTTATCCACTTGAGCGATTTTTGCCATATATTGGCGCCATTTTAAATGTCAAATCAAGGCAATTATCTCCTTGGTTCAACAAAAAATTTTTTGAAAAATATTTGTAGCTCCCACTTTTATTATTTTGGACTTACGAATCTATTTAAATGCTTTATCTATTGTGACCATAGATGTCGCAAATCCAAACTTCATAGACTATTTTAAATCAATATTAAAAATAATTTTTTTAAATTTCACGCAGAAATTCTGATCAGCTGTTTACGCTTAAAATTAAATCCTTTTTCAATAAATATGCACCTTTCATTATCAAGTATATCACAGACAATATATAAAAATTGAAAATATTCTACGTTGACTTGAATAAGTACCTCTCACGGCAGTTTCACATTAAGAGCTTAGCAGGGCTACGACTGTTTTCAAATTCGGTGATTTTAGTTTCGGACATTGATGTAACGTCGCCCGTGTCGTTTCTTGAATTCGGCAATGAAAAATCCTCGACGAATTTGTAAATAACTTCATAACGCCTCTTCTAATCTAATTCCGCAGAATTTGTTCCTCGCGTCAAGTTGTAAGGCGTCGACTTTACCGTGAAACTCATGTGTAATTATGTTCACAGAAGATGCACCGTTCTCAGGGGTATAAAATCAGTTTTATTTGAGTTTTGGCAGAAAGGAATATTTTTCAATGGAAATTATGTCTTTTTCATCTCAAAGTATGTATTTTGCGGTTAGTTAAAATAATTTTTTTAAATTTCACGCAGAAATTCTGATCAGCTGTACTACTTTGATGAATCGAAAATTATTTTTGTTATTAATTATCAAAAAGAAAAAAATATTTTTGTCTTTGATTTTCTTTCACAACTGGACATATTTATTGTGAATAATATAACGGTTGAATAGACGATTATGTAGATACTTTTAATCCTTTTTTTAATCTTTTTTATTTAATATTTGTAAAAAATTTGAACAATTCAAATATTTTATTAAATATTTTAAGATAATATTCACGTTTTGTGTGAGTTCTACTCAAGTTCTGTTATTATATCATTATAAGCCAGTTGCATCATAAAAATTAAATATCACAGAACTTGAATAGAACTTTCACAGAACTCGAAAATTTACTTCGAATATTTGATCATTTAAAACCCATTATAAATTTTTAAGGATAATTTTTTTTTAATCGGTTGCTTGTGCGTTGCTGGCAGATCATCTATTTTCTCGATTCATTACCTTTCACCGCGGAATGGATTCATATTTCCATCACTCCTGGACACACTGACCCCTGATTTCTAATCACCTCTCATACCCTTTTCCTTCCTAAAACTTTCTCTCCTTCGTTTAGGTACATAAAAACCCTCCACTTCAAACGTATAATTGACTTCAAAAATACCCATAACAATAAGTTGATATGAATATCAAACGAATTTATATATGCAGGATTCGCGTGGTTAGAAACTTTACAATTTTTTATATATTTTTTATAAATTCTACAAATATGAGATAAACGGTAAAATACAGGTTCATTCATTGACTATAATAATTTTTTATGTCTCCATGTTAAAATTCGAAGATATGTTTTTTTTAATGTTGCCTAAAAATTTTAAAAATGATCTTCTGAAAATGTCGAGCAAACGGAGAAAAACGTTTTAAGTGGTTATAGTCTCTTAGAAAACTCACTTCAGCATGAAATCCTTGATGTCCCCTTCAAGAACATCGATATCTAACGGATCCAAAACGGGACACCCAATTTCAGGGATGCCAGCTACCAAACTAGGCCTCAGTTCCTCAAACACCCCTCCTGCCAGGGGGTCAATTGTGTCCACATAATACGGGTAGTCGGACAAACGCTTGGGCAGTACCCCCACCCGCACGGAAAACTTTTTCAGTTCTGTGTCTTTAAATCCATTTAAGGCCGATGTAATCATGCTGAATGGGTTCAAAAATGATAAAACTGAAACAATGAAAATAGGGGTAAATTTGGAAAATCCATGCTTTTCACATGGACAGCTGTGTGTGGCCTGCTCACGCGTCGGAAAAACTTCTGATTTATTCGTGTACGCACCAGACGGAAAATCAAAAAATATCTCTCTCTCTCTCCGATGAAGCTACAGCCCACATCGAGCTTTGGCCTTCCGCAACATTCGCCTCCAACTCCTCAGCGGCTGACTTCCAGTTTGTTACCTGGAGAAGATGTGCTGCATTACCTCGTCCTCCCACCTCAGTCTAGGTCTTCCCACTTTTCTCTTTCCACCTGGGTGTCCAGTCATAATTCTTTTTGGGACGCGTGTATCCGGCATTCTCTGTGCATGCCCAGCCATCTTAACCTGAGGAGTCTCATACGGGCTGATATATATCATACAGTTCTTTGTTGTGCCGGATGCCAAACAATATAGTGTATTTAAATCCACTTCAATAAGCAGAATTAAAACACAAACACATTCTTTCTTTAAGTGGTATTGCAATGCATGACGGGTAATCTCTAGTATAATTAATAAATATTAAAAAAGCAGCAGTACATGAACAGTAGAAATATGAATTTGTAGGACAGATACTTACACCTTTCTCTGGGACGAATACCACCACCAAGACCAAGAGATCCTCCTTCCAGTCCAAAGGGGGGGGGTGGAAGTTCTTCGCTTCTGGGAAGAGGAAGTTTCAAAAGACGTTTCAAACTGTCTACTTCATTCAAATCTGATATCAATTCGTGTTTCAAACCTGGTTTTGAATGAAGTTTCATACCTCGCTTTGAACGTTTAAAATCATGTGTAAAACCTCGTTTTGAACCTTGAATCAAACCTTGTATAGAACTATTTTTCAAACTTTGTCTCGAATCCTGTTTAGAACTGCCCTTCCCCTGGATCAAATCACTGTTTAAATGTTTTAAATCATGTTTAAAATCTTGATTCAATTTGTTTTCAGAATCATCTTTCAAACCACGTTTTGAACCTTGGGTAAGATTGTGTTTAGAACCTAGTTTCAAACTTGGTCTCAAATCATTTTTAGAACTGTGATTCGAGAGTGGCTTTAAATCACCCTTCATGTGTTTTAAATATTGACCAAAGCCTTGTTTAGAACCTTTTATCAAACATTCTCTGGAATCATTATTAGAACTGTGCTTCGACCCTCGTTTTAAATCTTGTTTAAAACCTTGTTTCATACCTTGATTCAGTTTGTGTTCAGAATCATCTTTCAAACCTTGTTTCAAATTTTGTCTCGAATCATCTTTAAAACTGTGCTTCGACGGTGGTGTCGAATCACTCTTCAGATATTTTAAATATTTTTCAAAACCTTGTTCCAAATCTTGTATCAAATCTTGATTCAAATCATATCTGGATTTTTGCTTCAAACCTTGTGTCGAATCACTTTTTAAGTATTTCAAATCTTGCTCCAAATGTATTATTAAACTGTGTTTCAAACATTTTCCAATACACAAATATGTGAAGAAAAGAAGTAAAAACATGTACTTTTTCATTTCAAAATTAAATATGTATTAACCAAGAAAGAATAAGCTAAAAATTACATATTTATCGGGAACCGATTTAAACAGTACTAACAAATTGTGATTAGCAAGAGTTATTGGGTTGGAATTGTATAATAAAAGAAAATAAAACATCATTGTTTTATTTGAACATGTCTAATTGCAACTTTGTTCCGCTTAATACTTTAATTGTAGGTTTACTATGAAAAATAGTTGATAATATAATAATCATTATTATTCTAGCATTTAATATTTAACGATGTGATCAGTATCGCTGGTGCGAAATTATAATTTGGTATTGAAACATTTAGGGGAAGGCAGGGTAATCACGAACGCTGGGTAATTCCGAATGCAGCAATTTCACTACGTAAGAAAGAGATGGCAACATTTTACTCATCGCCATCTGGATACGCGCCATAAAATATATTTAAATACATTTGGGCATTAGTCTCATTTAAACTAATAATTTATGCTATGGGCGCCATCTATGGTGGTTGTATTATATTGAATTTCCCTATGTGACATTGAAATTCAGTGAATTCAGTTACTTTCTGACCTCTGTGGGGCAGGCAATTACTTTCGACGTGAGTGTTGGTTGAAGCCAATAGATGTCAGTCCTAATCAAAATTAACCCATAATTAAATTATTGTTGTGAGTTTTTGGCACGTACTATTAATTTTGCAAATTAATATTCATTGTGTGAACTTTCTTCCTGTGATAAACATCTGTTGAGATGATCAAAAATTTTTTTGAAAAATATTTGTAGCTCCCACTTTTATTATTTTGGACTTACGAATCTATTTAAATGCTTTATCTATTGTGACCATAGATGTCGCAAATCCAAACTTCATAGACTATTTTAAATCAATATTAAAAATAATTTTTTTAAATTTCACGCAGAAATTCTGATCAGCTGTTTACGCTTAAAATTAAATCCTTTTTCAATAAATATGCACCTTTCATTATCAAGTATATCACAGACAATATATAAAAATTGAAAATATTCTACGTTGACTTGAATAAGTACCTCTCACGGCAGTTTCACATTAAGAGCTTAGCAGGGCTACGACTGTTTTCAAATTCGGTGATTTTAGTTTCGGACATTGATGTAACGTCGCCCGTGTCGTTTCTTGAATTCGGCAATGAAAAATCCTCGACGAATTTGTAAATAACTTCATAACGCCTCTTCTAATCTAATTCCGCAGAATTTGTTCCTCGCGTCAAGTTGTAAGGCGTCGACTTTACCGTGAAACTCATGTGTAATTATGTTCACAGAAGATGCACCGTTCTCAGGGGTATAAAATCAGTTTTATTTGAGTTTTGGCAGAAAGGAATATTTTTCAATGGAAATTATGTCTTTTTCATCTCAAAGTATGTATTTTGCGGTTAGTTAAAATAATTTTTTTAAATTTCACGCAGAAATTCTGATCAGCTGTACTACTTTGATGAATCGAAAATTATGTTTGTTATTAATTATCAAAAAGAAAAAAATATTTTTGTCTTTGATTTTCTTTCACAACTGGACATATTTATTGTGAATAATATAACGGTTGAATAGACGATTATGTAGATACTTTTAATCCTTTTTTTAATCTTTTTTATTTAATATTTGTAAAAAATTTGAACAATTCAAATATTTTATTAAATATTTTAAGATAATATTCACGTTTTGTGTGAGTTCTACTCAAGTTCTGTTATTATATCATTATAAGCCAGTTGCATCATAAAAATTAAATATCACAGAACTTGAATAGAACTTTCACAGAACTCGAAAATTTACTTCGAATATTTGATCATTTAAAACCCATTATAAATTTTTAAGGATAATTTTTTTTTAATCGGTTGCTTGTGCGTTGCTGGCAGATCATCTATTTTCTCGATTCATTACCTTTCACCGCGGAATGGATTCATATTTCCATCACTCCTGGACACACTGACCCCTGATTTCTAATCACCTCTCATACCCTTTTCCTTCCTAAAACTTTCTCTCCTTCGTTTAGGTACATAAAAACCCTCCACTTCAAACGTATAATTGACTTCAAAAATACCCATAACAATAAGTTGATATGAATATCAAACGAATTTATATATGCAGGATTCGCGTGGTTAGAAACTTTACAATTTTTTATATATTTTTTATAAATTCTACAAATATGAGATAAACGGTAAAATACAGGTTCATTCATTGACTATAATAATTTTTTATGTCTCCATGTTAAAATTCGAAGATATGTTTTTTTTAATGTTGCCTAAAAATTTTAAAAATGATCTTCTGAAAATGTCGAGCAAACGGAGAAAAACGTTTTAAGTGGTTATAGTCTCTTAGAAAACTCACTTCAGCATGAAATCCTTGATGTCCCCTTCAAGAACATCGATATCTAACGGATCCAAAACGGGACACCCAATTTCAGGGATGCCAGCTACCAAACTAGGCCTCAGTTCCTCAAACACCCCTCCTGCCAGGGGGTCAATTGTGTCCACATAATACGGGTAGTCGGACAAACGCTTGGGCAGTACCCCCACCCGCACGGAAAACTTTTTCAGTTCTGTGTCTTTAAATCCATTTAAGGCCGATGTAATCATGCTGAATGGGTTCAAAAATGATAAAACTGAAACAATGAAAATAGGGGTAAATTTGGAAAATCCATGCTTTTCACATGGACAGCTGTGTGTGGCCTGCTCACGCGTCGGAAAAACTTCTGATTTATTCGTGTACGCACCAGACGGAAAATCAAAAAATATCTCTCTCTCTCTCCGATGAAGCTACAGCCCACATCGAGCTTTGGCCTTCCGCAACATTCGCCTCCAACTCCTCAGCGGCTGACTTCCAGTTTGTTACCTGGAGAAGATGTGCTGCATTACCTCGTCCTCCCACCTCAGTCTAGGTCTTCCCACTTTTCTCTTTCCACCTGGGTGTCCAGTCATAATTCTTTTTGGGACGCGTGTATCCGGCATTCTCTGTGCATGCCCAGCCATCTTAACCTGAGGAGTCTCATACGGGCTGATATATATCATACAGTTCTTTGTTGTGCCGGATGCCAAACAATATAGTGTATTTAAATCCACTTCAATAAGCAGAATTAAAACACAAACACATTCTTTCTTTAAGTGGTATTGCAATGCATGACGGGTAATCTCTAGTATAATTAATAAATATTAAAAAAGCAGCAGTACATGAACAGTAGAAATATGAATTTGTAGGACAGATACTTACACCTTTCTCTGGGACGAATACCACCACCAAGACCAAGAGATCCTCCTTCCAGTCCAAAGGGGGGGGGTGGAAGTTCTTCGCTTCTGGGAAGAGGAAGTTTCAAAAGACGTTTCAAACTGTCTACTTCATTCAAATCTGATATCAATTCGTGTTTCAAACCTGGTTTTGAATGAAGTTTCATACCTCGCTTTGAACGTTTAAAATCATGTGTAAAACCTCGTTTTGAACCTTGAATCAAACCTTGTATAGAACTATTTTTCAAACTTTGTCTCGAATCCTGTTTAGAACTGCCCTTCCCCTGGATCAAATCACTGTTTAAATGTTTTAAATCATGTTTAAAATCTTGATTCAATTTGTTTTCAGAATCATCTTTCAAACCACGTTTTGAACCTTGGGTAAGATTGTGTTTAGAACCTAGTTTCAAACTTGGTCTCAAATCATTTTTAGAACTGTGATTCGAGAGTGGCTTTAAATCACCCTTCATGTGTTTTAAATATTGACCAAAGCCTTGTTTAGAACCTTTTATCAAACATTCTCTGGAATCATTATTAGAACTGTGCTTCGACCCTCGTTTTAAATCTTGTTTAAAACCTTGTTTCATACCTTGATTCAGTTTGTGTTCAGAATCATCTTTCAAACCTTGTTTCAAATTTTGTCTCGAATCATCTTTAAAACTGTGCTTCGACGGTGGTGTCGAATCACTCTTCAGATATTTTAAATATTTTTCAAAACCTTGTTCCAAATCTTGTATCAAATCTTGATTCAAATCATATCTGGATTTTTGCTTCAAACCTTGTGTCGAATCACTTTTTAAGTATTTCAAATCTTGCTCCAAATGTATTATTAAACTGTGTTTCAAACATTTTCCAATACACAAATATGTGAAGAAAAGAAGTAAAAACATGTACTTTTTCATTTCAAAATTAAATATGTATTAACCAAGAAAGAATAAGCTAAAAATTACATATTTATCGGGAACCGATTTAAACAGTACTAACAAATTGTGATTAGCAAGAGTTATTGGGTTGGAATTGTATAATAAAAGAAAATAAAACATCATTGTTTTATTTGAACATGTCTAATTGCAACTTTGTTCCGCTTAATACTTTAATTGTAGGTTTACTATGAAAAATAGTTGATAATATAATAATCATTATTATTCTAGCATTTAATATTTAACGATGTGATCAGTATCGCTGGTGCGAAATTATAATTTGGTATTGAAACATTTAGGGGAAGGCAGGGTAATCACGAACGCTGGGTAATTCCGAATGCAGCAATTTCACTACGTAAGAAAGAGATGGCAACATTTTACTCATCGCCATCTGGATACGCGCCATAAAATATATTTAAATACATTTGGGCATTAGTCTCATTTAAACTAATAATTTATGCTATGGGCGCCATCTATGGTGGTTGTATTATATTGAATTTCCCTATGTGACATTGAAATTCAGTGAATTCAGTTACTTTCTGACCTCTGTGGGGCAGGCAATTACTTTCGACGTGAGTGTTGGTTGAAGCCAATAGATGTCAGTCCTAATCAAAATTAACCCATAATTAAATTATTGTTGTGAGTTTTTGGCACGTACTATTAATTTTGCAAATTAATATTCATTGTGTGAACTTTCTTCCTGTGATAAACATCTGTTGAGATTGTACAAAATTGCAAAACTGCCTTGGCAAAATCAATATACGAAGGAAACTAGTGTCGTTTGTCTGGACATTGTGTGGAGAGCTGCATTCTCTGAGTGAGTATTTGTTTGTTTTCACTGAGGATTTTGGAATTGCTGTATAATCTGTTTTGTGTCACATAGGGAAGAGTTCATCTTTCATTAATTACATAGGGTAGTATTCCGTCGTATCTGGGGCTATTTACACGACCCTATACCATCTTAGCAATCACGCCATCACTAGTGCCAGGCGGACAGTGGAGCGCTACAGACATACACAATGTTCAAGGTATGAATGATTACAATATTTCAATTTTTTCGTTGCAATTTTACCATAAATGAAACTCAGTGTAACTTAACAATTAATTGTAATGCCAATACGACATTTGTAGGCAAAGATAGTTAGTAGTTAAAGATTTTATCACAATTATCAGATGCGGCCGAGTTAAACATAGCCTAAAGTTATAAATAATTTTTTGTTGTTTTACTTTGAAGGGTATTGGCTAACGAACTGAGTGGGTCAATCTCAAACATTCGGCATTGCCTCACATAGTATAAAAGAAGCAAAGTATAATAAAAAAAATTTGCAAAACAAAAGAAAGAAGCTGACGAAAAACAAATAATAAGAAACACATTAAAAAGAATGAAAACTGAAAAAGGCGAAGAAGCAAAACAAAAAAAGAGATTGAAAAAGTGAGAAAGTAATAAACGAGCTTTAATAAATTAAAAAAATATTAAAGATGACAATGTGAAGAAAAGAAAGACACAAAAGAGAACGAAAGAAAATATAGATTACTGCTTTTTCCTGCGGCTTCGCTCGCATGGTGTAAGGGGGGTTCCCACTCCGCCTCCTCCACCTCCCCCCCTCCCCCACCCCTCTCATCGCCCTCCCCCCTCCCCCTCCGTACATTGTGTCTTCCCAGACCTCATCTCTCTTCTCCACTCCTCATTGGTTCCTTGAAAGCCCCACGAGGGAAGAGGGCCTCATCTCTCCTCCTCACTGCTCCTTGTGGTTCAATGAAGGTCCCACGAGGAAAGAAGGCTTTATCTCTCCTCTCCACTCCTTAGTTTCCTGAAGGCCCCACGACGGAGAGTTCACCTCGCTTTGGTTCCCTGAAGAGTTCACAGAAGAGGACTCATACCTCCTTTCCACTCCTACATAGTTCCCTGAAGGCCCTACATGGGAAGAGGATATCATCTCTCCACTTCACTCCTCCTTGGTTCCCCGAAGACCCCACGCCGGAAGAGTGCACTTTCCCTTGGTTCCCTGAAGGCCCCACATGGGGTTGTTCCCCAAAGGCCCCTAGTTTTCAAATCGTCCAATTTTTTTTTGTCCCATGAGTGACCAGGGAAATAGAAGGTCCACTCCAGTAGAGTGCTGGAGTAAGGTCTGAATACTCCGAGATGCGACCCTGTTTCTTGGAGGCACTGTTCGTGATATTCTTCCCCAGGACATTCAGCCTGAGCACGATAGCTGACACCTTGGCTTGGGATGGCTATTGCAGGTTTGTATTTCCACTCCCTGAGCGATGCGTTTGCCTTACTCCCTAAGCTAGGTAAAATAAAAACACATTTTTTTATTAGACAAAAGTATTTAAAACGTCACCTTCACCTTACTTTTTTGTTGTTTCTGTAAAAGCATGAATAAAAAATTCAAGTTTAATAGTTTTTTTTCAAATTGTGGTCAGAAACTTTGATTTCACAAAGGTTTTAATTACATATTAACTTTTAGATTTGCATATAAAGCTTGGTGTTTTCTCTTTCCAGTACCATTTAGATCAGAGGTTCCCAAACTTTTTCAAAACTTTGCTGGTTTTTATCATCTTTTATCACGCCGACATAGACCCCCGTCGAGTCTCTCGTGGACCCCTGGGGACCCACTTTGGGAATCACTGGTTTAGATCATATTTCTCACCATGAGACAGACCTACACGAGTTATTCCCAAAAGCGAACAAATCAGCCTGAAAAATTCTCACATTCACAGTATTTATTATATGCCAGAGGACGATATAAAAATCAATATAAACACAGAATTAATAAAAAATAATCATTTATTAATACAAGAATTACGTTAAAATTCGATAGATTCAAACTTAACAGAGGTAAGATCAAATTCAACAGATAAAAACAACCAATCGAAAAATACAATATTCAATAACTAGGAGAATGATACATTAATATTAATATAAGAATGAGAGATGCATTATCCAATTATTGAGCACAATGTTGGCAAAATATTATGATGGGTCGTCAAGGTAAGGAAGTTTTTGTTCTGATATTTATTGTCTCAGGTGTCCTAAAGGTCTCAGAGCGTATTACATTTTACATAACATGTAAATTTTTTAATCGAAGACAATATTAGCGAAACTCAATCGAAAATCTGGAGACTTTTGTCATACTTCGACTAAGAACTACCAACATTATCTTCATTTTCTTAAGGTTAATCGTCACATACGTCATAAACTATGCGTTCACAGATGGCACCAATTAAATTATTTTAGGTTCTTAATACTTTTTGCATGTTACACTTTAAAATGTTTGCACCCGTGCATATTTAATATGAATATAAATAAATAGCTTTCTCCATAAACAAACCCAAATCTTTCAAGAGGCTGAAAAATTCTATTTTGTATCGGTGACTCAATCCAATATTGTATTTTTCAGCCTTTCTTGAAAGATTTGGGTTTGTTTATTGACAAAACTATTTATTTATATTCATATTAAATATATAAGGGCGCAAACAATTAAATCATTGAATATTTTAAAGCAAAAAGTATTAAAATCCTAAAATAATTTTATTGGCGCGATCTCTGAAAGTGTAGATTATAACGTACGTGATGTTTAACCTAAATGTACTAATACGTATAATGCCAATAATTTGTGCGTTAAGCAAATGAAGATAATGTTGGCAGTTCTTAGTTGAAGTATGATATAGTTAAAAGTGACCGAATTGGATATAGACACCTTAGCTCAGTTGGTAGATCTGTTGCTATGAAAGCAGAAGGTCCTGGGTTCGAGTCCCAGAGGTGCCAATATCTTGTTCTAATTTTTCGGTCTCCAGATTTTCGATTGAGTTTCGCTAATATTGTCTTCATTTAATTAAATATTAAATTTGAGGTTTTACTCATAAAGTTAAAAATAAAATAAATGTAAATTTTTTGTTTAATTATTCAGATTCAAAACACATTTAGAGGAAATGTGATAAGACCCAACGCCTATTGATGTCATTTTAGAGAAGATGTGATATAATACACTGCGTATTGATGTGGTTTTAGTTGATGTTATACGACACAACATTTATTGACATCAATTTAGAAGATAGGGGATATGACACAATGTCTGTTGACGTTGTTTTAGAGATGCGATATGACATAAGTCTATTGATGTCATTTTAGAGAATATGTGATATTGATATGACACAATGCTTATTGATGTCATTTTAGAGAATATGTGATATGACACAATGTCTATTGATGTCATTTTAGCGAATATGTGATATGACATAATGCCTATTGATGTCATTTTAGACAATATGTTTGTTTATTTGTTTATTCAGACATACACAGTACATTATAATACAGATTATAAGGTATGTTAAATTAAATTATTACATGGTTATGTACCTATTACGTAAGTCCATAGAATGTCATTTGGTAATTACGCCTGAGATATGATGTTAATAGACATTGTGTCATATCAGTATCACATCATTTTAGAGATGTGATATGACACAACGTCTATTGATGTCATTTTAGACAATATGTTAATAGACATTGTGTCATATCAGTATCACATCATTTTAGAGATGTGATATGACACAACGTCTATTGATGTCATTTTAGAGAATATGTGATATGACACAATACCTATTGACGTCATTTTAGAGAATGTGTGATATGACACAATGCCTATTATTTTAGAGATATGATATGACACAACGTCTTGATGTCCTTTTAGAAAATATGTGATATGACACAATGTCTATTGACGTCATTTTATAGGAGATGTGAAAAGATAATTGATAAAAGAAAAAGATATTGACATCGCTTTAGAGGAGATGTGATATGGCACAATGTACATAACCGTCTTTTATTCAGAGAAGGATACGACACAATGAACAGGGAGGTCAAGTTTTGTAATAGTATGTAGCCCGTATATTTGTGTCACAACGCAAACCCTTCTATACTCGATAGAGTCACACCCAAGGTTAACATTTTAAATTACTGATTTTCACCGACTTTACGAAACACATGCATGTGTCATATCACTATCGCCAGTTTTCAGACATTTTCCAGCATGTCTCCGACAATTTATTAACCCTAGATTCATAACCTTATCTAAGAGGAACATTATTCATAAACATTCATCTCACAGACGACTAAATTTAAGTGACGAGTTTTGGGGTACTTGGAAATAAAATAAATAAATTAAGTATGGCACTCTTTAATATGTTTAATTAGGTAACAAAAAAAATAATAAATGAGTTCAAATTAAATTTCATCGGTACATTCCACACACATGAGGCCACGATGGTCCATGCACATATACTTTTTGCATTGCTTGCATTGGAACCTTGTCATACGCCGTTTTTTATAATCACAATAACCACAAACCTTTTTTTGAGTACCACTTGGACCAGGTGTGGCAATGGTAGGCATTTCACCTAAAACTTCGGCGATTTTCCTTTTTAGGCATCTCTTCAAAGTTGGCATTTCGTGTCTTTTACGTAATCTGATTGGTTGGATGTCGTTATCACTGTCGGAATCTGTCGGGACCATTTCATCTAATTCCACATGATCTTCGTCATCACTCATTTCTACATCCTTTTGCTGACTGGTAAAATCATCATCACCACAATCAGATAAACGATTCAAATAGTCCTCGATTTGCCGATCATCCATTCTAAAATAAAATAAAAAGATTTGATGTAAAATACACACAATAATACATTTTGAACGATAAAATAAGATGTAATTATAAATAATAACTCATATAGAATAACATCATATACTTACTTTTACTCTGTATAACCAGAACTCATCAAAACAATGTTTTCAAAATAACTTGCAGTCTCGTCAAAAGTTACACTATTCATAAACATTCGTCTCTCAGACGTTCAAAGGTCTATAACTTGTGCATAAGACGTCACTGCGAGACTAGCGCACCCGCGTTACTAATGAACAAGCGATATAGGAAGGTACTTGAGAGGTCATCATTCTATCTCTTTCACTCGAGACACTAGAAACAAATTTACGTTTTGCACGGTCTGTGGGACGAATGGTTATGAATCTAGGGTTAAATATGTATTATGCATGTACAAATCTATAAAATCCTATATCTAGTTTCTCTAAGACCCCTGACATATCAAAAAAAAAATTAAAGCGTTGACGGCCCAGCATAAACTCGAGATACATTCTCCAATGACATTTGATATCTTGGAAAGATAGAGGCTTGTCCAATGAGATCTGATGTCTTGGAATGAGAGAGGCACTATCCAATGAGATCGGAGAGTGTGAAATGCTTTAGCATGTCATTAGCCATTTCCACGATGTATTCAGCCGTGGAGGAGGCCATCCAGTCCTTCTGCTCCTTCATGGCCTTATCGCTGATCCTGGTCATGACCCAGTTTCCTAGAGAGCCGAGCAAACTATTGCCCAGTCCAGTTAACGTCACCTGACAACGAAATGCGTGATTATAATACAGGGAGAAACATTTACGATCAAATATGAAGTCAATATTTCGTATTAACTGGGAAGCGGAGTAAGACCGGTAGTGTTTTTTTAAATAGATGAAAGACTCTTTCAGATTTTGATATTAAAATAAGTCATTTAATATATCCACATGAAGATCTCGCCTCTAGCTCTTTATATAGTATCAGGGATACCAACATAACAAATTGACAGAAAACATTGTAGATGGCCAATATCTCATACAGCGATAGCAAATTTTCATTATACGTATTTAATCGAAATTTTAAATGCACTATTTTCCATCGCCCCGAATGCAAATAGTTGTCTTTTGTAGAAATAAAGGGGAATCAAAAGGTTTTTTCTAAAAAATATTTGTATTAAGCCTGCAACTTTTTAAAAAAAATTTTTACCACTTTACATGAAAAAACATTAATTAGACCAAGGTATTATAAAAGTTATTTTCACTTAACTTTTTTTTTCATGTCACATAAAATATTTATTACAAAATTTGTAAACCTTGACCAATATCTTTCAAATGCTAAATGTTGTTTCGCAGAATGATTTTCAATTCGGGAGTGTCTATTGTAAACTTTTAAGTGCAAGTACAAAGCTGGGTGTTCCCTCTTTTTAACACTGTTTAAATCATAATACAAAATGAGATAGCACGACTTTTATGAGTGGAGAAATATCTCCCAAAAAATAAAGGGGTTAAAAGAACTAAACCCCTTCTTCTGGGCCTCAAAGGTCACCCTGTGGACCTCGTCAATCCCACCGGGCAATGAACGGGGCCGGCATTCTTTGACACAACGGCTGTGGGAGCACCTTGTCCTATTGTAGTTATGTTGTTGATAAACAAGGAAAACAGTACTGGTCCCAAATGTGACCCCTGCGGAATGCCGGTGAAGATTTCAAACTGATATGAGAACACCTTGTCCTATTGTCAGAGGACCTGAATTTACGAGGCAGTAAATTCAGGTTCTCTGAATTTTTGTTGTCTGGTTGTCTGTCGATATTTTTAACATGAATACAACAGAACTCAACGAAAATGTGACCCAAAAAGCGAATTAAGTTGTAAAAGTTAATATATAGAGGGTGTCCGGGGGTAAAGTGCATTAACTTCGGGAGGTGATTCTACATGATGGTAGGAGTAAAAAAGATTAACAACTTTTTCCGAAATTCCAACATTTTTTCCCATACAAAAAGGCCCTATCTACTAAAAATCCTTAGTGTGAGGTACGATCTTATTTGCTGAGAGCCTGCCGGGCACCCGACTCGATTGTGATTGGCCCGTGTCTTAACAGCGGAAAATAATAAATCTGGCCGCACACGCCGGACTAATTTTATCTTTTTACCTCAAAACTACCCCTAAAAGTTGGAATTTCGAAAAAAGTCATTTATCAGTTTTACTTGTACTATCGTGTAGAATCGCCTCCCTTTGCACTTTACCCCCGGACACCCTGTATATACATAAGACTTTACCTTAGTCTTCTTCAAATCAATGCTATTAGTGTATGCCTTGATGTGCAGATGTCCATTCTTGGTCTCCAGGGTTATCACTATCTTCACCGATACTTCACTAGTAACCATGCTGAAAGAATGTTTTATTTTTAATTTTTATTTTATATATACAGGGTGTCCGGGGGTAAAGTGCATTAACTTCGGGGGGTGATTCTACATGATATTATACGTAAAAAAGATAAATAACTTTTTTCGAAATTCCAACTTTTAGGGGTTGTTTTGTGGTAAAAAGATAAAAATAGACCGGCGTGTGCCGCCAGTTTTATTTTTTTCCGCTATACGACACGGGCCAGTCACAACCACGCAATGTTCCCACAAAAGTAAGATCGTACCTCACACTAAGGATTTTTAGTAGGTACATCTTTTTGTATGGGAAAAAAAAGTTGAAATTTCGGAAAAAGTTGTTAATCTCTTTTACTCCTACCATCATGTAGAATCACCTCCTGAGGTTAACCCCTCCGCAACGTAAGCAGATATAAGCGTTAAAAATAGAACAGTAGTCAAGTACAATAAGCGTGTTTATACGTCAGCGCGTGTGTTTCCATAGAAATCGTTCTAATTCCGTTATTGTTTTAGTTACATCCCTAAAACAAAAAGTAAAAGGTCGATAGTAGATCAAGCTGCACATTCCTATCAAGTTGTCTATGGAAATACATAACAGGAATCAGCTGTCAGTCGTGTAGTTGACAAAAATATTTACCCGCGCAAATTTGCTACCGGCAACTCCACCGCGCTCCACATTTCAAATTTTTATTAAATATTTTTATATGAAATGATAAAAAAGTGAGGTGACAAAAGTGTTTATTACACATATACACAATAGAATAAGTATTTTTGTTTACATAATCTGTGATTTTAGTACCGTTTTCACATTAAAACATCATGTGAGTCATTTTTACCTATTTTTAATGTTTGCATTCTAAATTTTAATATTTACAAATGCTAATATTTATTTGTAATATAATAATTTGAAAGCCTATTTTGTAACCTTTCTAAAACAGATTTTACTATTCGGCTATGTTCAGAAATGTTTCTTTAATAGAGCTTTAATTGTGAAGCGGTAATAACAAAAAGTTTTTGTAAAATGTCATTTTGTTAAAGATACCAAAAGCGAATATTCTCGAAAATTCGGAGGGGTTAATGCACTTTACCCCCGGACACCCTGCATATAATAGAAACAAAACAGTACATAGGTTAAAATGGAAGTGATACTATATTAGACAAGAGGAGCACAAGGCAAAAACAGGCTCATCAGCAAAATGATATTTTGCAGCAGAGCAAAAAGAAGAATGAAATCATTATTGGTTTAAAAATAGATTTAAATTCAAGTAAAAGAATTTATATATCGATATTTCATTTGTTTTTAAGAATAGTGAAAGTGAAAAAATATAACAAAACACTTACAGGCTTACTAAAAAACCCAGTGAAAATTTTATTTAATTGACAAACGGCCGCAGATGTGAAAACAATACTAATTAAAAAATTGTTCATGGAAAAAAATACACGTGGTTTACAAAGCCTTAGAGGGTAGTTTATCTCTGTTTTATTAATGATGTCTGAACGAAATTTGGAATTTTTCCAAAGAATTTTGAATGTTCTATATATTTCTTATTTTGAAGGGTTCGTAAAAACAAATACCATTTATGAAAACTAGATAAAATTACCTTTTAGATTTGAGTATTTGAAATACACTTTAGTTTTCAAAAACTGCCATATTTTAAGATTCAAACTCGCGTTGTTAGAACTACAGAATGCTCTTAAAATAAAACGACTCGAAATATCAGAACATAAGACGAAAATATGTATATTCGCAAGAGGAAAGAGACGAAATGTTCTGAATATTAAAATAAATGATGTACTTATAGAAAGAGTAGACAACCATAAGTTTCTTGGTGTGTGGTTGGATTATAGACTCGCTTGGAATAAGCATATAAGTAACACCTGTCTAAAATTGAATCAGCCGATGAATATTTTGAAAGTCTTGTCAGGTAAAAGTTGGGGAATTCACCCACTTCATATGAGAAGATTGTACACATCTCTCATAAGAAGTCGATTAGACTATGGTAGTATACTTTTCCATAACTCTACCAAAAGCAACATTGAAAAGTTAGAGAGAATCCAATCGCGGCGAGCTTTAAGAATATGTGGAGGCTTCTTGAACTCAACTCCTGTGCATGTTTTACAAAGTGAAATGAGTGCCCCCCCGTTACACGCTTGGAAACTGGCAGCAAGATTTTGGCTTAGAGCTGTATCAACTGAAAATAATCCACTGGTTTCAGAGGTCCTCAAACTAAAATCCTTGACCCAAAACAAGTACTGGAATAATAAAAAATTACCTTTGATGGTTCAAACTTGTACAGAAACAATGTATTGGAAAACAAATTCAAATAAATGTCTAGATATGTACTCTCTAGAAACCTGGGTAGGAGCAATCGATTTGGAATGTATTTCAGTTGAGATTGACAATTTCAATTACCCCAAAAGACAACTCTCATTGAGTGAAATTAGTAACGTCGTAAATGGTATGATAATTAATAAATACTCAGGCTTTAAACAGATATATACCGATGGATCGAAAAAAGTTGAACAAGTTGGAGCTGCCTTCATATCAATGCAAAACAACTTCACTCGTCAAATAAAATTGAACAAAGACTGCCCTATTATGAATGCAGAATTGATAGCAATCAAAAAGAAGCGTGAAGTATGCAGATGGAAACAACTGGAATAAAATTCTTATATTAAGTGATTCCAAAAGTGCGCTTCAACATATAAAGAGAGTTTAGAAAGGAGTTGCCTGCAGAAAAATAGCATATAATATTGTAGAGCACTTAATGAAGTTACATCAGAAAGACATTGACATACGTTTACAATGGATTCCATCTCACGTAGGGATACATGGAAATGAAGAGGCGGATTTGTTGGCAGACGAAGCAGGGGTGAAAGGTCACGAGTATGACTGGACGCCAGATAACGAAGATTACTCCCAAAAAATACATTTATTATCCACTGGAACGATTTCAGTCGAAAAATCGACCACTTTTATTTTTCTGCGATTGAAATCGGTCGAAAAATCGACCGATTTTTCTACCATTCGTAAAATATTTATTATAATTATTTAAAACCTTTCCATGGCCAGCTATTTGTTTTATCGAATAGCTGATAAAATATTCTTTATGTCTATGACCTTATCGGTTGTCTTTGAAGTGTTATTCAATGAGTTTTAGCGGTTTTTTAAGGCGTCCTGTCAAACAACAAAATAAAACTTTTGACTATTTCGACGAATTATGGTCTCTACCTAAAATGCCGTAAGTAATTCATTTATTGGGTTTTTAACGCATAATTATATATCTGTGTTATCATGATTGAATTATCTATCTTTGAAATGCGTTTTTAATTCGTTTGTTCGTAATATATTGTTTTGATGGATGTTTTTGTGTAAAAATGCGTCGACTGAAGACGTCATCTGTTTTTGATTTACAATAATTTCATAAATACTGCACTCGCGCATTTGAAATATAGTTATTCAATCAGAGTGATTCATAACAAAGAGATAAATGTAAGTTTTATTTGAATTGGTTCATTATTAATACAGATATTTGCTGTCCAATTATTTAAAGGTATATGTCAAAAAGTCTGACTTTTTTTAGATGTAAAATGGTGTAAAGCCTTCGTCGCACAATAAAAATTTGGTTATTTAGTTGTATAATTAATTAATATGTTTACTTTTACCAAATTTGTGCAGAAACAGCTATCGTCCAGGGAGAGAGAGCACTCCACGACCCAGGTTTAAATAATTATTTTAAAATTTTATATTAGTGCAATAAAATTTAAACATTTAAGTAATTTTTTATTTAGTAAACAAAATTTAAACATTTAAGTACTTACCTACATTAAGTGTTTTCAATTTAAAATATATAGAGTGGTGCTGACTGCAAGAGGTGGCAGAGGAAGAGGGAGAGGTGGGGTACGAGCTGCAGATGGAGTACCAGCTGGTGCCGGACTACCTGCACGTGGACGTGGGAGTCAACGCAGAGCTGCAATTGCAGCCTCGTCTGGAGTGTTAGTATTTTTTAATGGTTTTTATGAAAGTACTTTGCTGTGGCCGTTGAATTCATCATATATTTGTATTTATTTAAACGGTGACCCTGCTTTGCTACTGGTGCGAGAGGATAGCGTCAAGGCCCTAAAGGCTGTTAGGGCCCTGCCTGCTTCCTTCCGGCTACAGTGAGTTCCACTGTTACAGTGAGAGTTGGTAAGATCAGCGCTCTGTCCATTTGGCACATTCAGTGCATATTGTACAGAGTTCTAATTTTATTGTTTATTTACATACTGTACTTACTATTTCACACGTGAATGAGAACAATTCATATGATTTATGTATATGTTTTCAGAATTACTTCTCCGGAGAGAATAACGTGTCCCTTTTCACAAGGGACACCTTCACCATTGCCAAGACCCGTTCCACCACCGTGGATGTCCACTCCCGCACAGACCCAATCAACGGCTCCCAATGCACCAATTACACCAATCCAGGCAGCATCTCCGGAGCCGTTAGCTGGGACATCGCGGAGTGGGGAACTCCAGTGTGGGGAACTCTTCTCTCCGGAAGCCGGCTACCACAGCGAGCTGTGGGTGGACGTGCCGTTCTACCAAGAATTGTCGGCGTTTGGGAACGGTGAGTTTATTTTTTGAAATGTCATACCAGGGGCTCAAAATAAAATCAATTATCTATATTTTATATTGATGTCCCTAGCACAGTTTCACTGTTGGTATATTGGCAGGAGATAAGCATAGTACTTAAAAATTCCACATAACAAACATACAAAATGTACTGTAATCCAAAAAGATATGATGTACCTACATTCTATGCAAGTAAATATGTAGTTACTAATGTAAAAAGTCTGAAATTTGAGTTTGTTTTGGCTAATTTTTGTTCGATAGTAAAAACTTCGCACAGCATTGTGAATACCGACATCATAGTTTCACACATGACAATGCATAATATATTTGTTCTTGAGTTGATGTCCTGAAACGTTAAGTGCCTCCATACATGACGCTACTTACAAGCTACTCGATCCTCGTGAGCGTATCATACGCGCCGATCGTAAGTACCCCCCGTACGATTTTGCTGGTAGCACCGTGTACGGGGCGCTATGCGACATCTGTCGGTTTCAAATCAGTTTCACGCAACCGGCGCGGCGGTGCTGATACTTTTCGTTTGACGTTTGACAGAAATGGCATCGGAACATGAAAGTAATGTTAGATTTGTTCTGGAAGTAGAAAAAATGCATGTTTATGTAACGATACTTTACCAGAATAGGTAAGAAAGGATTTAGTGGAGATGGCATGGATTGATGTTGGAAAAAAGTCATATGACATCGCTTGACATCGTGTAAACTCCACGGCTGCACGTAAAAAATGATCAAGTTCAGTATATTCCGGATAGCGCCGTGTACGGAAACCAGCATTAAAGAGTGGTATATATGCAGAGTACTTGTGGTTTCGTCACAATCATATAGTTTGTAAGTATCTCCATGAACGGAGGGCCTTACATTTTAAAACATTGGCATTAAACAGGGATTCTATCTTTTTTTTCTGTAACGGGTATTGTAGAATGAGAAATGAGACATGCCGAACTCCTTTGCGAGGGTTACATGTGATTCACCGGCTTCTAAACGGTGTAATACAGCACTTTTTTCATCAATTGAAAAAACACTTTCGCTTCACGGGACTCATTGTGTCGAGCTTCCTAGTCAAAAGCGAGGCTGTATTGGTAGTTGGGTTTTGTAACCGGACAAATTATCATTAAAATAGGTAGCTTTAAGTAGTTGGTCACTTTAAACGGATACGTTTTCCTACTAAAAGCTATGAAACCTTACTAGAGTTTCCATTATCGTCGCTTAAAACGGTAGACCGTTAAAAGCAAAGTCATTATATCCCAATTCTACTGTAAATTTGTGTTTTCTATTATTTCAGAGTCAGACATGGGCAGAACCGATAAAGTGGACGAGGCAGCTCTCTATCAAGAAGAGTCGGTACTTGGAAACCGTGAGTTATAAAAATAACTAACTTACCTTCACACCATTTCCCTGCAGGGGTAGGCAGAGAGGATGGACCGCCATGCAACTCGTTCTTGGCACACACACTCTTTTCTTCATTCCATACCTACCTGACTGTGCTATTCTGACTCCTGACATTGCCCGCCTCAAGTATTTGATTAACTTTTTATTTTATTATTTATATGAATACCTCACAAGAGCCTCAGCTGGAGCCAGTGAGACTATGGCATCCCCAATCGGGGTATGTTGTGAGGCTGAAGGTAGCGGGAAGGGGAATGAGGTGTGGAAGAGGGAGGTGGGAAAGTACCTGGCTATTCAGAACTGGTCACCAAACACGGCTAAAGACATTTCAAGCAACTTTTCAATTCTGAATGGGGTCTTACACCAGGGCGATACTGAGGGTATCTTCCACTCTGGAACGTGCCGCAAATAGACTTTAAATTATTTTAAATGAATTTTGTGTGAAAATAACACTAATTATTCAAATAAAATTTATTTGCCCACGCCGGGATTCGATCCCACGACCACCGTATTGCGAGTCAAAAGCCGTACCAGAGGCAGTGGGTAATCGTAATATAGACACGTTAAATAAATTTGGGTTTTCTGTTGTTTCAGAAATGGATATGGACAGAATGAGCGACGAGGGCGACGAAGCGAGCGACGTCGACCACGAAGAGAGCGATGAGGATACCTTCTGCATGCCACCAATACCTTATCATAATATTATCAACGTTTCACCTAACTCCGCTATGGCCATAGACTTTAGTAGATAAGACCAGGTAGATAGTGAGGCAATGCGTTCGATTCTGCCGCCTGAAGGTTACTCTTTCGATTGGTCCAAAGATATCTCACGTTTTACTGGTATAAGGGAGACATTCACAGGCACGCCAGGACCAACTTTCAATACCGACGAAATGGGCAAACCTGTGGATGCCTTTCTTAAAATCTTTGATGCAGATGTCGTTGAACCGATCGCGAGAGAGACCAACAGGTATGCAGATCAATGGATTGCGAAAAAACAATTTAAGCGGCATGCGCGTACCAATAAATGGGCTCCCACGAATAAAGAGGAAATGTATGTATTCTTGGCAATTTTAATGTATCAAGGTATTAGTCCCCTTCCTGTTGAAAAAGACTACCTCTATTAAAAAAAAACTCACCGCCATGCCTTATTTCAGCCGAGCCATGGATTATAATCGTTTTCTTCTAATTAAAAAATTCCTTCACTTCACCAACAATGAAAGTCTTTCTTCTGATGTACCGTTATCTGTGCGAAGGTTACAAAAGATTCAGCCTGTCTTGGACCACCTCTCAAATAAGTTTGAGACTTTATACCTGCCCGAGCAAGACATCTCTCTGGATGAATCCTTACTCTGCTATAAAGGCCGTTTGGGATTCTACCAGATGATCAAAACCAAAGCGGCCAGCGCGGGTATAAAGTCGTACGAGCTTTGTGAGTCCAAGTCTGGATATCTTTGGAAATTCCAAATTTACACGGGGAAGACCATTTCCAGACAGGCTGAATCGACAAATCCAGACCAGGAAGACATGACTGAAGATATGACGGAAGACATAACGGAAGATATGACGGATGACATGACACAGGCCAACTTTTCGGGTGCTCACAATATCTGCCCAGTTGGGGCCACTGCAAAGAATGTATACGACCTGGCCAGCCCTCTGTTTTACAAGGGGTATACGCTAATAATGGACAATTTTTATAATAGTCCATTATTGGCACGATGCCTCAAAAGAAATGGGATGGACTGCATGGGCACATTGCGGTTAAACCGAGAATTTGTGCCCTCTGCATTTAAGTCCCATCTCCGGACCAAACTGAGGGAAGGTGAGCTTGTATACTCGAACTGCGGGGACCTCAATGTAATGGTTTGGTTAGACAAAAACCTGGTAAGTATGTTGTCCACCTACCATAAGGCAGAAATCGGGGCAGTTGAAAAGTTTGGTACCTGGACGTACAAACCCCAACTCGTACTAGACTATAACAAGGTAATGGGGGGGGGGGGGGGTTGACCGAAAAGATCAGCTTTTGGCAGGCTTCCCCATTGAACGACAGCGAAACCTGGTCTGGTACAAGAAGCTTTTCAGGAGACTACTAAGCGTTTCGGTGCAGAATGCGTATATATTGTACAGCTCAAAGCTCCGCAAGGAAAATAAATGCATTTTGTACCGAAACTTCAGGAGTGAGGTTGCGGATGATCTCCTTCTGCTGTTCTGTCGTATTCAAATTGACACGACTGTGCGGACCATTGGCCTAATAGCTGAAGGAAAGACTCTGCGACCTATCCTGAAAGGCAACCACTTCGTGGTCCGTAGCGGGAAAAAGGTGAAATGTGCGTGGTGCAATATAAATAACATATTCAAAAGGACCCTCATAAAGTGTGATGTATGTGATGTGGCATTATGCTATGATTGCATGAAGCCATATCACACTACAATATAGAATTGCTGAGGGTTTTTTATTTCATTTTTTTTCTTTTCTGGTTTTTTAGTTATGAAATTCTAATTTATAAATTTAATTAAATTTGTTTGAACATCAATTATGATGGCCTGGTTGGCTGGACTTGGTCATTTCTTTCCGCATACTCACATCTCATGTTATGTTGTCCTCAAAGGTTCTATATGATAAGGTTCGGTGGACATTTAATATGTATATTTTAATTCTGATCATTGAAATATGCATATTAACAAATGCACGGGTATTCTCATTTTTCCCTCTTTTTTGTACACATTAAATAACTCCGTTTTATTTTTGTCTTAATTATATTTTGTCAATTTTTCTGTAAGCCAATTCAAGCAATGTTCAATTCTGAATGGTGGTCCCTCACCAGAGCGATACTGAGAGTCTCACTCTATAGCGAGGCACAATGATATTATGTATTGATTTTCTTAAATTATGAATAAACCAATATAAATTGAATACATTTTTATTATGACAAAGTGTATAACCAATGTTTAAATCAATATACTGCTCTTCCATTGTAACCATACAACTGTAATATTAATTTAATTGATTTAAAAGAATATTAGGGCTTAATAATTAAATAAATCAATTATTGGTTCCATCAATTATTTTCCCCTCCACCATTTTTTTTCGATACCTTTGCTTTTAGATTTAAAATTATCACTATGATATTGTTTGCCATTCGACGCTCATACAAAGGTTTGATATATATACAATTTTATCATCATCATCATTTTACATATTCTGATTTACCCTATGTAGATTGACCTTAAGGTAGCTGTCAGAAGTGATTTTTCGTCAAATATTGGTGGATTTCATCAACTTGCAAAGTATCCCCCTGAAATATTGGCAATGTGTGTATCTATGATATATATTTCATTTTAAGCCTTATTTCCTTGTTTTGCACGTTATATAAAAACATGGTTACAAATCTCCAGTTCTAATTTACAATTATTGAAAAAGTATCACCATGATTTTGACATCGTGAAATAGGCTCTCTGTATAATTCATCAAATAAATCAAATAAAGCCAACACGGCAACTATCCTTATAAATAATTGTAGGCAGTTAATGTATCTTCCTAACGTAATACCAGTTTTTGTGGTAAATTCATTAAATAGTATAATACAGTGATTTCAATTTTGCACGTCACGCACTCAAATTTTACAAAATCATTTTCCGACCAAACTTTTGAAGAGATCATAAACATACAAAAAATTATTTTTCTATTATATTCTTGCATCTGTGGTTATCAAACAGGCCATAGAGAACATAAAAACGTAGAAAATATTCAATAAAGATATTTAAAACTGCTACTGGCAGCAATTTCAAATCACAAAAACACAAATTTCGCGCATTTATAAAGTTTAAGATTTTTTAATAATTTATCTATGAATTCTAAAAATATAGAATAATTAGTAAAATATAGGTGAATTCATTGGCTGTAAAGCACTACAATCAGTTTTATGTCTCCATGTTAAAATTCGGAGGTATGATTTTTTTAATGTTGGCGGAAAATATTCAAAATCGTCGCCAAAAAACCGCGAGCAATCGGAGAAAAAATATTTTTGACGCGCGATCGTTCGAGTGGCTATGTAATAATATGTGGAATGAGCATTTTGAAAATTTATCTGCCAATAAGGGCGTATGGTATAGAAAGCTTCAAAAAGAACCCTTTAAAACACCATGGTTCACTGAAACCAATCTGAAGAGATCAGAAATGAGAGTCATTTTTAGATTAAGATCCGGACATGCACTAATGGGAAGAATATTGTGTCTGTTAGGCCTCTCTGATTCTCCAACGTGCTCTATATGTGAAGAATTTGAAGACATTGAACACACTCTCACAAAGTGCATTAAATTTGAACAACAGAGAGTAACAATATTGATGACCTCAAACCCATCGGAAATTCATAATTTGATAGCTTCAACCGACTACTATGCCATTTCAAGACTCATGAAATTCATTAGATGGTGCAACATGGAAAATATATGATACATTGTTTTATAAAGATACATACATATATTAATATTGCAACATTAACATATAGGATATATTTAAAAAACAAATAAAAAAATAAAATGAAACCTTAAAATAAATAAAACAGATGAGGCAAAAAATGACAGCAGTATGCGAGTCAGAAGCCTCGATTAAATATTATAATATAAAAAAAAAAAAAAAAGATTCAAACTCGGAAAAAAATTTCCTCCCACAACATTTTTGACCAAAATGTAGAGAAATTGAAAAAAAATCAAAATTTAAAAAACACAGTCCTTTTATGTAATAAATTCGGAAGGAAACTATCACCTCACTTTTTCGTCGTGCATACAATAAAAAAATAATAAAATTTTTTAATTTTTTTTTTATTAACTTAGAAATAATACCGAAATTTAAAACAGATTTCTTGCATCTCTAAAGACGTTAATTTCTTTGATTCGTTTACGAGCACATGTATTAGATATTAATATTATAAAAAATTATCACTTTTAAGAAATTCTCTTAAAATAAAGATCTTAAAAAATGTAAATTTTATCTTTTAAGTAACGTATAAAACAATATTCTGACAGTTCAACTTTGAAAGTACGGCGTTTATACAGGGTGCGGCACGGAAACTTGCTGATTTGAATTGGACGCCGACGAGCAAGGCGTGGTCAGAAAGGGGTGGGGAGGGTCTCATTGGAAAGATGGGTCTTGAAGTTTTGTTACACTACAAGCCAGTTGGCGCCATGCGTTGGACAAAGAAACAGCGTGCGTTTGCCGTCGAGGCCTACTTTTCTAGCGGTCATTCGGTGGTCGCCACCCAACGTGCCTTCCGTACTCGGTTCAACATTCATCCCGCGGGTCCCGTTCCTAGGCGGCAATCAATTGTTTCGTGGGTGGACATATTCAGGGAAAGTGGGAGTGTGACAAGAAAAGGCTCAGGAGGTCAATGGACTTCCAGAACTCCAGAAAACGTCGAGAGGGTGAGGGAGTCGGTTTTGCGCTCTCCCCGGCGTTCGGCGCGTAAACACGCTGCTGCCCTGGAGATTTCTGATCGCACAGTGAGACGAATTCTTCACAAGGAACTCCGGTTTCATACCTATAAACTTGCTGTGGTCCAAAAGTTGAATGAACGCGATTTCGCTTCTCGCCAAACTGCATGTGAAACGCTCAGAAACTTGCCACATGACGCTGTCGTGTTTTTCAGTGATGAGGCCCATTTCCACCTTTCCGGGTGTGTCAACAAACAAAACATGCGGTATTGGAGTGATGTCAATCCCCAAGAACTTCATGAGGTGCCACTTCATTGTGAACGGGTTACAGTGTGGTGTGCATTGTCGAGAGTTGCAATAATTGGGCCTTATTTTTTCGAGGAAGATGAACGCACTGTTACTGTCAATGCAGTTCGCTACAGAGAAATGATTGAGACATTTTTTCTTCCACAACTGGAAGAAATGGAACTTGGGGACCTATGGTTCCAGCAGGACGGAGCCACAGCGCACACAGCGAGAACTTCGATGGAGCTTTTGAGGGAACACTTCCACGAGCGCCTTATCTCCTTGAGGGGTGACGTACCGTGGCCGGCGCGCTCCCCCGATTTGGCACCCTGCGATTTTTTTTTATGGAGATATCTCAAATCCATTGTTCATAACGACAAACCCCGGACCCTGCAACACCTGAAGGAAAACATCCGCCAAGCCATCACCAACATTCCCGTCGATATGCTCGAAAGAGTGGAGCGAAATTTCAAATCTAGGGTAGATCAGTGTATCACTAATGAGGGCCACCATTTGCCCGATGTCATTTTTAAAACTAGTTGAAACAAAAATTCAGAATGTGTACTAGACGATACAAAAAGAATTAAATCGATATATAAAGTACTTTTTCTTTTATTGACTTTTCAAATCAGCAAGTTTCCGTGCCGCACCCTGTAAAATAACTTGATTAAACTGATGTAAACCACACAAATAACATGGTAAATATATCAATTATGTGAACAGAAGAGTAAATGCGTCACTACAATAGAAATTATTAAGTAAAATCACAACATTTAGGTACTAACAAAATTTTCGATATCCCGCCATAAACACACCGAGCTGTTTTGTCATCGCGGGCTGTCGCGGGAATGCACAGGCGTGCCAATAATGCCCCTTGCGGAGAAAAATTAAAACAACATTGTTTCCTAGTAAATTAAAACCATATACAACGTTGTCAGATCTTCAATGCATTTTAACAGCGTGATCACGTAAGAAAGGTTATTGGTAATAAAACGTGTTTTAGTGTACACGGGGTTTATTTATGTTATTGCAATAACATAGGTTATCGGCCGTGAAAAGTTTTTTTTTAGTAAGGCTGATATCATTTAAAAAATATAAAAAACGATGCCCGAATTTCTTGAATAAGCAAATTGAAACTGATTGCTGATTGTAATTGTCCCATTTTTGTGTTTTTTTTTGCGTATTAACTAGAGATTTTAGCACATAACTTGGAATGCTTCTCAAATTTTGTTCCGCTTGGATTCTACAAAAGTGCTTTAATATATTTATATTTTGTTAATATACGGGAAGTAACTCGTCATATGACATCTAAGGTAACAAATTCTCCACACCCGATCCGAGTTTATGCATTTCTTTTTTTTTCCTTTTATATTAAATTTGCTTCCTCCAGTTCACCAGTTTGCAGTCAGATCGTTTTTAACCCCTCCGAATTTTCGAGAATATTAGCTTTTGGTGTCTTAAACGAAATGACATTTTACGAAAACTTTGTATTATTACCGCATTACAATTAAAGCTCTATAAATGAAACATTTCTGAACGTAGCCGAATAGTAAAAACTGTTTTAGACAGGTTACAAAATAAGCTTTCGAATTATTATATTACAAATAAATATTAACATTTGTAAATATTAAAATTTAGAATGCAAACATTAAAAAAATGTGAAAATGACTCACATGATGTTTTTATGTGAAAACGGTACTAAAATCACAGATTATGTTAACAACAATACTTATTCTATTGTATAAATGTGTAATAAACACTTTTGTCACCTCACTTTTTATCATTTCATATAAAAATATTTAATAGAAATTAACAATGTCGGCCGCCCGTAGGAAATTTGGCGGCATAAATTATGTGTCAGACTGCGCGTCTGACAGAATGTTCTTTTTATGTATTTCTATGGACAACTTGAATAGAGATGTGCAGCATGATTCACTATCGACCTTTCACTTTTTATTTTACGGATGTAACTAAAACAATAACGGAATTATAACGGTTTCTATGGAGACACACGCGCTGACGTGTAAACACGCTTATTGTACTTGACTGCTGTCGTATTTTTAACGCATATATCTGCTTACGTTGCGGAGGGGTTAACCCCCGGCGCAAGGAGCGGTGTTATAAGTTTGTGTCTGTCTGTCTGTGTGTCAGTCTGTGGCATCGTAGCTCCTAAACGAATGGACCGATTATGATTTTTTTTTTTAAATGCGTTTTTTGTTTTGTTTGAAAGCTGATGTGATCGAGATGGTTCTTAGCTACAATTCATGAAAATCTGTTAAGGTGTTTCAAGGTCAGTTCTTTTTTATGTCGGGGGTTGCTTAAAATTTTGAAAATTTTACTTATTGTTTAGTTTATGATGCACTGAAGCCATCTTTTGTAATGTTAAGAACCATTAGAGCCATCCTTGAGCCAGAGACGCCTGGCGCTAGTAAACACCTTAAGGGTGCTGTATTAAATGTTAGATATCATCAGCGCCTTGACTCCTTGGCGCCTTGGCAAGTCAGCACCCGGAGTGAACTGCTCTAATTACTCCTGCACAGGGCTGGCCTTGGGTACCATCCTTGAGCACTTTGTCTGTTGCACAAATTGGCAATCAATTTGGGAGATGGGTATCGGTACCGCAGCTCGGGAATCGTTTATTGGATAGCCAACAGCCCTGCCATAGGTCACCCCAAATGGTTTGCTACGTTTGGTAACTTAGCAGGGGAGTCCAGGTTCATGAGTTGAGTTTTGTCTAGGTCTCGACGGCGTTGGCCCATCTACTACAAGGCGGGCTGGGTCGGGAGAGACAGGTTGAGGGAAATCTAACCTAGACCTCTACAGCCGGACTCTCTCGACCCATCGCCTTGCACGGCAATGGAAGGGACTGATTCAAACGTCCGGCACTCCTGGACACATTGACCCCCAGATTCCTACCCACCCCTTATACCTTTTTCCTTCCCAGAATTTCCTCTCCTTATTTTCCCTAAAAAGATCCTCCACACAGCATCCCCAAAGATGACATAGGACCTGAGGAAATATGTTTACCTCAGGTTCTCCTGTGTGGAGCTAAAAAAAAATTAAACAAAAAAGAAAAAAATGCAATGAGCCTGGTTTTGCAGTGTACCCTTCGCATAATAAATACGAATATTTCACAGTGGGTAACCAATAACATACTAGTAGGAGATTTCCAAATATTGTCAGGTTATTCTTAACCCCAGAATGATTGTCTTTCTTTTTAAAAATAAAAAAAGCAGTGATCTTCGCTCTGTATGATTCATGCTCGGTCATGCAGTTCATGGAATCTGTTTCATACAAATTTGTATAAAGCACCTGTGATATTATCTTAACTGTTTTGCTGCAAATCAACCAAATGTAACTCTAAACATGAACAGCAAATCACCCACCGCCGTAAGTATGTTATTGTGACATACTCTGCTTTGGTGTGGGTGGCATTCATATCATAGGCAATGACGTTATATACTGTAGACGCGTGGTAGAAATCTCAAAGTGGTAAGCCAACATCAAGACAATTACACTGTACTCGATTTCTAGTACTTTAGTACTAAACTGCCACGCGTCGAGTAAGGTCGCGTCCTACCAGTTAGTAAATTGCATTAAAAAGCGCCAAAATTCCCTCCTGTGTGATGAGAAAATGTTTCCATTACACGGTAAACAGTAGTAAAAGCGAAGGAATAACATTTCATTTGTAAATACATGCAAATTACTTATTATTATCGATTATATTAATAATAGGATTGCTTTCCGCCCAAAGATTTTATGTGTCATTACAGAACTCAAGGCCTACTAAAGTACAGGTCTGGATGTGCAACAGCCAAATTACATAGTCGATGCCGTCACTAAGTAAAATTTACTTTTTATAATAATAATCTAATGATTCTATAGTTACTCGCTGCGGTAAACCAACATACAATCAGCAAAAACAACAAATACAATAACAATCAACGCCATTTGCAAACTATCGTTGTGCAATATAGCTTGAAAATTTGACACCTCAAAATTCGACTGGTGCCCAGGCCTCCTACTTTAGTCGGCCTTGAGACAGTATTCGACGGAACTTTTGAATTTTGAATACGAAAATGCCGCCCACGTTCTATCTTTTGTTTCGTCCATATGCACATATTCTTTTAAGCGTCTATCTTTATCGTACATGAATAACTTTTGAATTAAGAAATTATTGAAAATGGCTGAAAACAGAAGAGTGTTGATTAATTGCCACATTATATCTTGAGTTTGTGAGACTATGGCAAGTCTATTTATATAACGTCATTGATCATAGGTATTCTCATTTAGGCAGAGAGGACCTTCCGTTCTTATTCTGACCCTTGAGGTGATGCAACCTCACAATTAAAGTTTAGGCAAATATTATTGAAGGTATGAAGAGCACGGTTGATTGGCAAATTTGCTGCTGCATTTGTTTTGTAATTTTTAATTAATAACTTTTCAGATAAAAATGCAAAACTTACTTAGCTTCTCCGGTGGGATTGAAGGGAATGAAGGCGGCCACTTTTCCTATTACTTTGTAATTTGCTGGAAAATGAAAGAAAGTAATTTAATTAAAATAACATATTATTGAGAACAATGCAAATATTTGCATGAAGAAAGACGCCATGAGAAAATGCAAAAGATTGACAGAGTGACAGAAGCATAACGAATATTTCTATGGTGACCGGCCAACTCAGAATGAAACCAACTCAGAACCACCCCAGAAAGGTCGAGTGATGATAAAAAATTATAAAAAAATTGGTTCAATAGGTTAAGTTAGGTAAAGGTGGGTCCAGATATGTTCTTTTGTCCGTACCGTACCTCCGTTTCGTATCAGCGTCGCGATCCAAAAACTCTGGACGCAAAGTAAAATAGCCCGTACGTCACTGCGATCATCGCGTGTTCATTTCCTCCCACCATGTCGTCGACTGCGGAAGTGTATGAGAATTTGACGATTGCTTGCGCGTCCTTCATTGTGTTATTCACAATAATATAACGAAAAAAAAAAAACAAAAAAGGCGACGTTGGTGGGAGTTAGAATTGTTTAAAAACAGAGAAAGATGTGGCGGAAGAGCTTTGATGAGAGATTTAAAATTGCAAAACATAAATGGAAAATACAAAAAACTTCACTCGCATGTCACCAAGCGACTTTGAGTACTTCATTAATTTAATTGGGCCAAAAATAAAAAAAAGGCCGATACCACATTTAGGAAATCTATTTTCAATCAATAAGCATAAGCGTCCAGACTGGCGCGTACCCGTATCGTATCGCCTTTGAACGGGCCGAAAAAACTGACTCGCGATGGATCGGAGCGTACCTGTATCCGTATCGAGATGCCGTACCACTGTACCATACCGAACGGGCGTCCAAACTAGCGTTCTTGATCGCGACGCTGATACGAAACGGAGGTACGGTACGGACAAAAGAACATATCTGGACCCACCTTAAGGGTTACCGGCTATTTTAAAATTATTTTTTCACAGCTTTTAATGACCTTTCTGAGGTGATTCTGAGTTGGTTTCATTCTGAATTGGCATATAACCAGTTCTATATGGTGTGGAAATATGGATACGGAAAGAAAGTGGATAGACGTCCTCGAAATGTGGGGCAGGAGAAAAAGGCTCAGAATTCCATAGACAGCTAGATGCACAAATGTAAATGGAAGAGCTAGGTGTCCACAATAGGCCTTTAACTACCTTTTTTACACGAGCTCCACACAGGAGGCCCTGAGGGAAAAAAATTACCTATCAGGGCCTATGTCATCTTTGGGGATGCAGTGTTTTAGGGAAAGGAAGGAGAGGAAGTTCTAGGAAGGAAAAATGTATAAGGGGTGGGTAGGAATCTGAGGGTCAATGTGTCTGGGAGTGACAGACTTATGAATCCATCCCTCCCACTGCGGTTCGAGGCGATAGGTTGAGAGAAACTGGCTGGAGAGGTCTAGATTAGGTCTCCCTCAACCAATATTTCATGATCCGGCTTGCCATGCAGTAGGTGAGCAAACGCATTGGCCACCAAGACCTAGACAAATCTCATCCCATGAACCCGGGCACCCCTGCTAAGTCACCAAACGTAACAAACCACTTGGGGTGACCTTTGGCAGCGGCGTTGGTTATCCAATAAATAGTTTCTGGGGTGGGGGTACCCATGCCCGCCTCCCAAATTACCGTACAAGATATTTTAGAAATACTTTGAACACGTTGCTTGCCAAACTGAAGACTCCAACTTGGAAAAACTTATAATCTCTGGCAGAGTGGAAGACGAGGAAGGTCGCTAATGCGCCGAAGTGAAAAGAATCACTGGCTTCCGTTACGTCAATGTCCTTGGCTCTCCACGCAGCGCAGAACCACGAGAAGTAGAGGAGCCTTGTCCACCGTGGAAATTGGAGTCACAATCACAATCGCGATCGCGATCCTCAACAATGAGGAACCGACTTAACAAGAAATTGACGAAAAAAAACTATGCTGAAAGATTACACACAGTCTGTCAAATAAGAGTAGGAAACATAGGAGGGCGCCACTGTTGATCAAATGGCAATACTAAAAATACATTACATGGTGGCAATCTAAAGTTGTGTAACCCACATTTTTAGTAAAAAATCAGAACACATAAAAGTGGGAAAATTATTTTTTATTTTAATTTCGATACCTACTCTCAAAATTAGAATTGCATAAAAGTATATTATAGAGTCTGTCAAATAAGAGTAGAAAATATAAAAAAATTGAACTACAAAATTTGTAGGCTGGCAACACCAATTTACCTGTCAAATATTATTTTAAAGTGCAATCACACTAAAAATGCAGAACACCGTGTATACGCATTTGAAAAATACATTTTTTTGTTCCTAAAAAAAAAATTAAATCAAGGAAGCACTGTTGTTAAGGTACCTACTTAATGACATAAATTCGATTAAATTGTAGTCTACAAAGTGATTGGCTTCCATTTAATTTAACAGTAGGTAGAAAGGAAGAATCATTAATGTCGCCAATATTTACAGCTAATTCCAAAGGGACACTGCCATCCTTTAAACCTACAATGCTAGAAGTAGGAAAGTTAATCTTTAGTTAGCCAAATAAACAATGTGTTCTTGACCCCATCCCAACGTGGCTTCTGAAGAAATGTTGCAACGTGTTGGCCCCCTTCCTAGTTCACATGTTTAACAAGTCCCTAAGTAAAGGTGACTTCCCGGAACCACTTAAATCAGCAGTGGTTACCCCAATCATTAAAAAACTACAGCTTGATGCCGACAACTTGGGTAATTATCGACCTGTGTCAAATCTGCCTTTTGTAGCAAAACTACTTGAAAAAATTGCTGCTTCTCAAATAACTTCCCATTTAAATCTGAATAAATTATTTACCGATCATCAATCTGCATATAGGAGGTTCCACTCGACAGAAACTGGATTACTTCGTATCCTGTCAGATATTACCCTTGCCATAGAGTCAGGTAAGTTAGCACTTTTATCACTTTTAGATATGAGCGCCGCATTTGACACCATTGACCACGACTTTCTCATTAAGAGACTAGAGGTAACATTCGGTTTACATTCTGGCGTAAAAAAATGGCTACAATCCTATCTAACCAATCGCTCACAAGCAGTGAAGGTAGGAAATAAACAGTCTAACTTCACAAAACTCTCTTCAGGGGTACCTCAGGGATCCGTTTTGGGTCCACTTCTCTTCATTCTATTCACAAATGATGTCGCAACGATTATTAAGTCATTTGGTCTCCTATCTCACTGTTATGCCGACGATCAGCAAGTCTACTTTTACTGCACACCAAATGAGATCACCGGCCTTAAAATTCGCATAGCTGAGTGTCTAGAAGCAATCAGTCTCTGGATGTCCTCAAACAAACTGAAGCTAAACCCTTCAAAGACCGAGTTTCTGTGGGCAGCCACAAATAGACGCCAACATTTAATAGATAACTCACCCATTGCTATTTCCGGCCATGACGTAATTGCGAAAACAACCGTCAAACTTCTGGGAGTTTATCTGGATTCAGACCTTTCATTGAAAAGCCAGGTGAATAGGACCGTTAGTACGGGATTCTTCTACCTTAGACAACTTAAGTCAGTTCGTAGGAACCTTTCTACAAAAGCAACTAAGCTTCTTGTGAACTCGTATATAGTATCACGTCTTGATTACTGCAACGGCATCTATGCAAGTCTTCCTAAATGTCAAACTGACAAACTACAATCAGTTTTCAACGCCGCAGCACGACTTATCACTGGAGTACCCAAATTTTCGCACATTTCAGAACACCTCCGAAATCTTCACTGGCTGAAGTGTCCTGAAAGGATCCAATACAAGTTATGCTGGATGGTGTTTAAATCTATCAATGAAATGGCTCCTCCCTATATCTCTGAACTATGCATTCCGGAAAATATTGGTCTAAGGCAGTCAACTCTTAGATCAGCGACATCTTCTGCAATTAGAAGGTTGAAAGAACCTAAGCGAAATCCGAACACTAAGTTTGGTGATCGTGCATTCGCAGTATCCGGCCCCGAAGCTTGGAATAAACTTCCTATGGAATTGAGATGCATAACCAACTCAGCGGAATTTAGATCCAAACTGAAAACTCACTTTTTCCGATACTCCTTTCCATAAATTCATCATTCTATTTAAACTTTACAATTTTTAATAGTTTTTTTTTTCCTCTTTTCTCTTTGTTTATAGTTAACTCAATCTGTTTAATGTAATCTGTTAATTGTGATACCTCAATCTGTTTACTGGTGAGCGATGAATCACCTTAATGCAGTAAAGATTGACTATTAAATTTATTAATTTATTTAAAATATCTATACCTTCCCGTAAATCCAGCTAACCTTCATTATACTTTTTGCACCCGTATTCTCGAATTGTAATATTATGTTAAAACTTCCTACTTCTTCTGGCGCTAATCTTAATTGCAAATATGTGTGTTAATAAGTCACCAGTTTTAGGTTAGAATCTATATGTCTTAGTCATAAGTCACTAGCTATAAGTCTTAGATGTAAGTCACTAGTTATAATTGTAAATCTTAGTTGTAAGCCAGTAATATAAGTAGCTATAAGTCTTAGATGTAAGTCACTAGTTATGATTGTAAATCTTAGTTTTAAGCCAGTAATATTAATTCTTTTATATATTATTTGTACAGCGCCCTTGAGGTGATTTTCCACGAAAACGGCAATTAAATTAGCCAATTATTATTATTATTAATTATTAGTTATACTACCTTTAGATCTGAATGAGTTAAATATATTCAGATCTAAAATTAGAGACGTGATCTAAAGCCTGGACAAAGCTAGTAGGTATTTAAGCTACTATTAAATAAATGTGAGCAATTTCTAAAGTGTGCTTTACATTTTACTAGCTGACCCGGCGAACTTCGTACCACCTCAGAATCAATAATTGTTTGTGTTAACTTATTAGCTGAATTAATTTAATTTTTTTAAGTTAAAATAAATACTCAAAATGAATTAAGAAATGTAATTTACGTGGCACCAAGGCATTTGCTTTATTAAAGTGAATTGAAATGATTCACGTGGCATTATTTTACTACTTTCTGTTAAACTATTTGCTGGATGGGTTGCACTTGGGTCGATTCCCTTCATTGAAGCACCTTGTAATATACGACATTTTTCATTTTGTTGTCATTAGATGTCTTCCCAGTTCCACCGGGCGCATTGCGGAAAAATAATTCACCATTTCCATCATCAAGTGCCTTCATTAACATATCGTGCCCTTCCTTCTGTTGGGGGTTCAAGAGTGGTACATTCGTTCGATCTAATTGGTTCAATGCATCTTGATCATATTGACGTTCACGTTTCAATTCTTGATTGAAAGCGTCGTTCATTCCGCGATCTGGCGTTAGTTGACTAACAAACTGCCGTACATTTATTTATTATACAAAATTTATCATACATGAGGTAATACATGTCTTCGATCAAAAACAAAGCCTGTTTTTGTTCACATCGAGATCAGGATTCCCTTAACTGAAACGAATTCGATGTAAAATGTCTTCTGACATGTCATCCTTGTACTTGTTCCATAGTTCACGTGGATTCGATGGGAAACATGTCGAAATAATGATAGCAAATAATGATAGCAAATAATGTGCATATCACATTGGAGATGCAGAAACTATTGCTCCAGCGATTTTCATGTCTCAATGAATATCGTTTTCAAGCAAATTGACCTGCTGACTTGCAACATGAAATGTTGGGCACACTACACCATTGACTTGTGATTCAAACGATGTCAGCTCACGAACATTCACCAGCGACAACCGCAAGTAGAAGCATTCGTCATTTTTAGATGAACTGTGTAAATGCGACCAAGAGCATCAGTAAAACGCACAACCGGATGATCAGTAACCACATCGCCGTGGTTCTGACGTGGAAATCTCTTCGACGAAGCGTTCCAAGTGTAATAACGTGGCATCTCAGAGTAGAGCAACGTTCGGGCAAACAGATCGTATTGGCAAATTGAAAAGAAACTGGTCAAGTTGTTGCTGGAGGTGTTTCAGCACGTTTGGCAACATTCAATGCAATGAAATAAACTCGTTGACCATTCTCCAGATGCACCGCCAAATGTACAACAATAGGATGTCGTTCATGAATGGGGAATGAGAATATACGTCAAATCGCCTCATTGTAGCCCACCAACTTGATAGAGTGTGTTTTTCTCGTTTTTTATTTGTAGTTTGAACACCAAAAACCACCATATCGTTGACTTTTGTGATAAATTTGCAGATGTATTTGATTGACTTCACCGAATTGCAATACTCCACGTTGTAATGCGCCTTGAATGTTTTTGAAAGAAGTGACTGTTTTCCTGGAGTTGTGCAGACATATGTTCACCGTTGGTCCCATTTTCGACTGTTGACATTTAGTGCGTAAGAAAGAGTGGCAGCATTATATGTTTAAAAACAAAAGCAAAACAATCATCGCATTGACATTTGACGTTTTTGAATTATTGGAATTCACGCCAACTTCAATATTATACCTAACATAATATTGCTGCAGCTCTTTCAAAAGATGAAAATTCGTTCCATACAAAATGTATGAGGAAATGAATTTTCCTCATAACTTTCTTTTTCGTGAATTTTTGCAATGTTTTAATAGTTATTCTGTTATCCGGGGCGGAGACAAATCCAACAAATCAAAGATTATCAAAATCTGTCCAGCCGTTCTCGAGTTATAAATAGTGTAACTAACCCGACTTTGTTTTTTAAATTAAGATTACAATATCTTTATTCTTCATTAATTTAACATAAAATTGTAAAGATATAATAATAATAATATACCTATACGCAATTCTAATTTGAGATCAGTGGAATGAAAAATATTTTTTTCACTTTTATGCCTTTTTCATTTTTTAATTAAAATGTAGTTTACACAGCTTTAGATTAACACCATTTTTATATTTTTAGTATTGCCATTTGAACGACAGTGGCGCCCTCCTGTATTTTCTACTCTTATTTGACAGACTGTAACCTTTGCAATTTTTTTTAATACAATGAGGAATAACGATATTATATTAAAATAAAAAGCACAGTTGAAAATTGCTCTCATTTATTTAATACTAGCTTAAGTACCCAGCGTTGCCCGGGTTTTAGATCATGTCTCTAATTTTAGATCAGAATATATTTAACTCATTCAGACTTTAAAGTAGTGTAACTAAACTCACCATTTTAGTGATTCTTCCTTTTTACCTAATGTTAAATTCAAATTTATGTTATATTAAATGAAAGCAAATCACTTTATAAAACGCCATTTAATCGAATTTATGAGGTACCTTAACAACAGTGCTTCTTTGAATAAAATTTCTTTCTTTAACCCCTCCGCAACGTAAGTAGATATAAGCGTTAAAAATAGGACAGCAGTCAAGTACAATAAGCGTGTTTATACGTCAGCGCCTGTGTTCCATAGAAATCGTTCTAACTCCGTTATTGTTTTAGTTACATCCCTAAAACAAAAAGTAAAAGGTCGATAGTAGATCAAGCTGCACATCCCTATCAAGTTGTCTATGGAAATACATAACAGGAATCAGCTGTCAGTCGTGTAGTTGATAAAAATATTTACCCGCGCAAATTTGCTCCACCGCACTCCACATTTTAAATTTTTATTAAATATTTTTGTATGAAACTAGCTGGTCCCGGCATGTGTTGCTATGCCATTTAATAAAGAAATTGTTTCTCCCTGAGTGTCCTTTCCAATTCGTCCCGTTCCCCTTCCGCCTCCCCTTCTTCTCCTGCGTCCTCTTGCCCTCTCGCGTTCCCATTCCATCAGCTCCACCTTCCCTCTCCCCACTTTACTCCCCCCCCCTTCCCCCGTCCCGCTAACCAACCTTTCGAGTTCCCTTCCCCCCTCACGCGTCCCCTTCCCCTCCCGCATTCCCCTTCCACCTTCCCCGCCTTCCTTCTTCCCTTTCCCGCTCCCTCGTCCCGCCAACCCTCCTCCCACATTCCACATATTCAATCCCAGTACATTCGTTTTTAAACAGCCCGCGTGCCACCTTTTACAATTTTTATTCAAATTTCCATTTTTTATGTATATTAAATTTGGTACCTAACATAGGTACCTATTTAAAACATCTAAAATTCTTGATTCGTTTCAAACTGTTAGGGGAGTACCTACTTTAAATAAATTTATCAACTTACAGATTTTCAAAAATAGAATCCTGATTTAATTCCATCATTGTTTTGCAAAATGTCATTCTCAAACACGCAAACTGTCAAACGTGTTAGGTTTTCTGAAATTATCCAATTTTTTACGCAGTTTTCTTAATTTTTCTCTCCGTAAGAACCATCCTCGTACTTCAAGGAATATTCTAAAAAAAGAATTAGCGAAATCGGTTTAGCCGCTCTCGAGATTCGCGCTTACCAACAAATTTAGCGATTCATTTTTATATTATAGATGATGCAAAAGTGAGGTGACAAAAGTGTTTATTACACATACATACAATAGAATAAGTATTGTTGTTTACATAATCTGTGATTTCTGTGATTTTAGTACCGTTTTCACATAAAAACATCATGTGAGTCATTTTAACATATTTTTAATGTTTGCATTCTAAATTTTAATATTTACAAATGTTAATATTTATTTGTAATATAATAATTTGAAAGCCTATTTTGTAACCTTTCTAAAACAGTTTTTACTATTCGGCCACGTTCAGAAATATTTCATTTATAGAGCTTTAATTGTGAAGCGGTAATAACAAAAAGTTTTTGTAAAATGTCATTTTGTTAGAGACACCAAAAGCGAGAATTCTCGAAAATTCGGAGGGGTTAAGAACAAAAAAGTGCTTTTTTAAATGTTACTTACAGTGTTTTATACATTCAGTGGCATTGCGATTTGAAATAATATTTGACAGTTAAATTGGTATTGCCAGCCTGCAAATTTAGTAGTTCCATTTTTATTTTTTTCTACTCTTAATTGACAGACTCTAATTGATAATGGAAGTAAAGTCTGTCAAATAAGAGTGGAAAACATAGGAGGGCGCTCTTGTACAAATGGCTATCCTAAAAATATAATCTTGGTTATAATCTAAAACTGTGTAACCAACATTTTTATTAAAAATAAAAAAAGGCATAAAAGGGAAAAAAATATATTTTTTCATTCCACTGATCTCAAAAATAGAATTGCATATAAGTATACTGTTATTATATCTTTGCAATTTTGTGTTAACATAATGAAGAATAACGATTTTGTAATAAAATATAGAGCACACTTTAGAAATTGCTCACATTTATTTAACATTATCTTAAGTACTTACTAGCGTTGTCCAGGCTTCAGATCACGTCTCTAATTTTAGATCTGAATATATTTAACTCATTCCGATCTAAAAGTAGTGTAACTAAACTCACCGTTAATGATTCTTCCTTTCTACCTACTGTTACATTCAAATTTATCTTAAATTAAATGAAAGCCGATCACTTTGTAAAACACAATTTAATCAAATTTATGTCATTGTAGATAACTTAACAACAGTGCTTCTTCGATTTTTTTTAAGAACAAAAAAATGTAATTTTAAATGTGTATACAGTGTTCTGTATCATCAGTGTCATTGAACTTCAAAAGAATATTTGACAGGTAAATTGGTGTTGCCAGCCTACAAATTTTGTAGTTCCAGTTTTTATTTTTTCTACTCTTATTTGACAGACTCTATGTTTTTGATCGGATCAGTTTTCACCTGAAGTAAGGGAAATTTGACCTTACTTCGGATACCTACAATACATTTCTATCTGGGAACATTTTAACCGGTAACATTATTGCCAGGAATATTATAACCACGTTCTGTATGACATCCGAAGCCTTTCAATCATTATCCATACAATGTGTAGTTGCACATATTCACTGCAAATAAATTTGTGGACAGCAATCAATAATTAAGTTGACAACTATGTGGGAGTTAGTAAACATTTGGACTAGAGATGGGTAAGTTCTACATTTTACCGGAGGCCTCCGAGACGTGCTTCATTTTAAAAGTACTCGAGTTCTTGGAGCAGGTCCCGGGTCCGAGTTCTTGGATGCGGATGCTATTTTTTTTTTTTTTACATTAACTCCACACATGAGGCCTTTAGGAAAATAATTTCCCTCAGGGCCTATGTCATCTGGGATGCTGGAGGGTCTCTTTGAGGAGGAAGGAATGAACATTGGTCTTGAAGAGACCCATGTTGTAGGAAGGAGGAACACAGAGGCCGGCAAATCATTCCACAGCCGAGCTGTTGAACACAAGAACGAGTTGAAGAAGCGACCTGTTCTCATGTCACAAATGACAACTGTGTACAAATGTTGGGCACGCGTTTGGCGTATTTCCCGACTATGCACTGGTGCCGAAGGGATCAATGACGCTAAATCCTCGGAGCATCTTCCATTGTAATACCAGTAGAACAAGGATAGCATTCCCACCCGACGCCTATGCTCTAAGATTGCAATCCGTCTGTTAAGATGGGAGAATCTATCAAACGGGCTATTGCGGATACCAAGATGCAAGGGTTCGGCGGGAGACGGACCTCGAAGCCGGAACCTGCAAAAGAACTCAAACCCGGAACCTGCTCCCGGCTCGAAAGTGGCTTGGACCGCGGAGTTCCGGGTTTGGTTCCGAGTCCTGGACCAGGTTCTCTGGTCGAGATTTGAAAAAGGAGTAGGAGTAGGATCCGCTTCCCGCAAAGAACCCCAGTTCAAGAGCCCGCTCCAGCTGAACCTACACATCGCTAATTTGGACATTAAATTTGTAAAGGACTGACTTACTCCTTGTTTTATGATACTGAATTATAGTGAATCGATATTATGATTTTAATCACTGCACTGATTCGTAGTAAACACACTGAAAGATCACTATGGTTGATCACTGGACAGGTTGCTTTAACAGAGTCGATATTAAATGCATTGAGAGATCAATAAGGTGATCATTGCACAGGTTGATTTAACCTTTCCGGGAGTAAGTTACGTAACGCTGGCCGTGCTTTGGGGAGTGAGTTTTTTTTTAATTTAAATTTATATTTTTTTTATTGTTAAATATATGCTTTGTGACAATGTCAATGACCCAAAAATGGGTAAAAAAATCATACTTACCATTTTCAGCTTTTATCGCAAAAAATCCGGAATCGTTTTTCAGGAATCACAAACCATTGGCACATGAACAAAACGGTAAAAAAATGTATAAATAACACAATTATTTTCACTTAACACTATCATTGAAATGTGTATGGAGAAAACTTTAAATTATGTACATAAAAGAAATATTCAATTAATACTGTTTCATTTAATAGGATTTTTAAAGTTTTCGATAGTTTCGATTCAATCAAAAAAATTTCAGAAAATCACCAAAAAATAATGCAATTTCTCACTTACAAACACAATACACCAATAATACTGAAAAAAGGATTAAATCAAAATGCTTTAGATTTCACAAAACCACAAAAAAGTTATTTTCATACTGTTTTACACGCGGTTAGGTCAATTAAAGGTTAAAAGTTTAAAAACTACGGAAATTATATTTTGACACAATGTTATGCACTTTGCTATGAACTTATAATCACTCTTAAAACACAAAAACCTCAAATTCAATCACTTATGCTCAGATATACAATAACAAAAAAAGGTAAGAAGTCTTGACACTGTGGAAATTATATGTTGATGCAATGTTATCCACTTTGAAATGAACTTATAATCACACTAAACACACAAAAACATCAAATTCAATCACTTTTGCTCAGATATACCAACAAACTATTAGAAATCCGAGAGAAAAACGTCACAACACGTGGGCGCCGAAATCAACGGTTGAAGATTTCTGTTTATAGTCGAACTTGCGTGTGTGACGTCATCAAAAATAAATAACTGCCGATATCTCTGTCGATAATGAAGCTAAACTTATAAAAATGGTGTAAAGTTATAGGAATAGGTTCACAGATGGCAGGACGATGGGTATTTACAGCATATAGGCGCCAAATTTAAGCTTGCGATGCTTGACGGCTATGGACGTCCATACTCCTTTGGCGAAAGCGCGCGTTGACGTTTAAGTCCGTCCATACTCCCGGAAAGGTTAATAGACTGATTGTACCATAATTTCTTATATTCAGGGCGGCGCAAGGGGGGGGCGCGAGGGGCGCGGGGGGGGGGGGGGGGGTCGGGGGGGGCTAAATATAAGAAATTATAAGGTTCATTCGCTCTACATGTCTAAAACATCTAAGCATCCCTTTTTTAATCTTACTTACGCTTGCATCAGCCTTGCATTCTTCTCATACTATCATCATACATGGCTTTACCACACATACCGCCGCAGGGATCTCAATTCTATAGCATTTAGTCCTTCCTCTGCCAGTTTCATGCTTCACTGCCATACATCAGGGTTTGTACCAGCACTCCATTGTGGACTGGTAGCTTTGCTTCTTTCGACAGTTTTTTGTTAGCGCCAACGGCGTTCAGTTCTCCATAAATGCAGAGTTACCTGCATTTACCCTTCTTTCAATATCTCTATCAGCCTTCCCATCTCTCGCAAACATACTTCCCGAATACACAAACTCATCCACGTCATTTTTGGGTAACTATTACAAATTGTCTTTGGAGATGCCATGTGAAAGGTCATTTTAGGGAAAGGAAATAGTGGAAGGAAAAAGGCATGATAAGGTGGTTAGGACTCTCTGGGTTAGTGTGTCCAGGAGAGATGGACGGATGAACCTTTCCCTCCCACTGCGATGCGAGGCAATGGGTCGAGAGATTCCTGCTGGAGAGGTTAAATGGTCTCCCTCAACCAGTCCTTTCCAGCTCGCTACGCAGTATGTGGGCAAACGCATCCGCCGCTACCTTGAAAAACCACATCCCATGAACTCAGGCATCCCTGCTAAGTCACCAAACTTAGCGATCCACTTGGAATGACTTATAGCAGAGGTGTTTTTTATGCAATAAATAATTCCCGTGGCGGCGGTACCCACACTCGCTTCCTAAATTGAAACCTTTGCTTCATTCACATTCATACGTCGTTTCATGTAAATGTACCCTTAACATGGCCAGACTCAAGTATTTGATTCCCTTGATCGTGTAATGCAGCCCTACTGCTCCCTGTGGCCAGCCAAGTTTCAAATGTGCAGTCCGCCAATCTTTTATTTATTTATTTATTGAAGTGAAAACTTCTTTAGTACCGTTGTGATTTGACAAACACATACATTTATATGTTTTAGCCTGCGAGAGAATGAGATAGTATAGTCAGTCTCCTCTTTGTGCGGTGCTTCGTATTCTCCCCACTGTTGTCTACTTTTTAGTTTTCTTATATCTTTAGCGCCCCCCATTGAGTTTTTTCTGTATCCGCCACTGACACATAGGAATTGGCTACACACTGTCAGGCAGGGACAGGTACATGGATAACAGGTTAGGTGAAGGAATGAGGTAACATATGTTAGAGGGAGGAGATGCATATAGTTGCGTCAACATAATGTGTTGCAAAAAGCTAAGAAAAGTGTCAAAACAAACACACGTATTATGTTTAACTCACATTTCATGGTAAGTTTGGGGAAGCTGAACTCGAGGGCCACGGTGAGTGTAGAGAGGGTAAATGAGAAGCTCTCGATGACATATGTTTTGAGGCCTACTATTTTTATGTGGTCCATGTACAAGTCAGCCCTGAAAACAGTATAATAATCATTACCTACATACAAATTGTTATATAAATGAATAGTTAATAGGTATAATATGTGCATAACAATTATGACCAGTAGCGGCGTTAGGGTAGGACGCGATTGGGCGACCGCCAGGGCGCCGGACATAAAGGGGCGCCCCTTTATATTCCCTCGCTCTTTGAGCCAGGCCTACTTACTCGTAAATTCCCTAAATTTAGGAAAAAAGTTGTTATGGTGGCAATACTAGAACTGGAACGTAGTGTACAATCCCTTCGATCGGAGCACTGCATGCAGTTCATTTTACCGGGAATCCCCAACCATAGAGAAACACATTATCTATCTCTTTTTAACATTTTATTTAAAACGAGTTGGCGTTATTTTTGACGAAGCGGAACACATGCAGCTCATTCTCATTCTTTGCATAAGTGGACGCACTTAAAACAGTTATTCCAATTATTTTTAATAATAATAATTGTTGGATGATTTTTATAGCGCCATTTTCGTGAGAAAATCACCTCAAGGGCGCTTTACAATTCATTTACACATTTAATCTATACATGTCACTAGTGGACTTAAGTATGGACACTTTTCGAGATTTCTTGTATCTTGTCGTTTGCCTTATAAAAAAACAACTTATTTTATTACGGAATCCTTCTAAGTTTTTTTTCGTGTTCCTTGTACTATAGTTGAACAAACGCAGTAATCAGATGTTCCACGCTACGTTACGATGCTCTTGTTCGTCAACTCTTGGTTTCGACTAGGGAGTGCCATTAGTTTTATCTAAAAAGTTGAAATATAAATAGTGTAAAGTGTAAAAGTAGGTATTTGTTATTTGATATTTTGACTGGATCATTTAATTAGGTAAGTACAAATTTATTTTAACAATCTATACTAAACACTCTCTTCTACTATATTTTTCTCTCTCTGCTATCTATCAATCTCTGTAACATTTGTTTGTATGTTTATACGTTTGGGGCGGGGTAATCTTTGGAACTAATTATACTATATTGATGAAATTTTGATACCGATCCCGATGATATAGATCCCCTGATATAGATCCCGAGGAAATATATAGATTACCTACTTTTTAATGCGGGAAAAATCTCATTCCTACGGGAACGATCGTGATTTTTTCGTCCAAATCTAAGCACTGTCACGAAACACAAGCTTGTAAAAGAAAAACATTTCACAAATATTCTGCTGCCATGTCAATGTTACCTATATTTTTTGATCTTCCTTCCCGTGTTTAACGCTATCCCAAATATAATGCGTTTTTGGTTGTCCTCGCTGGATAGCGTTATAGTGAAATTTTATTGTAATCAATTTATTTTGAGAAATGTTTCGACTTAAAGAGATTTAATTTGTTACAGATTTTATTGATTACAACTTAACTAATTAGTACAAAATGTCTGAACACGTTGATCTAATCAAAAGAAATCTGGGTCAAAATATAGAAAACGACAAGCAGAAAAAGAAAAGGAATTTCAAAAAACAACAAAGTTTATGAATATAGATAAATATATCATAACAAAAAATCAAGACCTGAATGTGGCATCTACATCTGGAATACAAACGAATTCATCGGTAATAGAGCCTCTGTCTGACAAATCAGATCAGATAGCTGCTGAAGAGATTGTTAACGAAGTTTCCCGAAGTGAGGAAATAAGTTGTGCTACAATTACAGATGCTGCTCAGGATGACTCCATTGATGATGTACAACAAATACAAATGCTAGATGACGTTAGTACTGTTGTCCCGAATATAGCGGATCCAGCCACTTGGTTACTCATTCGAAATAGCAAAATAATTGATCATATAATAACTAGTGGCCCACTGCAAACTCACGTTGATAATTATCCGAAGAATGATACAGGGCGACATTTCTCTAATTCTCATTTCATAAAAAAAACTAGCAAACAATGAAACAATTCATTCAAGATAAAAACCTATCTGGGATCGAAAATATCTCAATCTTAATTGACAAACTTGGCAACTTTGTCAATCGAAAACGAAATTGCTGAAAACATCGATTTTGATAAAACCTAATCAAAGAATTTTATTAGGTTATCAATTTCGCCGATAGAAAGACTAGAAAAGTGAAATTTTATTAGTTTTTTTTAAAATAAATAGTTTGTTTTTTTAATAAACGGTTATTTCATTACTTACACGGGTCTTTCCGCCGTTTCGTTCAAATCGCATGTTCTCGCAAAAAAGTCATATGAAAGTGAATGTTTTTCAAGAAAATTTTATTGGAAGATGTAGCTATTTAAAAAAGGAAAAAGGAGTATTTCCCAGATTAGCCATTTGTTACTTAATTACTTTATGATATACAAAAAACATGCTAAAATTTCATTACCTTCCCCATGAAAATGAGGGACCGGTAAATTGATCTACAAATAAGAACAGTTTACACTAGTAAAATTAGTACATTCATTAATCGACATGTATTTACAACTAATTATGCATATTTATTTGTATTTGATTTATTTTTAAAGCTATTGTATCAAAGAAAGAATTGAGATTTTGATTTTGTCCAGAGAAAATCGTCGTAGTCTTCCGCGAAAGCGGTAATTAAAATTGTGACCGCGTTTGTCCCTGTTGGTCAGCTGTATCCCGCCCCGCACCTCCGTTACTAACCAGTGTATCACTACATCTAGACGGGGGAAGCCGTGCATTAATGAATAAAGAAATACCTGCGATCTCCGTGCTCGAAAACAACTTTGTCACCGACCAGGCATCATTACCTTCCAGCTTTTTTAAAAGTAAGTACATGTTTTAAAAATTTGAATCATATGTCTATAAACTGTATTTAGTCGGACTATTTTTGATTGAATCATACAGATTTGTGATGTCAACATTAAGTGAGTAATTGAGAAAAAACTGTCAAAACTTCATTACCCTCCGATTCATTACCTTCCGTATCGTCAAAATTTTTGCCGGATGGTAATGTAGAGGTTTGGAGGGTAATGAAACTTTTGTAAGGGTTATTTTTACGAGCATCTGGGACCATGTTGGGGGGTTAATAAAAGTTAATATTATGAATAAATGCAGTTTCTTGCATTCTGGCGTCGGACAATTTCGGTTTTGGTGAAATACATATTTTCGTTTTATTTTCTTTCTGATGTGGAAAAACAATCAGTTAAAATTTACCCTGCAAAATTTTATTTGAAAATTGATTTTTTATTCAATGATATAATTATTCAAATGTAAACGAATATATTATACAAATGATTTAACTATTCACCCTACAGTCTCAAGATCTGTCATTAGTTAGTTGTCTTTCAAAACTGACGAATTTTTACATAATTTCAAGTTTCTAAACAAAGCCAAATTTAAACAAAAATCTACATAACTGGGCATCAAGAGTCCAACGTAAATTTCTTGATTAAAAACGGTATCACTACTGTTACATTTTAAATCATTTAGGGTAAAAAATTATTAAACAAAGATATAAAAGTGGTAACATTTTTTGGACTCTCCTGTAAAAGTTACCAAAATGAAATTATTCATTTTTGTTCTTTGACTTCTCACTTAATCCGATACTTATAATAATTTTTCTTTGTTATTTGTTACAGGCTTAACCACTATAAACCACAATGGCAAAGCTTGAGGTGATTTTTCACAAAAACGGCGCTATATAAGTCATCCAAATATTATTATTTATTATTATTATTTAAATAAAAATCTGAAAAATTAAGAAAAGCTATAAGAGGACAGACTACGTAAGCAACAAAAATATACAGATATTAAAAACAATCCGAAACTGTACAGCCTTCAGAAAGCGATAGAAAAAAAATACACTCTGCGAAAAGCGCAAAAAAAGATATGCAGCATTGAAGATAATAATTGTTGGATGATTTTTATAGCGCCATTTTCGTGAGAAAGATATGAGTGAAAGAGCCCAGAGAAAGCAAGGACGAAGATGGCGAAAGAACTCTCTAAATTATTTGAAGAAAAAAGAGGAGCAGTGTAAAATAGAAATGATTGTAGTAGAAAATATGCCTCCAATTAGTGACAATGTTAAGGAAGTACCCAATAATGTGCGAAACACTCTAGATCCTGACCTCTTTCGCAGCCTCACAACATACCCCAATTGGGGATGCCATAGTCAGTCCCACTGGCTCCAGACGGGAGCAGTTGGGACTCTTGTGCGGTATTCATGTAAAAAAAAAAAAAAAAAAGTCGAGAATGAACAACGAATCACATAAAAAAACACGCACGGTCTAACGAATGTTGGAAAATTAAGGTACAGATCTATGAAAAACATTACCAAGTTACAGGATGAGATAAACAAACTTAAGAGAGAGAAAAAAACGAACAAAAGAGAATGGAGGCGTTGCAGCTACAAAACGCAAACATAGCAATCGAAGATACATTAGAGAAAAAAGTAAACAACATAGCTACTATTGACTCGCCTACTATTTTCAATAATATTGATGACAATATGCTATTGAGCGAATTCAACGGCTCCATGTTTTTGGACGATACTATTGCTTCAACGCCAGAATCTGCTAAAACTATAGAAAAGAAATGTAAAGTGAAAATACTCTCAAATGTCCCGTTCGACTGTCAGCATTATTCCTTCTATAAAAATAGTATCCAAGAATTCAATCTTTTCGATCAATGTGAGTTCGGGAAGTTCATCCGATCCCTAAGAGTAGAAGATCCTGATTTCAATGAATCAAAACAGCAGTCTCCGGAAATCCCACACATGGAAATTGACGAAAAGAGCGTAAGGAGGCGCCATTCAAATATGACTTCGATGACTGGATAATGGTTCAATGTAAAATAAATAACACATCATTTCATTGGGAAAATTATTGGGAAATATGAGTACACTCTAGAGTACACAAAGTAATTTTTATGAAAAAAGAAGGAAATTCCAAAAAAATTGTCTGGCCAATTTCATTTCATTCTGGAATCACAAATTCTTCAGCGCAAGATCCATATGAGAATGGAAGAGCAAAATTCACTTTCAAAAATTTACCGAACTTTAATTTTAAATAGTTTTCGAGCAAAAACTTTCACAAGAATAGCAACTCGTGATCTCATTAAAGTTCCTTAAATATCATGTTCCTATTTAGATGTAAGACCTGTACGCCTGTACCTAGTACGTATTAGTTATGTTGTGTTTGTTTAGTAGTGTCTTTGATGTTATTTTTAACTGCATTCCAATTGAGTTCTGTTCTTTTCTTATTTTAATTATTATTTTTAATATTTAAATATTTCTATTTTTCAATTATTACAATGTTTGCTCAGGAATGTGAAAATTTTATATTTCTTGTGTCCAATACCTACTTATAAAACTGAATTATAAAGAATTTGACTACGCCTTATAATTTCGGGGTAAGTAGTATAAGTAGGGAAATTTTTGTTGTGCCTGTGATGTTCCAGCTGCATTTTCTTCATTTGTACGTATTTTGATATTTTGTCCATTATTTTTCAACAATAAATATTGCAAAAGCATAAGTAAGCAGAACTGATTACGTATGAAAAAATGTATTTCTTGTCTCCAATACTCGAAAGTCTGAATAAGGCTTTTATTTTTTCACTATAATAGATTTTTCTTCCTTTTTCCTAATCCGCTCACCACGTTAGGTCAAATGATACTTGGCATGATTTGAAATCTATTTTATTATTCAATTTCAATTCATATTTCATTATTCACAGAAATTTTAGGAACTTTGAACGTGTTCACTACCATCTATTAATATTTCATTACCAAACTTCATCACCATCCAAATTTATAAATTACCATCCAAAAGTTTTTCATTACCATCTACACCTTCATTACCATTCATCAATTTTCTTTGTATCTAAGTGTCGTACAAAGGTGCCCTTTTCACCTCTCTACATCTGGTAGGTACAGGAACCCATTTCTATAAAAATATATAGTAAAAATGCAAAAAAAAATATTTCCGCGGAATCAGGCAAATTTGAATGAAACGGCGGAATGACCCATACCCATTGCCTTTTTTAGTATGGAATTGAATTGCAGTTAGGGGGCGCCGTGGAAATCTCGCCCAGGGCGCTGGTAGTGCTAAAACCGGCCCTGATTATGACAGTGAAACTCTTTAACTCTTTAAACGTGTGACATTTCGGTGCTAGGTACTTCTGAATGCGGAACTTTTTCATTTTTATTTATTTAAAGAGAAAACACAGAAACAGCAATAGACGCACGCCTAACAAGTTAAACGAGCGCAAGTAGTTTTAGTTCAAGATGTTAAAACACTACTAAACTACATTTTTGACCAAAAAAACACTCCAACAAACACAAAATATCACTAATAGACAGGTTAGACAAGCGTACGAAGAAAACATAAAAACTCCGACGGTAAACACTACCTTTGGACAAAGACACCATAAATACCATGCTATAAAAGCATTCAACGGTCTTTCACTTGAAACAAAAATTGAGGAAAACAAAAATATATTCAGACACAAAATAAAAAAATGGATTAAAGAACAAAAAAGACAATATTACCAAAATTTATAAAAGAAAAAAACATATCACGCAACACACAAAACCAATATAAAACACGCAGCACTCACAAACACATAAATCATAATATATTTTTTATTCATTTTCATTTAATTTTATTTTTTTTAGTTTGTTAATTTTATTTTAATTTTTAATCTTTATTTTTAGGGTTTTCTTTGTCATCAACATGAATATATATATTTCTTTTTTTTTTTCAAACTGTATTATGTATAAATTCTTATATTATAAAATGGGGGCCTCAGCACGGGTAAACAACCCAGTGAGGCCAACATTACTGGATTGTACTATGAAATATTGTAAAATAATGTATCAACAATAAATAAAAAACTATTTCACCATCCCCTTCATAGATTATCCATACGATAATGTACATTTTAAATTTATTAAACACATGAATGGGATGGCGGATTAATGAGAGAGTAAAATTAGAAAAATTTGATAATTTTTCACACCAAGTAAGACAAAAATTAACTTTACTTCAGGCGTACAGAAATGCCCAAAATACACAGTAATGCGCGTTTTCATGCCATGACAAAATATCCCCGACAAAATATCCTCCGATAAAATATCCTACGGACTAAACATCCTACAACAAAATATCTACTAAAACCTAACTTAACCTAACAAGGCGCGGCCGATGCTTTAAATTTTAGGTGGTTTACCGAGTAATTCATCAAAAACGTAAAACAAAAGTAGGTAGAGTCACGTGGGGTAACCGTACGCAATTTTTACATTGGGATTTTTGTATTAAAAAGCTTTAGGTATTTTACTCAATTTTTTTGTTTATTAATATGATTGGTCATTAAGGCATCTCAAACAAACATAAAAACCTTATATGGTTCATGAATCAAAAAGTTATATAAAAAAGTTTACATGCATGTCGATTGCGTACACTTACTACATGTGCGGGGTAAGTATTCGCATACCGTAGGGTAAGTGTTAAAATCAGATTTGTGGTTATCTTTATTAGAATTATCACTTAGCACCCGTGTAACTAACAATATTTCACCAAAAATTATCATAGACCACATCGCTCTGACACAGTTGGTTACGCAATAGCACACACATCGGTAAGCAAACATATCGGTAGCAGATGAAATTTTTTAGAAAAGTATGAAAAAAAGTAATTTACCTACCAATTTTTATTTTCAAATTATGATTCACTGTACACATGTCCTGCTTCAATGCGACCCAAATGCTAGTGAATTAAGAAACGCACGGGCGCGAAACAGGCACGACCTTGTCGGAAACATCACTGCGAACACTTACACTCCGCGTACGGTTACCCCACGTGACTACTTAAATAAATAAGAAATATAATTAGACAGAACCCAGTAACTCATAACTCGTACAGTGCCCTTGAGGTGATTATTCACAAAAAAAACGGCGCTAGACAAATTAACCATTTATTATTATTAAAATTTTGTGTATAATTTTTCTTTGCGGATTTACAATCTTGGTTGATAATTAAATGTAGTTTTTGCGGGCCATTGGCTATAATTCTGTTTTTATTTTCATGGTTCATATGGTTATTTTTTATATAGTCCATGTTTATCATTACATCACTAATTTTAAAAAGACAAGGAAATTTATTTACATCTATAAAAAGCAATATCAGAATATTTCTATAAAATGAATAATAACATGCAGTAATCGTATCTCTTTGAGGCGCAGGGGTTTACTGAGTAATCAATTTTTAAATAAAGTTTGCAATATGTGACAAAAATGCACACAAACAAAAGGTCACAATAATGACAATGTCAAATTGGTTCCCTCTCCATCAAGATAATATCGCACCCGCTGACCCGTTGACTCATCGTTTCATTTTACAAGAGAAAAATATAATTACTATCTTATTCAAAACCTAAGAATAGCCATTTCGCCGAAAAAATTTCTTCAGAATTCTTCGGGCATTTCCGTGCGCCGCACGGCAGTAGCAATTTTTTCGATACGATTGTGTGTTTTGACGGACTGAACATGTTGCTGGGGACTTCATACAAATGTTAATTCCCAAACGCGCGGAATGGTATGTACCTCGGTTCCTAGCTGATATAAATTGCGCGCAAGAAGCTATGCTTTTGGCCGCGTTAATTATTCTCCACCAAATTCATGTACATTAAGATATTAATTTTTTTTTTCAAGAATTTCATAATTTTATACTTAAAAATATTATGTAGGAATACGATGAGCTGCAAAATGTTGTTCAATTTTTTTGGCGGTTCGGCGCACAAGTGCACTTTAGGATGGGCCACACCTGATCCTAACCTAACCTAACAAAAATATGGGACAAAAATAAAACAGACATCTTGTATAGACAGTAAATTATTGTTCTCTACATGATTTTTTTCCCATTTTACTATTTTTACTATTTAAAATAATACAGACCACAGTTCAAAAATAGTAAAACGGGACAAAAATAATACAGGCAACAAATTTATTGTCTTTACAGAATGTCTGTATTATTTTTGTCCCATTTTTTGGTAGATTAGGTTAGCTTAGGTTAGGTTTTAGTAGATATTTTGTTGGAGGATGTTTTGTCCATAGGATATTTTGTTGGAGGATGTTTTGTCCATAGGATATTTTGTTGGAGGATGTTTTGTCCATAGGATATTTTGTTGGAGGATGTTTTGTCCATAGGATATTTTCTTGGAGGATGTTTTGTCCATAGGATATTTTGTTGGAGGATGTTTTGTCCATAGGATATTTTGTTGGAGGATGTTTTGTCCATGGGATATTTTGTCGCGGGATGAAAATGCGCAGAACCAAAACACCCATCTGTCGATTTACCCTGCACCGACATGATATTATTAACAAAAAACATTAAAAAAAGAAAGTGTAGTAAATCATGTCTAATTTTTTTACTGACAAAAAAATGTCAGAAAATACCTTACTTGATGATGGCCGTCTGGTAGATAAAGCTGGTGTAGTCCTGCATGTCGAGGGGATCGAGGGGCGGGATTCCAATGTTTGGGTAGCCCGTCTCAAAGTGATCTCGGGCCCCCTCCAGCATATCCCGCATCCGCTGCTCTGTGGAGCCCCCGCGACCCGCCAATGAGCCCGGGAGCGCCAAGGGGCTCCGACAGAAGCGGCTAAACAGGGACTCATCTGAAAATTAATAATTCATATTATACGCAAGGAACACACCAATAAAAATAAAAAACCAAAAATTTTACATTAGCTCCACACAAGAGGCCCTGAGGAAAATAATTTCCCTCGGGGCCTATGTCATTTAAGGGGATGTTGAGGGTTTTTTTTAATTAAAGGAAGTTCTGGGAAGGAAGGCAAGAGGGGTGAGTAGGAATCTGGGGGTCAGTGTGTCCAGGAGTGACAGACGTATGAATCCATCATTCTATGAACAGGTGGGCAGACAAATCACACCCCATGAATATGGGCATGGCTGGTAAGTCACCAAACGCCGTGAACCACTTGAGGTGACCCATGGCAGAGGTGTTGGTTATCCAATAAATGGTCCCGGGGCGGCGGTACCCATTTTTTTTTACATTAGCTCCACACAGGAGGCTCTGAAGAAAATAATTCCCCTCAGGGCCTTTGTCGTCTTTGAGGATGCTGTGTGGAGGGTCTTTTTAGGAAAAGGAAGGAGAGGAAGATCTGAAAAGGATAAAAGGTATAAGGGGTGGGTAGAACCTGGAGTCAGTGTATCCAAGATTAACGGACATATGAATTTATCCTTACCACTGCGGTGGAAGGCAATGTTAAGAGAGAGTACTGCTGAAGCAGTCAAAAGATCTCCCTCAACCTGTCTCTCTCGATACGGCTCGCCACGCATCAGATGGGCAGACACATCGGCCGCCAAGACCTTAACAAACCTCACCCCTTGATCATGGGCATCCCTACCAAGTCACCAAACGCAGCAAACCACAAAGGTGTTAGTTATCCAATAAATGGTTCCCGGGGCGGCGGTACCCGTACCCGCCTCCCTAAATAAATTATACAACTGATAAACAACCGTTTACCATACAAAAATTGTTGTTCATCAGGTCAGTAAAATTTATAACATGTTTATTAACAAGCGGGTAAGCAGAAAATATTAATTGCCGTGGTTTGAAAGAGAGAGTATACAGTAATACAGTTGTGAATTATGAATACTTGGAGCAGGTGGATGAGTTTATGTATCTGGGAAGTATGTTTACGAAAGATGAGAAGGCTAATAGAGATATTGAAAGAAGGGTGAATGACGGAAACATGTCATCTTAGGGGAAGGTGTGTGAAGGGTCTTTTTAAGGAAAAGAAGGAGAGAACGTTCTGGAAAAGAAAAAGGTTTGAAGGGTGGGTAGGAATCTGGGGGTCAGTTGACCAGGAGTGACGGACGTATGAATCCATCCTTCCAACTGCAGTGCAAGGAGACGGGCTGATAGAGTTCGGCTGGAGAGGTCAAAAGGCCTCCCTCTATCAGTCTCTCGATCCGGCCTGCCACGCAGTAGTAACTTACTGGTGGGCAGACATATCCGCCATCAAGACCTAGACAAACCTCACTCCATGAACCCGGGCACCCCTGCTAAGTCACCAAACATAGAGAACCGCTTGGGATGACCTATGAAAGAAGTGTTGATAAATGGTTGAAATCCCAAATTGAGCATTTTGATTGGCACTAATAAAATAATGTACAAAGAAACAAACCCAGCAGTCCACAATGGAGTGCTGATACCAACATTGATATATGACAGTGAGGCATGAAACTGTTAGAGGAAGGATGAAAGAAGACTGAATGCTATAGAAATAAGGTTTATGTATGGTAAGACCTTGTATGACCGTACAAATGTAGGGATTCCGAAAGAATGCAAGAATGACGTAAACGTAATGAATAAGATTAAGAAAGGGACTCTTGGACGGTTTGGACACGTACAGCGGAGAAACGAAGAAAGGCATATAAGGAGAATGTATGATATGAATGGTAGAAGAAGTAGGGGACGCACGAAGAAGACAGCACGATCAAGTGAATTAAATTCTTGAGTTGGGCCATGTCAAGAGTCACAGTCACCCTAAAAGAAGAATGTGAATGAAGCAAGCAGTGTGTGTTCTTACCTTTTTTCGCAGTTAAGAGAAAAAGGGGTTTTAAGCAACGGTCACATGCCGAAAAGAGTTGCTGTAAAACCTTTTGTTTGGTAGAACTTTCATTTCTATTTTCCGTTCCAGTTGAATTCATGGAATAAGACTTCACAACACACCACAAAACATCAACCTTTTCGACCAACAATGTCAAATGTGCAAATTGGTAACTTTGCACAAGATCTGTTTAACCGTTAGGGGGTGAAGCCCTGTAATTGCAATTTGCAATTTTTATTGAAGAATCGTGACTATGCACGCTACGAAGCACTGCAATAAGGAACTCCAGTGAAAAATATTATGGCTTTTAAAAAATATGTTCATTTAGACCAATAAACACTGATTCTGAATATATAAGTTTTATTTAATAGTATTAAACGCAGAGTTTTTAAAAAAATTTTAAAAAGTCCATTTTTAATTGGGTCATAAAAACACGCCGTCAAATAACCTAATGGTTATCTCCGTCCAGTGGCGTAGCTAGCATGGGTGGCACCCGGGGCGGATGTCACCCCCCCCCCCCCATGAAAGTTGACTTGAGAAATTCAAAACGCTTTCGACTTCATAAAATTGGTCCATCCTGGGGGGGGGGGAGTGGCTAGAGAATTCGGGGCACTCTACGGGGAGCCATAGAATTACGAAAATATAAATAACAGACCGTGTTCATGTGTATGCAATATCTTGGTTATGTATATGCAATATACCCAAGGCGCTCCGCCCCCCCTTCGCCACGCCACTGTCTACGTCACCGATAGCAGAGACTGTTTTATCTCCCGGTTTGCAGGACTAACTTGCCAATGGTTACGCCAGTCGGGAGAGCTGTCTTGTTAAATAGAATCACTTCGAATATTGATATGTTTAACATCAATGAAGCACAATTTCGGCGGCAAGCTTTGGTGCTGTTAGTCTAGTTATGCTTCATTTATGTTTAAATTGCTTAAATCTGTTTATAAATATTTTCTCGCTTTTAAAAACGGTCTCGAAATTATAATTTTGTTTGTCGGATTACCGCGGGTCATTTGTAAGGGTTTATGTTCAATTCAATTCAATTTATTTATTACTAGCTGGTACCCTGGCATGCGTTGCAATGCCATTCAAAGAAATAAATTGATTTTCCCTGCATGTCCTTTCCCGTGAGTCCCCGTTCCCTTCCACCTTCCCCGCCTTCCCCTCCCCCGTATTTTCCCTCTCTGCGAACCCCCCTTTCCCCCTGCCTTTCCACCCTGCCGTTAAAATATATGAAATAAACACATTTTAATTTATAATTTCATAACGCCAGAGCTTAGCATAGCAGATAATGTAACGTTCTATTAATGAAAGAATTTTTTAAATCGGTTTAGTGGTTTAGGCGTGAAAGCGTAACAAACAAACACACGCACTTTCGCATTTACAATATTAGAGAGGGAGCGGGCCGGATCGGCAGAGACGGGTCGAGAAAAAAGCGTCAGTCGGTATAGTGAGTCAGTCTTTATTTGGCTACGTAGCGAGGGTCGAAGCGGAGCGGAGTGACAGTGGTGCCGTTAGTGATGCTGCTGTGTTGCTGCTGCGTGAAGATCACAGGTCTTCAGGGAGCCGGCGTGTTGCTCTACACCGAGGCGGTGTAGAAGTGACCTTGGTCCAGGCGGTCGATCACCGTCGTGTTTACGGGATATGGCGGCTGTGTGTCCTTTGAGTCGGCGCACACACGTGACGCAGGAAGGAACCTTGAGAGGCGATGAGGATGATCTCTGGCAGCGGAACGCGATGGGTTTCGAATGCCAGAGAACGGGTTGCACCTATATAAACAGCAAGCGCGAATGGGCTTGGTAGTTGATAGGTCGGGTGACATCTCATGTCGAGGCGCAAATGGGCCGGACAGCAGATGGTAGTTGGAGAAGGAGTCCTCGAAGGTGTTGGAAATGTTCCTGGAGTCACACTGGATAAACGTGGATCACTTGCTGCTGACTGCGCGGGCGGTTGCCCCGCGAGGGCAGGTAAACAGTTACTGCACTGCACTATTTGTATCACTTCCCGGTGTGTATTGTGTCGACCAATGAATGGAGGGACTGACCAAGACTGACTAAGCGCAGTGCTTGGTGGCTTACTTTTATATGCGCGACCGGATGAGTAGCTTGCTAGAGCGCCAGGTAATGTTGCGTGAATTCGCGCAAAGCTGAGAAATCGCTCAAACATTCTGCGGCCGTTGTATTGAGCGGCTGTAACTTCGAGGCCTTTCGCGTAAGTGGCGAAATTATTAATTACCTAGGCGGCCGGTCATAGTACACGCAGGTAGGTAGTTCTGTACCGGCCGGCGCGCGGTACCTTATGCTGTAGGTATCGTAGTATTTCTCGCGTGTTCTTTTGGCGCCAGTGGCGGCGCATTGAATTCGGCAAAAGTGGCCGCCACATTAGTATGGGTTTTAAAAACATTACAAAATTATACATTTTATTTAGTTTTTAAATGCATTTATAAAAGATAAGCAGTAGGAATGTCGGGTGAAATGCAGAATACGCCAATGTCAGGGAATTTAATAAAAATGCACTTTCTAGATGAGAAAAGTGTGTAGAAACTCATTAAAAAAAGAATTAATGTGCGGAAAGCAAAATTGAGGGAAATACAGCCGATCAAAGTTTTATAAAATTTCACTCGCAAACTGATACTATGACAGCCCGCCCGCCATCGTTATGTTGGTATCCCGGACCTGATACAAACAAGAGCCTAGATACAATTGTAGAATTGTAGCCGACTACATGGGATACTTGAGGCGCGTAATTATGAAAAACAGAATTAATAATATAATGTAAATAGGCACTGAAATGGAGAATCCCGCCAGACAAACCATTTAAAAACGTAGGCTGTTTCTTAATGTAAAGATAACATACACAAGCCCGCTAGAAAGGTTAGGTTAGGTTCGGTTAGGTTAGGTTAGGTTAGGTTATGGGGGGGGGGGGGGGGGCAGATCCGGCGCTGGGTTAACATACACAAGCCCGCTAGAAAGGTTAGGTTAGGTTCGGTTAGGTTAGGTTAGGTTATGTGGGGGGGGGGGGGCAGATCCGGCGCTGGGTTAACATACACAAGCCCGCTAGAAAGGTTAGGTTAGGTTCGGTTAGGTTAGGTTAGGTTAGGTTAGGTTATGGGGGGGGGGGGGGGCAGATCCGGCGCCCCATGTAGTCGGCTACAATTCTACAATTGTATCTAGTCCGTGATACCAACATAACGATGGCGGGCGGGCTGTCATAGTATCAGTTTGCGAGTGAAATTTTATAAAACTTTGATCGGCTGTATCTCCCTCCATTTTGCTTTCCGCACATTAATTCTTTTTTTAATGAGTTTCTACACACTTTTCTCATCTAGAAAGTGCATTTTTATTAAATTCCCTGACATTGGCGTATTCTGCATTCCTCGCGGAATGTCTACTATACTAGCATTACAGAGCTTTTTTTAAATATTCATTTAAAAAAAGCAACTTCACTGACGCTAAATATGACAATGTCTGAATTGATTCTGTTCAACAGCAAGATTGATCTCCTCACCGGCATGATCATTGGCAAGTTAGTCCTGCGGGTTGGAAGATGTTATGCTGTCGGTGACAGAGATAACCGTCGGGAACATAGAAATTAATGCTCTCCATGATAGCCGAGTTTTCAAACCATCCACATCAGTCTGAAGGATTTATGCTAAATATCATGACAATACAACATTTTTAGCTTAAACAAAACTTTAAACATCAGAAGTTATGCTTAAACAGCTCTAAAAAGAAGTTAAGTACTAAGTTACACATCTGACATTGTTCGCCGAGAATGACTATTTTATTACAACAACGCAATACGTTTACATCTGAACAAATAAATAAGAAACACTGTTCATAAAGGAAGAATTTTTCAAACACCTACAATCCAAATAAGCTGAACACTATTCAATTTAACCTAACAATGTATTCAAATGACAGGGGAAAACAAAAGCAAGGAATAATGTTCAATATTTAAATTAAGTTAACTAAATAATAAAGCAATAGTTAAAAAAAAAATGTTTCTTACATATTCGAGGCATGACTTCCTGTCAGTGGCTTTCATGTTATTTTTAAAGAATGTGTGATTACTGCATTTAAAATCTTATGCATTCCCCGATGCAACACGAAAAAAAATAGAATGACGCATTGAGCGAACCATGGAACTAACCATACTCTTAGGAGCGAACCATCACGCAAACGCACATAGAGGCATTGTAATTGTATTGACACCCACACGCATTGAATACATATCAATGCCCACACGTCCTTGTCATAGACGAGAATGGACGAGAAGAAATTAGCATAAATATTTTCAAAACATAATGCAAGTACGTGGTATCATTCGAATGCGATAACGACAAATAGCTTTTCTAGAAATTAATTAATATCCAATATATATTATGTATGCACCATTTAATTCGTATGTAAACCAGTTCAAACTTCTTTAAAATTCCCGCGCATTAGCAAAATCACAAATGAAGTTAATTTTCTTATCGACCTGACAGAAGCAACCAAAATCTAGACGTCGTGACACGTGACAACACTATTGACAGCTGTCACCTTAGTTCAGGGTTTCACCGCAGAAGGCGCTAATGTAGTTCTGTGTTCATTTTTATTCGTGATTTTTCTGTTTGGAAAAGGTTGGGAACATGGGAACTAGGAAAAATATTGGAAACAGCTTTGACAAATCGACGGAACACTATCTTTACATAAAAACTAGCTGACCCGACGAAATTCGTACCGCCTCAGAATCAATAACTTACTGTTGTGGCTGAATCAAATTCAGTTTTTTTTATTACGTTAAAAATTATACAATAGAGCAATTATATCGATGCGCAACTGTCCGTGTTTTTTTGTCAGTATCAGAGATGGCGTTGTGTACGGATTTATATATTTTTTGATTTTCTTACTTTTCCACTTACTTACAGGAATTGCGTTTCATTTTCTTTATACGTGTGAGGGAGATTTATTATAATTATTGTATTTTTCCTTTGGAGAGGTGCAGACATACGTTCACCGTTTGTCTCATTTTCGACTATTGACCAGCCTTACTAAAAAACCCAGTGAAAATTTTATTCAATTGACAAACGGCCGCGGATGTGAAAACATTACTAATTAAAAAATTGTTCATTGAAAAAAATACACTTGGTTTACATGGCCTGAGAGGGTAGTTTATCTCTGTTTTATTAATGATGTCGAAGGAAATTTGGAATTTTTCCAAAGTATTTTGAATTTTCTATGTATTTATTATTTTTGAAGGTATCATAAAAACAAATACCATTTATGAAAACTAGATAAAATTACCTTTTAGATTTGTGTATTTGAAATACACTTTAGTTTTCAAAAACTGCCATATTTTAAGATTCGAACTCGGAAAAATATGGAAAAAAATTCTTACCAAAACTTTTTTGACCAAAATGTAGAGAAATTAAAAAAAATCATAATTTCAAAAACACAGTCCTTTTATGTAATAAATTTGGAAGGAAACAATCACCTCACTTTTTCCTCGTGCATACAATAAAAAAATAATAAAAAATTTCAAAGTTTTTTTTTTATTGCCAAAAAATAACTTAGAGATAATACCGACATTTAACCTTACCTAACCTAACCTAACCTATCCTTAAAACAGATTTCTTGCATCTCTAAAGACGTTAATTTCTTTGATACGTTTACGAACACATGTATTAGATATTAATATTATAAAAAATTATCACTTTTAAGAAATTCTCTTAACTTTGAACTCATTTGGCAAAATCGTAATACATCTGTGCCATTAAGTAGGTACTGCGGCGCATATCCAGTGACGGTGTGCTCCGTTTCATTATAGTTTTTTACACAATTACGCGTTATAGTTGTCCAAGCCACTTTTGTGTCATTTTCATTGATTTTGCATCTAATTTTATTGACCAGCGTTTGATTTAATCTTTCATTTATCCATTTGAGTAAGGTGAGTTCACTGCAGTAAAAATTATTGAAATATGTTTTTTATCCAATTTTTTTAAAATTCTCTAGAATTAAGACCCGGGTATTGGTCTGAGAGTATCATGCCAATGTCATTAGTTTCTGTTGAGTTTAAGAGTTTGATGAAATCATTGGTATTTTGAGTTTTTGACGTCAAAATATATGCAAACCTCGTGAAATGATCCACACCGCCCGCACGATGGCTGCCAACACTCTTCTATTCATAAATAGAAGCAGACAAATTAAAAAAAATAATAATGTAAATACATAACAAGAGTCACAGCTTCTCCCGTCTGGAGCCAGTGAGACCATGGCATACTCAATTGGGATATATTGTGATAGTGGGGATGGGAAGGAGATGAGAAAGAGGAAGGCGTGGACCGAACACGGCTAAAACCATTTCATGCTACGTATCAATTCTGAATGGATGGTCTTACACCTGACCTATGCTGAGGGTATCTTTCACGCTGGAACTTGCCGCAAATATACTCAACATTATTTAAAAATAAATTAAAAATAACACAAATTAATCAAATAAAATTTATTTGCACACGCCGTGATTCGATCCCGCGACCTTCAGATTGAGAGTCAAGGGCCTTTCTTCTCGACCGCGGAGGACGTCAATAGATCTACTTCATAATAATAATAATATTGTGTGGATGATATTAATTAAAGTCGCGGGTTCAAAACCCGGCGTAGGTATGCAGAGAAATTGTTTTTATTAATGTATGTTATTTCATAACTTGTTCATTTAAAATAATTGTGGTATATTTGCGGCACGTTTCAGCGTGGAAGATACTTTGAGTATCGCCCCGGTGGAGGACCACCATTTAGAAAAGAAACATTGCTTAAAAATGGCTTAAGCCGTGTTTAGTGACCATATCTGAATAGAGAAGAACTTCCCCACCTTCCTCTTCACGTATCCTTCCCTCACCCCTACGCCGCAATTGGGGTGCCATGTCTCCGACTGGAGCCAGTGGAGACAGTTGCGACTCTTGTGCGAAGGTAATTGATTCCTAAAAGATGTGCGACAAATAAAATCATTTGACAGTGTTCATACTCATAGAATAGCATTCAAGTGAGTGATAACAAACAATAATATGTCGTGTAAAATAGTGTTATGCTTTTTAAATTTAATTATACAGTCAATAAAATATGCATTAAGAAGTGAAGGTATTTTTTGGAGTTCTTGGTCGAAGTATGATAGAGTTAAATAAAATCTGACCGAAGAGGATAGGGTCCCATTAGATCAGTGGTAGGACAGCGCTCCGGCAAGGCTAATAAGGTCCTGGGTTCAATTCCTAGATGTGACCGTCTTTTTCTGTTTTAAATTTTCTATTGAGAGTCGCTGATTATTGTCCCCAGTGATTAAATTCTATTTTATTTTATTTGTGTACAAAAAATTTACAACATTACAGATAGTTTATCTAATTAAATCTTGATATGTAGCAAACACTTTGTGGGAATACATAATTATAATAAACACAGTGAATTAATAAAGTGCAATAAATAAAGTGGAATTGAAACAAAGTTATTTAATTGTGTTTAGTTTATCTAATTAATTGTAATAGTACCATTTTCACAGTGAGAATGTAGCGCCAAAAACCTTACAAACTCATTGAATTTTTCGAAGAATATGTCGAAATTTTTATCTAATATATTTAAATAGCGTATCGCTCTTCCCACGGGCGAATTCGGGTACAGAACTCAATCGGCAATATAATATGTTATGGCGACGTGCCCGAGAGTGAGACTCTGGTACAAATAAATTGATTTGCGCCAGAATCTCACCGTTAGAGACGAGGCCATTGATTAATTGAAAGAAATATTTTAGCAACGCAAAACATCTACGAGTTTCTAGAGAATGGTAGTTAGTCATACCTAGAATAAATCTCGATGGATACAAATATGGATATGTTTCATAGAGGCGTAAAAATAAAAAAAACGTAGGAATTTTTTATGAACTATTTCAATGTTTAAAATATAGGATGCTTCAGATGGGGCCCAGATAATACAAGTATGTCCTGAATGCTTTTTTTTTTAAATATTGTTTCACTTTTTGATGGGAATACCGCACTGGAGTCCAAACTGCACCCTTCTGGGGCAATTGAGACTATGGCAACCCAATTAGGGTACGTTGTCAGGCTGAAGGTAGTGCGGGGCGGGGGTAGGAGATGGAAGTACCTGGTTATTCAGATCCGGTAATTTAAAACGTAAAAAGTCATTTCAAGCAATTTTTCAATTCTGAACGATAGTTTTTACACCTGGGCAATACTTAATCCATCTTCCACTCTGTAATATACTCGTAATTTATTTTTTTTACATTAGCTCCACACAGGAGGCCTTGAGGAAAATAATTTCCCTCCGGGCCGATGTCATCTCAGGGGATGCTGTGTGGAGGGTCTTTTTAAGGAAGGGAATTATAGGAAGTTCTGAGAAGGAAAAAGGTATGAGGGGTGGGTAGGAATTTGGGGTTCAGTGTCTAGGAGTGACGGACTTATGAATTCATCCTTCTAACTGCGGAGCAAGGCAATGGGTCGAGAGAGTCCGGCTGGGAAGGTTAAAAGGCCTCCCTCAACCAGTCTCTCTTGATCCAGCCCGCCACGCAGCAGGTGGGCAGACGCATCCGCCGTCGAGATCTGGATAAACCTCATCCCATGAACCCGGGCACCCCTGCTAAGTCGTCAAACGTAGCGAACCATTAATATTTTATTGCATTTCTAATTTATACCCGAAATATTAATTTAAAATTTATTTGCTCACGCCGGGATTAGAACCCGTGGCCTTCGGATTGCTAGTCGAGATCGAAGGAGGGCGTTATTTATACCAATGCAGGATTTTATTTCACAAAAAAATATTGTGTCTGATTTTTCGTAGAGGCGTAGATACTCTCAGTATCGCCCTGTTAAAAGACCACCATTCATATTCGAGACATTGCTTAGCTGTATTGGTGACCAGATCTCAATAGCCAGGTACAAACTTCCTCCTCCCTGCCCAACTCCCTTAAGCCTCACGAAATCCCCCAATAAGGTCCCAACTGCTCTCGTCTGGAGCCAGTGACATTATGGCATCCCTAATTGGGGTATGTTGTGAGGCTGAAGGTAGTGGGGAGGGGAAGGATATAGGGAAGAGGAAAATGGGGAAGTGCCTGACTATTCAGATCTGGTCACCAAACACGGCTAAAGCCATTTCAGGAAACGTTTCAATTCTGAATGGTGGTCACATCAGGACGATACTGAGAGTATCTTCCACTCTGGTTGTCTCCTACAGGAGAAACTTTGGTAAAAACATTTTTACCAAACGGGGGGACACGTTTATCACGCGTTTCATAAACACTGTTTCAGTTTCCGAAAATGGAAAATAATGCATTTTAATAGTTCGTAAAAATAAAAATCGTTTGTTCACCTGGCGGCCATTGTTCACCTGGCGGCCATTGTTATTATTGGAAGTTTTCGTATTACTTTTTTTCTTCTCTTGTTTAATATAAAATATGAATCTGCGATCCTTAAAGAGTTCTTTGTTCGGATTTAATTAAAAAAAAATAAATAAATAAAAAAACTGGCCTGATCAAACTATTTTAATATTTTCATTATTTATTTTTAGGGTGTTAATACCGTGTTGCGCTACCTCCTTCTTTAGCTAACGTTTCGGACAGCGTTACAGTGTCCATTATCAGGACAGATGTGTATGATGATCTACGCATCTACCATGATGATGGACACTGTAACGCTGTCCGAAACATTGTTTAATGAAGGAAGTAACCCTGCATAACGCCCCAAAAATAAAGAATGAAAATACTTTTGGCGCTAAAAATCTAAAATCAGATCTATTAAAGTGAAAACTTCTTTAGCACCGTTGTAATGAAAACGGATTCGAGCGACACTAAAAAGAGAAACACATACAAACAAGTAGTAGTGGGGTGGAAAGGAGGATGGGATGAGAGAAGTGGAGAGGTACCTGGTTATTCAGATCCGGTCACCAAACATGGCTAAAGCCGTTTCAAGAAACGTTCATATTCTGAATGGTGGTTTGCACCAGGGAGATACTGAGTGTAACTTCCACGCGGGAACGTGCTGCAAACATCTATCTATAGTACTCTACAGGACAGCCTGCGAGAGAATGGGATAGAATTAATCGGTCTCCTCTTTGTGCTGTATTTCATAGCCTCTCAACTCTTTAACCCCCGACGAAAAACGGACGAGTTTATATTGACATGTCTGTGGCATCGTAGCTTCTAAATGAATAGACCAATTATGACGCGGTTTTTTGTTGTTGGAAAGCTGACGTGATCGAGATGGTTCTTAGCTACAATTCATGACAATCTGTTCAAGTGTTTCAAGTTCATCAGGCCTTTTTTCTTTCATCAGATTACTTAAAATTTTGAAAACTTTAATTATTTCATCACCACTGGTTTCACTGTTACCGCGTGTGACGAAAATTATGCAGTTTTTAAATAACATGGCATCAATTTCCATTTTTTGAAACTGAAATACTCGTACTTACTCGTAAGTCTCATTATTAACTAACCGATATTAAGTTTTTTTTTTAAATAAAACGTGTCCCTATTTTATTAATATTTACCGTAAATTTCTTTCATATTAATTAGAGCATTTTGGGTCAAAACCTTTTGAATTTTTGGAAAATACCGATTATTACCGAAGACAAGGCTTTATAAACCCGGCCGCACGTTGCTATGGCTAACGAAACCTTTATAACCAACGCCATATCTTAAATCAAATCCACACCGCCCGTTTGTCAGCCCGCTGCCCTCTACCTGCTGCCGCTTGGCCAGATAAATTATGTACTTCAACCAATTTACATAAAATCTTGACAAATTATATACATAAAAACCTTCCTCATGAATCACTATCTATTGGTGAAAACCGCATGAAAATCCGTTTCGTAGTTTAAAAGATCAGATTAGTACCTAAAGAGTAAGATCAAATTTATTTATTTATTTATTTATTTACGGACTTACGTCCAATTTAAAACAAAGTATCACGAAGTATAGAAATGAACAATGTAAGGATTCGGATGGTACATGAAAGCAAAGACAAACAGTGAAAATAGAAGAAAAATAAGTGTCAAGTCACGTCAAGACCTTGCAAAAATTAGGGTGAATATTACATATCTTCATTTGTTTAAAGAGCGACAGAAATCATTTAAGCTAATACCAAAAAAATCAAGGTCTTGACGTGAGTTGACCAGTCTACACATTCTGGACAGTGGTGAGTTATAACCATAGTTAGTCGAGTGCTGATTGAGGAAAAGCAGGTCTTTATTTCTGAGTCTACGAGAAGGTATATTAAATGTGATGAGTTGTAGTAATGTAGGCGAGTCGATTAAACAGTTAATAATTTTGAAGAAACAAATGAGATCAGATTTTATCCGACGGTCTTCTAAAGGAGAAAGGTTTAGAGTTTGTTCAATTTCAGCATACGAGTAATTGCCTCGCTCTAATCCTAGCCTCCAAGCAATTCCCTTTAGGAACCGATGTTGAACGGATTCAATATGACGAATATGGACAGCATAAAAAGGAGACCATATAATACAAGCATATTCAAGATGGGGGCGAACCAAGGAGCAGTAAAGAGTTCTTAGGGTATTTATGTTTTTGAAGTCAGAAGTGGTTCTAGTGATAAAACCAAGTAGTTTGAGAGATTTATTAACAATCGTATTTATATGTTCCCGGAAAGAAAGCTTGCTATCAAGAGAGACACCAAGATCTTTAATAGATTGAACAGTTGTTAGGCAATTATTATTTAATTTGTATTCGAAAACAATCGGATTTTTAGATCTGTAGAAGGACATAATTTTGCACTTATCGACATTTAGTTCCAAGCAATTAATTTTACACCAGTCATTGAAAGAGTCAATATCTGATTGGAAAAGAAGGCAGTCATGGTAGTTTTTGATTATTTTTAGGATATTATTGTCATCAGCAAAAAGCCAAAAGCGTGTGTGAGAGAAAATACGAATAATGTCATTTATAAACAAGTTGAAGAGAAGCGGGGCTAAATGTGCTCCTTGCGGTACGCCGGATGTTACTTCAATAATAATAGACTCAATGTTATTTATTTTAACTCTTTGTTTTCTATTGCTTAAATAAGAATTAAAGAAAGATAGCAATGGGTTTCGTATACCTATAGCATATAGCTTGGCCATGAGGATAGCGTGTTAGATCAGATTAGTAAAGAGTAAAGATGTTCACGTTTGCGGCCGACCGAAAAGTAAGGGTCGTCATGTTTGGCAGCACTGCAACACTGCCGTTCAAATTATGAATTATTGTAGAGTACGCGCCAAACTTTAATACCGACCTGAATACAGAAATCTTCGCAAAATGCAAGTTTAAGGTCAGAAAGGTAGCATGCTTTTCCGCCCACGCCTTTCTCCCTTGCACGTATGTTTGTACGAATATTTCGCTTTTGCTTACGTTCACATGGTTCATTTATCTTTCATTTCGTGATTTCATTCCGCCTCTTTCCCCCGAAATGAACCGTGTGAACACGAAAGTGAAGGGAGATAGTGCCGAATGAAGCATTCCAACAATGTTGGAATGCTTCCTTCGGCACTGTTCACTCGCAACAGGAATTTAACATCATGTGACGCGAATGATGTGTGTGAACACTCAAGTGAACAGTCTTTCACTCGCGAATTAGTCGGCCGAGAATGTTCTGGCGTGAGGACGAGTAGCCGGAGCGGCACGTCAAAATGCTCCGTTTAGTTCGCTTTTCGAAATAACTCCTACACGTCTTATAAAAATCATTGTTTCTCCCTTACTATCATAGTGAAAAATATGATCTAAACGGTATTGGAAAGAGAAAATAATGCTCTATATATTAAATATGACAATTAACCACAAAATAATACGAATGTACACTTTTATGTAACCAAAGTTTCTGATCGAATTTGAAAAAAAAATTATGAAACATTGTGAATTTTTTATGAATTATTTTTATATGAAAAAAAAGTGTGTGTTTTTATATTTTTTTTTGTTACCAGTAATTTTAGTTAGAATAAAAGCAAGGAGAGCCATTTTTTTACCTTTTAAAAGTTTACATTAAAAATTATTATATTTAAAAAATTACGTGGCTATTTCTAATAATAAATTTTAAAGCATATTTTATCACCTTTCCAAAACAGTTTTTAGTTTTTGGATACGTTAATAAATATTCCATTTATATGGATTTTATTGCAAGCCGAGGCCTATTTTGGAATAAAAAAATTTTCATGGTTCAAAAATACCGGTAGATATCAGTTTTCAGGTTATTATTTAACCATATGTTCATTTTATGGTGCTGAAATTTATTTACTGTTTACAAGAATCGCCAATTTCTCGTAATTTAGTTCGACGTTATCGGAAATGTCAATTGAAATCGTAAATATTCCCGAACTTAGCCGTCAGCGCCGGACGAATTCCAATGCGTGCCGCGACTACGCTCGACGACTTCGTAGCGAGAATGTCGAGTGAACTCTTCCTTCGAAGGAACCGTCTGAACACGCGGTGAAACGAGAATGGAACATTTCATCGAGTAAACCTTCATCCGAGTGAACCATGTGACTTCAACTTAACTGAGCGTGAATTGATCTATGTTCAGGCCGGCATTAAAGTTTGGCGTGTACTTGGAGTTCACTGGACACTATTGCATACGTTATTTTTTTTACCTTTGAAAAACTTCGCGAAACATAATTTTTAAAAATTCTTTTTCATCAAAATTGAAATAAAATTAGATTACCTCATTAGGGTAGGGTTGCCAACCGCCCTGTTTTCCCAGAACATGTCCTGCTTTTTAGGATGTCCTGGATAGTTTTTAAGCATCGTCCTGAGTTTTTTACCACTACTCTCTCCAATCGTTTTGTCACTGGGCTCGCGCCGCGCGTGTGAAGGTCGAGGTTTTTTTCCCTTATAAACAAACGTACAGCGGTCAAAAGAAAGAAATGACTTCAGATACTAATATCTACAGCCTGTATGTCAGACGAATATCTACAGCTCATATGTTGAACTAATATCTACGAACTTCAGAGTGTTGACTAATATCTACAGAGCTAAGGTCGGACGAATATCTATGACGGTCCCAGTGTTGACTAATATCTACAGAGCGTAGGTTGAACTAATATCTACAGAGCGTAGGTTGGACTAATCAGCTAAATGTGTCCAATATTCCGATATTAGGGATTTTTACATACATACATAAATTACGCATACGCAATATTACGTTATTCCAATATGCTATGCATAATTGCAAATCCAACCCCTGCCAGTGCTGTAGATATTCGTCAACACTTTGGTTCTCATAGATATTAGTCAGCAGTTTGAGCTGTAGATATTCGTCAACACTTTGGTTCTCGTGGATATTAGTCAACAGTTTGAGCTGTAGATATTCGTCAATACTTTGGTTCTCATAGATATTAGTCAGCAGTTTGAGATGTAGATATTCGTCAACACTTTGGTTCTCGTAGATATTAGTCAGCAGTTTGAGCTGTAGATATTCGTCAACACTTTGGTTCTCATAGATATTAGTTAGATTTTTTCAGTTTTTGGAATTCCTGTAGATATAAGTAGACGCCTCCAAAGAAATCGGTTACTTCCAGCAACAGTTGCTTCAATAATCAAAATTATCTACAACATGAATATGAACTATGAACCATTGTATAATTATTTGTTAACTCAACCGCAAATGTTGAGGTACAATTGCGAAGTTGAAAAATACAATAAAAATAAATAATAAAATAATGAAAGACTAAATAAAAAAATAATAAAAAAATAAAATAAAACCTAAGAATTTGTCCTACTACATTACTTATAGTCTAAGATCCCGATATAAAACGACCTTCACCGAGATGTTTATTTGATGAAACGTATTATATATTTAACTAGCAGACCCGGACACACGTTGCTGTGACTAACGAAACACAACGCCATTACCCAACCTTTATAAAATCCACACCACCCGCCTGCCAGCTGCCCTGAATTGAATATTTGAATTTCTCGACTTTTCTCTACTATTTAGTTGCGTAGTTTAAAAGATCTATGCGCACATACATTTTGAGCGACTTCATCAAATAAAATAATTCTAATCAAATACCTAATTACTCTAGGACATCTATTTTCCAATTTCTTCCGTAGAACGAATTTCAAAAGTGACTATAGTACGGCCCGCCAGCCGTTTTAAATCACACAAAAATATGTTTTCTTCAAAATTCTCGGCTTTTCTCTAATATAATTTACATGTATTATACATGTAAACATTCCTCTTCAATCACTATATCTATTGGTGAAAACCGTATGAAAATCCGTTGCGTAGTTTAAAAGATTAACGCGCACATACATTTTGAGCGACTTCATTTTATACTATGTAATAATGATGATGATTTATTATGTCAATAAATATATTGCATATGGGTTGCCTAACAAATTTTGGTCCAGGGTATGATAAATTAATAATTAAAAAAAAAAAAATTAAAACATTTCACCGGTTTGAGTGAATGTGTGCGACTGAGAGGTCCCAACCAACCATCCCATGCGATAGAAGAGGACACAGCATAGCAGCTGTTTGAAGGCCGTCCATTTAAAGAAAGAGAGTGCGCAATAATTGGATAATTTGTAGAGCGCCGTTTTTGTGAAAAATCACCTCAAGAGCGCTTTACAATTTATTATGAATCTTAGGCTCTATCTAATTTTATTATTTACAAATAGATACAGAAACATACTTACCTGCAGGACACTTCCGATAAAACACACTTTATTAGAAAGTTTATGCTTGGGGAAGATACGACTTTGCACGTGGAATGTCGTGGAGGACATTATATTTAAAACATTGGACGATGCATGACTTTACCTTTGCTACCTTCATCACTGTTGGTTTTACATTTATATTTATAAGAAGATTAATGCCAGAGTTGAGTTAATATTTATTTTGAAAGTCTGGAGAATTTTAAGAATTTGCTTTATTTTTAAACTTATGGATACGACTGTCTGAAAAGATGAGTTTTAAGTTTGGCTCTAAATTCCGTTGAATCTGTGATCATTCTTAACTCGTGTGGCAGTCCATTCCAGGCTTTATGTCCTGACACTCCGAAAGCACGCTCACCGAATTTTTGTATTGTCTCATTTTTGTATTGTCCTACACCCCATCAAGGGGGTGGACTAGATCTACGTCCGTGCAACAACCGAGAAGATGACTCCCAAGGTAGCCGCTGCATAACCCGCCCGCGCCTCCCCCGTCGCCATGAGCGGGCCAGAAGACCAACCGTAGCGGACCGGTGCCCTCCCGCCCTGCCTCCGGTGACCCGATGCTCTCTTTTATCCCTAGCGTCTTCAGGTCTTTCTGCCCTTAATCCCAACACTTTCTTCGAGGGCCTACCGGGAAGCCGGCTTAGGGGCGCGGACACCGAGTCTCGCTTGCGACTGGACTGATGGATCCGCTTATCCTCGGCGAGACTGCCGGGTGACTGTAGCTCAGCTGCTTAGGTTAAGTTAAACAATCTCATCATAATATGTTTTTTTTTTTTTATTCTGCATATTAACAAACTTTTATTTCAGCTACATCAGGTGGCGGAGATGAGACGTGATACTGTGAAATAAATAACTAACAACATGTACGCACTCGCATACTGCCTGCTAACAATGTATGCCCGGACATTGGGGGTCTAGAGTCATTTTAAATAAAAAGTAGCTTCTTTATAAATAAAAAATTAGAGTCCTGACGAGTACGTTGAAGGAGGAAACCATCTGTTTCCTTAGAACGCCGTGGGAAAGTGGTGGGCAACCTCCTCACCGAATTTAGTATCTGGTGTGCGCTTTGGTTCCTTCAACCTTCCGATCGCTGATGTTGTTGCTGACCTGAGGGTTGATTGTCGAGAATTGGAGTTTTTTGGAATACACATTTCCGATAAGTAAGTCGGAGCCATTCTGTTAAGGGACTTGAATTTTTCCTTTCTGTTAAGGGACTTTTCCCTCAGATCTGCTGCGTCGTCACTGTATGTTCCACTTACCATAATATTTAATAAATGCCTGAGTGATGGGGTTTTCCCTGATAGGTGGAAGTTGGCTTATATTATACCAGTCCATAAGGGTGACTCACGTCAAAAAGTCGAAAACTATAGGCCAATATCCATTCTCTCGGCAATCCCTAAACTCTTGGAAAGACTTGTCCATGATAATATATATCCCCAACTTGCCACCAAAATAACAGAACAACAACACGGGTTTGTAAAAGGCAAATCTACCATGAGTAATTTACTAATATACTCAAATTTCTTATTCACTAGCATGGATCGAGGCCACCAGGTAGATGCAATATACTGCGATTTCAAAAAAGCTGTCGACAAGGTTGACCACCTTATTCTTATTAAAAAAATTATGTTCAACGGAATTAGGGGAAACTTATTACGTTAGTTTGTCTCATATTTGACAAAAAGACAGCAAACTGTATCATTACGAGGACATACCTCTACGTGGGAACCAGTTACTTCTGGCGTACCACAGGGGTCAATCATGGCTATAATGAGCAATTACCAAATGATATTTTAGTTCAGACGTATTTTCATATAATTGTTGACTGTTATAACGAGGACGATTCACTGATATAACGTGCAAATAATTTGTCAACACAATTTCTAAATACATAAAAGGATGTCAACATAATTTCTAAGACATTAAATGGGTTTAAAAAAACTATAATTGGGAATTATTCTCGCAATAAGGTATGACTTTTGATGTACTGGTATGCAGAGCTCCGGGCCAAATGAGGCCCCTTTCTCTTTCATCATGAGTTAATTAAGGTTGTAGAATAGAGATTTTAGTGATTGTTAATTTTTATTTGCAAAGGACATGGCTGCAATATGGGGGAGGATTTTTACGGAGGAGTTGTTTGAAATGGGTTTTCTTTTTTACTACAGGGCGAGGGAACGACTGGGTGGTTACCACTATTTGAGGGGCGGGGGGAGGGGTAAGGGGGCTCTGGGGGGTGGAGGAATTTAGAGGGGTAGTGGCAAGTCGGGGGGAGGTACGTTGTGGAGTGGGGGTTGCGTTGATCTGGACGAGGGTGTTGGGAAGAAGTGGGGAGAATGAGGGGGGGCGATCGGTTAGGGGGACAGTGGGAGGTCCGTCGGTTTGGGGGGCAGAGAGGGGGCGAATGGTTTGAGGGACAGCGGAGGGGAGATTGGTGCGGGGGGCAGCGATGGGGCGATCTGTTTGAGGGACAGTGGGAGGACCGTCGGAGAGGGGGCGAACTGTTTGTGGGACAGTGGGGGGGGAGATTGGTACGGGGGGCAGCGATGGGGCGATCGGTTTGGGGGGCGGTGGGGGGAAGATTGGTGCGGGGGGGAGTGAGGGGGCGATCAGTTTGGGGCGCAGCGAGGGGGAGAACTGCAAGGGGGGTGGTGAGGGGGGGGGGGGGCTGGTTGGGGTGATGTTGCTTGAATCGGGCTGGGGAGGCCTGAAGGGGCAGTAGGGGGCAGTAGTTGGGGGACGGGAGCGATGTCTGCGGAGGAGCAGGTGGAAGACGTGTTCTTGGTCTTCAGGGGACATGTTGTTGTGGTCAGGATGGTTGTTGAAGAAGTTGGATAGTTCAAGTGAGAGGCGATCATATTCTTCGTCTGAGGTTGGGCTGGGTGAGCGGGGGAAGGGGGAAGCCATGGTTGATGAGGTGGGGGGAGAAATTTTGAGTTAGAAAAGTTTGAAGATTGAAGAGCAAGATTTGAAGTAAAGTGATTTTACGACTTGGAGGGATCTGCACACCGAGTAAACAAAGACTTACGTCTGTGGTGTGGAGCTGGTCCTTGGTGTGATGCTGGACTGGTGGGTGGTTCAGTGATGGATTCGTGTCGGGGTTGTTCTTTGGCGAGCGATGAGCCATACTTCGTCTTTCGGGCGGATCAGCTCAAGCCGCAAACACGGGGATAACAAGGGGGGGACACGAAAGTTCAAATCACTGATTGACTGAAGATTTTTTGGCGGGAGAGGCACTGAATGTTGAGTGGCGGTTGGAAATGGCGGGAAAACGGTGGCGCGGCGATGGCGGGCGGTCGTGAGCGGAACGTTTCTTTGCGAGACACTGGGGTGAGACAGTGGAGACTGTGGTGGAAGATCCTTTACTGGGAAAGGCACTTGTGGTTTTCACGAGCTAGGCGAAACTGACACGAGACAACGAAAAGACGTAGGCGGTGGAGAATGGCATTTTTGCCAAGCCAGAGAGGTGCGACTGTCGCGGACGGCAGTCAGACCGGGAATGAGTGAATTGGCTTGAGGGAATATTTTTTTTTGCAGTAAGGTATAACTATCAAAAGCGACCATGGAGGGACATATGCCCGGCATGAAACAGCGGCGGCTGGTGGGAATTTCCTACCCTGTTAAGGTCTCTGCCCACTACACCGTTCCATACCATAACCGTACTATGAACGTACCAGCCACGAAATCAACACGCTACGCCCTACTATGCCCATTAGAACGTGCTTACACCGTATTATACCCGTACGTAACGGGTATAGTGACCGTACGATACCCGTATACACCGTGGTTAGTGTCCGTACCATCCCCGTTCAATAGGTGTACGTTGCCCGTTATATCATTTCGCCTGTGTTTTCGTGTCGGATTGACGCGTCAGGAGAAGCATAGTGTCATATCATTAAAATACCTGGATATAAACACGAAAAATGAACACAAATCATGAACTGACGGAGTGGCAACGCGGTTAGAACGGGGATCATACGCGTATGATCCCCGTTCTAATACCGTCGTGTGCCATGCATAGAGCGGACCGGCACCTGCAAAATATTGTCATCGAGAATTCGCCGTCAGTCCGGTCATGTTATGCGACGGTGTTGGTCGGTTACGGGACGGTTGGTATATTTATGCGGGACGGACAGCGTTTCATACTGATCGATACAAAGAATATTTTATTGCATGCGCCGCTACGGTTACGGTCATAGTATGGAACGGTGTAGTTGGCAGAGATCTTTAGGGACACATTTTTATGGCACTTACCTGCTTAAGATTGTCGGCTATGTGAAAAATTGTGACCCATCGGGCACTATGTAAAATTGTCATAAAATCTGCTAAAGTCAACGAATTTTCAGTTTGCAAATTTGTTCCCCATTTACCTCTTCTTTTGCATTGTGCCTCATCGTCAATTTTGTTTAAAAATCAATAAAGGTGTTTATGAAGGTACCGAGCACCAGTACCTACATGGGGTAAATTTGTGATACTGATGCACAACCTTTTTAGCTTAGGGTGGGCTCTGCCTCTTTATGAAATGGCCCGCTACCTACAAGTGGATTTTTTAGTTTTCTGAAGGGGGGGGGGGGGATTGACAGCGAAATTCAATATATCACTTTCTAAGGATTTTTTTCTGGGGTCTTCCAATTTAATTCTATTGTAGAAAGCAATCAATTTGTGGTTTGACATATTTAATAAAATAAAATACTTTTATCTACAGTATTAATTTGTACCCTGAAGATGCTTAAGTAAAGCGAAACCGGTCGGTTCATAAATTAATAAATTTCGTGGTTTTAAACTAAAAATTATTTTATTTTATCTTCCAATTTAGTTCCATTTAGGGCAAGCAGTGTAAATTGACCAAAATTGTTCTCAACCAGGGATTTCAGGGTTTTTTTCTCTATAACCAGGGGGTCAAACTCGTACGAAATTGGCATGCGGGCCGCACGAATCGGGTTGTCCATCACTAGGCGGTGACAAGTATAATTTTAGTTGAAAATCAATAACAATCCCACCAGCTAATGATTTATAATAAGTGAGATTTTACATATTGCGATACAAAACGCACAAGCTATAGATAATAAGTTAGACAATTTTTAGGGGTATTTTTCTTGGAAACCTCAAACGGTGATGTAAAATGCATTGCTTTTTTTGTGGAGGAAATTGAGAAGCATAAAAACGAAATATTTAAAACCTTCATTGATTATAACAATAATCTATTAATTATATATTTTTGAAATATATAATACCTACTCGCATTTTGAAATATACTATACATTTGCGATTATATTAGAGTAAAGACAGGTAGGTAGGTACACACGACTTTCAAAAAACCTATTTTGGATATAACGAGTAATGGCTATAAGGAGCAAATTTAGTCAGTCCCCGCGTGCTCGTTATTACCTAGTTTGACATACACTTTTAAAAATCAGTACGTTTTTTTTTTTTTTTTTTTTTTTTTTTTTTTTTTTTTTTTTTTTTTTTTTTTTTTTTTATTATAGCGACTATATACAAAAATTTTACATACAAAATGAAATGTGAAATTAAGTACAAAATATTGTATTTCTTAGTCCTCCTCACTAGGGGGTCCTGTGCCGAGGAGGACTAAAGTTATTTAAATATAGTTCATTTGTCTTCTATGTCGTTTTTAGCGTCTTCGCTAGGGTTTTCTCATTGACCTCTTTAAGCCATATTTTTATTCTTGATTTGTATTCAATTGGATTTTTTATTAGTTTTATGTCTTGGGGGAGGATGTTATGGAGTTTTGTTGCAAAGTATGTATAGTTTCTTTGTCCAAATGTGGTTTTATAACTTGGAATATTTTTTATATCATTTTTATTCGATCTAGTGTTATGCATACACGGTCTAGTAGAGGATTCATTATTTTTGAAGAGCTTCAATAATATATTTTTGGAATATATTTGTTGTACATTTGGTACGTCAAAGTTATTGAAAATTTCAGTTGAAGGCGTTCTAATTGGTACTTTCAATATGGTCTTTATGATTCCTTTTTGAATCGTATTCAGGCTGTGTAGGTACGTATTTGCAGCAGATCCCCATCCTATGATTCCATATTCAATTCGAGAATGACATAACGCATAGTAGACCTTTTTCATATCCTTTTTATTTAGCACGTTTCTTAGATTTTTGAAGAAATATATAAGGCTTGTGAGCTTTTCCGTAATACCTTTGATGTGTAGGTCCCATCTAAGATTTTCGTCAATTATTACTCCGAGATATTTTATGTTTTGTGTTTTTTCGATGACGGGGCAGTAACATTGTATATTATTTCCATGGCATTCATGTAATTTTAGTTCTAGTGATTTTATTGGTTGGCCCCTTGAGTTCATTGAAAATGTTATATATTTTGTTTTGCTTATATTAAGGGTAAGCGAGTTGATTTTAAGCCAATTTTGAAGTGCACTAAGCCCTTTTTCAGCCTCATTAAATGTATCAGTCCAATTTTCTTCTTGAAATAATAAAACAGTATCATCAGCAAAACTGATTACGTTTCCTTTAATGGTAAGGTTAGTTAAATCGTTGATGTAGATAATGAACAGAATCGGTCCCAGTACACTTCCTTGAGGAACGCCATAGTTTAAAGATAGAAGTTTGCTCTTTTGTTTGCCAATTTGTACTTGTTGTTCTCGCCCTGTTATATATGACTCCAATAAGTTAATTGTTGATTCGGCCATTCCTAATCCATTCCTAATCCATTAGTAATATTTTATGGTCTATTGTGTCAAAAGCTTTTTGAAGATCTATGAATAAAGCTAAACATTTTTTCCCATCATCTATGTTTTTTATGGCCATGCTTGTTAGATTTTCTATGGCATCATTGGTGCTCAGATTTTCTCTAAAACCATATTGGGATGGTGATAGTAATTTGTTTTGTTCAAGAAATTGAACAATTTGCTTCTTCATTACAGTTTCGAGCTTAAGAGACTTATGGGTCGGTAGTTATATATATCCTTTTTGTTACCACTTTTATGTATGGGTATAACTGTAGCTTTTTTAAGGCATGAAGGGAATACATTTGTAGATATAGACAGATTGACCATAGAGATATAGACAGATTGATTCTCTGAGACGTATCATTTCCTTTAAATTATTTAAAAATAAGATTATCTTCCTAGGGTTAAAAAAATACGTACGTGTATACAAAGTTGCCGGTCGTTCTCGATTAAAAATACGTACGTGTATACAAAGTTGCCGGTCGTTCTCGATTAAAAATAATTTTGGTAAAATAATAATTATAAAGTAATTTTGCTTAACCATATAAATCATCTAGTCTAACCATCCGACGTACTCTGGGCTTCACGCAGAGTTTCCGATATCAGGCTCCCTAGCACAATCGATCTATAAAGATAGATAGGATAACTTTCGGTAACCTCTCATCGTTCCCTAGGACAACTGAAGATCGCCAACGAATAAATAACAGTTCACAAGGAATAAATATTCACAATATTTTCGATGTCAACTGCTGTTTGTACGTTAGCGATCTGCAGTTATCCTAGGGAACGATGAGAAGTTACCTATCCTATCAATCCTTATCGATCAACGGTGCTATTTTTGAACACTTTTGTCGATATCTAATGCAGAGAGTGACCTTTTGGAAAGGCAAGTGTGCAATTTCGTAGAACTTAGAATTAAAATGTATGCCGCCACAGACACTCTCTTTTATTATAATACTAGCTGACCCGGCGAACTTCGTACCGCCTCAGAATCAATAACTGTTATGTTATCTTATTAGCTGTGTGGGGATTGCTTATTTGAGTCGTCGATATACTTACTCCATTCCAGGGAAGGATATTGCGTGTATTAATAATAATAAAAGTGCTCTCCACGTTTTATAATTTATTTCTTCTTAGTCAGACACATTTACAAATCTATACTTCGCGGGTAGAAATGGAAATGAGATTAATTAATATTTAAGCCGTGTTCACGAGCCAGGTCCCGTAACTGGAATGTCGCTTCTGTTTCAGCGGCAGTTGGAGGAACTACATTGGTCACATGATCAATGTTGCCACGACACGGTTTAACTAAAGGTTTTTAGGGATAATTAATCGGGTACTTAATCGCATTTCCATAGCTGAATTAAATTCAGTTTTTTCATCAAGTTAAAAATTACACAATGAAGCGATTATTAATGCGCAACTGTCCGTATTTTGTTTTTGTCGGTATCAGAGATGGCGTTGTGTACGGATTTATATTTTTTGTGATTTACTTACTTTTCCACTTACGGGATTTTCTTTTCATTTTCTTTATACGTGTTGAGATTTATCATAATTTTTTTTTAATTTTTCCTTTGGAGGGGTGCAGACGTGCTTTCACCGTTTGTCTTATTTTCGCCTATTGACATTTAGTGGGTAAGAAAGAAGAGCAGCATTATAATCTTTAAGAACAAAAGCAAAATAATCAACGTATTGAAATTTGATGTTTTTGAATTTTCAGAATTCACTCACTATTCAATAATATATTTATCACAATATTTCTGCAGCTCTTTCAAAAATGAAAATTCGTTACATACACAATGTATGAGGAAAAGAATTTTCTTCAAAATTTTTTTTCGTGAATTTTCCGATGTTGTAATAGCTATTCTACTATTCGGGACGGAGACAAATCCAACAAATCAAAGATCATAAAAATCGGTCCAGCCGTTCTTGAGTTATAAATGGTGTAACTAACCCGACTTTATTTTGTATATTTTGTATATATTTTGTATACTAAAAAAGAAAATAAATGGATTGTATAAGATTACTTAAACAATTTTTTTTTTATTTTTTTTTTTTTTTACAAAGGTTTTTTCTATCATCGGCATATGTGATTTTTAGAGCGACCGACAAAAATACATCACAGATTTATAGTATTCTTTTCCGTTTGGATTTAACACTGAGAGCTCCTGTTTAACCTCTCTTTCTTTTACATGCTTTATTTACAAAAAAGAGAGAGATGTACACAAACTACTAGCCAAATATAAAATTTAATGCATCAACCAACGTTAGCTGCCCATTAACCGGCGAGCACGTCGTCACTAAAGCGAGCGACGAGTATTTTTGTATGGATGACCGCCGGATTAATCAATAAACACCTGCGAACGTGCTCGTGTGACTTCATGTTCGGACTGCTCGCGGCGAACATGGGCCCGTGAATGGGTCACTAATGTAAATTGAAGTGTTGTGAAATTCAATGTTGGGAATGGAAGGGGTCACGAAATCCTGCGCCCACCTGCGCCCGATATTTCATTTATATTTTTAATTCGCTCGCGTTCGGATTGTTTAAGTAATTATTTGTCTAGTATTATCATAATTCGCTTACTATTTCAGTTACTAAAAATAATCGATTCTTTTAATTTATGTTCGGTTTTTAATTGGTTTTGTCCGGGGGTTTTCATTGCTATTTATTTTACTGAATTATTCATACAGCGCTCTTGAGGCGATTTTTCGCAAAAACAGCGCTATATAAGTTGTCCAAATTTATTATTATATTTATTATTAACATTAGTTTTTTTTTAACTTAAGCTCTTTCACACTAACTTTTGCGTTAGTGCCGCCGCCCAGTGGCTACCATAACATGCTGCCGTACATGGACGCGGCCGCGGCCGTCTTGCTTTAATCGCTGGATGTAAGAATTGATTTAGTATTATTAGCATAACAACATTTCAATACTTTTGAAATATTATTACGGGAACACTATCTCCATCTCACGGTCTGTATGGGGTAAAGCTTTTTTTTCACAGGGATTTTTTCTTTCACGCAAGAATCCTATACTTAGGTTGTGTACCCATCGCAAACAACTTGTAGTGCACAGTCCGTAATAGCGATGGGTAAATTCTGTATTTTGCCTGAAGCCTCCTACTGGGTGCTGTTGCGGCTTCCGGGACACATGAGTTCGGCCGGAGCCGGACCTCGGACCTCGGAGCCGGAACCTGCACAAAATCCGAGTGTTGCAAGTGGCTTGGACTTCGAACACGGGGACGCCGGGGGAGGCATTCGGGTTTCGGCTTCGAATCTGGCTGCGAGTTCCGGGTTTGGGTCCGAGCCCGGGTCTGGATTCCCTGGGAATAGTCGATTTGAAAAAGAAGTAGGAGTAAGATCCGGTTTACACTAAGAACCCGAGTTCAAGAGCCCATTCCAGCTGAATTTACTACACATTGCTAGTCCGTACACGTCGCTACTGAAATCAGGAGACCCGCGTCACCACCAAACATTGTTAAATTCGCGAAACATCAAAACTAATGTGATATATTTTCAAATTCGGAGATATGTAATATTAATTCTGTATTATCAATAATTAATCTTTATAATCGATCAATATAACTACATATTTGTTCATTGTGTTTTAGAGCTCAGCACAGCTTTCGGATTCAGTGAAGGCCACTTGCTTGGAGTTGATGCACCAGATCTATCAGCAGCAGCTCGCCTATCTGCAGGCTGATGGCTCCTTCAGCCTCCACCGGGCCAATCAGGATGGCAGCGTCTGGTAAGAGACTCCTTATATGTACAATTATAATATTCCACCACCACTACTTACCTACGCTGCGTTGATATTCCGAATTTCATTTTATTTTAATTTAAGCAAAGGTTTTCGGTCTGGATTAAAACAAAAGATAGATTGTTTTTGTCAGAACATAATAACACCAAATCAAATGTAATGTAATACCATTTACATCATAAATAAATTGAATTTTTATTTTGTTGTAATATAACATTTGTATTCCTTCATAATAAAATAACTAACATGCAGCAACATACTTGAGGAGGTCAATGAACGAGTATCGGTGTAAGCGCCGTGTACGCTGTACCGAATACATCAAATTCAAGAAGCCATTGTCTCCTAATAATGGATGATTAGCAATACTATTTAAAACTGTGTGAAATTGTTTGATTATGACTATGTGATTATGTTATATATATCTAAATATTTATTTATTTATTATTTAATAGCGAGTACCCACTCAAAGAATGTGTTTGTGTTTTAATTTTGTTTTTTGAAATCTTTTTGGATACGCAAAAATTTTTATTTTTCCGCCTGATGCGTATACGCATAAATCAGAAGGTTTTCTGACCCATGAGTAGACCACATACAGCTGTCAGTATAAGAAGCATGGATTTTTCCTCTGCTTCTCCCTCGTCTCCCATCCCTCCCCAGCGTGTCCTTTCCCATGCGTCCCCGTTCCCCGTGCCTCTCGCTTTTCCCTTCCACCTTCCCTGCCATCTTCCCCCTCCCATGTCTCCCTTTTTCGCGACCACACCTCCCACGTTTCCCTCCCCCTTCTACGTTCCCCTTCCGTTTCCCCCCCTCGCTCGACCTCCCTCCCGCGAACCCCCTTCTTCCTTTACCTTCCTTCTCCCGAATTTCTTTCCTCCCTGCCGCTAAACTATATGAAAACACACATTTTCTTTGTAAAATTTTTATACAACTTTCATAACTCCTACTACAACTTTCGTTAACTAATAAATGGATTATCTTATTCAGAATTATTATTTTTATTCCACAATTATTTATCTAACTGACAGCCCTGAATTGAGAGAGTAAACTTTCTGAACCATTTCAAGCAAATATAATTTTAACTGTAACAATAATTTCAATATTAAATTACTTACAAGCCAATACCTAGAACTCAACGATTTGTAAATAACGATGCTAATTTATGAATAGATATAGGTACTTGATGTTGTTGACAATTTTGCATGATTATACTTGCCATCAAGTTACCTTTCTTAACATTTATCATTCTGTTTACGTAGAATGTTCTCTGTTATTATAACTATTACACGAGTACAGATTTCTTTTTATATTTCTTCTTAATCCTATTTTTTGTAAAAAACCAATTGTTGAGTTTGTGGAGGTTGCTTATTTAGAGTCGTCGATATACTTACTCAACTCCAGGCCCCCTAGCATGGTCGATCGATATAGGTTTTATCGAAAATGTCGGTAACTTGAAATCGCTCCCGAGCACGACTGCAGGACGCTAACGAAGAAATAACAGTTTACGTCAAATAAATTAGGAACCCTTAGTCGATGTGAACTGTTGTTTGTTCATTAGCGGCCTGCAGTCGTGCTTGGGAGCGATGTCAAGTTACCGACATTTTCGATAAAACCTATATCGACCGACCATGCTAGGACCCCAGGGAAGGATATTGCGTGAATTTATAATAATAAAAGAGTTCTCCACGTTTTATAATTTATTTCGTCTTTGTCAGACACATTTACAAATCTATACATCGCGGGTAGAAATGGAAATGAGATTAATTAATATTTTAGAACGTGCTCTCGAGCCCGGTCCCGTAAATGGAATGTCGCTTCTGTATCAGCGGTAGTTGGAGGAACTACATTGGTCACGTGACCAATGTTGCCACGACACGGTCTAACTATAGGTTTAAAGGAATAATTAATCGGGTACTTAATCGCATTTCCATAAGTTAAAAAAAAAAAAAAACTACTGTATCTCTTATAGGTATATTATTTTTGTCTCATTCATTCTTATTTTGTCCTTAATACTACTTAACCTACCTTTGTGCCATTGTAACTTATAATCTTATCATTATAATGTAAACGCCTTTTTATGGCATTATAAATAAATAACACTAGAGCTCATCATTATGTATAGAAACATTCGCAGGTGTGCGCATAACAACTCACCAAAGTGTCATCTCAATTGGATGAATGGTTTAGGTATTGAGGTTTTTCCCTTGAACTGTTATCTTTTGTTTTTGGTCGCATTACCACGCGATTCATAATTATATACCTGTTTTCTAACCTTGGCAAACAAAGAATTTAAAATATTTTCTTTATCTTATATATTATATTTATTTATCATCGCCAGTTAATACATAGCAGTTACGATGGCCGAGTTAAAACATTTGACAAATAAGCGGTCGGTTTTAAAAGGCAAACTTACAAGATTTAATCAAGTTCTAAACACATTATCAGCGAACGAGATAAAATTACGCTATGAAAGAATTAAAGATTTGATAAATGAATTTGAAACAATACAAGATCAGATCGAAAATATTCCCGAGTCAAGCGATGCGGATAACGAGATCCAACGGGAAACCTTTGAAAATCAATTTTTTACGGTAATGGCCGGAGCAAAAGGGAAAATAGAATCCGTCGAACAAACGAAGTTTGAGATTAAATTACCTAACCTAAAATTGCAAGAATTCACTGGTGATCAAAAAAATTGGAACACCTTTTTGGAAACTTTTAAAGCTTTAGTTCATAACAATAATTCATTAAGTAACGTCCAAAAGTTTTATTATTTACAATCATGTTTAAAGGGTGACGCGGCCAAGATCATCGCAAATTTAGAAACCTCAGAATTAAGCTATCAAGCTTCATGGGAGCTGTTGCATGAAAGATATACTAATTTAAGAGCGACGGTACATAAGCACATTCAATCGGTTTTTCAATTAAAAGAAATGAGATTTGAAGATCAGACAGGGTTGCGACGATTAATAGACGGAACCAACGTTAATCTAAAGGCTTTTCCAAAATTTAGGGGTTCCAGTCAAGCAATCATATACGTGGTTCCAAATAAATTAGATGTAAATAAGAGGAATTATTGGGAGCAAACGCCTATAGAAGGCAAACTACCTACCTTAAGAGAATTTCTGAAGTGTTTATCATCACGTGCGCAAACTGTGGAGTTAATGCAGACAACGGATAGAAAGCCAGTGATCCAAAATAAACCTCAAATTAATAATCCAAAAAGGGAATCGGCGGTATTTTTATCCGTCAAAAAGGGGAAATGCAATTTTTGCAATGGAGATCATCCTATTTATTATTGCAAAAAATTTTTAAAATTAAAAATACAAGATCGTATAGAGTCGATAAAAAGGAGCCAAGCATGTTTCAAGTGCTTAAAACCAGGTCATCTTGCAAAAAATGATTGCAAGATAACTTTTAATTGCAAACGATGTGAAAGTGAGCATCATAATACTTTGCTGCATAAAGAAGGATTCGGGGTAGAATCCTTGAATTCAGAAACAGATACTGGAGCAGTATCAATTAACAATCACTCTGCGGTAGGTAGAGTGGAGAAATTAGTATTGTTGTCCACGGCGATGGTTGGTGTCGTCGGTAAAGACAACAATGTCTACAAAGCCAGAGTAATGATAGATTCTGGTGCTCAATCCAATTTCATGCGAGAGGATTTTGCAAAAATATTGAACTTAGAAATTAATCACACAAACAAACCGGTTTCAGGCATTCACAAAAATATCACACACATAAGAAAAAGTGTACGGGTAGAATTAAATTCTTTAAAAACCGATTATAAAAAATATATTTCTTGCTTGATTTTAGAGGAAATAACTACAAATATACCGCAAACAACAATACCCAGGAGCGAGTTTAAACTACCGTCAGGGTTGACATTAGCCGATCCAAAATTTAATGTCTCCGCACCTATCGATATCCTGCTGGGGGCGGAAGAATTCTGGAACATCCTAACCAATGACCGGGTGAAAATGGATACCGGCCCCACGCTCCAACGCACACAGCTGGGATGGATTGTATCGGTACCGACTAATACCTTTCACAACAAAAGGCCAGTATTAGAAACTTGCAATTTATCTATAAATAACGTTAGCAATCAAATTGAGAAATTTTGGAAGATAGAGGAATTGAATACCATAAAATTTCAAAATCATGAGGAAAAGGCTTGCGAAGCTAACTTCATTGCAACTCATGCCAGAGATGAGAACGGTAGATTCATAGTAAGTTTACCAAGCCGCCCTTGTATCAATCAACTAGGAAGTTCATTGTCAATGGCGGAAAAAAGATTTAAAGGCCTAGAAAGGAAATTGTCTTCAAATAAAGAATTAAAATCGCAGTATGTAGAATTAATGAGAGAATATCAGGAGCTAGGTCACATGGAGGAGTGTGATAAACTGGTTGGAGATCATAACTCATATTTTTTACCACACCATGCCGTCCTGAAGGAGTCGAGCACGACAACCAAAGTAAGGGTTGTGTTTGACGGTTCGGCTAAAACGTCTAGCGGAATTTCCTTGAATGATGCCTTGATGGTAGGACCAGTCATTCAAAAGGAATTATATACCCAATTGTTACGTTTCAGAAAACATCAATACGTAGGACAGCTGACATCGAGAAGATGTATCGGCAGATAAACGTGTGTGCAGCTGATCGCAGCTTGCAGAAAATAGTATGGCGGGAATCTCCAGAACATGAACTTCGACATTACCAGCTGAAAACTGTCACATATGGTTTGGGACCTTCCTCTTTCTTGGCTACAAGATGTTTACAACAGATTGGTATAGATAATCAGAACATTTTTCCTAAAGCTAGTAAAGTCATCCAGGAGGATTTTTACATTTTTTTTTTTTTTAGTATATTTATTCATTTTTTTTTTAAATTTTACAATATTAATCTTTAAAATCTTACAAAACTGATCAATCAGTTTGATTGTAAGAAATCTCTCAGTTGTCCTATTTAATTAATACTATTATACTTTTATGTTTTACATTGTAATAAGTAATAACTGTGTAAAATCTAAAATACTAATTATTATAAACTACTAATTATTATAATGTTTATGAATACAGTGTGTGATAGTAATTTCCAGGTATTTGATCAATATTCGATCTGGGTATTTGTATACAATATTGTTTACTTTCATGTTCTACGGAGATAGAATGATTTAATTTTATTTTTTATATTTGAATAAGATGTCTCATTTTTAATATTTTCAGGTAATGCGTTAAATATTTTCGGAATTCTATGCCTCTTTGTTCTATCACCGTATACATTTTGAGATTTATTAATAATAAACATTTGCGCTTCTCTATGCCTAGTAGGGTAGTTGTGGTTTATAGGTTTTTTGAATTCTGTATTCCAGAATTCATCTAGCGTTAATTGATAATCTACCTTACTGTGTATAGAGAGGACATTACACAAGGAGAAAATTTTTTTATAATCGCCTTCACATAATTGAACTTTTTTTTTGCCTGATATCAATTTTAGGAAACGGATTTGTAATTGTTCTATTTTATTTAAGTACGTTTTGTACGTTAATCCGTAACTATTTATTCCGTATCCTATAATTGATTCTGCTAATGCGTTGTATATACAGTATAATATATTTTTATCAACAAAGTTTTTTAGGTGGTAAAATTTCCCTAATATGGATCTTAATCTATTACATACATTTTCAATATGATTTGACCAGTTAAAATTGACATCTATAGTAAGACCAAGGTATGTATATTGGTACACTTTTTCTATATTTGGGCAATTACACTGTTGGGATTGGTTTTTTGTGTGTAAACAATCATACGAATGACTTTTTATATGCAATTCCTTATCCTGACAATTTGTATATGGTGAGTGAATAAGCATATATTTGTTTTTTTTTTTGCGTTTATAATAATGCCATTGTCGTGTGACCATTTAATTATGTTGTTTAGGTCTTCTTGTAAAATTTCCTCAATTTTTTGTGGATTTTTGTCAGCACATATAATGCAAGTATCGTCTGCAAACATGTAGCATTTACAACGTTTTATTACGTTAGGTAAACTGTTTACTTGCATTATATAACACGTAGGTCCCGATATCGAGCCTGTAGCTACTCCAGTGCTTGCCAACATTTCATCACTTAAAATTCCGTCAATTTTAACTTTAATTTTTCTATTAAAAAGGTAATTTTTAAACAAATTATTTAAAGGACCTCTAATACCACATTCCTCCATTGCCCTTAATAGTGTTTCATGGTCCAATGTGTCAAAGGCCTTTTTAAAATCTATAAAAAATATACCAATATAATATTTTTCATTTAATTGGCAATTTATATGATCAGTGAATTTAGAAAGTAATTGTGTAGTACTTTTTTCTTTTTGAAATCCGTACTGTATGGGATTTATGATTCTATTTTTTTCTATAAAATTTTGTATTTGGTTAAAGATAGCCCTTTCAATAATTTTATCAATACACGAGAGAATCGCTATTGGTCGATAGTTTGTGAAATCTTTGTGGTTTCCTGATTTATATATAGGTCTGATGATGGATGTTTTTAGTTCGTCAGGCATGATACTTTTACTTACACAAAGGTTAATTAATTTAGTCAGTACTGGGATAATATTATCAGCAATTAACTTTAGGTCTTTAATTCTTATTTGGTCATTGCCTTCTGATTTTTTAACATCCATATCATTAATTATTTTTTTAACATCTTTTTGTGATACAGGTCTAAATCTCATTGACATAATAGCAGGAGTTGTATACGTGTTACGATCTAGGAATTTTTTAGTACAATTATGGACGACCTATTGATAGGAGGGGATGACATTCAATTCTGTAGAAAATTGAAGGATCAATTGATAAATATGCTGCGATCTGCTGGCATGACTTTGCGAAAATGGAGGTTTAATGTCTTGGATTTGTCATCCGAGGCGGGCTAAGCTGAAATTGCCGAAACAAGCAATTTTGATAAAACTCTACCTGACAAACCCAAGAATGAAAATTTTTTAGGTTTATCTTGGATCAATGAGTCAGATTATTTCTCATATGTAATAACAAAACCAACGAACCAAGCTTTAAACAAGCGTCAAATACTGTCATGCATCGCATCTACATTCGATCCGTTAGGGCTACTCGGCCCCATGATTGTAGTAGCGAAATTAATAATGCAAAATTTATGGCAATCCAAGCCTTCACGGGATGAAAAATTGCCTAACAAAATACTAGTACCATGGAGGAGCTAGTTAGACGATTTATCCCAATTAAACGTATTAAAAATTGAACGAAAAATTACTTGCAGAAACTATAGCAGCCTCAAGGTACATGGATTTTGTGATTTATCTCAAAAGGCTTATGGAGCCTGCATCTATATTGTATCAATGGACCCAAATGGTGAGCGACATTCTCGATTAATTACTTCCAAATCTAGGGTCGCACCATTGAAATGCATCTCATTACCGAAACTAGAACTCTGAACGCATTATTACTAGCCAAGTTTATGAAGATTTTCAAATAAGCCTTGGATATAATGGAGGCAGACACCTATTACTGGAGTGACTCAACTATCGCCTTGTGCTGGTTAAAGGGTCAGCCTGCTCGCTGGAACACCTTCGTTGCGAACCGGGTTGCGGAGATACAAGAACTCAGTGACCTGCAGAACTGGCATCACGTGACCTCATCTGACAACGCTGCCGACATATTGTCTAGGGGAGCCACTGCTGAGAAATTATTGAGCTCCACCACTTGGTGGCATGGGCCGAGATGGTTGATTGAAGAATCTAGCGTCTGGCCAATATCTAAAGTATCGTGTTTAAACCCACCTGAAACAAAAGGAAAATATATCCTGTTGGTAACAAACACAGAGGATTGGGACATTTTTGAAAAATTTTCTTCTCTAACTAAACTGAAGCGTATAACTGCTTACGTACTTAGATTTAGATACAATTGTAGTAAATTGAAAATTAAAAATACAGGTAATTTGAAGGTCGAAGAACTAGAATTAGCCTTAAAACGGTTGATTGAATTGGCCCAAAAACACTGTTTTCCGATAGAAAGTGAAGCCTTGCTAAAAAATAAGAATGCGAATAAAAACAGTTCTCTGAAATCTCTAAACCCATTCCTACACGAGAACTTATTATGTGTAGGGGGTAGATTATCCTATTCGACGGATCTAAAATTTTAGCAAAAACATCCAATTATTTTACCTGCAAAGCACAAACTAACAGAATTAATAATACGCCATTATTATTATATTAATTTACACGCCGGAACACAGGCCTTACTTTCGGAAATAAGGTTAAAATTCTGGCCGATCTATGGTAAAAATACAGTAAAACGGATATTACATAAATGCATTGTATGTTTTAGATTACATCCTGTCATTGGTCAGCAGATAATGGGCAATCTGCCCAGTGATCGAGTCCACCCCAGTCGACCATTCACCATAACCGGTTTGGACTACGCAGGGCCTTTGCCAATTAAAAGTGGAATTTTGAAAAAAGCTCCAATGACCAAATCGTATTTATGCATTTTTGTCTGTCTAGTCACTAAGGCAGTCCATCTAGAGCTAGTAACAGATTTATCTAGCAAAACTTTCTTAAATTGTTTAAAACGGTTTATAGCTCGTAGAGGTCAACCCCAAGAAAATATATTCTGACAATGCTTCCAATTTCAAAGGGGCTTGTAATAAATTAAAGGAACTGTATGACAGTTTAAGAAGCAATGATGACAAAATTCAAAAATATTTAGCAAATAGACCTATCGAATGGCATTTTATTACTCCACGCGCGCCCACTCAAGGAGGACTCTGTGAAGCTGCGGTAAAATCTGCCAAGTATCATTTATATAGAATCACTAATTGTTCATCTTTAACTTTTGAGCTACTGTACAATGTAATATGTCAAATTGAGGCGTGTTTAAACTCGAGACCCTTGACCCCACTGTCTAACGACCCAAATGATTTGAATCTTTTAACTCCCAACCACTTCCTTATGGGCACAAGTGCATCTGTTATTCCTGAGTTGAATGTCCAAGAAGTACAATGCAACCGACGGAGTCAATATCAAAAAATGACAGAATTAATTCAATCCTTTTGGTCCAGGTGGAAGAAAGATTATCTCGGAGAACTTCAAAGAAGAACCAAGTGGCAAGTCAGTAATCAGAGGTCGGTGAAGAAGGATGACTTGGTCATTTTAAAGGAGGATAATCTGCCTCCTGCTTTATGAAAAATGGCCCGCGTTCTATCCACTCATCCTGGAGCTGATGGAATTGTAAGGGTAGTCACCCTCAAGACTTCCCAAGGGACATTCGTGCGGCCTATAACCAAAATATGTTTGCTGCCCCTGGAGGATAACTCGGATCCAGTCCGGATTCTCCCTTCTTGAGAAAAAAAAGAAAAAGAAATGTTGATAAAAAATGGAAAATGGTTTTTCCTGTATGTGGCCCTTAACAATCAATGGATGAAGCAGAAGCCCCCTCCCTGGAATTCAAGATTTTTGTTTGTGTCGTACTGAGTCATTTATGTTAGGTTTCTTTTACTTACCATTTACCTGTTGTTGATTGAGAACAAATATTTTTTTGTTGTTTTTTTGTTTATTAGAAAAGAAAAAAAAAACAAGTCATTCTCTGTAATGAGATCTTAAGATTCGATTTTATTATTTATTTTGAAAATATTCAAATATTACTTGGATTTAAGTATCATTGATATTATTGGTTTTTTGTACTATACTTTTAAACTCTTCGGATTTTCCAAACTTACGTTATTAATCTTTCATGTTTGTTTGTACGTTTCATGTTTATTATAGATATTTCTCTAGTTTATAAATTAATGATTGGAAAGGGATTAACTCTTGTGATTCAACCCCTTTCGGGCGGGTGTGTTAAGTACTGAATTAATTGATAGTATTATTAATTTATTATGAGGTGAAAGTTATTTAAAAAAAGAATGCTGTTGTTTCTTGTTTGATTTTTAGTTGCTGTCATATTTTGTTAGAGAACAAAAAATCGTATCGAAAAACGGTCAAAATTCTTTAAAATGTGTTGTTTTGTAAATAAATGACTCAAAAAGATAACAAAGTGTCTTTTAATGTAATTAAAGACTAAAAAACCCCCTAACAATTATTTTTTTCCTCTTAGTTTTTCACTTAATTTTATTTATGTTAATTTTAATTTAAATTTATGTACCTATCTGTTTTAGTTTGTATAGAACACTTGAGTTCTTAACACCTAATCTTTATTATTAGTTCATATATTTCATAATTTGGATTTTCATTTTTATTTCTATTTTTCTTTAAAATATTATTTTTTTCTCTTTATTTTTCACTTATAAGTATTTCTTAATTTTTATTTAGTATGTTTAATTATCTGTTTTAATAAAAAAGTATTTATTAATTCCTATCTAGAATGTTAAATATACGACTACCACAACACGGATATTAACCCAATAAGGTAGCAAAAAAAAAACAAAAAATCTGTAACTAATGAAATTTTACGAAATAAAAATAAATAAAATGTAAAAACAAAAACAAAAAAACTGTTTAATTATCACAACAAAGAATACTTCTTTTTTATCTGAGCATTTTTTAGGGCTAAAAACAGTTTAGAGCAGTGTTTGCACTTCGATAAATAAAAAAACATTAAACGGACAACCCCCTTGCAACCAAATTTTTTAACACAAAAATTCGCATCAAATTCGAAAATTCTAAAAAAGAAATCAACATATAAATGCGCTACAAGGTTCACAGAAAACTTACTAATACTGAAAGTAAACAAAACTATATTTCAAAAAGGACCCTACTACTATGTATATTATTATATTTACTTCATTTTTGCTATGCGATCGTCGATCGATGATTTAATATATTGTAACATTAAATAACTTGGTGTGCAGGAAAATGTCAAATAATAGTCTGTTATCTGTAGATCACGGTTTATTCATGATTTCAACACAATTTGACATAACTGGCGGTTCAGTTCTGTTTTCCTCTCCCTCCATAAACCGGAACTCTCCTTCCCATCGCAACCAGAAAACCTTCCTCTTCTTCTATTTCTGCTAGGCTGCTAATTCCGTCCCATTGCTGGCCATATATATATATATATATATAAACGGGTGTTACACTCGTCCATCCTGATTAGTAGTCGTGTCCTCACGGCTCTATATCTCTATGCCATAATAGGTCTAGAAGCATAAAACATATATACTCGCCATCAACTTGACGTACCATCGCCACCAATGTGACATACCATCGCCACCAATGTGACGCACTATCGCCACCAATGTGACGTACCATCGCCACCAATGTGACGTACCATCGCCACCAATGTCACGTACCATCGCCACCAATGTGACGTCCATCGCCACCAATGTGACGTACTATCGCCACCAATGTGACATGCTATTGCTCGACACCATAGTTAAGGTGACATACAATCGCCACCAATGTGACATAATAACATAGTATTACTCGACACCTGAGTTCAGGTGACATACAATCGCCACCAACGTGACATAATAAAATAGTATTGCTCGACACCTGAGTTAAGGTGACATACAATCGCCACCAACGTGACAAAATAAAATAAAATGGTATTGCTCCACACCTGAATTAAGGTGACATACAATCGCCACCAACGTGACATAATATAATAAAATAGTATTGCTCGACACCTGAGTTAAGGGGACATACAATCGCCACCAATGTGACATAATATAATATAATTGTATTGCTCGACACCTGAGTTAAGGTGACATACAATCGCCACCAACGTGACATAATATAATAAAATAGTATTTCTCGACACCTGAGTTAAGGTGACATACAATCGCCACCAACGTGACATAATATAATAAAATAGTATTGCTCGACACCTGAGTTAAGGTGACATACAATCGCCACCAACGTGACATAATATAATAAAATAGTATTGCTCGACACCTGAGTTAAGGTGACATACAATCGCCACCAACGTGACATAATAAAATAGTATTGCTCGACACCTGAGTTAAGGTGACATACAATCGCCACCAACGTGACATAATATAATAAAATAGTATTGCTCGACACCTGAGTTAAGGTGACATACAATCGCCACCAACGTGACATATCTTTATCTTGTATCTATCGGTCACTTTATAAGGACAACCATACCGATAATTGACTTTTGATGAAGTCTCTCAATTTTGTTGAATTCTCTATTCTCTTTTTTTGTTTTAGGACCTTAATTCAGAGAGTTGGCTTTTCTAATCAAGTCTCCCAAGTTTGTTGAACTGGCTTTCCTTCCTTTTTTTTCTAAGTGTTAACATCGTCATTTTGACGCTACATTCCAGGTTGGGATTTGGCTTCTCCCACAAATATCCTTCACCGGCTGGGGTCCCTCGCCACTCACCTCTGGGTCACTTTCACTGGGGAAACCCCTTGGTCATATATTTTGGCGTCCTACCATCTGGCATCCTTTCCTTTCAGATCATTGCATTCTTTGAGACCTGCAAAGGTCGCCTGATCTATTGGGTTTCGAGTTCATGATTCATCCCTATTCTGTAATATCCATGTTCTAGCATAGGTCCAAAGATTTGTCGTAGAATTTTACTCTCCAGACTGCTATCTTGGTCTCATCATTGTGCGCTAGGCACCATGCCTCACAATCTTAGGTAAGACAATTGTTCTGTTTTACGTTTTATAAACAAGCACTTATTCCTATTGTAACATATTTTCATCTCCGCTAGTCCCCTTATATTAGCATTGATTTTTAGCTTCTCATTAGTCCTTTTCAGTGTATTTAAGTTAGTGCTCAGATAGGTAAAATTTTTAATTTTGTATACCTGCTGGCCTACAAATCCTGGATTGTCTCTTACTCATACGTGCTTGTCATTTACGTACTTAGTTTCGATGTTTTTATTTTCGGTCTCAATTGTTCAGCTTCGGGTTTTGAGGTGGACTATGCTGGATTATGATCTGTTTGGATCTGCTGGTAATTACTGTGTGATTGCATATTATCTCTGACGTATTTTAGTTTATGCAGCCCATAAAATTTACTTTACGTACGTTGGTCTCACCACCAGATTAAGAAATAGCGTATCTCATGTCGTACTCCTGACTCGATTTCGATGTTGTCCGATAACTGGCTTTATACATTTATGACTACATATTAGATTTAGCCAGACTAGTTTTAAGTCATCTTCCTCTACTGTCTTGTCCGTTCAACTGACATTGGCTATCAAGTTGGCCACGTGGACTTTACTGCGGTCCGGAACAGCTCTACATTAGACTGGCCAAACTACTGTCTCAAGTTTTTCAGCCATGATGTTCTCCTTCTTTCAGGGCCCCGTCTTCCGGTAATCTTTCCCTGCATTATGACATGCAAGATCTCGTATTTCTCTGGATGTCTCATCACATGTCCTATATAATGAAGTTTTAGAATTTTTATTGTTTTAATAACTTATTTTTCTTTACTCATACGAACCATAACATCTTCATTCGTAACTCAGTCTTCCAGCTTATTTTGAATATTCTACTGTAGATCCCCAACTCGAATGCCTTAAGTCTCCTTATTTAAGGAATTACCCATTTTTATTTTTAGTTAGTGCAGTTTGAAGTCTATGGACAGGTGGTAGTCATATTATATTCATATACTCTTGTGAAATTAGTGTGATCAATATTGGATCTTTTGGCGTCTGAAGCCGCATCAATATTCACCTGTCATATCTTCACCATATATCAATAGCCTGCTGTAGAGTAAATAGGAAAAGACTTCGTATATAATGTTGTGAATTGTTATTCCTCTATAGTTCTCGCACTTGGTCTTGTCTCCCCTTTGAATGGTCACAATAATTTCTATCTTCAATTCTTCGGACAGTATTTGATTTTGCTAATTTTTCGTTAAATAGTCTGAGAATATGCACTTCTAACGCTGGACCACCGGTTTCGATCAGTTCATTCGTTATCACTTCTGTTCCTGGTGATTTATTACGAAAATTTTTCAGTCATCTCGGTGCTTGCTTTACTCCAAGCACAGTGGACTTCTCCGCAAAATCCTCAGCGGGAGTGGTGAACCATTTCCTCCTGTTTACGGTGTTCATTATTGGTATGGTTTGAAATGTTCAGAAGTAATTCTCCCATCTTTCCAAAATATCTCTATTTCCTGTCAGAAAATTCCCGTCACCATCTCTACAAGCACCCAGTCAGAATTAATAAGATTTTGTTAGGTCCTGGAAGATCTTATAAAATTTTCTCAATTCATCGCGGTGTCTCTGGCATTTCATCGCTGTTACCTTTGGTAATTCGCCAAACATCATTGCTCCGTACATCAACGACTTTTGACACTGTTTTTTTTCTAAAGAAGAGTCTGATTTCATTGCTTTTCCTCGTCTCATGTGTACTTGTGCTGCAGGTTTTCAATTTTTCTTCCTCATAACGCTCATAGCTCTAATTTGAGTATTTTCAATTATTTCATTATGTGATTATGATATTTTCCCAGAATTTCGTTGGCACATGCAATACACACTGTTTTGTATTGTTCTAATCCAAATTTCCCTCATCGGTAAGTGGAACATTTATAATTAACGCTTCAAGATCAAGAGCATTTCTCCAACGACTGCTGTCTGAGGCGGCAATCCCGAGCCAAGTGGTCTCGTTTTTTTTTTTTCAGATGAACACCTTGAAACATCACTGGAGAGTGGCAACTCTCCAAGACCGCGAGAAATCTGTCGAAGAACTCATTCAGATACCGCAATGAGAAATAAGCTGATTCTCGGAATTAATATCCTTAGGTTTTGGCTATGTAGGCGTGTCTGTGTGTCTAAAGTCTCCCAATTGTGTGTCTGAATGCCCATGGGAAGCCAGAACATTTCCTCGGATGTCAACACACTCAGTCAGCATTCACTTGGCACTGTTAATGATGATTTGATCATTATGATATTTCTTCCGATCATTTTGAAGGTGATTCTTAATTTTAAATCGTCCAGGTTATTTAGAGATTTTTAGCTGCATCCGTACGAGGGAATTTTTTTTTACGGTTGGCAACCCTGTTCTCATGTCTGGCAGCACTCGACTCGATAAATGTTTGGCAAGATGGCCGCCGCGCAGGCGAACAGTTGACCGGCGAGCGCAGGGGGGTACAACTCCGATGTTTATTATCCAATTAGTGCCCCAGTATAGAGTAGTGCCCCAGTATAGAGCGCACTTCACAGATAAGTATGGTGAGAGCAACATTGATCTTACTCTTTGCTCTGGATCAGTTGCGGCCAAGATATCTAAATGGAAGGTTCACGAATGCGCTATTGCCTCCGATCACAGGCTAATAACTTTCACGGTGGGTGTCAAAAAGACGGAAGCCCCAAGATCCTCCTGGAACTTCAAAACCACCAGGGCGAACTGGGATAACTTTGGGGAAGCTCTACATGATACTTTAAGGGGATTTCATGATGTAGCAGCAAGAGATCCGGGTAATTTGGGGAACTTTTTTAATGCAGCCGTGGTATCAGCTGCCGAGCGGTCCTTGGGAAGATCAAACCCAAAGACGGTTATTAGGACGCCGTGGTGGTCGAATGAGCTGACTTCACTGAAAGGGGCCTACAGGAGAGCCTATCGAGCCCTGGGCGTATCCAGACGTGGCGGGTGTACGCAGGAGGAGACACACGCCCTCCAGTCACGACTCAGTGGCTCCCGTAGAGCTTTCAAACAGGCCGTCCTCTCAGCGAAACGAGCTGCATGGCATAATTGGGTACAAGAAGTGGGTAACGCCAACCCGTGGGATATCCACAGCGCCATTGAAAAAACGGGAAAAGGCTCTGACCGGTATTTAACTAGCGTAATAACCGAAAAGGACGGAAGGAACGTTGAAAGTGTGGACGTGGCATCCACTCTCAATACACTTCTGGGTAAGTTAGTTCCTGTAGATTCAGTAATTGGGGAAAGCGACCACCACAAACAGATTAGAAATCTGTCACGGCTCCTACCGAGAAACCTCGCCCAGGAGGTAAGGATGACACCAGTAACTAAAGCAGAAATCGAGCTGATAATCAAGGGTTTGGGTCTTAAGAAGGCACCAGGGTATGATAGGCTTAATGGAATAATAGCGAAGCAAGTATGGATCCACGCCAAGGAGGAGCTCTTCCAAGTGATGGATACATGCATGAGAAGAGGTACTTTCCCTTCTGAATGGAAGAGGGGCGTGCTTAGGATTATACCAAAGGGGAACGATAAACCAAGGTCAGACGTGAAGGCGTACCGTCCAATCACCCTGCTACCTGTCCTGGGGAAGATTCTGGAGAAACTGATTAGGCAGCGTTTACGTCAAACGTTATCCCCACCCTGCGAGCGGCAGTTTGGTTTTGTCCCCGGTATGTCCACTGAGCACGCCATCACGTATGCGCTTGACTGGGTGAAGGCTTGCCAAAAGAGGTACGTAATTGGAATTTTCCTCGATATCACTGGTGCCTTCGATCATGCGTGGTGGCCGATGATACTAGTCAAGCTCAAAAATAGGAAATGTCCACAAAATCTGTTCAAGATCTGCGCTGATTACCTCTGCGACAGAACGGTCATCCTTTCTTTTGGAGACTACCTGATTGAACGAATAGTTGACATGGGTTGTCCTCAGGGTTCAATCCTTGGACCTGAGTTTTGGAACATTTTGTTTGACGATTCCTCCAGGCTGCCCTTGCCTGAAGGATGTATCTCGGTGGATTACGCTGATGACAAATTGTATCTGGTCTCGGGGAACAGCAGAAAGGAAGTTGAGAGTAAAGCTGAAGAGGTTTTAAGTGTGACTTTAGAATGGGGAAAGAGAAATCGGCTGACCTTCGCTCCCCACAAGACCATGGGACTCCTGATGAAGGGTAACCTCAATAGAAGTAGAAATCCCACCATCAAAATGGGAGATACCAACATCCGATTCGTTGAGAACACTAAATACTTAGGCGTCACTTTGGATCGAACGTCCTCATTCTTGACCCATGTTAAAAGCGTATCAAGTAAGGCCCAGGCCCTCTTTTTGAAATTGAGAAGAATCTCTACTGCTGAGTGGGGACTGCGCTCTCCAGCGCTCCGTCTCCTATACAGGGGGGCTTACGTGGCGCAAGTCTCGTATGCGGCCTCTGTGTGGGAGCACCGCCTGGAGAATGCACTCATACTCTCGGCGCTCAAGAGAGGCCAGCGAGTCCCCTTGCTGGCGCTTTCGGGTGCGTACAGAACAGTTGCTTCGGACGCTTTGCCAGTTTTGGCCGGCGTTTTGCCTATCGATCTTGAAATTAGGGAGGTGTTAACAAAGAAGCTTCTAACGAGAGGAAGAACTGCCACCCATCATGGTATTGAGCTAATACCAGGTGGAGCGGTTTCCCTCCCAGGACTTCTTAGAGAGATGCGAGAAAGAACTTTGAGAGAATGGCAGGAACGTTGGGATAGGTCAAATACGGGAAGGTGGACTTTCTCCTTCTTCCCGTCAGTTAAACTCAGAATGGAAGGGGCGTACATCACTAAGGATCATCATATGACCCAACTTCTGTCCGGTCATGGGGAGTTCAGAGGGAGACTTCATAGTCTCTCTCTATCACCCCATCCTAACTGCGCTTGCGGTAATACTGATCAAACAGCTGAGCACATTCTGTGGCACTGCGAGATTTTGACGGATGCCCGAGAGGAAATGCTCGATGGCTTGCAAGTTACTACGAGACCAGCTTGGAACGCGGATCTCGTTTCGAATAAGGTGAACTTTGAGTGTTTGAGGAAATTTACGAAAGTCTGGGTAGAGAGATGGCCTGATCTTAGAGTCGCTGACTAGCTGTAAAATCATGTAGGTACCAGGTGTATCTGCTCTTGAATCCACGGACATTCTCTTTACTTTATTACATCTACTGCTAGAATTTTATGTCTTATGCTTTATATCTGTTTATATATTTTTTTTTTGTTATAATATTATCTCTATCTTAGGTACCTTTTTCTTATTCTATTGTATACGTTTTATTCCTTTTTCTTTTATTTTTCTGTGACTTACCTCTTTTTTGCTTATTTTATTTCTTTTCACATGGTTTATTTTAGATTTCACTAAGCTGAGCTACACGATGTTCTATCGAGATACCTGTTTATTGTTTTCATTATTTTTCATCATTTTTTTGTGATCTTCTTTTTTTCCAGCTTCATATTCCAAGGAACACTATTGATTCAACTAACATACTCGACTTTGTTTTTTTTTAAATTTTGTTTTGGTTTCTTTGTTCTCTTTTTGTTTTTAGTCTCACAATGCTACTTCGCTTCGTTCAGAAGGCTGAACTGAACTGCATCTATTTATTTTGTTATGTTTCTTTTTCCCCTTCTGGGGGTGCGTTAGACCTCGTCCTTGCATCAACAGGAGTCGGTCGACGATGGCACGGTGTCCTCTAAAATTAATTGCGCCACCCCCAGCAACATGTGCAGGCTTTAGGTTTGGGGGGGGGGCGACCTCGGCTCTCCTTCGCCTTGCCTCCGGCTACTCGACGCTGAATTCCTTAGAGTCGTCGGGTATTTCCCCCCAATCTCCCATTTACTTTTCTTTGAGGCATCACCGAGGAACCGGCTAAGGGGCGCGGAAGCTGAGTGTGGTTCACGACTAGACCGAATGTCATGCGCATTCTTGCTGGGACTGCCAATCGATTGAAAAGGACTCCCAACCGTTTGCCATTCCCTTATTACTTATCTACTGTGTCTTCTTCCCAAACAGGTGCTTGTAGGATACGCTGGATACAATCACCCAGCGCTTGCCACCTCGTGAACTTTCACCAACCTGTCTCATTGTCTTGCCTATATTTTATCATACTAACACCTATTGTATCTGTATTTCCCGCTAAGCACTTGCATACTGCTTACTAACAACGTATGCAGGGACATTGGAGGTTTAGTTTCGTTATCAAATGTAGAGTCGTTTTCACCAAAAAAATTAGAGTCCTTGCAAGAGCCTTGAAGGGGTAACCATCTGTTACCTATACCAGGGCGGGTAAGTGGTGGGTCCTCCAATACCCCCACTAAAATAGATAAAGTACCTCGGCCTCACCATTGACCCATACCTCAAATGGAACCTACATACCCAGATCATTGCAAATAAAATTAGAAAAACAATACACTTTTTCAGATCCATAAGGAACTTTCTTAACTTACAACTCTTAAAAACGATTTATTTTGCAATCACCCAATCTATCATTGAGTATGGTATCATTGCATGGGGAGGGGGCACTTCATCAGCTCTAGATCCTGTCGAAAAGGCACAGAAAACAATTATGAAAATTATTCTCAAACTTCCTCTAACTGCAGACAGTGACCTTATATTCAAAATAATGAGAGTATTTGATGTTCGACAGATCTATGTAAAAACTATCCTCATGTATCTCTTTAAAAACAAACATGTGCTTTACGAAAAAAAAATAAACTTAAGGTTTACACGTAACTCCAACAAAAACATATTGCAAGTTCCAGCACTCTCTTCCACCTTTGGTCAACGTAGCTTTAGATACTTTGCCACAAAAATATTCAACATTCTCCCAGAAAACATCAAACTGAGTCAAACACAGAGAGAGTTTAAAAAATATGTTAAAATATGGATACATTCTAATGATCGAGCCTATACTGGTGCCCTCACCCAAACGCCCAGTCATTGACAGTTGTTATTGTAGTAATAACCTTGCAGTTTATGAATTGTGTAGGTATATGCAAACAATAATGTTAACTAAAATAAAGTTTTTGCTGTATGGAAACCTACTTTACACATTTATAAAAAAACCATAGATAAAATTGCGAGAAACAATTAACAAAATTTCTGCCTCAATACAGGTTCACCTAGTGAGGCAGGCAATGCACAACTAAAAATACTGTATAACTATACTACTCCTGTGTAAAAAAATAAAAAAAAAATTTGAGAACTCGTGCATATGTTTGTGGCTACTAGTATCGCAAAACGTACTCAATCACTGATTTTACTCAATATTTCTTGGAGGACACCGTTTTTGTTTAAAACTAACACTATTCAAAGCCTGTTGCGCCTGTCATTGATCTGGCCGTATTGTCATTTTGGTATTCCCGTACGCGAAAACTGAGATAAATATGCGATAATTGTGTCCATTACTATCATTGTCCAGAAGTTCACGGGAGAATACAAACACTCGACACGTGGTCGTCACATTTACGGAATTGAAGCGGACCACTTTATTCATTTTTGTTTTGTCAACATAACGGCGGACCAAGACGCGATGTTAAAATCACTGTTTCCGCGGCACATTGACTCCATCCCACTTCTGATATGTAACATTAAATAACTTGGTGTGCAGGAAAATGTCAAATATAGTCTTATCTGTAGATCACGGTTTATTCATGATTTCAACACAATTTGACATAACTGGCAGTTCAGTTCTGTTTTCCTCTCGCTCCATAAACCGGAACTCTCCTTCCCATCGCAACCAGAAAACCTTCCTCTTCTTTTATTTCTGCTAGGCTGCTAATTCCGTCCCATTTGTTAAAATTGTAAGGGTCCTTTTAAATAAAATAATTCCTTTTGCAAAAAACTTCACTTTTTATTCACTGTGACATGTTATAAATGTATATTTTAACGGTGATAATACACCGGGACAAACACTGGCAGTTGTTTTACTGTTTAAACTTGCGTTAGGAAGAAGCAATAATAATGAGATGCTAGCATTTTTATAGTGTAAAAACCTGCACACACTTATAGAATTAAAAACTACACATTTGACGTTTGGAAGTGTTTACCAAAAATGGCTTCTCTTGTTCGTAGTTAAAACAGGTTGCTACCGATCTACCGAAATTTCAACCACTAGCCAAGTTTCGCACCATTTGTTTGAAATATTAAAAACATGGGAGTTTGCTCAAGCAACCCATAGATGCCGGTAGCATCTCAATTTTTAACATAGTCTCCCGCCCCGGGGTTCCTAAATCACCTTTATTGATTTATGAACCCTTCAAGAAAACATAACAAAAACAGGGAAAGACAGTCAAGGTAAAAAAAAACACAATTCCTAACTCTAAATACTGTACAAATACTAACAAATAATTTAACCTTATATAAATTAGCAGCCAAAAACTTATTTTTCAAAACTATAATCCTGCACTGATTATTACACTATTATTTAAAATATACATTCACAAGTTGGATTGTAAGGTGATTAACCTAAACTAATTACATAAACTTAAATTAACCCAAAAAAAATTTTTTTTTACATATTTAAATAATAACTCAACACAAAATAATATTATAATAAAACCCAACCCTACACAACACAATTGTCTTTTTTTTCTTCAAGTCCATTGGTTTTGATCTTCTCCAGGTGCAGTCCACGATATAAGCACCACAGTGCGGGGTGCATAATCAATCATCAATTTATAGGTCGTCATGTTGTTCCTGAGTTTGGTACCTTTAAAGGGTCTTTTTTTTAATATCTTCACCCTAAAAAGTTTCATCATGGCCGTCCGGGGTGTCCGGACTGGCGGAAGGGTCCAGGGCGTCCGTCACAGGTTCAGCTTCCAGATCCAGAGGCATCAGACATATCTTTGTGATAGGCCTGACAAAGATTCCTTGAGGGGTTTTCAGGGTAACCACTCGCACTACACCATCCGCGCCGGGATGTGTACATATGACTCGCGCCATTTTCCATAATGGTGGAGGTAAATTATCTTCCTTCAGAATAACCAGATCATCCTTTTGCAGTGCCCGTTGATTACTGGTTTGCCATTTAGTCCTTTTTTGTAGCTCCATCAAGTACTCTCGCTTCCATCTAGACCAAAAGGATAACATTAGCGCATGGATTCTCTGATATTGGGTCAGCCTGTTGTCTGGTATGGATCGGACATCTCTCTCCGGAATGATAGAGGATTTAGTGCCTATGAGGAAATGGTTTGGGGTGAGGGGTTGGTAATCGTGGATGTCATCAGACAAGGAAGTCAATGGACGGGAATTTAGACAGGCCTCAATCTGACAAATTAAGGTATACAAAAGTTCAAAGGTTAAAGCAGAATTATTAGTGACTCTATACAAATGAAACTTTGCTGACTTTACCGCAGCTTCCCACAGTCCTCCCTGACTAGGGGCTCGAGGGGTTATGAACCTCCACTCAATACCTCTGTGGGCTAAATAATTTTGAATTTTGTCGTTGTTTTCTCTCAAACTGTTATACAGCTCCTTGAGCCTGTTACAGGCTCCCCGAAAGTTGCTAGCGTTGTCGGAAAAGATCTTATCAGGTTCTCCCCTACGGGATATAAATCTCTTTAAACTGTTCAAGAAAGCATTGCTAGATAAATCCGAAACTAATTCCAAGTGAACCGCTTTTGTGGAAAAACAGACAAAAATACATAAATACGATTTCACGAGTGGAGCTTTCCTCAGTGGCCCACTTTTGGTTGGAATCGGTCCGGAAAAATCGACTCCCATGATAGCAAACGGTCGGCTCGGTGTGATTCTTTCGCTCGGTAAGCTGCCCATGATTTGGTTACCAGTACGAGGATGACACCTAAAACACACAATACACTTATGTAATATCTTTTTAACAGTATTTTTCCCAAAAATAGGCCAAAACCTTAATCTTATTTCAGCTAATAGGGCTTGAGGTCCTGCGTGTAAGTTTACATAATGATAGTGACGTATAATCAATTCGGTTAGCTTATGTTTAGCTGGCAATATAATTGGATGTCTTTGTTGGTATGATAGGTGTGTAGCTAAATTTAGTCTACCGCCCACATATATAAGACCATCACATAAAAAAGGATGAAGAGATTTTAAGTTACTATTTTTGTTGTCATTTCCCTGGTTTTTTAATGTCTTCAACTCCTTTTGAAAGGCATGTGCCTGAGCTGAATTCAGTAGACAATTCAAACTTGCTTCTAGTTCAGCTACACTTAAATTACCTGAAAATTTACTTTTAATATTTCTGCAGTTATTCACAAACCGCAGTTCATATGCTGTAACCCTTTTCAATTTGATAAACGAGGAAAATTTTCCAAATATTTCCCATTCTTGAATATCAGTAGATAATAAAATATTTTTACTCTTGAGCTCCGGAGGGTTTGAACAGGAAATGTTCGATATAGGCCAATCGTTGACTCCGTCAGTCAACCAACTTGGTCCATTCCACCATATTGTAGAATTTATCAATTTATCCGCAGTAGTTCCTCTTGAAAGTATATCCGCTGCATTGTCGGATGATGATACGTGTCTCCATTGATCTGGATCACTCAGTTCTTGTATTTTGGCTACTCGATTAGCCACGAAAGTGCTCCAACGAGTAGGTTGACCTTTCAGCCAACACAGCGCTATCGTAGAGTCACACCAATAATATGTGTTGATCTTCATTATATTTAGTGCTTGTTTTATAGTTTTCATTAATTTAGCCAGTAGTACAGCACTACACAGCTCCAACTTAGGCAGTGAAATACACTTCAATGGTGCTACCCTTGATTTGGATGTTATTAAATGTGAATGCCACTTACCGCTGTGGTCCATTGACACCATATAAATACAGGCTCCGAAAGCCCTCTCAGACGAATCGCAAAAACCGTGTAGCTGTAGCTCTTTTGCTTGCTTGCAAATAATTTTTCTTGGTATTTTCAACACATTTAGCTGAATTAAATCTTGCAGGTAGGTCCTCCAGGGTGCTAATATTTCATTAGGTAATTGATCATCCCACGCTGCTTTGAACTGCCACAGCCTTTGCATTATCAATTTGGCTGTGGTGAATGGATCGAAGGTTGATGCGATGTAAGACAATATCTCTCGTTTGCTCTCGGTTGGACCTGATGGCTTCATTATTACATAAGAAAAGTAATCAGATTCATTGTTCCATGTTAATCCTAATATTTTCTCAGTCTTTGGATTGTCAGTAATAATTTTGTCGGAATCGCCTGAATCGGCACACTTAGCTTGGCCCGACTCGTCTGACAATTCCAAAGCATTGGACCTCCACTTCCTCAACGTCATATCCGCAGATGACAAGATGCTGATTAATTCTTCTTTTAACTTCTTACAGGATTCCAGCTCATCTGCTCCCGTTAACAAGTCATCCATATAGAAGTCATTTTCTATGACCTGACTAGCTCTAGGAAAAATTAAATTATTACCCATACCAATTTGCTTTAAGCATCTTGTGGCCAAGAAGGAGGAAGGTGCCAGTCCATAAGTCACAGTCTTCAGACGATAATGCTTGAGCACATCCTGTGGCGACTCGCGCCATACTATCTTCTGTAGGTCAAGGTCATCTTCACACATGTTAATCTGGCGGTACATCTTCTCGATGTTGGCAGTCATGACTATTTGATGTTTCCTGAAATGCAATAGTTGGTTATATAGATCATTTTGTATAACAGGTCCTGTCATCAAGGCTTCATTGAGGGAAATTCCATTTGAGGTTTTGGCGGAGCCGTCAAAAACGACCCTCACTTTAGTAGTAGTGCTGGATTCTTTCACTACAGCGTGATGCGGTAAAAAATAGGAGTCACGATCCCCCTTTGACTGGTCACACACCTCCATGTGTCCCAGTTCTTCATATTCACGCATGAATTTTACATATTGTGTCTTTAACTCGGGATGTGACACAAATTTTCTTTCCATATTTTTAAATCTCTTTTCGGCAGTGAGCAATGAGTTTCCCAACTGATCAATGCATGCCCGACGCGGTAAACTTACTACATATCTACCGTCATCTTCTCTAGTATGAGTACTAACAAAACTGGCTTCGCAAGCCTTCTCTTCTTGAGTTTGAATTTTAGTGGAATTAATCTCTTCCAATTTCCAAAATTTTTCTATTTGATGACTCAACTTATTTATAGATAAACTGCAAAAATCTGATACAGGCCTTTGTTTGGGGTACACGTTGATCGGACCGGACACAATCCATCCCAGTTGCGTACGTTGAAGCGTTGGTCCTGACTCGAGTTTCAATCTATCGTTGTTTAGCATTTCCCAGAAGCTCTCCGCGCCCAACAAGATGTCGATGGGTGCAGCTATATTGAAGTTCGGGTCTGCCAGCTCCAGTCCTGGTGGTAGTTTGAACTATTTTTTCGCCATTGTCACTTGTGGTAAATTGGTTGTAATTTTCTGTAAAATCAGACATGATATTTCGCGTTTATAATCAGTATTAAGCGAAGTCATCTCCACTGAAATTCTCCTTTGTATGTGTGTGATATTATTATGGATCCCAGACACGGGTTTGTTTATCCATTCACATGGTAAATTTAATTTATTAGCAAATTCAGCTCTCATAAAATTACTCTGCGCACCAGAGTCAATCAGGGCGCGAGCCTTAAACATTTTATTGTTGGCCCCCACAATTCCTATGTAGGCGGTTGACAATAATATTATTTTTTCTGCCTTTTCCGATGCAGAAAAATTCGATACTATAACCTCGTTATTAGCATCCATATTTGAGGTCTCCGGCGGAGGTACCTCCTTGTGTAGTAGAGTATTGTGGCTATACTTGCCACAAATTTTGCAGGTCAGGTTTGTCTTGCAACTCTGTGCTTGATGACCCAACCTCAAACATTTAAAACACGCCCGGATTGATTTCGCAGCATCAATCCTATCCTGTAATTTTAATTTTAATTTGATGACCTTTATCATTACAATAAATACAGTTGTTTGCCATTATTGCCAAGAATACCGATGAATCTTTTTTGTTATTATTGTTGAATATTTGCGTTTTATGTAGGTTAGAAGATTTTTTCTCTGAAGCATTCATGAGCTCCAATACTTGCGCCCTAGCAGATAAACATTTTATGAATTCCTTTAATGTAGGCAATTCACCTTGCAATGAATATTGTTCCATATTTTTCCGGGTAGCTATATCCAATTTATTTGAAATTATGTAAATAATCAAAGGATCCCATTGATCTACCTTGACTCCGATGTTTTGTAACGCCTTTAAATTGACATTGGTTTCATCAATTAAATACCTTAATGTTACAGGCATATCTTTTAATTGAAATAGAGTTTGGATATGTTTATGTACGGTAGCCCTGAGATTCGCAAATCTGTCGTGCAACAATTCCCAAGCCGATGGGTAGTTTAATTCCGAAACTTCTAGATTAGCAACTATTTTCAATGCGTTCCCTTTCAGCGTAGATTGCATGTAAAAGAATTTTTGGACGTTGCTCAAGGAACCGTTATTATGAACCAAAGTTTTAAAGGTTTCAACGAAATTTACCCAATTTTTTTGATTTCCATCGAATTCTCTCAATTTGAGAGTTGGAAGTTTGATCTAGACCCTACCCTGGTCGATTGAGTCAATCGCCCCCTTGGCAGTCGCTAAAACTGAAAAATATTGATTTTCGAACGTCTCGCGCTGAATAGAATTTTTCAGTTCCTCATCCGATAAAATTTCAATTTCGTCCTGTATAGATTCGAATTGATCTAACAATAGATTAATTCGGTCGTACCTCAGTTTAATTTCATTCGCGGACAAGGAGTTTATAGAATCCGCGAAGCGCGTTAATTTCCCCTTAATCACGCCTCTCTTGACTATTAAAGATTTGATCTTATCCATTTTGGGTACAAATACCTTTTCGTAGCTCAATCCCTGATAAAATGTGTTCCAACAATGCGTATTTATTTATTTGAGAAGCTACCTGCCTGAAAGACAAAAACGACAATATTCCTGGCAATTATTAATTGAGAACCTATTGTTCAATCATTATTTGAGAATCATGAGTTGCATAAAATCTTTACGTGGGTAGTGATTTTATTTTTTACAATACGATATATATGGGATTAATCTTGTTAAAAAACCACGTATGAGTTCTGAATGGATGTTAAAAGGATATGGGTACGGGTGGGAAGGCACTAAAAACTTATCTCATTTCCGATGTGAATCCAGTCTTCCTTTGTTCATCTTTGTAATTCCAGTAATTGTAATTTTGGTAATCTGTATTAATTGGCAGCTGGTTCTTGTTTTTATATTATTGCACTCCTCTGATTGCAATCCGGATCGTAAGGCCCATGTTAAAATTGTAAGGGTCCTTTTAAATAAAATAATTCCTTTTGCAAAAAACTTCACTTTTTATTCACTGTGACATGTTATAAATGTATATTTTAACGGCGATAATACACCGGGACAAACACTGGCAGTTGTTTTACTGTTTAAACTTGCGTTAGGAAGAAGCAATAATAATGAGATGCTAGCATTTTTATAGTGTAAAAACCTGCACACACTTATAGAATTAAAAACTACACATTTGACGTTTGGAAGTGTCTACCAAAAATGGCTTCTCTTGTTCGTAGTTAAAATAGGTTGCTACCGATCTACCGAAAATTCAGCCACTAGCCAAGTTTCGCACCATTTGTTTGAAATATTAAAAACATGGGAGTTTGCTCAAGCAACCCATAGATGCCGGTAGCATCTCAATTTTTAACACCATTGCTGGCCACATATATATAAATGTGTGTTACAATATCATTTTTCCTGCTCCTTTCAGCTGACCTTCCGCCTGGCATCCTCGCCTGATAGACTAGAAACTCGCTTCGGATCGACTCCCATCCATCACCTATCATCTCGTCTTTTTCCATGGGACCTGCGCAAGAACTCTGAAGATGTTTTAAAAGCTGTTTGGCTAGACATGAAATATTTTGGACTGGTTGTTTAACAGAATTTGTGTTTTATTCGTAATTAGTTTTAATTGAACAGGTATCAAGGTTAACGAAATCTGCAAGTTCATTTTAAGTTCCGTTAGTAACTTGAACCTTATCTTTAATGGATTGTTCAAATTCTGTGAAACGACCCATCCGTACGTATTTATGTATTGTCACCTCCAATAAATCTTTTGTTTGTGGGTCTTTTAATTGGGTACCTTCTACCTTCCCTAGCCCTTCCCTGGCCATTCTTCGCATTTACGGTTTCGTATTATTTTGTTGTGGCTTGTTCCGATGTTGGAAAAGCTCAGCGAGTTAGTACGAAACTAATGTGTGGAGTATGTGGAGAATCATAAGCAGGAGTCGAGGCTGGTCTCCAGTATGGGCTGGTCTTGGCGACTATTCTCGTCGTCCTGGCCTTCCCTTTACCGCAACCCTCGTCCCTTCTGCTGTCTCGTCTCCATGCCACGCCTCCCCGACCCCGCTTCGACCCCTTTCTCCCAGCATCGATCCTCCCGACCACGATCCCCCTCCCGGCCGCCTTGAGCACACATCTTGCTTCAAACCTCTCAGTACCTCACCCCCCCCCCCCCTCCAGCCCTTCCCGGCTCCGCCCCTCTTCTCCCGGCTCCGTCCCTCTCCATTCCCGCCCTTCTTCATTACCGCATCTCCCCTCCCCACCCAACCCAACCGCTCCACTCCCCACCCCACCCAGCCGGTCCACTCCCCACCCCACCCAGCTGGTCCACTTTCCACCCCACCCAGCCGCTCCACCCCCCCTCCCTCGGTATACCACACCCCCCCTATAACGTCCCCCCCGCTATACTCCCCCCCGCTATACTCCGCCCCCTGCTATACTCCCCCCCCGCTATACTTTCCCCCCTTATACTCCCCCCTATACTCCCCCCCTATACTCCCCCCTTTACTCCCCCCTATACTCCCCCCTATACTCCCCCCTATACCCCCTCCTATACCCACCCATATTCCCCCATATATTCCCCCCTATACCCCCCCCATATTCCCCCACATACTCCCCCCTATACTCCCCCCCCTCATATTCCCCCGCCCCCTATACTCCACACTCCACCCCCCCCCCCCCACACACCACCCCCCCCCCACACACTAATAGGCCAAGATAACGCTCACCTGATCGTGTCAAGGGAAATTCGTGAATGCAATTTATTTATTTATTTAAGTTTTTATTCCAGCAAGACTGGGAGGGTAGTGCAATCCCAGTCTGCCATATTACATAAACAACTATAAAAGAAAAGAAAAAAAAATAGTTTAAATATTAGGTAGGTACCTAATTAAACATAAAATGAAAACAAAATTCATCCCACAAATAACAAAAAATAAGCATAAAATTAAAATAAATAATAAGTAGACAGAATTAAAAATAAAAAGATATTTTGGGATCGTCCATCATGGAGGTCGCCTCATCATCTGCATCCACCGCTCATTTAATGGGGAACTGAGCCACTCGGATGCAGCCACGACAATGATATTGGTTGAAGTCCGTATCCTGCTCCAGAAGCTGGCTAGTCGGTGGCGAAGTAGGGCTGGGAATGAGTGCACCCTCCCCTCGGTGAACATCGTGGAGGCACTGCAGAACCTCGGTAGTTGCATAAGTTGCCTGTATGCATTATTGTAGCACACCCTCAGTTTGTCCCATTGCGCTGCTGGGTATTGTGTCCATAGTTCTGACGTGTACAGGGCAGTACAGTATGTCTTGAATAGTAATTTTCTGACATCTTCGCTACAGTGGTAGAACCGCCTTGAGAGCATTCCGGCCCGTATATTAATTGCTCTTCTTTGTCGTTCCATATCTTCTATATCCTTCATGTCTTCGGTTAGGATATGTCCCAGATACTTAACCTGTGAGGCCACAAGCAGTTCAATTCCTTCTAAATATATTGGAGGAATATGTGATGGCTCCTTATTGTGTTTGAAAGCGACGATGACTGACTTTTTAGAATTGTACAACAGGTTATGAGAGTTTGCGTACTCTTCGCATATTTGCACAAGTCGTCTCATCGCTTTAATCGAAGGTGCAAGCAGCACCATGTCATCGGCGTAATTAATGTTGTTACTTCCTTGTCCGCAGATATGACAACCGATTCGTGTATCGTTCAACTCTTGTAAGAGGTCGTTAATGTACACATTAAATAGAGTTGGAGACATATTCCCCCCTTGCCTGACACCGCTCTTAAGGAATAAAGGTCTTGAAGAAGCTCCTGCCCATTGAATGTGATTTTCCTGTTGTCCGTACCAAATAGCCAGCATATTGACCACTGCTGCTGGAACATCTCGCTTTATGAGTTTTTCCCATAATAATTGATGGGAGACACGATCAAACGCCTTGCTTAGGTCAAGAAAACACCCATAGACTGTGGTTTTTCTTTTTTTGTAATAGGCTATTGTTTGTTTTACTCCATAAATGGCCATATCGGTTGATGAGGCGCTCTTGAAGCCGAATTGGTTATCAAGGGTAAATAGTTTCTCTTTAACTAGCGCGAATAAGATTTTTTCAAATAGTCTCGAAAGCATTGTCGCCAAGGAAATCGGTCGGTAATTTCCTAATACCGATGCATCCAGCTGATTGGATTTCAGGATTGGTACGATAATAGTTTTGCTCATATCCATCGGCATGTGTATGTGTCTTAGGAGGCTTGAGTACAGGGCGGCTAGAATAGTATGAAGTTGATCTCCTGCGTATTTTATATGCTCAATACCAATGGCGTCGTATCCTGGACTTTTACCAATGATACTACACTAATAGCATCACGCACCGCACTAGGATGGATCGCTCATGGGGGAGTCAACCCCAGAGATAATAACACGACCACCACTTTGGCACTACAGCCAGAAACGGCCGCAGATATACAGTTGAGGGAGCTAGTAAAAACCCACTTCGCCATCGACTTCCTCGGAGTAACATCAGCCACCAGAGTCAATGCAAGCGAACAACAGGCAATTGCACTTATGACTGCAACTACCCGTCCTCTTCCTGTAGGAAGGTGGGAAACCGGTCTACTATGGCGCAATCCAGAAGCCACGCTACCTGACAATCGGCAGTGTGCGCTGAAACGACTTCTGTCCCTGGAGAAAAAGCTAGAAAAAGACAAAAATCTAGCAGTGGCCTACAACTACAAAATAAATCAATTTATGAACAAAGGCTATGCCAAGAAGTTATCAAGCCATGAAGCTTCCACCACCACATCTCGCAAATGGTACCTGCCATCAACCCAATAAGCCAGGAAAAATCAGAGTGGTGTTCGATGCCGCAAGCCGATGCCGATGAACCTCCCTCAACGACCAGCTGCTTACTGGTCATGACCTGCTGTCCTCCCTCCTGGGGAATATAATACGCTTCCGGGAAGGAAACATCGCTATTGCTGCAGACATCAAAGAAATGTTCCTGCAAATAAAAATAAGGCGAGAAGATCAGTCGTCCCAGCTATTCCTGTTGAGGACATCACCCCATCACGAACCAGAAACCTATCAAATGTCATCGATGATGTTCGGAGCCACCTGTTCCCCAAGCAGTGCCCAATTCATCCGAAATAAAGTGGCGGAAACATACGAGCACGAGTACCCGGCCGCCGCAAAAGCCGTACGCACCAAGTTCTACATGGACGATTACCTAGATGCAGCAGACACACCCAATGAAGCTGCTGCACTCGCCCAAAGTGTAAGTGCCCTGCTCGCGAAAGGAGGGTTCCACTTGACAAATTGGGCGTCCAACAGCCCGGCGGCCCTAGCTAGCGTACCTATAAAAGAACCGTGCCAGCTCCACGATACAAATCAGCAGCGGAGGTCCGGAAACAGAGCTAGTGCTTGGTTTAATCTGGGACCCCACCACATACCGCTTTCTGTACTCATTTCGTGAGGCAATCTCCCACGACACGGCCACACAACCTACCAAGAGGCAACTATTATCCATAGTAATGAAGATCTTCGACCCAGTCGGCTTCGTTGCCTGCCTTACCATCAGATCTAAGATGCTACTGCAAGCAGTGTGGCGCTCAAACGTCGGCTGGGATGAACCCATTGCCCCTGAACACGCCCAGAGATGGACAGACTGGCTAAACCTGTTGCACACGAACGCATCTCAATCCCGAGACGTTGCCTCTACAATAAACTAAACGACGTAACACTACACCTTTTCTGCGATGCATCGGAGCAAGCTTGCTATGCCGTGGCCTACTTCACCGAAAAAATAGATGGATCCTTACGAGTAACATTCCTTGCAAGTAAATGCAAGGTAGCTCCACTGAAGCCTCTCTCCATTCCACGCCTCGATCTTCAAGCCGCCCTCATAGCAGCGAGACTAGCCCAGACGATCCAAAAAGAAAGCAAAGCCCTGATATCCCGCACCTGCTTCTGAACAGACTCCACAACTGTACTATGCTGGTTACGCACCGACCCACGCCAACCTTTGTGGCAAACCGATTGGGCGAAATAGACGAACTAACCAACATACCCGACTGGAAATGGGTACCCACAAAACTCAATCCCGCTGACATAGGAACACGAGACTTAGAGGTGCCAGACTTAACACCAGAAGGAAGATGGTTTACTGGCCCAGCCTTTCTCGCTTCCCCGGAGGGTGCGTGGCTAAAAGAACGGGCACCCGCCCACAGGCCTGACGACCTGACACTAGAAGTCAAACCTCACTACGTTGGCCTTGTGTCCACCAGGGGCGAAGCACTCCCATCAGTAGAGCGGTTCTCCTCATGGCACCGGCTGGTTCGCTCCACAGCTTGGATTCTTCGATTTATCAGACAATGCAAGACGGGGCCCAATAAACCAGTAGAAGGCCCACTACTAGCCGAGGAGATAAAAGCAGCAGAACACAGATGGATCAAAAGGTCCCAGGAAGACGCTTTCACAACTGATCTACACATCATCCGATAAGGTCAAAAACTGCCTGTTGGCAGCCGCCTCAACTCCCTGAACCCCTTCTTTGGACCAGATGACCTACTACGAATGGGGACCTGACTACAAGCCTTGGAAAGAACAAAGAGTGTGGCCCGAACTCCCATAATACTGGACGGCGACGAACCTTACACTCGACTTCTGATCAGTCACTACCACAAAAAGGCGGATCATCCTAGTACTGAGAAAACAGTAGCAGAAATACGCAATCATTTCTTCATAATATGACTACGCACAACAAGCAGGAAGATAATGCACGCCTGCCCCACTTGCTTCATACGACGCAGCAAACCGACTCCACCTCTGATGGGCGCATTACCACCACCCCGCCTGATGCATCACGTCCGCCCATTCACACACTTCGGGCTTGACTATTTCGGCCCTATGGCTATCACGGTCGGTAGGCATCGAGAAAAACGATATGGAGCCATCTTCACCTGCCTCTTGACACGCGCCATTAACCTAGAACTAGCCGCTCCACTGACTGCTGACTCGACCATCATGGCCCTACAAAGAATGACCGCCCGCAGAGGACAACCAGCAGCCATGTACGGGATAAACTTTCACGGAGCTGACACCGAGATGAGGGACGCCCTGCTGTCAATAAGTCAAGATGCCAGAATGATTGACGCAATAGCTACCCAGGGCATCGAGTGGCACTTCATACCACCACTAAGTCTGCACATGGGGGGAGCTTGGGAAAGATCACCAAGAAAGGAAAGAGCACCAAAAGAAGAAACGCTACGCACCGCACTTGCAGAAGCTGAGTTTGTGGTAAATAATCGTCCACTCACCCACATTTCAGTTGACCCACGTGATGAAGAACCTCTAACACCCAACCACTTTTTACTAGGGTCAGCCAGGAAGCGCCCCCAATTATCCTTTTACGACAAAAAAAGAAGAGGAAACGTGCCTACGCCGCCAGTGGCGCATCGAACAACAACTTGCAGACACCTTCTGGAGGCGATGGCTGCGGGAATACCTACCTATCATGGCTGTCCGGCAAAAATGGCACCATCCAACTACACCAATTAAGAAGGATGACCTAGTGATCATCATGGACCCAGCACTGCCTCAAAACAGTTGGCCACGTGGCCGTATCATCGAAGCAATACCTGCAGCTGATGGACAAGTCAGAACTGCCCGGATCCAAACCAGCACTGGGATATACGTAAGGCCGGCAGTCAAAATTGCCGTCATTCTGCCTGCCACGCCAGCAACTGATGAAACTGTACCCTCTGCGAAGACACCCGATTCAAAACTCAGACATCGGAAAAGGACACGCCCGACGAAGTAGCTGAGCACAGTCGAGACTGCACTGAGGGGAGTGTATCGAACGTGTCGTAGGAATCCGTGTGCATCGAACGAGTGCGCGAAAGCGTATTACAACCCTGGAAATTTAAGAATGGAATTTTCGCTCCCACAGAGTACCATGCCGCCAGCACGACAATCTGAGAGCTGCTATTGGCTAGCGGAATAATGTGCATGTGGTGCCCCTTCCAAATGATTTGTCTACAACGCTATTATGTCCTTTAACTAACTAATCAATTTAAAACATTAATGAAATTGATAATGAATACATGCAGCAGCCTCATTGGACTGGAAAACACATCTGAATAACCACCACAAGGGGCTCCACAAGGGACTCCAGACAGCCGATCAACGCCAAGGAAATGGCTGACTATTTACGTCACCCCCACCATGCGACCAGCCGAGCTACTATTGGTCAATTCTGAACAAAGGAAAAATCTGAATCGTAAATATTTACGACAGCGAATTCATCTTCCGAAAAATTTGGAGCTCAATTTCGAGAAATTGGGAATAATTTCGATCAAGAAATAAACATCACCTAAAAATGAGTATATGCTACAAAAACAACCCAAAAACTGACGTCTATCAGTGATTGTTGCACTTTAAGAAAAATATTTACTGTTTAAAATTGTACCTTATATCACATATGTATACTTGTACCTTTTCTTGTAAACACAATAAAAATGATGTGAGGCTTTGGGATCCTGAGTTGGTAAAATCTTGGCAAAAACTATCACACATAATTTTAACACAGCTGACTTCCAATCGTAGCGACCAGGGAAATTACCTAAAACACGTACCTTAGAAAAATTAAGGAGGTTCTGTTCCCCAAAAGTCCGACCTGAGTTTGCCCTATAAAAATAGAAGTCAAATCGGTAGGAAGTCAGTTCAAAACAGACATCAGCCAAGAAGAAACAATACTCAAGATACCAATAGTCTCCAAGTTCAAACCTCTTTTCAAGTGTTTTAATCAGTCTTAGATTCAGTTTACCTCTTCCAGTATCCCAGTAACCTAAAATCCTAAAAACCCCAGTCTCCAAAGGGAAAAATATTTATTTTAATCCAGTACTCAAATCAGTTTTGCCATTATACCTAGAAGCATTTTTTGTCAAAGTAGTAAATTCATTTAAAAGACCAGTGGCGTTCCAAAATCCACTGGCGTACCAAACTCCATTGGCGTGTCATTGTGGCCAGCTCCCTATTATATTTAGTTTATGTACAAACGTCTAGTACAATATATATATGTAAAGGAAATATATTCCCTTTAAATTTGAATCCTATAATGTCAATTAGAATGCAATTATCGATTGTCATTTGTTTTGTTATTCTATTATTTGATTGTTAGAAAAAACCATTCAAAGTGATATAAATAAACATAAATATCGTTTCTTAGTTAAAAAAAACTTTGCAACACAAGTGTTTTATTTAGAAATTAATAAAAAGGAATTAAACCTATCAACTTATTAAATTCTGTAAAGACCAAACAAGATGTGGTCACTGTGGCCAGGATGGTCACGCTCGCGATAGTTACCCAAATACTGCTGCGAAGCCAGTTTGTGCCACCTGCACCAGATTTGGAAAACTCGTCGATCACCCTACCGGAGACAGGGAAAACTGCCCGGCATACCTAGCTGCGCTTTCGAGGGATTTCTCCACGATCAGCTATGGCGTCTAAATACATAGATGAAGACAGTGATGTTGACTTTAAGAGAACTAATAGGTTAGATCAGTGGACCGAAGAAATGGTAGAAAAAATAGTGAAGTGGGAAGTTTTATATGTGTACAAGTTAATATTCGTTCAATTTCTAAATACTGGGATGTATTACATATGTACCTTCACGACTGTTGGAAAAAAATAGATGTACTTATGCTTTGTGAAACCTCTATTAAAAGTGAACATGCCAGTTTATATGAGATTCCAGGTTACAATAGTGTAAGCTATGTTCGCGAACACAGGTCTGGTGGGGGTATTACTGTATACATCAGAGATACATTTGTTTTCACACAAAAGAAATTGGAAACTCAGGTATTTGAAAATATTTTCGGTATAATCACACTTCCAAATAATAATGAACTTACCTTACTAGCAATATATCGCCCACCAAATTTAAGTAAATTAGCTTTCATTAATGAACTTTCAACAATACTCAATAATCTTTCCCCAAATCACTGTGAAAATGTACTAATCTTTGGGGATGTAAATATTGATTTGTTAAACTGTCTTGACCCGCTAACCATTCAATATGAAAACTTATTATCGATGAACTATTTTACTAAATGTATCGATGACGTCACGCGAGAATCGGTTAGTGCAGGAAAAATAACACGTTCGTGCATTGATCATATTTTTGTAAGATTCAAGAGTGGAAACAAAATCACTGATACGCTTTCATCGTGTGTGTGCGAGATTAATTTAGCCGATCATTTTGTTACGGCGATAAATATTCCATTTTTTAAAAGTAATAAGAAATTAACAACAACTAAAGTTTCAATTTTATCTCAAAAAAGGATCGATACAAGCATAAGGAATTTCAATTGGAATGAATTACTCTGTGAAAAAGATTGCATTAAGCTTTATAAACAAATAAAATGTAAATTTAACGATATTTATGAAAAAAGTAAGATATACATACATTTTCAGCCAAGAAAAAGACCATGGCCTATAAAACAGTGGATGACAAATGAAGTATTGGATAGCGTTAAAAAGAGAGATAATTTATATAAAATTTGGAAAAATTCACCAAAAAATAAGATTTATGAAAAACAATATAAATCTTTTCGGAATATTGTAACTAAATTAATATTTAAATGTAAATCTACCTTTTTTAATGAAAAATTCAAAAATTATTATGGAAACACAAAGAATACATGGGATGAGATAAATAAAATATTAGGACGTAGATCTAAGAGTAATTGCGATGAAGTAATCTCAAGGTACTTACTAAAAGATAAATCTGCAGAAACAGTGTCGGACGACTTTGTCAACTACTTTTCGGACAGTATAAACTCACTAGTACATAAATGTGATCTTAGAGCATCAAATGTTGAACCAACACAGCTACCACATAGTCTTTATATACCACGTGCCACACTTTTAGATATTCAGAATATTGTAAAAATTCTAAAAAATTCAAAATCACCCGGAATAGATAACATCAGAATGTTTGATATTAAAAAACACATAGATATTTTAGGACCGATTTTGACACATTTAATTAACATAATATTAATGCAAGCCGTAATACCAGATGAGCTTAAATGTAGCATTATAAGACCTATATACAAAAGTGGCAGACATATTGACATAGGAAATTACAGACCGATCAGTATCTTGCCTGCAATAGAAAAGATACTTGAAAAATACATCTCCATAAAATTGAATAAATACCTCGAGTCTTTCTCAATAATAGATCCACACCAATATGGCTTTCAAAAAAAGAAGAGCTCTGAACTGTTACTTCAAGATTTTTCAAATTACATAAATAATGAACTAAACGATAAAAAAACAATTATTAGTTTTGTTTATAGACAATTCGAAAGCTTTTGATACTATAGATCCAACAAAATTACTTAAAGTTCTGGAGGCAATAGGGGTGCGAGGACGTTTTCTTAAACTTTTGAAGAACTACCTTAGTGATCGTAAAATTCAGGTCAAAATAAATGGAAAATTGAGTAAAGTGGGATCATTGTCTACTGGTGTACCGCAGGGCTCTATCCTAGGTCCAACATTATACATAGTATTTGTCTCTCTTATGAATAAAGTATTTTCTTTTATCAAGCACTATGTATATGCGGATGACACAGCACTTGTCATCTCACATAGGGATCTACTCACGGCCATGAATATGCTACAGCAGGACTTCATAGCATTACTAAAATGGTCTCACGACTCTGGCTCAGTTATAAATGCACAAAAAACAAAACTAATGCACATAAGATCGCCTCATGCCAGATATGCAATAGCACCTTCAATAGTGTCCCATAACTTTGACTGCATACACAATAACTGTATACAGCCCTGCGCCTGTGGAAGTATTGACCTAGTCAAAGAATATGTCTACTTAGGGGTGACGGTGGATTGTAATATGAAATGGGATATCCATATTGTTAAGCTATGTAAGCGCCTTCGAGCGATTGTAGGCAAACTTTATAAACTTAAATATTATGTACCCATCAAAACTGATGTGATAAAGAAATAAAACAACCGACTTGTTCAAGGCAAGATGATAGACAGAGAGATTTTATTCATAGATGCATAGATAACTAAATACACAACAGTACAACAAATGACGTTAGGTACTTGGTTTATTTAATGTAACCCGGAATTAATTCCAACACCCCAACTACAGTAAATAAACTAAAATCTCTAAAATTAAATACAGTGTTTTATTATATACTAACATTGCAACTAAATATTCAACTGAATCATACCCATATCATTCACACATTTATAATGTTTTATTGGACATAATGCTTTCGTTAAAACTAGACGTGGGCAAAATTGAATGACTGAATTAAATGAATAAATTCAATCTTGTAACACACTCGATCTGATTCTCATTTTCAAAAGGAATTAAATCTTTATTCCTTACCCTTGGCCTTGCATCTTACGATTTTTTAACAGCACCATATTTATTTTTATTTCGATTAATTTATTTTACAGTTAAATATTTCATGTTATATTGAGGTAAGAAAATAATAATGTACTCTATAAATATTGTAGTGTTTCGTAGGAATTAAATTAAATATTATTCTGGATATTTGTTGCGCGGATAGGTACACCTACTACAGGCGATGCGCGCCGCGAAATTGCCTATCACGTGTGATGAGTAGTATCCCGCGCAGTAAATCTTATACCTACAAAAAACCCCGTAGGCCAGAGTCCCCGTCCCCAATCCAAATGACAAAACCGCCAACAGACAAGCGAGTCAGCCAAGATCCAAATAATTCTGAGCTCCGAGAGTCGCGTCTGTTTCACAGTTGTCCCGCCAGTCCCGCCAGTCATAGTCACGGAGGAATCGTTCCTCCGTGGTCATAGTCCTATAAGCTGTTCGGTCTGTGCGAACTCAATCCGCAACCCCAATCTCTGTTTCACTTATTCAAGGAATCAAAACATTTATTTCTTATTCATTTGTTATTCATTTATTTCTTATTCAAAGGAGGTTCGTCTCCCGGTTTTGATTCTATTACGACACACATGTTAAAATCTATGAAATCTTACTTAATAAAACCCATCACTCATTTAATAAACTTGAGTTTAACGAAAGGAATATTTCCAATGAACTACAAAAACACAATAATCTCACCTATTTACAAATCTGGTGATCCACACCAAGTAACGAATTATCGCCCAATTTGTCTAATTTCTAACATAAGAAAGATCTTTGAAAAAATAGTAAAAAAACAATTGGTAAATTTCCTAGATAATAATAAAATACTAAACAAAAACCAGTTTGGTTTTATTAAATCACTCAGCACACAAGAAGCAATTGCTAACGTAACTTCATACATTTACGAATCATTAGATAAAGGTAAAAAATGTGCGGGCATATTTATTGACCTCAGAAAGGCTTTCGATAGCATATCCCATGAGATACTATTAAAAAAATTAAATGATATTGGCATAAAAGGCAACGCGATTAAATGGATCACCAACTACTTAAAAAACCGCCCTCAAGTGGTAAAAATCAATTGTATTAATAGTGATCAAGAGATTTCAAGCTTTGGAATCCCCCAAGGTACAGTGCTTGGACCAATCCTTTTTACCATATATGTAAACGATATTTTTTTTCAACATCTACATGGTCAAATTACATCATACGCCGATGATACAGTTTTAATAATAAGTGAAAATACTTGGGAAAATGTAGAATTACAGGCCACAGAAGACATCAATACGCTTAAGAATTTTTTCGACACTAATTTACTATCACTAAATAGTGAAAAGACATTTGTAATTCCATTTGCAATCCATCCAAACGACGCTCCCAAAAATTTTAACATTGTCATACACGATAACACTAAAATTCACAGCCAACATTATTGCAAATCAAACTGTACAATATTAAAAACAACAAATAAAATTAAATATCTCGGCGTAATTATCGATAAAAATCTGAAATGGAAGGAACAAATATGTCAAGAAGTAAACAAAATCAGAAAATTAATATATATATTTTTAAGAATTAGAAATTTTCTGTCGGTAAAAAATCTATATTTAATCTACTATGCCTTAGTTCAATCCACTCTACAATACGCTATTATTAGTTGGGGATCCGCGTATAAATGTAACCTTCTTCCAATAGAAATTGTACAAAGAACAATTATTAAAATTATATTAAAAAAATCCTTAGACTATCCAACTGAACGCCTGTTTGAAGAATTTCAAGTTCCCACATTTAAAGATTTATATATTAAAAATTCAGTAATTCAAATAATAAAAGAAAAAGATAAATATCCATTTTTAAATGAAAACAGAACTCGACTTAAACATGTTTTTCTATGCCCAAAACTAAATACGTCTTTTGCACAGCATCATTATACTTATCAGGGAAGAACTTTTTTCAATCGTCTACCAGAAGAAATCAGAAGCATCAATGATAAAACCCGAATACTGCTCTCTGTCAAGAGACATTTTAAAAATATTCTTAAAAAAAAAACTACTGTCAACTAATCTTACAAATATCTTAGTTCTCCATAACATTCTTTCTTTAAAAAAAAAAAAAAAAACACACCATTATCAAATAAATACTGCAGCTCACATATATTTATGTACAATTCATTATTTAAGTACTAACTTATACCTAACTAATAACTAATAGCATTTATGTACACTCCCCTTCCATACACAAGCAAATGCTTTTAATGGAACAGTAGTAAAAAAAAAACCTGTAAAAAAAAATATTTTGTTGTAAAATTGTAATTATAATAAATGTTTCAATAAATAATAAAAAAAAAAAATAAAAAAAAAAATTGTGACGTCGTAGTCCCACGGGTCCCGGGTCCCACGTGTCGAGTCGATCCGGCCGGTCCGCGGAATGCAAGTTATTCAAGTCACAGCAAGACAAAAGACACTTATTAGTCAGAAGTTCCTAATTCATTTCTTGATGCCCGCCGAGAATCGGTTCGTCGTTAGTCCCCGCGCGGCCAAGCCGTCATCTTAGGGTGAAACTTCCCACCTCGGACCCTGAACGTTAATAAAAATCTAAAAGCGAAAGTTAATCCTATGTTTTTTCTCCCTCACACGTGCGTAAATTGTGATACAATGCTTGTAGAAACAAAACGATGTTTATCTATATTATTATTATTTTTTTATGGTATCTGTCTCTGTCTACTCTAGCCGTAAACAATACATCAGTCGCTATCGAACCGTGATACTGATAAATGATAATCGAGCGGTTTGTTCCTTTATATTTTGGTAACAAATTATATGACGCGTGTCGCCAGGGCTTTTAATTAGATTTTATTCGGCGCGTGGTATTAACTTCACCATTGAGGTAGGTGCATTTAAAATATATATATATATATATATATATATATATATATATATATATATATATATATATATATATAAATATATATTTGAGTGAAGCTTATTCCAGGTGACCGGTCCGGATATACCTATGAAAGCGCGATAATAGTATGGCTTTTATGTGAATTCCGCCCAAGTCCGTCTGGAGCTAATGAAACTATGGAATCCCCAATTGGGATATTTTGCGAGGCTAAAGGTAGAGGGAAGTTTAGATCACGTGAAGTGAAACAATTTTAAGATTAATAAATAAATAAAAATTAGTAAAACTTTAAGGGTTAACCACAAAAACTGTTTAATTTTAAGATTTAATTGATAGCCTAATATAAACACATTTTTCTTGTCAAAAATTTGTCTTTTGGGCAAAATAATATCTAAGTACACATTGAAATATTTCATTAACCTCGTCGCGCGTCGTTTTTAGTACCTACGATTTTTCAGAACAACATAATTTACCCTAAGAAGAGTGCTTTGCGTAGTGAAAACTTCTTTATCACCGTTGTGATTTGAAACTCGATGAAACGAAAAATAACGACACTAAAAAGAGCAAACACATGCATCTAAAGGAGAACTAAGAAATAAAGTAGTATGCGAGAGAATGAGATAGCATTATTGGTCTCCTCTTTGGCTTCGTAGCCTCATAAAATATAAGCGAGGGTTTTTTTTTTTTTTTTTTTTTTTTTTGGAATTAAAGGAATGGATAAAATGAATCAATTCAAAAGGCCGAGAGAATCGCAATGAATCGATTCACTCCTGGGAATGAGTCTGCCCATGTCTAGTTAAAACATCAGCTGGCATGTCTGTTGTAGGTAAATATTCTAAGTTGACAATTTTATCATTTATAACATCTTTAATAAAATGATACCTAATGTCTATATGCTTACTCTTCCTATGACACACATAATTGGCAACTAACTTTTGAGCACTTTGGCTATCATTATATAAATTTATAGCACACAAGTTTCCAGTTAGTTCATACAATAAAGACCTTAAATATATGGCTTCTTTACAAGCTTCTGCAATGGACATGTATTCAGCTTCCATGCTGGACAATGCTACAGTTCTTTGCTTTCGACTTTCCCAAGAAATTGCTGAACCAGACATTAGAAAACAAAAGCCTGTATAAGACTTACGATCTATTGTACTATTAGCCCAATCAGCATCAACAAAACCTTTAATTTTACCACCATCTTTTGTATATTTTAAACAGTAATTTTTTGTTTTCTTGAGATATCTAAGTATTCTTTTTGCATAATTCCAGTGATTATTAGTATAACACTTATTAAACTGACTGAGAAAACTTATACAAAATGCTATGTCTGGTCTAGTAAGAACTGATAAATACATAAGACTACCTATCAACTGTTGATATGGAATATCACTACTACAAGATTCAGTTGTTTCTATATCCAATTTACTTTCCATAGGAGTGTTTATAACTTTACAATCTAACATATTAAATTTCTGCAATAATTGATCAGTATATTGTTCCTGATCTAAAGTTACAGTATTAGATTTTTTATCAATCTCAACCCGCATGCCTAAGCATTGCTGTACCTGCCCTAAGTTTTTAATTTCAAATTTAGAACTTAATACAGGTATTAGCGTTTCAGTCTCATTTTTACAATTAGAAAAAACAAAAAAATCATCCACATAGACTGCAATTATTACTTTTACATTTTCATAATTTTTTGTAAATACACAAGGTTCTAGACGACTCTTTTTAAATCCTATCTCACTTAGACATTGCTCAACCCTTTCATACCATGATCTAGATGACTGTATTTAATTTTACAATATTTTTCTTATCACAATAAATGTCAGGCTGAATCATATAAATATCTTCTTTAAGGTAGCCATTTAAGAAGGCTGTCTTGACATCCAAATGTGATACATTTAAATCTAATTCAACTGACAGTGCAAACAACATTTTTAAAGTAGAATGTCTGACTACAGGGGAAAAAGTTTTTTCATAATCTACACCAGGCTTCTGCGTAAAGCCTTTAGCCACTAGACGCGCCCTATACCGCACACTGTTATCACTATTCACTTTCTTTTTGTAAACCCATTTGCACTTCACTAGAGTTTTGTCTGAAGGCAGTTCGTTCACAGGATCCCATGCTTTATTTTTCTATTTTGCTGATTTTCAACTAATGACTTAAATTCCTTAAAATACTTGAATACTTTACTTTTATTTTTAAGAAAGTAAACAAAAGCCATACGTGAGTAGTCATCAATAAATACAAGAAAGTATCTCGATCCACCAATTGAGGTTATCTCCATGGGTCCGCACACGTCCCCATGTACTAGGTCCAATGAATTGCTGCTTCTTGTTGCTCCATGGACAAAAGGTAGTCGCGACTGCTTTCCTTCGCAACATATTGTGCAAGTACTCTTGTCAATCTTACACTTATCTGTGTATGATATACCCGTGACTGCACCGTCTCGCATTTTATTCAAGTCATTTACATTTAAATGTCCCATTCTCCTGTGCCAGGTCACATCGCTCACTGAAGTAGATGTAAACAAACACTGTTGATTATCTAACCTCAACTTGTAAACACCATCTATTTGTGTAGCAACTGCCACCAAATCCTTCTTTTTGTTGTAAACACAGCAACAATCATCTTTGAATTCTACACTATTGCCATTCTTTATGAGTTGACATATTGAGATCAAATTTGTGGTAAGATTAGGAACACATAAAACTTCTTTCAAAGTAACCTCAAATTTGCAATTTGTAGTGACTGTTATTATGTCTACACTACCAACGCACAATACAGGCATAGCACTTTGATTTGCTGCTATTATCTCCTTGATCTTTGGCGAATAAGGTGCATTTTTTATTAGGTTTACATCCGGCGTAATGTGAACACTCGCACCACTGTCTAAATAAAAATCTTTTTTACTATAATTCCCGCTCAAGAAAATAGCCGAAAACGCATTAGTTTTCTTCATTTGTTGCTGATCATTCTGTTTACACTGCGATTTATAGTGACCGTATTGACGACAACGGTAACACTTTATGTTATTTCTGTCAGTTTTGTTTACACTCGAACTGACCATAGACGACGAACTACGACGTTCATAGTTAGAACTGTCACTTCTGGCAGTGCTGCCAACTTTAGAATACTGTTGGCGACTGTGCTGCCCTCTACTCAAGAAAGCGCCACCACCGGAAGACGTGTGTTCGCCTTCATTTCCTACAAGGTCAAGTAATTTGGCCTTCATGACATCAGCAGTCATGGCGATACCGGAATGCTCTATAGCGATGATCATGGGGAAGTATTTTTCAGGTAAACCTGCCAACAGCAGGCTGCCAATCCACTCATCTCCCATCTGAAAGCCCGTACCAGATAATCTTTGCGCCGTTTCGATTACTTGCGTGACGTAGCTTGTCATTGACTCGCAACTTTCTTGACGAATTGAAATTAGGTTCCTCAGCAAAGTTATTCTTCTGGAGAATCCTGAGTCATCGAACATAGATTTCTGCTTTTCTTATAAGTTCACGGCACTTGTTGCCTCTCTAATATGAACATACAATGACGGATCAACAGTTAAAATCAATCTGGCTTTCGCTTTTGCATCGTTTTCTTTGTCTACCGTCGTAATGCATTCTGATAATCCTTCCAAAACTAACATTTTTTGTGTTGCAAAAGCCCAGTCACGGTAATTTTCACGGCCCTTTAGCTTAAGAACATTGGCCAAAAGAGAACCGGACGCCATTTTGGTTAATTTTTAAACTTCGTTGTTTAACACACAAATATATAATTTTTCTTTTGTCTCCTTATCACCACAGCCAACGCCTATTCTAGCTACCAAAAAAATCACAACAAACTTTACTTCACTGCTAGAAAACTATAGGACATACTGGGCCCATAACCTGATGTGATAAAGAAATAAAACAACCGACTTGTTCAAGGCAAGATGATAGACAGAGAGATTTTATTCATAGATGCATAGATAACTAAATACACAACAGTACAACAAATGACGTTAGGTACTTGGTTTATTTAATGTAACCCGGAATTAATTCCAACAAAAACCATGAAACTAATCTATTTGTCCCTGGCTGAATCTAATGTGAGATATGGTATAACGTCTTGGGGGCACTCATGTAAAACAAACATCCAACATGTACAGTCAATTCAAAACGCTATGGTCAAATTACTCGTCAGCAAAGCAGTTTATGACCAGCGGCAAAATATCACAATTATGTATAAATCCATAAATGTGTTACCTCTTAGAGCTCTTTTTTGGTATAAAATCTATATGCAACATATCTTAGATAGCCCATACAAAACAATGGTGGATCACATGTACAATACTAGGCTTACACAAAATGAAGGGATGATAGTACCTAGATTTTCTAATAAACATGGCCAGCGAACTCTTGAACACATTGTACCACTTATTTTTAATATTCTGCCATATGATTTGAAAAAATGTTGCTCGACACCTAAATTTGCACTATTGTTTAGAACATGGCTATTGGAATCAGATTTTATGTATTGACTTGACTCCTCGTGCATTTTTTAATTTTTAATTATTAATATTTTTTTAATTTTTTATTAGTAATAGAAGGTACATAAATTACAAATAAATTTTATACAGTATTTAATTACATAGTAGATATATTTGATGTACCCCCATAATTAAGCAAGGCTTGTGTGTATGGGGGGTGTTGTTGTATTGCTTTTTTTATATCATTCAGTTTATTTATATCACATTTAAATTACCATTAAAACGAAGTTTTCAGGATAATTTTTAAGGTGAGTTTTAAAATTTTTTATATTGGTATTCATGTTTCAAATTTTTTCTGGTAATGAATTAAAAAATTTTGCTCCGAGATATTTATGACTCAATTGTCCAATTTTTTTTTTACATTTTGGAGTTGGAAGTATTGATGTTTGTCTAAGACTTTTGTTATTTTTAAATGGTGCAACTTGATTTTTAATATTATCTTTATAAATTTGTAATGTTGCATGATTAAAGTATAATGCACTTTATTTTCTGACTTTAAATTGTTTGAATAAAAGTTCTGACGAATATGAGTAGTGTTTTTTTTTAAATTGTTTTTATTATTAGTTTTTGTGATATGTAAATTGTTTGTGTTTGATTTGTATATGTACCGCCCCATCCTATAATGCCGTATTGTATAATTGATTGACAGAAAGCGAAGTATGTGGTTCTTAGTAATTTTTCGTTTAAAATATCTCTTAAACATCTAAATATATATGTTAGTTTCCTTATTCTGTTGTTTAGAATATTTATGTGTGGAGACCATTTTAAACGCTGGTCTATTGTTATGCTCAGATACTTAATATCAGTTTTGCTTTCTATTTTTGAACATGATATATTACATTTGCGGTTTTCTGTATTTATCACAGAGTGGATTATTAAGTTTATTTCTTTAGGTGTTTCTTAATGAAAAATGGCAAATAATAGGTTTTTTTAGAATTTAAAGTCAACAGGTTTTTATCAAACCATAATTTTAGTGCATTGATATCTGTATTTGCCATTTTGTTTAATTCAGACCAGGTGTTTGCTTTTAGTAGTAGGACTGTGTCGTCAGCGTAGGAGACAATGTCTCCATATTTAGAAATATTGAATATATCATTGACATATATAATAAATAACAATGGTCCCAAAACTGTACCTTGGGGTATTGAAAAATCGCTATATTTTGAATCACTGACTTGATTTCGTAATTTTACTTGTTGTGGTCTTTCATGTAAATAACTAGCTATCCATGCTAAAACTTTCTCATTAATTCCTATAGATTTTAATTCATTTATTAATTTTTTATGTGATATGCTGTCGAAAGCTTTTTTCAAGTCTATAAATATTCCGATACATTTTTTATCGGAATCTAGGGCCGTATATAAATAGTTGGTTATTTTTGCTATCGCGTCGTGAGTACTTGTATTTTTTTTGAAGCCGAATTGATTATCATTAATTATTTTATTTTCATCTAAGAATGTCCAAATTTGTTTTTTTACAATTTTCTCATATATTTTTGATATATTTGATAGAAGGGAAATCGGGTGGTAATTTTGTGGGTCTTTAGGACAGTCTGTTTTATAAATGGGAGTTATAATTGTTCTTTTGTAATTATTGGGAAATTCGCCATTTGCTAGACTTAGGTTTATTATATGTGTTATTGGGAGAATTAAGTATGTTTTCATCGCTTTTATTGTCTTAGCATCTATGTTATCAAAGCCGGGGGCAGAACCTCCTTTTAGTTCCGAAATAGTTCTGTCAATGTCGGCTTCTGTGACTGGCTCAAATTTATTTATTTGACATTGTGTTCTGTGTTGTGGATTTGATATATTGGTCGAATTTATGGATTTTGCTAGGTTTTTTCCAACGTTATTAAAATGGTTATTTAAAATATTACAACATTTTTTTGTGTCATTTTGTACATTATATATTAATTTTCCATCTGATATTTCGGATATGTGCTTATATGTTTTATTTTTATTTATTATTTCATTTATTGTTGACCATATTTTTTTTATTATTGTCTTTAGCTTCTGTTATAATTTTTGAGTAATAGTCGTTTTTCGTTTTTCTAATCAGAGTAGTTAATATATTTTTAAACTTTTTATAATATAGTACAATTTTATTGTTAACTAGTGGCCTTTGTGTTATTTTATAAAGTTTATTTTTTTTCGAATGGCTTTTATTAATCCTAGAGTAATCCATGGTTTAATTTTCTTTGTTTTTGAATTGGGGACGATCTGTGTTGTTTTTGTTGCTTCTAAAACGTGTTTAGTTAAAGTTTTTTCAAACAGTAAGGCACTTTGGTTGGTGCATTTATTTTTTAAAACTTCTTCCCATTTTTCATTTATTAATGATTTTTTTAATAATTCATAGTCTATTTGGGAATACGGAAGATATAATTTGGGTATTGTGTTTAGTTTTTTATTTGTCTCATGTAATATAAGACACGCGTAATGGTCAGTTATATTGGTTTTCCAAACAGTAGATTTAATATTTTTTATTTCATTTAAATGTATATTACACCAGATATGGTCTATACATGATGGAGTTTGGTTTTTAATTTCTCGAGTGTTACTATTAATACAAGATTTAAAGTTGAGATGCGTCATCATGTTAATGAAATTATTTTTTTCTATTGAGTTATGGTTAGCAGAAATGTTTATATTGAAATCACCACATACAAAAGTAAGAATTTTCGATAATTTGCTTAGATATTCATATAGTTCATTGATGAAGTTAGTTATGTTTGATTTGCGTGTTCTGTACACTGTTATAATTCTGTATAATTTGTTTTTTAATTTTATATCTATTTTTAGACAATTTGCATGTTGTATATATATTTCTTCAATGTTTATAATTTCACACTCATCATGAACAAATATAATTATACCACTATTTTTATTAATTGGTGTTGTTGTTGCGATGCCTTTGTAGTTGGGTAGTGCATTAATGTGTTGGTCGTTATTACAGTGCGTTTCTGTTAACACTATGCAGGCGGGCGATAAAAACAGATCGTTTATATTTATCAAAAATTCATGAAGGTTTTTTGCGATGCTTCGAATGTTCATGTGTAGTAATAAAAAGGGGGAACTGTTTGTAACGCACCACTTATTAACTTCTTTAATATTTTGACATATTTCTTGGTTTATTTTGTATTTTTCGTCAATTTGTTTTACTATGTATTCGGTCATTTTGAATTATAATTAATTTTTACTTGAGCAAAGTTAAGCATTTTCAATCTGTGTTTGCATTTTTCACTATTTGATTTGTGATCTGTTGGAGTCGTAGTATTAAATTTTAAATTAAGTTCTGTGCAATTAATGCATTTTGGTATTTCGTTCTTATTGTTGCAGATTTTTAAGTTGTGTTCACCCGCACAATGAAGGCATATTGGTTTGTTCGGTGGTTGGAGGCAACGCACTGCTGTGTGACCATATTTTTGGCAATGGTAACACTGCATTAGGGGGTTGCAATCCTCTACTTTAATTTGGTAAAATCCAAGGTTTATGCTTTTTTTCGAAATTAGAAGATTTCTGAGATCTCCACTGGTTTCGAGAATTATATTTTTTTGTTTAAATTTTTTAATTTGTATGGTTCCTTTGTATTTTATCTGGTTTGGGTCCATTTCGTAAATAATTTTTATGTCTTCATTTTGCAGAATCAAATCTGATATAAATTCTTCTTGTGTATATTTTTCGTTTATTCCTTTAAAGATCATGCACGGTCTTTTTTATCAATGTTTTCAACGTGTATTCCTTCAAGTTTTAATTTTGTAATTTCCTTTTTGATGTTGGCCATATCATCCGCTTTTTGTAGATTTATTATTAATTCATTTTTTGATGTCTTCCTGATGCTGCTTACTCCGATTCCCAGTTTAGATATTTTGACGTTCTTTATGATGGTTTCTTTTATGTCTTCGTTTTCATTTTGTTTTTTGGTCCTTGACTGTCTGAATTTTCGAAACCTCACTCTTTAGTTCATTTATACAGCTTGCTACCGTCACTTTTGGCTTTGGAATTTACATGGCTTATTAAAAACAAAGAAGAAATTCATTAAGAATAAAAAATTTTCGCCAGTGTGGGATTCGAACTGAGTGCGGCAATTCGAACTTAAATCGGGCAAAAAATAATTCCGACGCATAAGTCCACAGAGCCACCGGCGCTAGTTGGAGTCCCGGTAAGAACACTTATATTTGTTTGTGTGATGGTTCATGCATACAGCGCGTCGAGTTACTTGTTGTCTTTATTGTCGCACTAAATAGAAACCGTTTTGTTTTTGTAGCTTGTTTAAACACATATTTTGGTACTTCCGGGTGGAAAAAATTAGAGGCATAAACACCCGTCGATAGCGCGCTAAAAACTGCGCAGGACTGCACTGGTTGTAATGGCCCACTTCACTTTTTATCGCACTTTTAGGTTTTCATTATGTTTTTATTATGTTTTTTATTAAATTGCAATATTTTTTTTTTCTATTGTAAAACATTGTATATTGTATCATGTTGTTGTCCACACTATTTTCCTGCCGACAAGCTACTTGCAGTAGCTTTGCAGGTGCAATGTAAACAAGAAAAAAAAACTATTTTTCTGTTAAAAAAAAAAAATAAATAAATAAAACGACATTTCGTTTTAAACCAAAAATGGAGAAAATTCAATTCGAATTTACGCTATTACCTGGAGGCGATGGCAGGTCAAATATTATTAGCATTACAAAAATAGTCAAAAGTGATGAAAAAGTGTTTACAATACCAGAAATGCTACAATCCGCCAGCCATCACGAGGAGATAATGAAAACTAGTACTTTTGGAAAAATAAAAAATAGTTTAAAAAGATACCAGGTTAGAAGAGTCTGGTTAACCATGACAGAAGAACTAAAAAAAAACATATGTAGACAAAGATGAAAACCTACAGTTTGGAGACCAATACCTCGAAGAATTGGACGAAAAAAGTTTACAGGTACATCAAAAAGAAGATGCATTAGGAAAATTAATTGAAAAGTTAATGGAAGATAAGGAACAGAGCTTAAAAACATTGCTGAGAAGTTTGTTATAGAAAAATTCTGCACTAAAAATACAAATGCAAGCCAGTGGATGGAAGTGTTTGAAAAAGAATGTTTGCGGTTTGATGTGACCATGGATGGAAAAAAAAATAGAAATACTCAGATTGTTCATGGATAAATCTTGTATAGACTGGTACAGTTCCATGATTATAAAACTAACGATGAACTCAGAGTGGTCAACATGGAAAAACAAATTCTGTGAATCATTTGCAAACAAACGATGGAACCCTGTCACATACGCACTATCATTTAGATACAAAGATGGTTCTCTGTTGGATTATGCTATGAGAAAAGAAAAACTTCTATTGGATGTGAGAAGATCAATTGACACCGGTACTTTGATAGATCTTGTTGCTTCCGGACTACCAGAATTCATATTTAACAAGATCGATAGAGAAGGATTACAAGATACTGTAGATTTGTTTAATGAAGTAAACAAGTATGAACATATGGTCAAGAAAAAAGATTTATGAATAAGAAAACATTTGGTAATGCAGAACATAATAAAAATGGGGGTAAAAATCCATGTAAAATTTGTGAAAAATTGAATAAGGGCATTCGTTACCACCCTGAAGCTACATGCTGGTTCAAAACAAAAGAGGATGAAAATTTTGAGAGAAATGCCATTAAACATGTAAAAAATTCAGTGATAAAAACTGAATTAAATGAAAATGATCAAAAAACTAATAGTTACACTATTAATAAAAGTCAAACTATTACTAAATGATAAATTAAAAATATACGGAATTTATGATTCGGGTTCAAATGTTTCTCTCATTAATTCTAAATTATTGAAACTAAAAGGAAAAGGAAACAATTTGAATTAAGCAAATTTAGTAACGATTAATGGTGTTAAAAAGACGAGTGGTTTGACAACGTTAAAAATAAAATAAAAATTGAATTAGAGAAAAAAGTTGATGTGTACATTATTGATGAACACAATTTCAAGTATGATTTTTTGATTGGATTAGACATGATAAAAGACTTCAAACAAGTGAAGACTTACAAATATCACAGAACCTCTGCCTAAATAATACAAATAAAAAAGAAAATTATTCTACATATATGAAAACGAATACTGAATTTAATCATATGGAAAAACAGAGAATTAATTTTAACGAACATGTTAAAGAAGAAGATTTTAAAATAACAATGAATCATTTAAATAATATATTTTCTTTTTATTAATTTCTAAATAATTTTTTTATTAATTTCTAAATAAAACACTTGTGTTGCAAAGTTTTTTTTAACTAAGAAACGACATTTATGTTTATTTATATCACTTTGAATGCTTTTGACCATATATGCCAGTTTTGACCATATATATATATATATATATATATATATATATATATATATATATATATATATATATATGCCAAGTTTTGACCGCGAACTGTGCGCAATGCAAATGAAAAGTTCTATGCGCGTCTGTCGTATTGTTCAGGTCCATTTAGTATCGGTATGTTCTATAAAGATGTAACATAAACCTTTATATATGAAAATTCTATTGAGGCTCATAAATGTAGATTTTTTAACCCTAGAAAGATAATTATATTTCGATATACGGTAAAGATAATCATTCGTAAAATTGACGCATGATTTTTAACTAGCTATAATATATTATTAAGAGCCCGACAGGGATTTTTAAATATTTAATGTTTTTTTCGTATTTTTGCGTATTTTCGAAGTCATCTGTGTCGATAACAGCACCTCAAAAAAAAAGTTTGTCATTATATTTTTTTAGACACATGTATTTTCGATGCCTCAAGTTAAAATTAAATATTTAAAAAAATATTTTTTCTTACTTCATAACTCTTTATAAAAGATCAGTTTTCAAAAAATCGTCAATGTACCACTGATTTTTTTCCATCTATCGTCATATACGAAAAGAAAAAAAATATTGAAAAATATTCTGTTATAGGAAACATATCTACCTATACCCGCCTATTTATATATTTTTATTATTTTGCTTAATTATGACGTATTTAAATTTTTTAAACCACGTAAATAAACGTACTTTAAAATCATTTTTTTGTACTTAAAAACCTTTTTTTCTGTATAATAAAAATATCACCCAATAAAACAGTGTTTTACCTATACAATGTATAAACTAATGTAAAAAAAATTAATGATTTATTTGATTATATTAAATTTTCCTGAGCATACAAAATACATAAAAACTATGGTGTTTTCGATATTCTGGTCATAACGCGGAAGTCTCTCCGCCAGAGTGGTCGTCTGTGACGCTCTATTCCATGAAACTGTGTTGAAAAACATAAGTGTATTAGTAATTGAGATGTAATACATATACTCTGTATGAATGAAACCAAACTGTATAATGTGTTCATGTAATTTGAAGGAAGCCTGTCAAAAAGGATTTGAAAAACGTGCGTAGCAAGGGACATACGATCATTGTATGCAATTAATTTTAACATTGTATTTATCATTTAATAATTAACATGTCAAAAGGAATTAGTTAACGGAAGTGGCCAGGACGCGGCCTTTCCTTGTATATTGTAACTTCTGATGTGTTGGCTGTTTTGTGCACGCTTCAAACGGAGCACGTAGAAAGGGAAAAAATAACTAGAATACCCAGGACACGTATGTTTATATATTTTGTACCTTTGCACATATTACCTTCAGTTAGCTTCGCACAGGGTAGCTGCGCGCTTTATTTTTCAAACGGAGCATTGAAGTACCCACCACTGTCCCACCCCGGTATAGGCAACTTATGGTCGCCCCTTCGGAGTTCTCGCAAGAATCTAATTTTTTTGAATAAACGACTCTACATTTAATGTAACGAATCTATACCTTCAATGTCCCCTCATACTGTGTTAGGTGGCGGTATGCGGGCGCGCCTACAGGACTGTACTGTAATGGTCAATCTCTACAATTCTAAAGCCCATGGAGGTGTCAATGCAAAAGCAGTGATCCTCATGGATAGTCAAACAAGTGGTTAGTAATATCGACATAAAAAAGTAAAATGTACAAAATAGACAGCAGTCGTCATGAGTAATCAGCTCATGACAGCTTAAGACCATACACAATCCGGCGGGCGGCACCGAGCACTGTTCATAAAAAAAAGCAACACAAGTAAAATAACATTTGTACAGAGTAGAACTGGTGTTACCGCAAACTGGCTACCGGCAGTCCCCGAGACAGTGAAGGAGGCTGATTGACCGGCCTCCCGACAACCGGCAGCGTCGCCCGTAAGCCAGCAAGCCGGTGGTGCCTAGACGAGAGTAATTGGAAACATAGAAGAAGACCCTAGGGAGAGAAGCGTCGGGTCGCCGGAGGCGGGACGGACAGCCTCCGGATGTCGTTCAGCTTTCTCCCCAGCCTCTTCATGTCACGGGGGGTGGCGTGGCGGACAGGTGCAGCTCCACCAGTTCCAAAAAACCGGCCATGGTACGTAGGCGGGGACACGGTCCAGGGTCCAACCCCTTATATGGGGAGAAGGACGGAACAAAACGAGCAACTGAGTTCAGTTCTCACAAAAAAAACATAACTAAAAAGAAAAATTTATTGAAAAAAAAAATAAACAAGAGCGTGTGGAAGTCAGCGCTGGGCATGTGAATGCACCATATAACCAAACTAAAAATCATAAACATGTAAAATAAAATGACGATTTAGAAAGAAAAAGAAAAAACATAAAATAGACATGAGCGTTAAATTACGCAGGGCATCTGTAAACAGTAGACCATGAACATAAAAATATAAAGGTGTAAATAATAAACTTAAAAATGTAAAAAAAAGATATATATATATATATCTTTTCGTTATTATCTATATATATATATATATATATATATATATATATATATATATATATATATATATATATATATATATATATGTATATGTGTATATATATAAATACTGTAAAAGCAAAAAAAAAAAACATAAAAATGTAAAGGTGTTAACAATAAACATAAAATATAAAATATAAAACTGAACATCCTGGGCAATATTGGTAAGAGAGTAAGAGGCAAAGAAAGTCCTTGGTTAGTCAGGAACAAGTACACCTGGTGCCAAAATCTACTAATCCGTGACTCTAAGCTCAGGCCATCTCTCAAACCATATCCTTGAAAAATTCCTCAAGCACTCGAAGTTCGTCTTGTTCGAAACCAGATCAGTGTTCCACACTGGTCTGATAGGTACGTCCAAACCATCGATTATTTCCTTTCTAGCGTCCGTCAAGATCTCGCAGTGCCACAGAATGTGCTCGGCCGACTGGTTGGTTGATCCGCATGCGCAGTTGGGGTGGGGGGACAGGGAGAGGGTGTGAAGTCCCCCCCTGAATTCCCCATGCCCGGACAGAAGCTGGGTAATGTGGTGATCCAGTCTGAGATAAGCCCCTTCCATTCTGATTTTAACTGATGGGAAGAAGGAGAATGTCCATCTTCCCAAATTCGATCTATCCCAACGGACCTGCCACTCTTGGAGCGACAGATCCCTCATTTGACGTAGCAGCCCAGGGAGAGTCCCCGGCCCTCCCGGTGTCACAACAACGCGTAGGTGAGTGGCCGGGGTTCCTCTGGTTAATTTCTGCTTGGTAAGCACTTCCCTGATTTCCAGATCGATAGGCAAAATTCCAGCCAAAACGGGTAAAGCGTCCGAAGCAACGGTTCTATACGCACCAGAGAGTGCCAGCAAGGGGGTTCGTTGGCCTCGCTTGAGAGCTAAGAGTATCAGCGAATTATCCAGGCGGTGCTCCCACATAGAGGCGGCATACGAGACTTGCGCCACATATACGCACCTATATAGCGTTCGCAGAGCCGGATTACGCAATCCCCACTTAGCTGTGGAGAGTCTCCTCAGCTTCAAGAAGAGAGCCTGAGCCTTGCTGGATACTTCTTTGACGTGAGCCAGAAAAGGACGATCGACGATCTAGAGTGACGCCTAAGTATTTCACTGTTTCAAAAAAGCGGATGTTAGAATCTCCCATTCTGATGGTAGGATTTCTTTCTCTACTAAGAATGCCTTTCATCAGGAGGCCCTTGGTGTTGTGGGGAGCGAAGGTTATCTTGTTTCTCTCACCCCAGTCCAGGAACATCTGCAAACCTTCACTGCCTTTGCTCTCCACTTCATTTCTACTTTTCTCAGCGACCAAATACAACTTATCATCAGCGTAGTCGACAGCGATACATCCTTCAGGCAAGGGTAACCTGGAGGAGTCATCAAAGGAGATGTTCCACAGTTCAGGTCCAAGGATGGAGCCCTGCGGGCATCCCATGTCTACTTCCCTCTAGATACAAAACTCACCGAAACTGATCGTAATGGTACGATCAGAAAGGTAGTCATCGATGGATTGGAACAATAAGTTTGAACACCGCCTGTTTTTCACCTTTGTACGTATCATTGCCCACCACGCATGATCGAAGGCACCAGTGATGTCGAGGAAGATTGCAACTACATACCTCTTTGGGCAAGCCTTCACCCATTCAAGCGCATACGACAGGGATTGCACCGTGGATCTCCCGGGGACGAAGCCAAACTGAAGGTCACTGGCCGGAGACAGGGTTTGACGCAGCCGCTGCCTAAGTAATTTCTCGAGGATCTTGCCTAGAACGGGAAACGAAGCACGTAGAAAGGGACAAAATAACTAGAATATCCACGATACGAATGTTCACATATATATTGTACCTTCTCACGCGTTACCTTCAAATAGCCTCACACAGGGTACATCATCGATTAATTAGGTATCTAGGACTCGCAACAATAACATTTGGCTGTCATCAGTTCTTTTGTTTTGCTCTTTCAAAAAATATTCTTAAACCAATCTTTTTATTGTGTTTTGGCTGTAAAAAGTTTAGTGTGTTGGAATCTTCTCCCCCCTGATCTTCCAGGAGTCACTTCTTGCTGCTCATTTTCAGATATTTATATAATTTTTTTACTTCTGTCACTTTTTATATTAGCTGTAATTTTTTGAACAATGGAGGAGGATTTCCCTCCTGTACCCCTTACAAAGCCCCCAGATCCCCCTCCTAACCCTCCAGATGGAGACATTTCAGATAAAATAGACTTTTCAGAACATTCAAACATTTCAGACAATGAATCTGTCATCCTAACCTCAATTAAAAAAAGAAAATTTAGTCCCCTTTCCCCAAAAAAACATGATTCACCTTTGTCTTCTCAGTCCCCTCCAACTCTTCCTCAACCTCCTCCAAAAATCTTTTACTCTACTCATTCCCGTGGCCCCTACATTGTATATGCGCAAAAAACTGAACAAGGTAAAACCATCCATCCTCTTGAATTTGGTAAATTTCTTTCAAATAACAAGAACCTTTCGATTAAACCTGGAGGTGTTAAAGCCGAGGGTCGCTTCCGAATCTCTGTTGAATTCCTGTCAGGTTCAGCCGCCAACAACTTTATCAAAAATATATTTATTTCATCAAATTCTAAATTCAAGGCGTACATCCCAACTTTCAATGTCACTCGAATGGGCCTGGTCAGGGGTATCTCGACCGATCTGTCCATTCCAGAAATCCTGTCCTCACTTTCAACCCCCCAACATATCGGCAATCCCATAAAAGCCAGGAGGCTATATTATAAGGACACCTCTGAGGGCATCGTTTCCTGGAAGCCCTCCCAATCTGTCGTCATCACATTCGAAGGACAATCTCTTCCCTCCCATATTTATTTATTTTTCAACTCCTTACCAGTTGAAATGTACACTTATCCCACCACTCAATGTTACAACTGCTGCCGTTTTGGTCATACCAAAGCTGCATGCAGATCCCCTCCCAGATGTTTCAAATGTGGAGAAAACCACTCGGCTGACCAATGTTCTTCTCTCTCTTCACCTAAATGTTTTAACTGCTTAGGCGCTCATTCCGCCATTAACTCTTCTTGCCCCGAACAATCTCGCCAAAAAAATATAAAAATTTCTATGGCCTCTGAGAACTTGTCTTTTCTGCAGGCTTCTAAATTATTCCCGCCTGTCAAAAAATCATTTTCCGAGGTTTTATCCAGTAACTCTTCATCCAACCCTCTCGCCTCCTCCTCAACATCTTCCCGTTCAACAAAATTCACATACAAAAACCCTATCTCTAAACAGACTCGTGGATACGATCAGCAACAACACAACTCACTTCTCTTAAATCCCAATGGTTCTCCTCTTTCACACGCCACAAATGGGTGCGCAAACAATTATAATTCATCCTCAACAAACTATCAAAAGCTTTCTGAACAACTCTCCCAAGATAATTCTTCATTTATTCAAACTCTTATTATGCTTCTAATTGACCTAATTTCTTCTCAAACTAATCTACCGTCCAACGCTGCTTCTATTATTTCCACATTAAAATCATTTATTCAAAATGGCTCTTCAAGATGTCAGAATTCTTCAGTGGAATAGCCGCAGTGCTATTTCTAACAAATCAAACCTTCTTAACCTATTAAATTCAAACCTTGTTTCTGTGGCTGCTGTCTCGGAGACATGGTTTACTCCATCCACCCACTTTAATGTGGGAGGGTACTCCTGTCTCCGCGATGATCGCCCGGAAGGTACGGGCGGTGGTGCTGCCCTTTTTATTAAAAAATCCCTTCCGTTTTTCCCAATAAATAAAATCAAACCCCCCAATGCTGACTTTCAAATGGTTGCAGCTAAAATAAAGGACACTTCCTTTGTTTCTATCTATCTTCCCCCAACATCGCACTTCAATAAACAAGCGTGGTTGCAAATTGTCCGTCAACTAAGCCCTCCTTTCTTTTTATTGGGTGATTTTAATGCCCATTCCCCCGTCTGGGGTTCTGCTTTCTGTGATCGAGACGGTCGAAGTGTGATGGATTTCCTAGATGAATCCAACCTTTTTCTTTTGAATGACGGATCTCCTACTAGAATCTCTCGCCCCAACACAAACCCCAGTGCAGTGGATCTCTCCATATGCTCTATTAATCTGGCACCTCTCTCCTCGTGGGTGGTGTCCCCCGACCCTTGCTCCAGTGATCATTTCCCGATCACCATCACTTATCAAACTTCTTTCCATTCAGACAAGTCCCATATTTCGACAAAGATTAAAACAAAACACACCAAATGGGACGAATTTAACTCACATATGGATAAGTTTATACAAAATTTATCCTATACTGAAACATTATCTGTCAAAGATGACTACGATAACTTCAAATCAATGCTCGTAACTGCAATCAATAAATCAAATCCTCCCCCTAAATCCAAATCTCTCAAAAAACTCCCTCCAACTCCCTGGTGGGATGAGGAATGTTCCAAAGTAGTGAGAAATCGGAAAGCTAAATCTCTTTCCTATCGTCACAATATGACTATGGAGAACTATCTCATATACAAAAATGCCGAAGCCAATGCCAAAAGGGTATTGAGGTCAAAAAAAAAATCCGGGTGGTACAACTTCTGCAGTTCAGTATCTCCGAACACTCCAATTTCGGAAGTTTGGTCTATGATTCGAAGATTTCGATCCTCCTTCAGTCCAACATCTCCTCGAGCTTCTCATTCTAAATGGATAGACGAGTTCTTGGACAAAATTGCCCCCCCTTCTGTACCTAACTTAGATGAAATAACTCCAATCCACAACACTCCTATGTCTGATCATTGGCTTGACTCTCCATTCACTTTAATTGAATTAAAAAATTGTTTATCAACAGTCAAGGACTCATCTCCAGGCAGAGATGGTATACCTTATAGCATTATCAAAAATAGTAATGATAATGTTCTAAATCACTTTTTAAGCATCTTAAATAAAATCTTCCAGACTGGCATAATACCTGATGACTGGAGTTCTCAAATAATCATCCCAATTCTAAAATTAAACAAATCACCCAATTCTGGATCCAACTATAGGCCAATTGCTCTTTCATCCACCCTTAGTAAAATTTATGAAAAATTAATTAAAAACCGGTTAGAATTTTTTGTCGAGAGTAATCATCTTCTCTCTCCATCCCAATTTGGATTTAGGAAAAAGAAATCTACACAAGATAACCTTGCCATCATCAGCACTGATATTAATTTATCCATTTCTAACAAAGAAGTATGTCTTGCAGTCTTTATAGACATAGAAGGCGCCTTTGACAATGTTTCCATCCCAATTCTTAAAAAAAAACTTTTAGGCCTTGGCTTACCCCTCATGTTTGTCCAATCTATTATTAATCTTTTTCTCGATAGGAAAATTTTCGTTGAGCTACCAGATGTTACTCCTCAGAGTAGGTCAATTTGGAAGGGTTTACCCCAAGGCGATGTATTATCCCCCTTACTGTATAATATATACACACACGATATGCATGTCACCATTCCCCCTCAAGTAAAAGTTGTTGAGTTCGCAGATGACATGGCTTTCTTCTTATCATCCAAAATCATTCCATCCGCCGTCAAATATCTTAATGAAGCCATGGATGCCCTTTGCACATGGCTTACTTTAAATGGTCTTGAACTTTCAGTACAAAAGAGTCAGTGTGTTACCTTCTCAAATCGTCATAATAACCCCCCTGTTCAAATTTTATTTAAAAACTCTCCAATCCCCAATGCTTCCGAAGTAAAATTTTTGGGAGTAACATTTGATAGGAAACTTAAATGGTCTTCCCACATTAATAATATAGTTACTAAATGTGAAAAAATTTTAAATATTATCAGATCATTGACTGGCGTTTGGTGGGGTGCTCATCCTATCTGCATTAAGTTGCTCTACAATGCACTTATTCGAAGCCATCTCGACTATGCCTGCCCACTTTTTAGTACTGCATCCAAAAATGCACTCAGTAAATTAGACAAAATTCAATCTAAGTCATTGCGAATAATAACTGGCGCAATGCAATCGTCGCCCATCAATTCCCTTCAAGTAGAATGTTCTGATCCTCCTCTTTATTTAAGGCGTCAATTATTTGCTGACAAATTTGTTCTTAAATGTTTAAATTCTAAAAGTCATCAGATTATTCCCAGAGTCTCGTTATTCAACGACTCAACACATTCATCTACAATCAGAGCTCGAACTAAACCTCTCCCTGCCATCTGTAAAAATTTTCGCTCTCTCTCAGAGCTTCAAATTATCAAAAATGATCTTCTTCCTTTGTACAAATTAAAATATAGTCACGTCACCCTATCCCCAACGATATTAGAAGGGATCGGCATCCTTAAAAGTCATTCCAATCTCCCAGCCCGTACTGTCAATAATATGTTCAATGACATTATTTCTTCTAAATGGCCCAACTCTTCTCTTTTATTTACTGATGGCTCCAAATCTCCGGACTCTCCGAACTGTGGTATTGGTATTAACGTTTACCACAATAATTCTAATGAAAGAATATTTTATTCAATTTCAAACCAATTTTCAATATTTTCTGCCGAGTGCATTGCGATTATTGAATCTCTCAAATATATAATAAAAAATAATTTTGAACATTCTCTTGTCCTCTCTGACTCTCTCAGTTCCCTCCAAAAACTTAAAACAAGTCCTCTTCTTCATCCTGATGATCACTTTGTATGTCTTATTCGAGTATTGATAACCTCCATTCAAAGCTCTGGAAAAACTGTCACTCTGATTTGGATTCCTGGACATGTTGGCATAGTGGGTAACGATATTGCTGATTCCTTGGCAAAACAAGGAGCGTCTAACCCTACCGTTACCCTCGTAAATCATATTCCCCTGTCTGATATTTTTTCCATCATCAAAGATAGATCCCACAATGTTTGGACAGAGTATTGGAACATTGCTAGTCAATCCAAGGGTGCCCGCTACGCCTCAATACAAAGGACTATCCCATCAAAACCGTGGTTTCAAAAATTCCCCCATTTTTCCAAAAAAGAAATTTCCTTACTTATTCGTATGAGAATCGGACATTGTTCCGTTCCTTCTCACCTTTATAAAATTCATGTGCTTGACTCCCCAGATTGTACGTTCTGTGGTCTAGATGTGGGAACTTTAGATCACATATTTTTTGATTGTCCCTCTCTAAATAAATATCCTCTCTTCTATCAAGCGTTATCAAAAATTGCCTCTCCTCCATTCAACATCTCATCTCTTCTAAGTCTGAACTCTACTCCAATCTTCCATAAAATTCTGAAATTTGCACATTTAAATAAAATTACTATATAAATTCTCCTTTCCTTTCTCTGTAATTATAAATGATGGCCTAGAACACCCTTGAAGGGTGAAAGCCAGAAATAATGGAAAAAAAAAGGGTACATCATCACTCGGAACAACAAAGCATGTTTTAATTGTATTGTCGTCTCTTTCTCTAAGCGCGGCGCCGTGGGTATGTCAGAGCGAGACCACAGTAACAATACATTATTCAAACGTTATTCGCAGATATCATGTTACATTGGACAAAAGTGCAAGGGCTGTGCAAACATTAAATATTATAATCATTTAAGTATTTAATCTTGCTATTTTCGGCGTTCCAAAATTTGGCGTGAGCTCAATACCTCCGAATGAAAAAGCATGATTTTTAACTTATTTATCATTACATAGTATAAAATGAAGTCGCTCAAAATGTATGTGCGCATCGATCTTTTAAACTACGCAACGGATTTTCAAGCAGTTTTCACCAATAGATAGATTGATTCAAGAGGAAGTTTTAAATGCATTCTTATTATAGTAGAGAAAAGCCGAGAAATTCAAATATTCAATTTAGGCAACTGGCGGCGGGCAGCTGGCAAGCGGGTGGTATGGATTTTATAAAGGTTGGGTAATGGCGTTGTGTTTCATTAGCCACAGCAACGTGTGACCGGGTCTGCTAGTAGCATATATACTACAGGTTGTATATAGACGTATCCGACGACTTTTACCAGATTTTTTTTAAAACAAACTAAAAAAAAACAAAAAAGCTTTCGCCGCTAGTTTTAGATTTCTTTGGCTATATCTAATTTTATCATTTACAAAGGATACAGAAAACATACTTGCATACCTGGCAGGTCACTTCCGATAAAGAAGAAAGTTTATTCTTGGAGAAGATGCGATGTGCACGCGGATACACTACATTTAAAACAATGGACATGGCATGATTTTAGATTTGCTATCCACATTACTGTTGATTTTACATTTATGAGAAGATTAGTGGCAAAAGTAAATATTTGTATTGAAAGACTGGAGAATTTAGGACTCTTTGTGGGATGAACATACATGTTTCTTATTCATCAAACACGGTAAAGCCATTTCAAGCACAGTTTCACGTTTAATGGTGGTCTTACCAGGGCGATACTGAAAATACCTTCCACTCTGGAACGTGCCACAAATATACTATGTATTATTTCAAATGTATTTATTGTGAAATAACACAAATTAATCAAATTAAATTTGACTGTTTTGTGTACAATTTAATCGGTTTAAAACTTTTAAACAATTGTAAATTGCAGGTCAATTACACAAAAAAGCACAATTTCAAGATTGAAAACTGAATCTATTAATTAAAATATGTATTCTGACAAATTTTTAGACCGATTGAACCAAATCAAACAGGGTTATTCACTAAAAACCAAAGCGCTCGAAAAACGCGTCAAGCCGTGATCGCGGCTCAGCGAGACCCTCATCGCATATTATATTCTATACATATATTTATTATTTAAGTTACATATATTTATTATTTAAGTTGTTAATCCTTTTTTTAAATCAGATCACTAAACTATGGTCACCCTAAAAGTCTACATGTTTATATTAATGTACTACCTAGCGCCATCAGTTTAGTAGGTACCCATAATCTCAACCTGTAAGAAATACAACAATATTGTTCTTTCAGTATCTGTATAATATTGTGTTATTTTGAATTTGTATATTGTTAACCTCAACACAGGCTTGTCCTAGTGAGGTGACAAATTGTATTATAAACATTTTTACCTGCAGTGTAAAGATAAAATATAATTTATTTATTTACGGACTTACGTCCAATTTAAAACAAAGTATCACGAAGTATAGAAATGAACAATGTAAGGATTCGGATGGTACATGAAAGCAAAGACAAACAGTGAAAATAGAAGAAAAATAAGTGTCAAGTCACGTCAAGACCTTGCAAAAATTAGGGTGAATATTACATATCTTCATTTGTTTAAAGAGCGACAGAAATCATTTAAGCTAATACCAAAAAAATCAAGGTCTTGACGTGAGTTGACCAGTCTACACATTCTGGACAGTGGTGAGTTATAACCATAGTTAGTCGAGTGCTGATTGAGGAAAAGCAGGTCTTTATTTCTGAGTCTACGAGAAGGTATATTAAATGTGATGAGTTGTAGTAATGTAGGCGAGTCGATTAAACAGTTAATAATTTTGAAGAAACAAATGAGATCAGATTTTATCCGACGGTCTTCTAAAGGAGAAAGGTTTAGAGTTTGTTCAATTTCAGCATACGAGTAATTGCCTCGCTCTAATCCTAGCCTCCAAGCAATTCCCTTTAGGAACCGATGTTGAACGGATTCAATATGACGAATATGGACAGCATAAAAAGGAGACCATATAATACAAGCATATTCAAGATGGGGGCGAACCAAGGAGCAGTAAAGAGTTCTTAGGGTATTTATGTTTTTGAAGTCAGAAGTGGTTCTAGTGATAAAACCAAGTAGTTTGAGAGATTTATTAACAATCGTATTTATATGTTCCCGGAAAGAAAGCTTGCTATCAAGAGAGACACCAAGATCTTTAATAGATTGAACAGTTGTTAGGCAATTATTATTTAATTTGTATTCGAAAACAATCGGATTTTTAGATCTGTAGAAGGACATAATTTTGCACTTATCGACATTTAGTTCCAAGCAATTAATTTTACACCAGTCATTGAAAGAGTCAATATCTGATTGGAAAAGAAGGCAGTCATGGTAGTTTTTGATTATTTTTAGGATCTTATTGTCATCAGCAAAGAGCCAAAAGCGTGTGTGAGAGAAAATACGAATAATGTCATTTATAAACAAGTTGAAGAGAAGCGGGGCTAAATGTGCTCCTTGCGGTACGCCGGATGTTACTTCAATAATAATAGACTCAATGTTATTTATTTTAACTCTTTGTTTTCTATTGCTTAAATAAGAATTAAAGAAAGATAGCAATGGGTTTCGTATACCTATAGCATATAGCTTGGCCATGAGGATAGCGTGTTTTACTTTGTCAAAAGCTTTAGAAAAGTCGGTATAATAATAAATATAAAATATAAATATAATATATATGGCTACATTCTAGCTTTTATACATAAAATTTTGTTTTGCGTCAAGTTTTATTATCTAAATTGTATTAGTTTTTTGATTGGTACAAAAACATAATTTATTGTAATTTTTTTATGTATGTCTGTAAAAGCCACTAGAACGTTTATAGAAATAAGTTAATAAATAAATTCCAACCAGGGAAAGACATTATTCAACTATTTTTGGATACACTATTCGTACCGTTCCAAATTTTGGAAGAATTTTTAATATTATGTTTTTATTCATTCGCCTAAAAAGTGGTGTAATAAATCATTAGTTTATAGCGTACAAAGGAAAATACCTAATTTTTGTAGGAAATGATAATGATTTTAATAAAAATACATAATGAAGAATTTTCACTGACTTGGTATTTCTATATAAAATTCCAAACGATTTAGTTGATAGTCCGGTATTGTTAGAATTGATAAGCTTCCGGATTCCACTACGTAATACTAGAAGTCAGGATTTATTTCAGTGCAGAAATTCTGAGACTAACTACCATATGTATTCCTCTTTGCCAAGAATACTAATGGAGGGAAACAATTATACCCAGTCAGTGGACATCTTCAATTTATGTTTAAACAAATATAAAATATTGTTACTGAGACAGTTCGGTTAAGTACAATGAATTCTGTATATTTCTTATTAGTCATATGTTATGTTTGTAAAAGCCCCGAAAAAGGGCGTTGATAAACTAATAAATAACAAAAAACATATGATAATCATAGTTTTGTATTGAAGTTTTTTTCTCTTCTTTCTTCTTCTTTATTTCCATGTTTTGACAGCCCTAACAATTTGCACAGACAATGATGGACACGCTAAGCAGGTGTTCGGGGTTGAGTGGTATAAAAATTCCCAATATTTAGGGAAAATTAGTAATATGAAATATATCAATACCCCTCTAATTTTAAGTTTATATTGAAAAGAAGCAGATTTTTATAGAAGTTGGTAAACTTTTTGACGTTTTTAATTTTTAAGTGTTAAAATCCAGTAAACATTTCCCAATTTAATTCTAAAATCATATTTTTTGAATCTTGGATATCCGGGAGTTTTAAAAAGCTGTTTGCGTAATATTTTAAAATTATTTGCAACAAAATAGGGAATCTCAGGGGAAATTTCCCCAAGTGAAAGGGAAAAAATCAAAATTCAGTCGATCACGAAAGCGACCAACGTGTAATATTCCTTTTTCAATCCGTGTTCGGGTGATCGCCATAACTTCGGGTTTTTACGAGTGGATACTGGGATCAAACTCATTTGAAGTAACAATGAACATTAACTTTTGGTGGAATTGATTTAAAAATTCGATAAGGGCAACGCAAGCGACCAAAATTTAAACTATTTTGGCAAATTTCGACAAAATCGTTTGCCCTGCTCCGCTCTTAGGGGCTATTAACCAGCCAGCGGCAATTCAAAATTTGCTTTATTTACATATACCTACATTTAAAAATGCTTAAAGGCGTGATGATAAAACTACTAAAATATTACTACTTATTGTAATTATTTTTGATTGTAGGTACTGTAGCAACCAGCCTTTGCTACGTCACGCTTTGGATTGCCCCCGAACCGTATCGATGTTTCCAGAAGCGGCGCCTGTGTTCAAATATATGCCAGCGAAATTACTAGAGCTCCCGTCAGCCATCTGGCATGGACGGTACGCGACTGAACAGTAGGTATCTAGTTCATCGAAACAGAGCCGCGGACCTACCTACCTCTCACGTATTCCAGAAAAGGTACGAACCATTGTACGCTTGCAATGCACAGTTCTAGCGCTTTCGAGTAACTAGCTGAGTGATTACATTGGTGACCCCGACGTGATAAATTTCGCACAGCAATCATCATCATCATGTCTCTTACGAGCGGAACATCTGAGGGTAACCAGCAACCCAACATCAAGTATCCACCGACTCATTAGTTACACAGATGGAGAGGTTGATGCAGCCTCTCCAACAAGAGCTCGCTACTTTGAGCCGCAAAGTTTCGACCCTACGCTCTGGCCAGCATAGGAGGAGCGCCAACCCGCATCGTTGAAGCAATCGTTCCCGCAGTCAGTCCAGAGGTCGTCAGCCCGAGGGCACATGCTGGTACTACTGGAAGCATGGGACGAAGGTAAGCAAGTGCACTAAACCCTGCAACTTCTAACAGGGAAACGCTTGTGGCTCAAACTGATGGCGACCAGCGCCAGCCCCAACCAAGTCAGTCGCCTTTTTGTTACCGACAGGGTAACCCGTACCCAATTCCTTATAGACACCGGCGCAGATCTCTGCGTTTTCCCACGACGCCTTGTCCAGGGACGTCCCACTAAAGCGACATACGACACTAAAGCGACATATAGCAGCAAATGGCAGCACAATCGCTACCTATGGCAGCCTAACGCTCAACCTGGATCTGGGATTGCGACGCGACTTTACTTGGAGCTTCGTCATTGCAGACGTCTCCAAGCCCATCATCGGAGCAGACTTTCTCGCCAAATACGAGCTACTGGTAGATGTCCGAAATAAACGGCTGCTGGACCAGGTGACGAATTTAACCATCACGGGAAAACGAAGCGACAACAAGATCGCTTCCATTAAGACGGTCACAGGAACATCCCCGTATCACAAGCTACTTCAACAGTTTTCTGACGTCACTCGCCCTGACGGCACCAGGAAGGAAGTTCGTCACGCAACACTGCACCATATTAACACTACGCCAGGACCTCCAACAGTCGAACGCTCACGACGCCTTGCTCCTGAAAAATTAAAACGCGCCAAGAAGGAGTTCGAGGCCATGGTCTGACGCTGGCACTTCACCCCTCCCAGATAAAGTGGAAGCCATCAACAACTACAGCCAACCAGCTTCCATCAGGGATCTCCGCCGTTTCCTGGGAGCTATAAATTTTTAAAGGAGATTCATCCCCAACGCCGCGAGGACACAAGTTCCACTCAATGACCTCCTAAAAGGGAACCAAAAAGGCAAACAACTCGTGTCTTGGACTGCCGAAACAGAAAAAGCCTTCAGCAAGTGCAAGGAAGCTCTGGCCCAGGCAACCCTGCCCGTTCACCCGAAGTGCGACGCCCCACTCTCTATCGTCAGCGACGCGTCCGATACTACAGCTGGTGCCGCACTCCATCAATTCGTCGCAGGTCACTGGGAGCCTCTAGCATTCTTTTCGAAGAAGTTTTCGGCAGCTGAAAAGAAATATGGCGCATACAACAGAGAGCTACTAGCCATCTGTCTCGCTATGAAATACTTCCGCCACATGGTGGAAGGCAGGTATTTCACCATATTTACCGACCATAAGCCTATCACGTTCGCCTATCAACAAAAAGCAGACAAATGCTCACCAAGGCAATTCCGCCATCTGGACTATATCAGCCAGTTCACAACTGATATCCGACACGTCTCCGGAAAAGACAACATCGTCGCGGATGCTCCAGGGTCGAGACGATAGATACTCCTCTGGACTACGCAGCGCTGGCAGCTGACCAGATGTGCGACCCTGAACTGGAACAACACTTGCAGGGAAGTTCTAGCCTACAACTTATGTAAGAAGATCAATATTCCGGGTACTGACGCGCATCTCTACTGTGACGTCTCAACTACCATAGCCAGACCCTTCGTCACGAAGAAGTTCAGACCTGCGGCATTCAATGCGGTCCATCAGCTGGCTCACCCTGGAATCAAGACCACGGTTAAGCTTATAACTCAACGTTATGTCTGGCCGGCCATCAAAGCCGAGACTATTAAGCTCGCACGCAATTGCCTCCAATGCCAACGAAGCAAGGTTACACGGCACGTGTCAGCACCCCTTGGAGCCTTTCCCAGACCCTCCGCTAGATTCGAGCATGTCCACATCGACATAATCGTCATGCCTTCTTCAGAAGGATGCCGATACTGCCTCACGTGCTTGGACAGATTCACGAGATGGCCAGAGGCATTCCCGATCCCAGACCAAGAGGCTGAAATAGTGGCGCGTGCTTTTTACACGGGCTGGATTGCAAGATTCAGCACTCCACTCCGCATTACTACGGACCAAGGGAGACAATTTGAGTCAAGGCTGTTCAGGCAGTTGAATTTCCTGGCAGGCACGACGCAAATCCATACAACTGCATACCACCCCGCAGCAAATGGCATGGTGGAATGATTTCATCGTCAACTAAAGGCAGCGATCAAGTGCCATCAGAATAACCGTTGGACGGAAACACTTCACACCGTACTCATGGGAATCAGAGCAGCTTGAAGAGATGATCTCGCTACAACCTCAGCCGAGCTAGTTAATACGGCGAGCCGCTCCGCTTACCCGGCGAATTCCTATGTACAGCACGACCTAATGTCAACGACGATACCGGAAGCTTCCTCAAGGAACTAAGGAAACATTTCAACGAGCTGAGACCAGTTGAAGGTACCCGCCATGGTGATGGACATTATTTCATCTTCCAAAATCTTCCCACAGCTTCTCACGTTTTTCTGAGGGACAACACAGTCAAGAGCCCGCTTCAACAACCCTACAGCGGCCCTCATAAAGTCGTTCATCGGCACGAACGAGCATATATACCATACTGGTAAAAGGGAAGGAAATCACCGTGAGCATCGACCGCCTCAAACCAGCATACTGTTACGTAACGACGAGCTCGAACCGCCTGATTACGAACTTTCAACAAATTAATAATAAATAACACCACAATGTTCAAGACACAACAACAATGGTTCAATTTAAATACTTACAAAAACCAAATTATTATACAAACCTTCGGCTAGCTCCTCTCAGGGATATTGTGTTCTCAATTCGATCGGATTTGATTCAAAACGATCGTCGCTTCATTTATTGAATAAAGATAGGGTTTATTAAATTAGAAGATCTCTTGTCGCTTTTAAATAATTTGTGAATTTATTAATGACTCGACGCTTCTAGGAAAAGCTTTTAATCTCTTTGTGAACTCAAGGTCAATGATTCTAAGATAGAATAAAAGGGTTGAATGATAACACATAATTATATAAGTTGTACGTACGTTACCCCGTCTCGGGTTTCATCTGGGCAGAGGACCTCGTCCGGAAACACCACTGAGTTGATTTAGATATATAAAATTTAACTATATTTTAAATTACGTATTCCAAAAAACGTTGGAACTAAAAGGCGGTCGAAAAAATGCGAAGAACCGTCCCATAGCAAAGCTGAAACTAGAAAAGCCGGGCAGAAGCCCGCAGCCCGCAGCCCCCTGGCTGACCACCTCGCCACTCCCACCGAATTCTTGGCCAATCAGAAGATTTAGCCAATGTTGCAAACTTTTGACAACTAATATGAAATATTTAGTACCTGATGACAGGAAGTTATAATTCAAGAAAGTACTTCATGACAATACATTGCTCAAGATCTTGAGAGATTCGCATCAAACTCGCAAACCGCATCAGAGCCACCAGCCGCCACATCACAACCAATCCTTCCGTTGTTCGATGGCAGTCATGATCGGACATACACAACCACTCGTTCTGGAAGACGGGTTCGATTTCCCGATCACCTCGGTATCTGACCATTCCTCCTTCCACCGCAGCCATGTCTGCGTTGTCTAGGGAGGGGGTCCTGTAGCAACCAGCCTTTGCTACGTCACGCTTTGGATTGCCCCCGAATCGTATCGATGTTTCCAGAAGCGGCGCCTGTGTTCAAATATATGCAAGCGAAATTACTAGAGCTCCCGTCAGCCGTCTGGCATGGACCGTACGCGACTGAACAGTAGGTACCTAGTTCATCGAAACAGAGCCGTGGACCTACCTACCTCTCACGCATTCCAGAAAAGGTACGAACCATTGTACGCTTGCAATGCACAGTTCTAGCGCTTTCGAGTAACTAGCTGAGCGATGATTTACTACCAATACTCCACTCGTCTGGCCATATAAAACGCGCCCAATAACAGCGAAAGGACCAGTGTTCGTTGAACTTACCGAAGCAGTCGCCTCTTCTATCCGCAATCAACCTTGACCCAGTGTGTAACTTCGTTAGTACTATTTAATATCGTAAGACTGTTATGCTGACCGTGTTTGTGTGATTAAAAATTATAATTATTTATTTATTTTTTCAGGTTCTCCATAAAACAGTTATACACCAAATAATTACGCAGAAGGTTATAAAGTATATGAGAAAAAAAAGGCCGAGGGGGCAGTTTCACTATGTTGAGACATATATCAAACTCTGAACTCTCTATAGGTAACATTGAAAATGTCAATGCTCAATGCAGAATCGTTAAGCAGTTGAATTGCTCTATTTAATGGGGCATTCTGAAAGGAAGAAGTTCTCGCTTTCGGAGCATAAAAAAGTATGTGGGATCTCCCACGAGTATACGAGTTAGGGACATATAGGTTAATCTCCTTCAACATAGGTGGATTCAGTACAGTACCGGAGATCAGCTCAAAAAAATGTTTCCCCAAAAATATTTTACGGCGGGCTTCTAAGGTATTAAGATCGAGCATTCCTGTTAAAAACAACGATGGATACAGGAATGGATAGTATGTATATTCCCTCATATACAGGTAACGCGCATAAACCTTTTTTGTACTTTTTCTATTTCTAGGATATGGTTTTGTTCAGAGGGTGCCCAAATAATGGAGCTGTATTCCAGGATGCTGCGGACAAGTGCTTCATATGTTTTTCGTATTGCAATTCCATTAGTAAATGATCTCGCATTACGAAGAACAAATCCGAGCGGTCGGTTGCACTCAAATTTATCTGTCGATACATCTTTTCAATATCCGGCGTGATAACGTAGCGATGTTTCCTGAAACGTAATAGTTGTGTGTATAAATCTCTTTGAATGACGAGATTTGAAAAAGAGATTTGCTTCAAAAATCACGCTAAGGTCTTGAATCTCGTTTTTGCGTGTTAGTATAATTTTATTAATATGGTATGGAAATAAAAATGCGTCTTGTGATCTTGTAAATGTGACGACACTGCATTTCTGGATGCTGAATGGTAAGTTATTCAGTTCCGACCATTTGACAAGAGAATCAAGATCTTTCTGCAGAAGAATGGAATCTATATGACTTTTAATAGCTCTGAAAAGTTTAATATCGTCAGCGAAGAGGAGATATTTTGAGCGGTTAATGGTCTTGCCTATATCATTAATGAATAAAAGAAAGAAGAGGGGTCCTAGATTCGACCCCTGGGGAATTCCGGAGTTAGTTTTGTATTCGTGAGAAAAGTGGTGTCCGTAACTGACATACTGACGACGATTGAGTAAATAAATTGTGGGAACTCATTAAAGATTTTTTTTATCACGCAACCTCGTTGTTCTTCATTTAACCACCAGCCTACACCGAGTACCTACAGTACTTTTGTAATTATTTTTGATCATAGGACCTACGGTTTAACCTTATTATGATAAAAATAAACATATTTACTCATAATTTAAAACACATCATTACCAGATATAAGAACAATCTTTTAACTCAATTTATACTTTTTTGTGGAAAAGTCAACACGGCTAAAATTTTGTTATAAATTGATTTCGAAATATTGTTCTTATATCTGGTAATATTATGTTATTATATATTAAGACATTGGCCCTTATTTTCCTCAGGGTCCCCTTATAATGCAAAATAATGCAAAAAAAATACCAGTCGCTGGATTAATTATCTTGATCAAAAAAATGATATTCATCCTCTCCTCGGCAAAATATTAAGAGGTATGCCGACCTTTGTCAATATATTGAAGATCTCTCACACTCTTCTATCTCATTCACTCACTCACTTCTTATATTTAATAAAATTATAGTTTCAACACTTGAGTCGGTCATTTTAGAGCTTAGGTTCGGTCGTTTTAAGACTTGGGGTCGGACATAACTTCGGTCATATCTGATAATAATAATATTTGGATGATTTATATAGCGCCGTTTTTGTGAAAAATCACCTCAAGGGCGCTGTACAAACTTATAATACATTTCTAAAATCTAAAAAACTACAAGCTAGGCAAACAATTATAAACAACTTATGGCTAAAAATTGCATACATCGGTTCATTGATCACCGATACGAAAATATGTGTACAATATTTTGACCAATGAACGCGATGCTGCCTAAAATTTTATGAAAACAGGACCATACTTACCTGGGAGGTCGCTTGAAATTAACACTGTATATTGTCCATTTAAAGAAATTTAGATAGAGTTCGCACGCAGAGGACATTATTGTGAACACATGTTATTTAATCCTGAAAAATATTTTAATATTAATATGTAATGTATTCTTTGACGAGTGTATTTTGGAAAGTAAAAGCAACATATAAAGGTGGGAGGTGCAGTAGTACCTATAAGGATTTGATCTTACTAAATGTGATTCGTCAAGAGACAGATTGATGTGTAAGGAATCGAGTTATTTTAATTCAGTAAGAAAAGTGTGATTAAGACATATCATAGACAATACAAGTATGATGCTCTCAAATAGGTATATTTAAATTACGGGTATGAGAGCCCAAAAAGGAAGGTTTTTAGTTTGGACCTAAACTCTGTTGGGCTTGTTATGCATCTTAATTCCGGAGGGAGTCTATTCCAAGCCTTAGGCCCAGATACTCCGAAAGCACGATCTCCAAACATAGTATTTGGCTTTCGTTTAGGTTCTATTAGTCTGCCTTTAGCAGATGAAGTTGCTGATCTAAGGGTTAATTGTCTCGGGCCGGTATTTTCCGGGACGCATAATTCGGAGATGTAAGGTGGGGCCATTTCGTAGATTGATTTAAAAACCATCCAGCACAATTTGTACTGGATTCTCTCAGGGCACTTGAGCCAGTGAAGGTTACGAAGGTGTTCTGAAATATGCGAATATTTAGAAACCCCAGTTATGAGCCTTGCCGCTGCATTAAACACGGATTGAAGTTTGTCAATTTGATATTTGGGAAGACTAGCGTAGATGCCGTTACAGTAATCGAGCCGCGAGACTACGTAAGAGTTAATTAATAGTTTTGTCGCCTCTGTAGGAAGGTTTCTTCGAACTGACTTGAGTTGTCTTAGGTGAAAAAAACCGGTGCTTACTGTCCTATTTATTTGACTTTTTAACGAAAAGTCTGAATCTAAATTAACGCCAAGAAGTTTGACTGTTGTCTTTGGAATAATATCGTTGCCGGAAATGGAAATAGGTGCATTGTCTATGAAATGTTGGCGTTTGTTTGTGGCCGCCCATAGAAACTCAGTCTTAGATGGATTCAGCTTCAGCTTGTTTGAAGACATCCAACGAGTTATTGCTTCTAGGCATTCAGCTATGCGGATTTTGAGACTGTTGATTTCGTTTGGAGAGCAGTAAAAATAAACTTGCTGATCGTCAGCGTAGCAGTGGGACAGGAGACCAAATGACTCGATTATTTTGGCGACATCATTTGTAAAAAGGATGAAAAGAAGTGGGCCTAAAACGGATCCTTGGGGTACCCCTGAAGAAAGTGTTGCGAAGTTAGAGAGCTTATTTCCAACCTTAACGGCTTGTAAGCGATTGGATAGATATGACACCAGCCAATTTTTAATATCGGAACTCAAACCAAATGTTTCCTCTAATCTCTTAATGAGAAAGTCATGATCAATTGTGTCAAACGCTGCACTCATGTCTAAGAGTGAGATAAGTGCTAACTTACCTGACTCTATGGCCAAAGTTATATCTGACAGCATACGAAGGATTCCGGTTTCTGTTGACTGAAACCTTCTATATGCGGATTGACGATTAGTGAATAATTTATTTGAATTCAAATGACTGGTTATTTGTGCAGCAGCAATTTTCTCCAGGATTTTTGATAGGAAAGGTAAATTTGAAACAGGTCGATAATTACCTAAGTTATCGGGGTCAAGTTGTGATTTTTTTAGTATCGGCGTAACTACAGCAGACTTTAGAGGTTCAGGGAAGTCACCTGTGCTCAGAGATTTATTAAAAAGATGAACTAGGAACGGGGCTAAGACAATGACACATTTTTTTAGTAACCATGTTGGTATAGGGTCAAGACTGCACTGCTTATTTGGCGAACTTGAAATTATTTTTTTTACTTCTTCCAGTGTTGTGAGTTTGAAGGAAGACAAATTTCCTTTAGAATTTATAGTAAATATTGGTGGAGAGGCGTGAGATGTGGAGGCACGAATGGCTTCAATTTTTTCCCGAAAAAACGTTAAGAAGGCATCTGGGTTAATATCTATTTTAGTTGGAACAGTGGCTTCGGAAATAACAGTCTTTATTGAGTTCCAGAGACGCCGTGGATTGGTTCGCTCAGAGTCAATCTTTTCATTCCAGTATTCTGATCTTTTGGAATTTATTTTGCTCATATACTGTTTTTGAGCAAGGATCCACTCATCCCTAGAAGTTACCGTAGAATTTTTCCTATATGACCTCTCTAATTTCCGCATAAGCCTTTTCTGGTTTCGGCATTCATCGTCGTACCAGCCGTCAGACTTTCGAACTTTACGTGTTTTTGACGTCGTCGGAGCATATTTATTTAACAGACATAAAAGAGTTGTGTTATACGTCTCGACAAGTTCTGTTGGCGTCTTTGTTTCCCAAAAATTAGATGTACATAATAGAGAGGTCTGAAGCTCTTCCAGAAAATCACTAAAACTAAATTTACGCCATTCCCTTGATATAATTGTTCTATATGGTACTTTCGGCGGGTTAAAATCAATATCAGTGCAAACAAGCCGATGGTCCGATAGTCCTATATCACGAATATCTGCTAAGAGTGGCGATCCGCTCTTCTTTGAAATGAGTACATCTAATATACCACCAGCATCGTGAGTTGGGACGTCGACCCACTGGCGGCATCCAAAGCTGGCTAATAAATCTAAGAATTTAACGGTGTTCGGTGATGTCACACGCTCGAGACGGATATTAATGTCACCTGTAATAATGAGTGTATCAGAAAGACCAACTGAAAGTTCCAAAAAATGCGAGAACTCATTATAAAATTCGACAGAGATTGGTTTCGATCCGGGCCTATACAGAGTACAGAGCATAAACGACGTTCCTGTAGAAGAGACCCTGCATGCAATATACTCAAACGTGCTAAATGTACCAAGAGTTACTTTAGTTAACCGCAATCCTTGTCGGGCTATTATCGCTATACCCCCGTAGTTCACATGAGAGATGTTATTTGATGGTTCATCGGCACTAGGTCGGGCTTCCTCAAGCACAATTTTGTATTGAAACAATCAAAGGGTCTGCCAAAAGAAGAATTTTTTTAAATCATCGTTTTAACTTCGGCTCGATCTTAACTTCGGTCCAATGGCACCAAACCGACTGAAATTTACGAATCAATCAAAGAATCTGCTAAAAGAAGAATTATTAATAAAATCATCGTTTTCATACTTGGGGTCAGTCGTTTTAGAGCTTAGGTTCGGTCGTTTTAAGACTTGGGGTCGGTCGGCAAACTATCGGCGCTATTTGTTTCTCTCCAGAAGGAAAAACGAATAATAATGTACATTACAAGGCATTACAATAGTTATGGTCGAATTATTTAATTGTAATTTTATTTCATTATATGGTGTACTGTACACCACCCGTGTGAAGCCGAGGCGGGCTAAATAGTAAATCCAGTCTTTCAGGAATTTCGAAAATAACATAAATACACGAAAAAAAAATGGCATTACGAAGTTCGCCGGGTCAGCTAGTAATAATATATTTGATTCAAGAGGAAGGTTTATATCTATAATACATGCTTATTATAGTAGAGAAAAGCCGAGAAATTCAAATATTTAATTCAGGCAGCGGGCAGCGGGCAGCTGGCAAGCGGGTGGTGTGGATTTTATAAAGGTTGGGTAATGGCGTTGTGTTTCGTTAGCCACAGCTGTCTACACTACTCGCTTCGAACTTCGGAGCACTTCGAGTCCTTTGACTCGGGCCAAATACCGACAATTATCGGAAGTCAGGCGAAGCCAAGCGAAGTTGGACGAAGCGAAGTGAAGTTCGTGTCGACACTATCGTATTCGATTAACTTCGATCAACTTCGCGAGTAGTGTAGTGGAGCTTTTAGAGAAAAGCCGAGAAATTCAAAGAAAACCTATTTTTGTGCGATTTAAAACGGCTGGCGGGCCGTACTATAGTCACTTTTGAAATTCGTTCTACGGAAGAAATTAGAAAATAGATGTCCTGGAGTAAGTAGGTATTTGGTTTTCCCTTTTCAAATATCCAGTGTTGCATTGCAAGCATTGTGTAATTAGTGGCGAGTTAATTTGTTTTTTTATGTATAATACGTGCTTATTATAGTAGAAAAAAGCTGATAAATTCAAATATTCAATTCAGGCAGCGGGCAGCTGGCAAGCGGGTGGTGTGGATTTTATAAAGATTGGGTAATGGCGTTGTGTTTCGTTAGCCACAGCAACGTGTGGCTGGGTCTGCTAGTATTTTATAAACTGTAGATTGATAAGAAACGTCATGTTTCTTTAAAGCATGTATCATAGCATTATTAATTTTGTTAGCTTTTAAATTTTTGAGTGCGCAGGTACAAACATAATATATTGATAATAAATCTGAGTTACTATGAAAACTATACCTAGAATCCAAAATAGTATTTGGTGGGGCGAAGGGCCAAATGGTGGCGACTGTTTCAAAACTCAATCCGTTCGTATAGCGGGAGCGAATGCGTGTACTAAATCAATAACAATTCACTGAGTAACTGCAATAAAGGAATGATAAAATTGAGTGCCAAAACTTACCACTGCACTTTCTATTGTCGATCTCAGGCCACTGGGTTTGTCTCTTATAACTTATAAACTTATTATAACAGTTAATCAGTTCACAAACAGCATTTCCTTCATATACGAGTAGTCGTAAATGTTCCACTAATTTCACGTTGCGGGCCGAACAATATAGCGGGTTCACATATATTACACTCTTGTGATCCTTAGCGATTTCCGTGGTGCGGGTCAAACGAATACAATAAATACACGGCAATCACGTTGCTTTCACAGCGTCAGTCCAAATACAAATATGTAGCGACGGTGGATCAAAATACAATAAGAAATTTTGCGTATGTCACAGGCGGTTAGAGTTTTTGTGTAACAACACTACTTAGGTGCAAGTAAAGCAAACAAAGCTATTTGTTTGGGCATTTATGTAGGTAGGAATTGGAAGGGGAACAAGCAGTTTCTCAGTTACTATCATAGACAACAATGATTCAAATTCAAACAGGCGCAACCAGTATTCAATTTCCTATTGTGCGAACGCCAACATTTTTTTGTGATGTTTACAGTTGGTTTTATCATTCGCATTATGATTGGTAGGAAATGACAGTTAAAATCTGTCATTTTGAAAAGTGCAGTTTCTACACTTTGGTTGATTTGTTGTAGCTTGACAGTCTTTGTAGAGGTGAGCAGCTCCACAGTGCGAGCAGTTAGGCAAGTTGTTTTTCTCTTTCTGATTGCAATTTTTTGATATATGTCCGTAGCGTAGACAGAAGTAGCATTGTATTTGGGCTGGCGTCGTCAACCATAACTCGCTGGTAGCCAATGTTTATTATTTCTTTATTTAATAGAATCTTCCTAATCGTGCTGTCTACTTCTACTATATAGTTAGCAGTGTCATTGTATTTATTTTTAATTATTGCTTTTATGTTAAATACAGATTTTTTTTCTATTTCTTGCGTTACAATTTTGATGTCCTCATTTATTCATTTATTACACGCCCTAGTTGGCTTTTCTTATTAAATTTATACAAACTATTTGCATCAAAGTAAATTCTAAAAAATTTAAACAATAAAGAAAATATAAAGATAATGACAAAAAACAAAACACAAAACAAAACACAAAACAAAACACAAAACAAAATACATATATAAAAATATAAACAGAAACTTAGAATCCTCACGCATATAATTGAATTTAAGATTAATTGAATTTATTTCAAAACAATATAGTAGTAGCATAGAAGTTATTTGGTAGGTACATTGGTCTATTTGTGTCTTAAAGAATAAAAGTGATAGAATATACAACATTTATATCGATTAGTTTTAGTATGAAATATATCGCCCAGATTAGAATATTTATTTCCGAGACTGTGAAGTCTCGGAATAGGAGAATTTTGATAAGCTAGTGTTTTTTTTTTTTTTTACATGAGCTCCACACAGGAGGCGCTGAGGAAAATAATTTTCCTCAGGGCCTATGTCATCTTTGGGGATGCTGTGTGGAGGGTTTTTTTAGGAAAAGGAAGGAGAGGAGAGTTCTGGGAAGGAAAAGGGTTTAAGGGGTGGGTAGGAATCTGGAGTTCAGTGTGTCTTGGTCATCCGCCTCCAAGACCTAGACAAACCTCACCCCATGAACATGTGTCTTGGTGTTATTGAAGTAACAGGGTAATCAATGTCGGCATGATTTTTTGGGAACATGGATATTAATAAATTGAAGTAATTCAGGACAGTCAATTTTTTAATGCAGTATTTTATGTAATAGTATCAAATCTGTGCTTATTCTTCTTCCTGAAACTTTCAAAAGTGACATTTTATCCAGGAGGTAATTGTAATCAATGTTTTGTATCGGAATATGCAATTTATAGTTTATAAACTTTAGAAACTTCCGTTGAATCTTTTCAATGTTGTCTGAAAGAATATTGTAACAGGGAGACCATAACGTAGAGTTATACTCAAGTTGGCATCTGACAAGGGTTTTATATAACATGATAAATGTGCCCAAATTATTGAAATCTTTTGCAGCTCTCAACACAAAACCAAGAGTCTTAAGAGCCTTATTGATAATATTATTAATATGACATACAAAGGTGAGTTTACTGTCGAATATAATGCCTAGATCAATAATTTCACTAACACAATTTAAATTTTCATAATTTAATGAATACTGAAATAATATAGGATTATTTATTTTGTAAAAATGAATGAACTGACATTTATTTATGTTGAATGCTAGTTTGTTGACAGAGCACCATTCAAAAAGATATCTCAAGTTAGTTTGTAGTGTAATGCAATCATTAATGTGGTTAATTTCTTTATATAGTTTCATGTCATCTGCAAACAGTAGAACGTAATCAATCAATATCAGTAAATACATCAACAATATCATTTATGAATATTATAAACAAAATGGGCCCTAAATGACTGCCTTGCGGCACTCCACTTGTCGCCATAAATTCGTATGAATTTGCGCCATTTATTTTTACACTAAGAATTCTTTCTAACAAATAACTAGCAAACCAATTTAGTAAATTACCGTAAATTCCAAGTTTTGCTAATTTATTGATTAATATTTTATGACACACCTTGTCAAATGTCTTGCTGAAGTCAGTGTATACCGAGTCTACCTGGCATCTATTTGCTAAGGATTTAGATATAAAGTTTTCATATATTAGTAAATTAGTTAAAGTTGATTTATTTGAACAAAAGCCCTATTGGTGGGGTGTTATAATTTTTTTATGTTTGTAGATATTTTATCAAGTACTATTTTTTCAAAAAGTTTAGGTATCGATGATTGGATGCATATTTGTCTGTAATGTATCCCTTTTTAAAAATAGGTGTTAGAAAACTATGTTTTCATATATTTGGGAAACAGCCTGTCATTATTGATTGGTTAAAAATTAGACAAAGAGGAACAGATAAGCTGTTTAGACATTATTTAATTAACATAGGAGGATTGTTGTCAGGTCCAGCACTTTTCCTAGCATCTAACAAATTTACATGCTTTTTAATATCATTAATTTCAACGTGAATTTCAGATATGTTCAGACTAAGTTTCGTCGAGAATTTAGGAATTTAATTATCATATATATACTTTTCATAAACAGACATAAAATAATCAGCGAATAAATTTACAATATTTTGAACACTACAACCAATTTTTCCATTGAAATTCATAGAAGTTGGAATACCCGAATTATTATTTTTTTGTGAATTAGTGTAGTTCCAAAATTGTTTTTGGTTTACATTAGTATCATTTTGAATTTTATCAATGTAACTTTTATAACACATTTTAGACATTTTACAACATTCTTTTCTTAACAATTGAAATTCATTATAATCACTTGACAATCTCGATCGCTTGTAATTTTTTTGAGCATTTTTTTTATTTTATATTAAAGTGATCAATTCAGTACTAAACCAATTTGGAAAATTTACAATTTTATTTTGTCGAAGGGGTACAAAATTTGCAGTAGCATCATTTAGAATAGCGTAAAATTTATTTACGTTGTTTTTAATGTCTGTGTTTTCCAGAAAGGACCAATTAGTTGTATTTAAGTAATCAGAAATATTTGGAAAATTTGCTTTAAAGAAGTTATAACATGACTTGACATTTTTATGATCATTGTCGTTAACAAGGGAGATAATTATGTCCAGAGGAGGATGATAAGCGTCTACAGGTAATAGCTCTTCTAAAGACTTATGAAGGACATCACAAACTGTTTGGTTTATACGAATAATTCTAACAATTATTTGGAAAATTTGCTTTAAAGAAGTTATAACATGACTTAACATTTTTATGATCATTGTCATTTACAAGGGAGATAATTATGTCCAGAGGAGGATGATAAGCGTCTACAGGTAATAGTTCTTCTGAAAACTTACATACCGTAGCAGAAGTACTGCAGAAAACTAAATCAAGAACTCAGTTATTCACAAGTATTTATATCCAAGTCTATTTTATGTCCAAGATATCGTCAGTAAAATCTTCTTTGATATAGTCGTTGAAAATTTCCTTGATTATCATTGTTGATCTTTTTTTGTTAATTCTTTGCAATCAATATCATGTAGTTCTTTAGAAATTAAAATTTGTAGTTTTTTGGCATCTTCTTTTATACTTAATACAATCGATTATAATTCGATTTTGGGAGATTAATTAGATTAATGCCATCTATGCATATTCTTAATTGGCTGGTTTTAAAGTGCTTTTGATTTTTTTTTAATTTCTGTTGATGTATCTTTATTTTTGACGTGATTAAGATACTGTAATTGTTTTTTTATATCAGCTTTTGCAGGCTGATTATTCTCTAGGATGCCTATTTTGGTAGCAACAAGGCTTATATTCCCTAGCAGTTCTGTGAGTTTTGGTGATAATTTCTCCATTTTTTCTTTTGTAAACTTGTTGTTTGGGTCCATTATAGTATTTTGTAAGGAATTTATAATATTGTTTGCCATAATTATGAAAGAAAATATGTCACAGGTGTTCATGGTACTGCTTAGAAATATAGAGCGAAAAAAGGTTTAGCGGCCGTGCGTGGACGATGTTGGTCGGTGGTCGAACTGACAGTCACGCGAACACACACACAAACTGAGGACGAGCATAGAGTTCGGACCGAGTGATCGCTGTTTATCAATTATTTTGAAAGGAAACTCGTTTTTTAAAATTGGATTTAGGTTATTACAGGTATTCTAGAGCAGCTTGACACTTCTTAACTACACTGCTACTGCAATTCATATACGTTTAGAATATTTACTTGCTTAATTTTAAACAGGAACGAATTTCACAGCCTGTTTCTGTACAGCGGTATTATTGTTGTCAAATGGGTATTATGGATATCAAATAACATGAAAAAATTGAGCGGTATACTCATTGGCCCCTTTTTTCGAGAAAAACTCTATTGGTTTTTTCTCAATAATATTAAATGAAAAACTGAACGCCCTGAGTCGGGGGCCTGGATTGATTCGGCAGCAGATGTATTGAATTGAGTGGCAAGCTCCCTGGGCCATTTCAAAATTTTTGGCGACCAAAGTGGCTCGGTGGTAGGAGTCTTCTTTATGGTAATTAGGAAATTATGCGTTACGGGTATCAAATTATGCGTAGCAACCTGCACCACCCGAATGGTGCAGTGAAAAATTGATCAGAAAGCTCCTCGGCCCCTTTTTGCGAGAAAAGGCCCGTACCGAACGCCTTGAACCGGGCAACCAAAGCGGCTCGAGAGAAGGTGTACGGTATTGAAGGGTCGACTACCTGTGCTCTTTGTAGGCGCACACTCCTCGCCTTATCCACATTCAAACATCGTTTTTTTTTCTTCGTGTATTTAAATCAACAAGCGTTCCTCGCTTCGTCCACATTCACACGTCAATTGCTCAGTGTTTTAACGATAAATATACCAAATTACCAAAGTTTTAATTTAAAATTAAGTAGTTCGAACTCGTTAGTTGCCCTGCAACGGGCAAAGGCTAGTATAAATTAAAGATTAGAAAATAATGATTTTTCAGGTTAATAAAAATCGTGCTTACGCGTATATAATAATTGGAATCATGAAAACTCATTATCCTACACGTTTGTCTAGATTCACTCTAAGTAAGAAAATCTATTAGGGAGGATATTGATACTCAGCGATTCAAATACATATTTTATTTTTCAGAAAATACAAAATCAATAAATAATTCGAAATAATATCTTTTTTAACAGGAATGTTCACACGTAACTAAGCACATCTGTAAAGAAAACAGCAAATAATAAAAAAAACAAATAAATTTTGAAACTCAACCACTCTTTTTACAAATTTAAATATGTGGCAGTAAAAACCATCAAGTGAATAATAATTTTGTTTAGGCCAAGTATTGTGGCACTTTCAGATGTCATTGATTGATTATTATTATTGGATTTATTACTTTTAATGTAGACGATAGATTCAATCCAGTCAGCGTACACATTCACCTTAAAGAATGTTTCAACGCGAGTTTTGGAAGGATTTTCCAAAATTACGTAAGACGATATTCCCATCAGCTTTTGTCCGCAAACCAGTGGCGCTCCAAACATCACATACTATAAAAAAACATGCATGTTAAATGTGAAAATATGAAAGAATTATTTATAGCAGGGGTGCCCAGACTTGAGCTGCTGGCGATCGACCTCAATATTATTCGACTCCGATGGATCGACTATGACAGGCTGCGAGTATGTGTACATGTAGGTACTTCAACCACAGATTTTCAAGTGCCGTGGGGGGAGGAGGGGGGGGGGTAGAAATTGCGACCTCGTTTTATATCCCATGTGACGAGAATTCTTCCAATAAAAATCATGTTTATAAATCTACTTAAAAGCTACTATAAATTTGTAACTGCTTTCGGAGATCTAGAATGGTATCCATGTAAAAATATTTAGCATTTTATTTCATTTATCTTTATATTGTGAACACAAAGCTGGTCTCAATTAAATCTGTATGCGGTGAATTAAAATAACACTCCAAACATGAAAATGGTTTTTCTTTAATTCTGGCAGTACATAAATAGTCTGCAGCTAGAATTTTATAATTGCACTTCGAATAAGATAATGTTTTCCTTCGAAATGTGTTAGCAGATGAATCCGCACCGGGAATTTTACATTCCGAACACAAAATTGGTTTAAATTAAATCTGTGTACGGTGAATTAAAACTACACTTAGAACATAAAAATGGTTTTTCTTTGATTCTGGCAGTATATAAATAGTCAACAACTACAATTTTATAATTGCACTTCGAATAAGATAATGTTTTTCTTTCGAAATGTGTCAGCTGATGAATCCACAATCGGAATTTTACATTCTGAACACAAAACTGGTTTGTGAGAATCTGAATTAAAACTACACTCAGGACATGAAAATGGTTTATCTTTGATTCTGGCAGCACATACACGGTGTATGTAAAACAAATATGAATTTAAGGATAGTTCTTAGAAGGTGGGAAAAAGGGAAGTGTAAAACTCAATGTTTGATGTAGCAGACTGGATGATGACGACCACATAAGATTCATATTTCACATAAATATGTTTCAACTGTGCACAGATTGTAATAGGTATTAAACCAACAGTATAATTTTGATGATTTTAGTAAACTTCTTTCGTACTTGCATTCGAGAACACAACGTGGAAACTTAGTCATGGAAAACAATGTTCGTGTGTTGACGGTTATCGGTTTCGCCACAGAATAAGTAATGAAAAATGCTGTGCTCATTTTAATTGGTCCAAAATATAAGTGCGACAATAATATGAATTGAAACGGGTTAAAATTTTTACAAGATATTATTATTATTTATTGTAAAATTTTGCCGCCCCTTAAAAGTGCCGCCCGGGGTAATTCTTCCTCCCAATCGTTATTAAAATGATACGTTTTATTCTGCCGCACAGCATTTTGTATTACTTATTAATAAACTTCATATCGCCTTTTATTTACAACTCGGACTGGCTGACTCGTAAATAAACCAAACCACACACTAGAAACTAGATCGAAAACTTCGTTCTTTAAAGGGGGAAATTTTCGACAATATTTCACCATGAATCTGCAATAATTAGACTTTTTTTCTATGGGGACATGTGACATCACACACCTTAGATGAGGATAGAGTGAACAATAAAAAAAGGCGCGACCATTGACAATATAAGATCCAAATATGTGCGGTTTTATTGAGGCCTAATTGACGATCATCTGAAACAAAAACTGTGAAAAGATCTATTTACATCGGCAAATTTTCTCGAGATCGACTCAAAAAGCACTCGCGATCGACGGTTTGGGCACCCCTGATTTATAGCATTTTTTAAGCTAATATCGCACGAGAATCCCAAATGCTCCCAATCATCTGGAGTCAGTGAGACTATGGCATTCGCAAATGGGGTTTGTTGCGAGGCTGAAGTTTGAAAGGAGGTGAAGCAGTTGGGAAGGTACCTAGCTATTCAGAATTGGTCACCAAAACCTAAAACCTATAAAGTTAAAGCTAGTTTTTATATGATTTTATGATGACAGATGCATTCTTATGTCTTGTTATTTTTAAGATGTGTGATCTTCGCAGTGTAATTTAGCCACTTTTAAATCTGCCTTTGTTATTTCTTCCAACAGACCCCATCAGTAAGTGCGGGACTGACAAAAACATTACCATATGAATAATAAGCAGAACACCTATTGATGCCCCAGGAGGTCTAGCACGACTATGTAAATCGAAATCCAGAAAAAATGTGTTTTTAACAGCTTTATCGGTTATGGCTAAGCTAAGCTAAGCTTTTGCTAACATAATCGCAATCAGCAAACACGGAGTTTTGGTGATCAGTAGACTTTCGCTAGCACACGCAATCGGCAAACATGGAATTCTGGTAATCAGTAAACTTAAGCTAGCGTAGCCGCAATCGGCAAATACTAAATTCTGATCTACTCGAAGCTCCTCAGTTTATTGAAAGTCTGCCAGTCTCCTTGACTATCTAGAATACCCTTATGAATATTTATATTCATTTATTAATAAATAGAAACAAACAGTTCATTAAATACATTGGTAAAAAAAATTGCAATTAATAAATAAAATTTGACATCCCTCAGGAAACGGCATTGGGACCAATTCATTTTATCATTTTTGTGAAAGATATTTTTAAACTCATCATAAAGTCCAAACTAATATCATACGCTGATGACACAGCAATTTTAGAGGAGGGATTAACATGTAATAAAACTCAGAGAACGGCGGAATAAGATATAAATTTAATAAAAAAATTGTTTGATCAAAATTTACTACCTCTAAAAACTCTTGACTAAAAATGCCACCCCAGAGAATTTAAGCATATGTAACCACTTATGTAATTGTAATTCAAATTTATATCTATGTAAACCTGATTGCTCTGTACTCACTGTTAAAACCAATGTTAAATACCTTGGTGTAACTATAGATAGTAACATAAAGTGGAAGATGCAAATCAGTACAACTTTTTTATTTATTTATTTATTTATTTATTTATTTACATATGCATATATATTAACAATACATTACAATGTGAACATTTGTCTGTCCAACTGGGCAGAATACCCGTTTCAGGACAGCCAAATTGTATATTAAGTTCATAATATTCTTAACAAAGGAATAGTTTCGTTCAAGATATCAAGGGAATTTGCTTCTGTCAAGACAACTTTTGAGAACACTAAGAATTGTATATAATTAAGGGATGGTTTCTTTATGTCTTTAAAAGAATCGCAAAGATGTGATTTTTTTCAAGGTCAATTTGGAGAACGTAAATAAATGCATTCAGAATGAAAGCATTTATTAATGTTCTATGCATTGATATATGGTTCTATGAGTGTTTTCTTTAGTGAGATCACAAGTAGGAGATTTTTTCCAGGCCATTTTAGAGAACATTTACAATTGGATAATCAGAATTTACGCATTTATAAACCAATATTTGACATATGAATTCACAATGTATTTATAACTGTTTAATTTTAAAGTACTATAATTTTTAGAATTTCTTAAATAGTAGAAATTACACAATTATAATCCAAATATATGACAAATGATTTTTCAACATCGTTTTGGAGAACATTAATTTATTTAGTTGTTTATTTATTTCTTTTATTTTACTCGCAAAGGGCTTTTACATAAATAATAAAGGCAGTACTCCATCTTTAACATGAGAAAACAAATAGATTAGATAAAGTTACGATGTGCATAAAAAGTATATAAATTAAATTAAAAAAAAATACAACAAAAATTTTGTACAGTGAGATATATAATATCAATATGTTACGATTAGAAAATACGTACATAATATAAAAATCCAACCAACAAATTTAAAAGTGAACCAAGGTTTGCAAAATTGCAACATTAACCGTGTCTTTACACCTATAAGTATGTTTCGCTGTGTCAAGCCGAAGCGATGTATCGATGGTACCGACCTCCTGTACCTCTCTGTGGAGTTGCAGGAGTTCGAAACCATCGGACCTATCCAATTTCGAACTCAATATTTTAGGTAAAAAAGTTAACCAATTTTTTTTTTTTCAATGAAATTACAAAGGCATTACATTTAATAACATTAATAATTGCATTCCGAATAGGTTAATGGTTTCTTTCGGGAGATCACAATTATGATATTTTTCTGGGTTAATTTGGAGAACATTTGCAGTTGCATTATTAGAATTTACACATTTATACACCATTATTTGCCATATGAATCACCAATGCATTTATGACCATTTAATTTTAATAAATGTACTATTATTTTTCGATTTTCCTAAGTAAAAGAAATTACCCATTTATAAACCCGACTAAATGAATATGAATTTCCAATGTATTTATGTAGAAATTTTCAAAACTTATTTTTGAAATGTCTAGTCGTTATTTTACAAGAGTCAAAGACCAGTCCTTATTTTACACGGATCAAAAAACAGAGTAAAAGTTTTATTTTTATGCAATAATATAACTTTTTAGTACATATTAGGTATGTGAGATTGTGTTAGCATATGTTCGCTCTCGACTCTCCCCATATCCAGAAGCCAATTGCTAACCAATTTCCGTAAAAAGCTTGTACTTTTCAGTTTCCAAGCATCGGGTATGAAGTTGAACAATTTAGGCCCTAAGTAGGAGTATTGTCTTTGGGCATGTGATGTGTTTGTAGTAGGCGGAATTACTGGATTCCTCCCTGCATGACGGGTGTTGTGGAGATGATCGATGGATGGATAGTGGTGTCGGTGTTTTTGTGTATGTAAAATAATTTTTCTTATGTATAGTTGCCGTACATCAAGAACACGTATCTCTTTAAATAATAGCTCACTGGGATACCTAAATGGTTTCTTAAGGATGACCCTTAAAAGTGATTTTTGTGCTTTTGCTAGGGGATCAATTATTGTTTTGGAACAGCCGCCCCATCCCAAGGATGCATATTCTAGCAGTGAGTTACACAAGGCATGGTACAATTGTTTCAGATCTTTTAAGCAAAGAATATTTCTAACAGACATGAATAGATGAGTAAGTTTTCTAATCTTTGAGGAAGTCGAGACAATATGTTCGTCCCATCTCAGAGACTTATCTATGATAATTCCTAGATATTTTATACTATCGACACATTCTAAGTTTAAGCATTTACATGAGGTCCGGTCAATACAATGGTGAATAATGATGTTGTGTATTTCTTTTGGTTCTCCTGCTTGTGTTGATCTGAAACGGATGTATTTGGTTTTATCTAGGTTAAGTGTTAGGAGATTATTGTCTAACCATTGTTTGACCTTATTTAACCCTACTTCTGCTTTACTGTGAACAACATTCCAGCTTTTGTCTTCAAATAGTAAGACTGTATCATCAGCAAAGGTGATAATGTGGTCGGCAAGGGAACTGTTACATAGATCATTTATATATATATTGAATAGAAGTGGTCCTAAATTACTGCCTTGGGGTACACCGAATTTAATATTAGCTGAATCGCTTATATTGTCGTTGATGAACACTCTTTGGCTCCTGTTATCTAAATAGCTACACAACCAATTGAAGAGCTGACCTTGTATACCGATGCGCTGTAGTTTAATCTTCAGAATTTTGTGAGAGATAGTGTCGAATGCTTTTGCTAGATCCAGGAAGAGCGCAATGCATTTTGTACCCCTATCTATGTTATTAGAGATAATTTTTGTCAAATTGGCAATGGCATTTTCAGTGCCTAAACCTGGTCGGAAACCGTATTGGCTATTGGAAAGGATGTTGTTGTTTTCTAGGTACAGGCTGAGCCGATTCTTAACAATCTTCTCAATAATTTTAGACACAGAGTTGATCAAAGAAACTGGTCGGTAGTTGTTAATCTGTGATTTATCCCCATTTTTGTGAAGTAGAATAACAATTGATTGTTTTAAATGATTGGGGAATTTTCCAGAGTTAAAGCTTAGATTACAAATGAACGATATCGGTGATGCTATGGCGGATTTTATATTTTTTAACAGATTTGAAGAGATCTTATCTGGGCCACACGCATTGGATGACTTAAGCTCGTCAATTATTTTCATCACTTCTTGTGATGTAGTTCGAATGTTATCTATTTTATGACTGAGATTACAGCCAGTTAACTTAGCAAGATCAGATTCAGTTGTGTTATATTTATCAAGAATTTTTTTTGACAGTGTGGTTCCCACTGACGCGAAGTAGTTATTTGCAAAATTTACCATCTTTTTTGGATCTGACGTGATAGTGTGATCAATGTTCAATGATTTAATTTCAGATGATTTATTGGTTTTAGATTTAGATATATTACGAAAAGCTTCCCATAGCGTTTTTGACGTATAGTTGGTTTCGTAAATAATTTTTTTAAAGTAGTTTTCTTTAGTTGATGTAATTAAATTTTTACACAAGTTCCTATAATTTTTATATCGGCTTTGTAGTATGATATTCTCTGGGTTCCTATTCGCCTTTTTGTGTAGTTGATTCCTCCTGTGTATTGATTTTACAAGACCAGGGGTGATCCATGGCGTGAGTTTTAATTGTTTGTTAGATATAAGTTTGTTACTAGTGTGTTTATATATGTAATCGTGTAATTTGGTGATGAAATTCGTCATTGCTAAATCAGTATCCCTTTGGTCTAGAACGTTTTCCCATTTTTCTGAATTTAAGTCCTTAAGTAGGTTGAAGTAGTTTATTCGAGGTATGTATTTAATTTTAGCAGTAGTGGGAGGTTTATTTTTAAGGCAGAGAGCTGTAGAGTAGTGGTCAGAAATTGTGGTGTGTATAACAAATGATTCGATATGTTTAATTTTTTTGATGTTAATGTGGTCTAGACAAGATTTACTTGTACCCTGTTCTCGGGTAGGGCTGTTAATTGTCTGTATGAACCCATTTTCCGTAAGCAGACATAGATAATCTTCGGATTGACGGTGGTACTCAGGAATCGTATTAATATTTAAATCGCCTAAAATGATTTGCCGTTCTAATTGTTTTGAACTGTTGATGATTGATTGTAAAGAATTCAAAAAAGTATCAATATTTTGGAATGAGGGTGATCTATAGATTGCAAAAATACATAAGTTATTGTTCAATACAATTTTCATACAGTTTGCTTGTGATAGTAAAATTTCGTCGACTTGTGCTTGTAGACCGTTTCTGATGTAAATTACAATTCCACTGGATTTATTTAAATTTATATTTGTGTGATGTTCCGAGTAATTGTGAATCATTTTAGAGGTGTACTCTTTATTTATCCAGCATTCCGTTAAAATTATGACATCGAATGCGCAATTAAATTGGTCTAGAAAAATGAGGAAATCGTCCAGTTTTGAAATGCTTCTAATGTTCTGGTGTATAATTTTTAGACTGTAAGAGCCCCAATTATAGTTTTTTTATATTATTCAGATCTTCAATTATATTCAAATTACAGTATATACCTGGATGGTTATCAATAACACAAGGTAAATCAAACATAATTAAATGTTGGTTGTATGTGGCATAGAGAAAAGTGTTCCAGTAATATATTATTAAATTTAAAAACTATTCCTAGTGTGGTTGCATGGATAGGAGTGTATGGAAATAATTTAGTGATTTGGTAATATAATGCAGAATGTTTAAAGTCGCTGAAACATCGTGATAACAAATTATTATATATGTATGGTAAAAAAATAACAAGTGAAAATGAAAATGAGCGAGGCGGGTGCTCGTACCATCTTTGTGCAATGAAATATTTAATTAACTTTAAACTATGTAAATTCTGATTAATAATATAATGAAGATTGGTAAATTCGCTATCTCGCCGAGTTAATGATTTATTGCATATACCTGGAAACGAGCGAGACGGTACATACCTCAGTAGTACGATTCTTTCAGTTGCATCACATAGTTGCGAGCTTGCTTTCGTCAGATATACATATTGCATTAGACCCCGTGTCCCGTCTGACATATATCTGCCCCGCCTTCGACCACGTGAAACGGTAACCTCGCGTTTTCGCTTCTTGTCTTGCCTTCCAAAATAGTTGCTTGCCTCGAAATGTCAGTTGTTCGGAGACGTAGATCCTGGTACTCGGTCCCGCAATTCCAATGTTCGAAGTATTCAATTTGTCTTCCAAATTCGGGTTGTTTTTGTTGTATGATTTCACATCCGCTAACAGTTGTTCTTTGGCTATGTTCGATTTTAGTTTGATTATAATTTCTCTCGGGTGAATATTATTTGTTTTTTTTGCTGCGCGATGAATAGCGTCTATGTCCTTGATTTGGATGTTAGACTTAGTTTTTTGGCATATATTAAAAATGACGTCTTGTAGTATTTCTCCTTTATTTTCTGATATGCCTCTGATTTCTAAGTTGTTGGCCTTCAGAGCCCGCTCCTGGAATTCAAGACAGTTTTCCAGAACATTAATCCTGGCTTCCAAATCGATGTTCTTTTTTGTAAGCTCCTCATTCCTTGATTCAATTTCACGGATCCTTCCTAGGAAGTCCTCGTATTGTGCACTCATGAATTGAATGCTTTCTAGAATTTTATTGTTTTGTTCCAAGATATCGTTTTGTTTTCTTTCGAGATTAGACGTCTTATCCAAGACTAACCCTTGAAGATCTTCTAAGTTTGTCTGGGCCTGAGCTGTGGTCGACGGTCCTTTATTGATATTTTTTTTACATGGCTCCAAAGGTTCGTTACCGCTGACTGTATCAGCTACGCTCGAAGCGCTCGTCACTGTAGTTGTCTTCGTGTTTTTGCACTGTTTACATTTCAGTAGGGAACGCCGTTCCTGAGTGAGTCTACGGAAACTGTTCTCAGTAATTCCTCCACAGGCTAGATGAAATATGCCTTTGCACGCCGAGCACACAAAAATTGACTCCTCTGTTATTACTGGCTCCGGGCAAATGTTGCAGTGCATTTTGAAAGTAAATTTATGAGCTACCTGCGTTACGCCTTAGTAATGATAAATTACGTTTTTTGTTTTTACTGATTATACTCAGTAGGTACGGTAAATCGCTTATATGAAGTTTATAGATTTTAGACTATGTTGTCACAAATAGCAATCACTACCGATAACTTTCCGATATTAGTGTTTTTGTCACTTAGTAATCACTTTAAAGCAGAGCAAAAATATTATGAACTAGTTACAATGGCGGTAATTGTTGTATAAATACAAAACAACACAAGAACAACATGTCAATCTACAGACCAAATGGGAAAAAAATTCACCGACTCCAGATATTTTCATATCAGAGGGTTCGGCTCTGTGGAACTACTAATTGAACCTATAAATCCTACTGATCCCTCAATATAAATATTTAAAAAATCTTTTGTAATCCTACTTTCACAGATAACATAATATACTGTATAAGTTTTGTGAGGAGTACAGCTCCGCACAATTCTAATCGTGGAATTGACAAGGTTTTCAAAGGAGCGACCTTCGATTTCTCCATTAAAATGTGAGTGGTATTATTACTACGCTCTAATAAATACACCACTGCAGCATAACCTAACTCTGAGGCATCACAGAATCCTATGAGGACCAGACGGTTTGTGCCCACCGTGTTATAATATCTTGGGATATTTACTGTTCGAAGTAATGAAAGCTGAGTTACAAATTTACTCCACGTATTACGAATATGTGGTGGAACTTCACGATCGTCCCAATGCAACATATGATCGTGGAGGCAGCATACGTTTGTCGAGTTATGTCACCCGACAGATTATAAACAAAAGCAAAAAGAACATCTTTCTCAGGATTGTGGAGTCCAGGGATTGGTGATCATGCGTATAAATGAAAGCACGGTTTTAATTAGTGAAAATATAAAACAATATTTATTCCAATCAACCGAGGAAAAAATAACATAACGATAGGTTATCAAAAAACATAAATTCCTTTTGTATTTAACAACAGTTTTGGTGAGAGAGAATTATTCTTATTTCAGGATAATTTTTATACGGCATTCGTCGCGTCGCAAAGATTCTCCTGCTGCATCACGCCCGCGCCGCATCGAGTTCGCAAGCAGCAATCCGAAAACCGCATCCCAAGACGGCGTCCAGAGCGTCTCGAAGCGCCAGGCTCCATTAAAAGGAATCCACTCCAGCAAAACAGACTCAGCGACTGTAACCCATTTGACGGCGCGAACAAAAACCAGCCAGCCAAATAACAGACAGCAAAACAATACTTGAAGCCGAATATAACTCAAGGCCTCATCCTTCAAAATAATGATGTCAAGCACTCAGGGTCACTTATTATCCAGCGCCATCCGACGAGGAATTGATATAAATAAAATGGCTTCAATACCATTGGGGTCGTCACACACTCCCGTTACAAAATAAAACAATATTTCCAGGCTTCATAGCACTTCAAAATAATGTACACCGGCACATCGCCCCAAAAACCTCCTCGCAAACAATTCGCTAAGTGACGTCTGACGCCATGATTCTAAGAATCACGTTTCCGGTGTCGTTGCAGTTTGGCCAACCAAAAAAAAATAATAGACAACAAACGGTACCTACTTTAAGCAGTACCTACTCGCGAAATAGATATGTTACATTTCCCCGCAACCCCCAAATATTTTACGCCGCGAAGTGCACACCGCCCAATACGACTCTCTCTTTCCATATCTGTTAAAGAAAAATAACACATCATAGTATCAGAAAAACATAAACACAAAACATATTAAAGTAGCAAATTAAAAAAAACAAAAACCCATTCACAGAATGGTGTACAATAAAAAACATTGAAAATGAGGTAATACCTCCACTTTTACAAGCTCGCTTGTAAGATTACCAACACGTTACTCACATGACGAGAGATAATCTCTCAAGAAAACACTAGTGAGTATGGAGAACTCGAGCTGCCACTTTCATTTATAGAAAAAAGTATGGAGAACTCGAGCTGCCACTTTCATTTATAGAAAAAAGTATGGAGAACTCGAGCTGCCACTTTCATTTATAGAAAATAGTATGGAGAACTCGAGCTGCCACTTTCATTTATAGAAAAAAGTATGGAGAACTCGAGCTGCCACTTTCATTTATAGAAAAAAGTATGGAGAACTCGAGCTGCCACTTTCATTTATAGAAAAAAGTATGGAGAACTCGAGCTGCCACATTCATTTATAGAAAAAAGTATGGAGAACTCGAGCTGCCACTTTCATTTATAGAAAAAAGTATGGAGAACTCGAGCTGCCACTTTCATTTATAGAAAAAAGCAACACTTAGTTATTATTAACATTAAAAAATAACTCTCTTTCTCTCTCTATCCTTATATTCTAATCAAAAGCGATATTTGAAAAAAAAAGTACGTTACACAAATTATACTTAATGCGTCTTAAATTATCAACTAAAACTAGACCGAGATATAAATATACAGAATTAACTCATTCAATTTAAAATTGATGTCTAGGAGGTCAGATTAAGTATAACACAAATATTACTTGTCTATCGTATAACAAGTTTTATAAAAAACTTTCAATTACAAGGCGGTCAGAGTAGGGTTTATACGTAAGGACATACATATCTATCAAAAAATCAGATCAAGTATAATACAATTATTACTAATTATTACTTGTCCATCGTATAACAAGTTTTATAAAAAAACTCTCAATTAGAAAGTGGTCAGAGTAGGGTTTATTTGTAATTTTTTTTTATTTTTTTATATTTATTTCACATAAAATTATACATTGAAACATATGTGGAAACTTAACAGGAATGGATCCTGTTTTAGGCCAGTCAAATTGACAAATTTAGTTCATATCATAATTTCATATTCCATTGATTAATTAAATAAACATATTATTTATTGAATGAAGCAAGTGTTACGATTGAATTCCTCGTAGAAGCTTTAGTTAATAACTACAATTTTGAACTCATAAAAAAAAGAATAAGCGAAGAGAAAAAACAATGTCTTAAAGTACAAATTTAGTATCGAATGCTTGTTTAAAAATAGATAAATGTTTGGTCATTTAAATCGCTTGCAAAAATTGAGAATCGAGACATTCTTCAAGCGTGATGACAAAATCCATATTATAATTAACGTGGATGTTTAAACGTGATTACAAAAAATAATTATAATTATAATTAACGTGAGTGACGTATCCCTCAACTTTACGAGCGGGTAAAGAAACTCAAAAAGAATGTGACTCGAAAAGGATGCAGCAAATGAACAAAAACAATTTGTATATAGATAAATACTTAAATAATCTGAGTATTATTGATGAATGCCAGTATGGCTTTCAAAAAAATAAAAGTTGCGATAAATTGCTCGAAAAATTTTCTAATCATATAAATTCACAACTAAACTGTAAAAAACATGTATTGGTTCTATTTATTGATTTCTCAAAAGCTTTCGACATACTTAAGCTGGGAACATACTAGGCCCACGCCACGCCACGCGACGTAGGTAGACGTCATCATTTCCATATCTGGACTACTTACCATCCATACATTTTCTATGGAAACGGGTGCTTTAGAATCACACTAGCCCCACGCAACGCAAACCGACGCCCCCTACGCGACGCGGATCTGCCGCAGCCAGATCGGCGTGGGCCATGTGGAAGGTGGAGGGGGTATGGTCACGCCTACTACGAGATGATTTTACATCTTTCTGGTGTTATCTAAGCATCTAACGTTATGTTTCGCAATATCTGTGGTTGTTTTTTGACAGATATTATTCAAAAATGGATGACGAACAGTTCATTGAAACTGGACGGCACGAAGTTATTTATAAAATCAAATTACAGGATTATAGAGATTCTGCATACGCAGTGCAGCTTGGGAGGAAATTTCAGCCATTCATGGCATGATTTTCAATATTATACCCCTATAATGAATGACAATCAAACATGACATAGACACACTGCCAGTCTTTCTCTGATCCGAATGGACTTTCGTGTTTTTTTTTTTTTATGTCATATTCAATTATGCTGTGGAGCTCTTCAAATACCACTTTACTCATACGGAAGTACATGAAGAATCGTCCGTCATCAGATTCTAGTTAATTAGATTAGTTAACTAGATTCTACTAAAGTATGCAACTCTCCAAACATTTGTCTTTGTTTGTTAATGTTGTGGACCCAAATACTTCTCCTTTTTACGAGAATATTGATTTAATAATAATAATCGTAGCAAATCATCTTCAAATTCACTTTCAAGACATGGCAAAGCTGTCATCTGCTGAGAAGAGAATCATATAAACATAACCTAAAAAATAAATGTCAAATGTGTCAAATCAAACGCGCCTGCGCACAACCAGAGACCCCTTGTCACGTGGTCACAGCGACGCGTACGTACGTCGGCCAGTGTGAACGGGACAGGAACGTTGCGTCGCGTTGCGTCTGCTCAGTATGATCCTTGCTTTAGTCATATACAAATAATTAAAGTACTTGAATTTATAGGTATCCGGGGTAAACTCCTCTTATTCTTTAAAAACTATTTGACAAATAGAAAAATGAGTGTGAAGATCTTAAATATAATTAGTAAATCAAGACACATCAAATCGGGAGTACCGCAAGGGTCAATTCTAGGTCCAAAATTATATATTATATATGTAATTGCTATGTGTAAGATTTTCAAAAAAGCTCGTCGATTCATTTTTGCTGATGATACTGCTCTTGTTGTATCAAATGAAAATCCTGAAATAGCTATACAAGAATTACAAAGAGATTTTAACGAGCTTCTCAAATGGGCTCATGATGTAGGATTAATTATTAATGTAAAAAAAACCAAATGCATGTACATAAAATCACCAAGTTTGAAAATGTGGAATGTTCCTAAAATAACCGCTCATAGCTTTGACTGTATACATAGAGGAATTATTAATGTTTGTGACTGTGAAAAAATAGATTTCACAAATGAATATACTTATCTGGGAATAATTGTTGATAATAATTTTAAGTGGGATAAACAAGTGGCTAAAATTTGTAACCAACTCAGATCCTTAGCTAGTAACTTTTACAAATTAAAATTTATTTTGCCTCATTGTACTCTTAAACTCATATATTTTTCTATGGTAGAATCCATCCTTAGATATGGTATTCGAACTTGGGGACATGCAAGCACTACTTACATTGAATATATTGAAAATTTACAAACTGCCATAATAAAAAAAATTGTCACAACAAATATTTACAAACAGAGACATAACTTAAAACTACTGTATGGCTCAGAGAGCTTACTTACAATAAAAGGTCTCCACTGGTTCACTACTATTATGGATAATATGGGGGAAAGCCCTTACAAACACCTACTTGTACACAAACATACCACAAGATTTAGAGAAGGAAAGGGCCTAAAAACTCCTCGAATATTAAATAAATATGGAAGCCGTACTCTTGAATATCTAATACCAGTGATTTTCAATAAAATCAATAAAAACATAAAATTTGAAAAAAATGAGAGACTTTGTCCTAAAATGATAAAACTATGGTTAATGAGCGAAAACTCCATGTATCTTTGAATATCTTAATATAGCTGCCTACATATCTTGTTATTTTTTTTATTAACAGAAAATAGTTTTTTTTCTTGTTTACATTGCACCTGCAAAGCTACTGCAAGTAGCTTGTCGGCAGGAAAATAGTGTGGAAAACAACATGATACAATATACAATGTTTTACAATAGAAGAAAAAAATATTGCAATTTAATAAAAAACATAATAAAAACATAAGTAAGTATAAAGAAAAAAATTTTTTTTATTTAAAATTAAATATTAATAATTAAAAATGCACGAGGTGTCAAGTCAATACATAAAATCTGATTCCAATAGCCATGTTCTAAACAATAGTGCAAATTTAGGTGTCGAGCAACATTTTTTCAAATCATATGGCAGCATATTAAAAATAAGTGGTACAATGTGTTCAAGAGTTCGCTGGCCATGTTTATTAGAAAATCTAGGTACTATCATCCCTTCATTTTGTGTAAGCCTAGTATTGTACATGTGATCCACCATTGTTTTGTATGGGCTATCTAAGATATGTTGCATACAGATTTTATACCAAAAAAGAGCTCTAATAGGTAACACATTTATGGATTTATACATAATTGTGATATTTTGCCGCTGGTCATAAACTGCTTTGCTGACGAGTAATTTGACCATAGCGTTTTGAATTGACTATACATGTTGGATGTTTGTTTTACATGAGTGCCCCCAAGACGTTATACCATATCTCACATTAGATTCAGCCAGGGACAAATAGATTAGTTTCATGGTTTTGATGGGTACATAATATTTAAGTTTATAAAGTTTGCCTACAATCGCTCGAAGGCGCTTACATAGCTTAACAATATGGATATCCCATTTCATATTACAATCCACCGTCACCCCTAAGTAGACATATTCTTTGACTAGGTCAATACTTCCACAGGCGCAGGGCTGTATACAGTTATTGTGTATGCAGTCAAAGTTATGGGACACTATTGAAGGTGCTATTAGGCAGGTATATTGAAATATCTTATATATTTATGGTTGTAAGTTAAATTATCTAATATTATGTGATCCATTCTAATGTTTCCTTAAAACTATAAAAGTATTAACAAATATTTTCTTAGATATTATATTAAGAATGTTTAAATTGTTAGAACCTGCAGACAAGCTGCCATATGACAGCTTTGTGGGTCTACTCAAATTTTTTGTACAACATGTATTCTGTAATTAAATAAATAAATAAAAAATAAAAAAAATAAAATAAAAATAAAAATAAAAAAAATAAAAATAAAAAATATATATATATAAATATGTCTTAAGTTAGTTAGTGTATAAATAGTGACATGACAGAGTGGTTGATAACAAATTGTATTTATTTCCCTTTCCTTGCTTCATTTTTTCATCCTACTAAGATATTTTCCCTTAGAGCACTTAATATAAAATAAAACCGGTAAAGTAAATAAAATAAACAAAATCCAGACGGTTATATTAAAAATAAAGATCACTGCAGGACTTGAATGTAGAACAATGGGAAGGGTATTGATAAAATAATAGACAATTATGTTCTGAAGTTATAAGTACGTGTTTTTGTAATATTACGTATGGTACGTAATTTTGTATAAATTATATTTGTACGTATTTTATATAAATTATAGTTTACGTAATTTTTTATAATAAAAAGAAAGATCTCCGCAGGAGTTGAATGTAGAAAAATGGGAAGGGTATTGATAAAAGAATAGACAATTGTGTTTTGAAATGATAAGTACGTGTTTTAGTAATGAATGGAACTATGAGTGAGTGTTTTTTTATTTTGATTTTTTTTATTTATTTTCTAATATATTTTTAATTTTATTTTATTTTATATGATGACTATCTATTGGTCAATATATCTTCGCTTTCGATCCTCCCTAAATCCAGGAGCCAGTCGTTGATCAATTTGTGCAAAACATTTGCACATTTAGTTTTCCAATCATTAGGAATGATATTAAATAATTTAGGTCCTAAGTACGAAAATTGCCGTTGGCCGAGAGACGTCGTGATTTTTATTGGGACTATTGGTATGTTCCTTGAAAGTCGAGTGTCGTGAAGGTGGTCAATGGACGGGAAGTGTTGACGTTGTTTTTGAGCATGTAATATAATCTTTCTAATATACAATTGTCTAACGTCAAGTACTTTTAATTCCGTGAATAATGCATCACTGGGGTACCTGAATGGTTTTTTAAGGATGACTCTTAGTATTGATTTCTGAGCTTTAGCCAGGGAGTCTAATATTGTTTTGGCACATCCACCCCATCCTAGGGATACATATTCGAGTAAATATATGGCATAGTATATTGATTTCATATCTTTAACAGAGAGAATATTTCTGATGGTTATAAAAAGGTGCGTAAGTTTTCTAACTTTTGAGGCCGTTGCGTTAATGTATTCATCCCATCTCAGATATTTATCTATGGTGATCCCTAGATATTTTAAACTATCCACGCATTCAAGGTTATTGCAAATACAAGTGTTCGGTTTGTTGCGCTGTAATTAAAGGTTGAGTATAGTAGGGATAATACTGTATGTACTATGGTTTCACCACGAACTTTTCGGTTAAACCGAGCGCCAAAATACTGCTCTTGTGCAGAATTATGCCCGTGGTGAAATAAAACATGAAACTTCATCTCAGGAGTGAGCATATGTATGTGATCTCCAGCGTGTTAGGGAATTAAATAACAACAAGTATCTCATTTCCAATTTAAATGTAAAAGAACGTATATATTATTTCAATAGTGTCAAGTACAATAAACGAAAACAGAATCTACTCATCCTCAGGGACCGATTGAGGTTATGCAAACTAGCTAAATTCACAATATTCCTAACCGAACCGCGTCTCGTAGTTCGCCACAGGATGATTGGCAGGACCTCCTACAACAATACAACCTTTACATAGTCTTGGTAACAAATACTTATACAATATGGATGTTTTGATAACAATTTTTAACTTGGCAAACTTTAAACGCCGTTATGTGCCAACTATTTCAACTTGTTTCATTAACTATTGTGAACACCAATTTTATGCACTTTTATTAATATTATTGTTGATATGGAGGATATTTGAAAATTATCTAATACTAGCTGGGTTACCCGGCTTCGCTCGGGACAACATTCGAGATAGTTCTGGAATACTTTGCATCTTGTATTTTATGTAACCTTTATTTTATTTTCTATATTTTATGATACCTGTATTTTGTCAACTCTTTATTTTGTTTGTAATAAAAAAAATGTACTGCGTTATATGTAAAAGCCCTTTGGGCGTTTAAATAAATAAATAAATAAATAACATTACCCCCCGCGCCACGCAAATGTTTGCCCTCAAACATGTTTCGTCTAACTAACAAATTCCTAAGCTATTCCGGTCAATCCTCAGGGTGTTCTTAAAAAAGAAATTATAAAATACACATGAATAAAAATAAAAATGTGAATCATCAAATGTGGTAGGCACACCAAGTTAAACTTAAAATTGATGATAGCAAAAGCTAATAGAGATAGAAAAATCAAATAAATACGAATGAGTTCATTATGATTCCAATCGCACCCATGTTGTCCGGCAAGATGGTGGCTTCACAATGCAGTCATTCAAGACCAACACTTAAAATTAGAAGAACTTAATCTAAAGAACAATGTGAACTAATGTTCTGTGAACGGGTCCGCAAACACCCACAGCATTGAAAATACTGGGTGAGGAACAGCTGACTTTATGTCTTGGACTACCGTTAACGTTACATCTACAGCATAAACATCATTAATTATGTAAGTATAAACACTAATCAGTGGGCAACACATCCTTAACCTTAATTATACCTATGTGTGTCCAGCACATTAATTATACACCACCATATGCATTAATGCATCACTGGCCCATAATAGGGTTTTAGAAAGCCATTTAGGCAACACTTTAGGGTGCAAGCAACCCTCACTTCACTGAATTTACGCCACTTTTAGGAGATATAAGAAATGTTCACTACGAAGAGTTTCCTATTCTACCTAAATTGGTCGTTCGAGCGAGTATATGAAGTAAAGTAGTATTGTAGGTACTAAGACTAATCAACAAATTTTATAAAATAATATATGTATCACTAAACTATTCTTTAAGTATACTCACAAGCATGTGAGTTGTTATTACGTGACGAATTCACAACATTTCTCAGAATTTATTTATATTTGAAAACAATCATGTTTCAGATGGGAAGAGATAAACAGAAAAAACAATGCTCAAAACACAAAGAGGTGTAGGGCTGGCATCCCTGTGTGTTCCGAGTTAAAACTTAAGAATAAACACAAAATTCAATAACCATGAACGCAGTTCAATGGGATTTACCCTGAACACAAGGGGAAGTGGGCATGTGTTCCACTTGTATTCGAGGTTAACAAACATAATAGACAAAAGGAAAATAAATTATGTCATTTATTTTGTTCGTTTGCTCGTGCTCAGTCCAAAAATTTTACAAAATTTATTTCAAATAAATTACAGATTATTACGCCTAATGAAAGCGAAAACTTATAAAACAACTCGAGTAAATCTTACCAGAGTGGAATTTGATTGCAATGAATCATAACAAACTACGTGAGTTTGCGTAAACGCGCCCCAAGAAAACCTGAATGCACAAAAGAAATATTCCTATGACAGGATTTTGACTGTCAGAATGTCGGGTCGTTTCAACTCGGTTGATCAGGCCGGGTTAAAACTCCCAAGCATCAAATATTAACTAACAGATATGATAATTTGCAGTACTCGGTAGGGATGGCCAGACCCTCCGAAGTATTGCCACAATAAGACTATACCGGTATATTATTTGATTTTACTATATCTTTCACATGAAAATCACCCGCAACTTTTCCGTTTAAGTCTGCAAGTGTATAAATTAAGTTGGATTTTTTCTTTACTACCACGTTCTGAACAAACAGGGGTGCCAATTTTTGTGCGAAATAATTCAATACGTTAGATTGCGCAAAATTCCTCCGCCACACCACATCACCAACCTGATAGGTAATGTGTTTTCTGCGCAGGTTGTAATGGTCAGCTCCTTTTTGAAAAGCTTTAAGAAGAGCATTCGAGACTTGCTCATAAACCGACGACAACTCTTCTAATTTCTGTGCATAAACCTTAGGTTGAGCACCAATTTGCGAATTGGTTTCCTCATCCGCTATTGGATTACGGTGCAGATCACCGTCTAGTATCTGCTACCGACCATGCATCAGAAAATAAGGTGTATAACTTGTAGCGCAGTTTACCGTGTTATTCATCGCTGATTGAACTTGCGGAAGAAATTTAGACCAGTTTCGGTGGTCTGATTCAACTAAGATGGATAACGCCGTGCCCAGGGTTTGATTATAACGTTCGACTACGTTGTTTTGAGGCGTATAAGATGAATTGTAAAATGGTGGCGGCATGTTATAACTATTAAGTAATTCTTTAAATTCTTTCGAAACAAATTGAAGACCATTATCACAGACGATAGTTCGTGGTACGCCGTGAACAAGAAAGATGTTTTCTTCTAAGATTTTTATTATGCTTCTCGCGGTGCCATTGCGCAGCGGAAATAGCCATGTAAATTTAGAAAAAACTTCTACACATGATAAGATTACGGTAAAACCTGAGTAACTCCTAGGTAAAGGACCTACTAAATCTATCGACAACATTTGCATGGGTCTTGTGACCTTTTTTGGGTTTGAGGAGATTCCGTTACGTGGGGATGTACTTATTTTGTGGGCCTTACAGACTGTACAACGATTAACAAATTGCTTAACATCCTTGTACATATTAGGCCAATACTAACGCAATTGCACCTTTTTGTAGGTTTTGAATACCCCAGGATGACAAGCTCGCGAAGATTCGTGTAAATTAGATAGAATTGCCTGTCTACCTTCTTGCGGAACTACTTTTTTCCAGGCAGTATCCTCGCACAGAGCTAGACGAGTCTTTATGTGTCGGAACAATTCATTATTACGTATTTGAAAGTTCTGGAATCGTTGTGGGAATTCTTTGCATCCTTTCCAAGCTTTCAAATACCACGTATCCTTTGTATTATCAATGTCCACACCTGATAATACGGCAAGGTCCATTCGTGAGAGTACGTCTGGAACAACATGCTGTGTCCCTTTGCGATGAACAACGTCAAAAGAAAATTGTGAAAGGCGAGAGCTCCACCGTGCAAGACGGCCAGTAGGTTTAGACAAGGACCCTAGCCATTTCAAGCTTGAGTGGTCAGTAACTACCGTAAAATGAGCTCCTTCTATATATGGTCTAAAGTGAGTCACCGAGTCTAGCACAGCTAGGAGTTCCCGTTCAGTGATGCCATAATTGCGTTCATGCGCATTTAAGCAACGTGAGTAATAAGCAATGGGAAGCTCTTGCCCGTCCACGTTCTGAATCAATACCCCTCCAATTCCTGCCGAGCTCGCGTCGGAGTGGATAGAGAAAGGCCTGGTGAAATCCGGGCAGCATAAAACTGGAGCCGTCGTCAACGCGCGTTTTAAATCATTGAAAGCAGTTTCAGCTTCCTGGGACCACTTGAAATTGCTGATTCCATTTTTTGAACCTGTGAGTTTAGTAAGAGGGGCAGCTATTCCTGAAAATCCTTTAATGAATCTCCTAAAGTAACCGCACAAACCAATGAATGCCCGGATTTGTTTCGCATTTTTCGGGACTGGGAAATTTTTGATGCTTTCTATTTTTATTGAATCCGTACGGAGACCCTGCGAATCTACTAAATACCCTAAATATTTAAGTTCAGATTTGCAGAACTCGGATTTTTTAGGTTTATTGTAAGGCCTGCGTCTCGCAAACGTTTATATACACGATTCAACAGATTAAGATGTGAATCCAGGTCTTCTGATATCAAGATCAAGTCATCCAGATAGCAAAAAGCATTATCGTCAAATTCCGGACCAAAAAGGACATCTGCCAATCTTTGCAACTCACTAGGGGCGTTTTTCAGTCCGAAAGGCATACGGGTGAACTCCAACAAACCCCGTCCAGGTACGACGAAAGCTGTCTTCTCGCAAGAGTCCTTGTCTAAGGCGATTTGCCAAAAGGCCTTTGAAAGGTCTATAGAAGAGACGTACCTAGCTCCACCTAGCTTGTCTAGAATCCGCGATATATATGGCAAAGGGTACGCGTCGCGAATCGTGACATTATTAATTTTGCGAGAGTCTAAGCAAAAACGACCTGTACCGTCCTTTTTTGTAACGATCAATACCGGACTCGACCATGGAGAACGTGAGGAACGTATAACTCCTAATTTTAGCATTTCATCTGTTTCCAATTGTTTTTGTCTTGCTGGAGATAAAGGATAATACCTCTGTTTGATCGGAGGCCCTGTCATATTAATTTTGTGCTTTACTAAATGCGTTAGACCTAAACCGCGCTTTTCGAACGAAATCGATTCAAATTTTTTAATAATAGCAGAGAGTGACCGATTCTCTGAGGGACTTAGAGATGAGGCTGGCTGAATTGCCCGCAACCCATTGATTTTGTTTTCCGAAGGATGACAAATAGCTTTTGGAAGCAGCTCCGGTGTGATATGGAATTGCTTCCAAAAGTCTATACCTAGGATAAACGATGGTGACAATGTCGGGATGACGTAAAAAAGAATTGTCCGGGTAATTGATTTGTACGTCACCGGCAACGACATTGTACCCAGGACAGGCTGACTCGCACCGTCCGCTGTTGATACACAAAAATTAACCTTAACTAATTCTACACCTAATTTAATCAATATTTTATAACTATCACCTCCCAAACACGATAATGAGGCGCCACTGTCCAACAGTGCGCTGTAAAAATTGTTTATTATATATACATTTACATACGGACGACCATCGTTTTCAATCTCCATCCCCTGTGGCAGTGGGCCCACTGTTCCAGACGATGGGACCGAAAGAAACTGATGTACTAGTCGGAGCCAACTCTTCCATTCCCGATTCCTCTGCGCATAGGATGGGACGTGGTAAGAGAGACTCCGCCCTAGTTTTCCGACTTATTGTTATTTAATCTTCCTTTAACTGCTCCCACTTTAGAATTATTTCTCGCTGCGGCTTTTTTCCTACAGTCAGCCACAACATGTCCCGGTTTATTACAATATAGACAAACTTGAGTCCTAACAAAGGTTCTAGAAGTTCGTTCAGTATTATGATTATTTGTATTGAACGAAGACGAAGGTTTGTTATTGTTGCAACCAGCATTGGTATTAACGTAGTTACGCCCAGCATGACTATAACTATTACTATTAAACGACCGTCTATAGTTATTCTGAGAGAACCCCGTACGTCTATCAGTACCGGTATTACTGTTTGTCAAAGTTTTATTAGTAGGCACAAATCTATCCTCTTTATTAGTACCGTAGTTTTCATTAGATTTTTTCGAAAAAGAAGTTGAAGAAGTAGCAAATTCCTCCGGTGGTGTCGCATAAGACTCTAAGTTCCCTGCGTAGATTGTTAACTGATCGAATGTATCTATATCTCTAGAAACTAAAATGTTAGTGTACATTGGCAGCAACGCCTTTTTGGCAAGCCGCAAAAGTTCCTGCTCAGGAAGTTTAGCTTCCAACATGTTATTTAGGGATTTCATCCTAAGGGAAAATTCAAGTACTGACATACCTTTGGGTTGCCTCATATTGAAAAGTTTAACTTTTAAATCTGTTTGTAGGTCATTTGCCTCAAATTGATTGATTAAAAGTTTAGACAGCTCGTCCCATTTCAATTCCGAGTGATATATTGACCTGAACCAAAGTAATGCTAGGCCATCTAGAAGATCAGGAAAAACGCGTACCAGATTATCATGACTAAAATTTTTTGTCCTACATTTTTCTTCAATTAATAAGAGAAACTCTCTTATGCTTGATTTACCGTCAAATTTAATCTTCCAATTTTCTACATTGATGGAGGGTGATTCTCTATAAATAATTTTTGTATGTTTAATTATTGTAGGGTTGTGAACGGTCCTACTCTCTGAATCTGAATCAGAAGAATCCATATCTATTTCTGATATTGTTGGCATCTTAAGGGCTTTATTATATGCACGCGCCTGCGAGCGCAGCGCGTGAGAGGTGGTTGCCGGTTCGAGAGAACGACTTGATAGTTCTCTTATGAGATCCTCTTTAGAGGCGTTGTTGACGTTCGAAATAGGAGTTGACATTGTTATTGATGACGTACAATATTGATTGTTGATGATGTAAAAAAAATAATTTTTTTTTAAAGTACGAGGGAAAAAAAAGAAGTTTTTTTGGCAACCCTGATTTTTGAAAAAAAGAGAAAAATTTTTTTTTTTTTTGCAGTTCATCAGTTTGTGGCAACCTTGATTTTCAGAATAATTCTGACGTAGGTATTTTAATTAATTTACGACCATAATAATAGAGTATTTTGATAAAAAAAAATTTAAAAGAAAAAAAAAATCGAGATATTAATGTGTTTAGTCGATTTAATTTAAAATTGACAATAAAAATCGTGGTTACAAAATAAAATCCCACATTTGAAATACTAAAAAAAAAATATATTTTTTTTCATAAAAGAAAAATATCCCAACAATTTAGTTAAGTATGTCAAACTATTTCACCGTATAAGATGTACTCGTGTTGTTGATAACTTATGACAGTCTTGTGTATAATGGAATTTAACGGAATAGATTATAAATTTAATCTCATTAATTACCATTCACTTGATTATAATGAATTATTTATTTAGTTTACTAGTTCATTTAAATTTGTATTAAGAATTCAGCTACGATATAAACACAACATACCGTAATCTGTCACTTTTGACATTCGCTTGTCAACAATAAACATCAACTTACATAGATGATGTTTACCTTTTATCATCAGCCTTTAACCACAGACAATTATTATTTTTTTTTTTTTATAAATATATACTTTTTTTTTCAAACTTATCATAGAAGAAGCATTGTTTATGATTGAAACCTGACACTTCTATGAAAATATCATTTCAAAAATTGAGGTTAAGTTGACTTGTTGACAATGTAACCACACACTGGGATACTGAGCACGATAAAATACAAAACATGACCAATGTAAAACACCAAACACCAATGTAACCCGCAGGAGATCAAATAAACGAGCGAAACCGCGTTGGGCCTAATTTGTTGCGCTGTAATTAAGGGTTGAGTATAGTAGGGATAATACTGTATGTACTATGGTTTCACCACAAACTTTTCGGTTAAACCGAGCGCCAAAATACTGCTCTTGTGCAGAATTATGCCCGTGGTGAAATAAAACATGAAACTTCATCTCAGGAGTGAGCATATGTATGTGATCTCCAGCGTGTTAGGGAATTAAATAACAACAAGTATCTCATTTCCAATTTAAATGTAAAAGAACGTATATATTATTTCAATAGTGTCAGGTACAATAAACGAAAACAGAATCTACTCACCCTCAGGGACCGATTGAGGTTATGCTAACTAGCTAAATTCACAATATTCCTAACCGAACCGCGTCTCGTAGTTCGCCACAGGATGATTGGCAGGACCTCCAGCCGATCCTCATCTCGGCCAGTTCGCAACAGGATAATCGGCAGGACCTCCAGCCGATCCTCATCTCAACAGATCGCAACAGGATAATCGGCCAGTTCACAACAGGATGACCAGCAAGACCTCCCGACACCTTCGCAGCAAAGCAGGGCTCCAAGGGAAGTGGAACTCCAAGGGGGCGATGTTACGGGGCTTACATAGCAAGCAAGCGGGACCGTTAGTATTACCGTACGTGTAATTTTTTTAATACAAGCCGGTGAGCGGAATTATTTTTCTCCACGTGATTAATGAGGCATTCTTATTATCGGCACCCGACAAGTACATTCCGGCGCGTCTCGTGCAGCGTAAAATAATACGAACTACCACGGAGACCAATCTCGCGACATTATTGATTGAAATCTTTGGTGCACTTTCGCATCACGTATCAAAGATCGTTCCATATTAATTTCACGCGCCAATCGACTGAATTTTAAAACTTCGTCCCTTATAATAAATTAATACTACACGGCTGTCACAGCCATGATCTACCCCAAAAGATCATGCCAGCGAGAGTGCATTCCATTCCCGGACCCGGAAAAGAAAAAAAAACCCCCTTCCATAATGACTTGTGTTGCCAGTCCTCCTGTTGTAACTATCAACAATTAATTAACTCAATAGTTCGTGCCACTAGGTTCGACGTTATAAAGCAGTGTTCATATTTTAAAATGAGAAAAGGTAATGATTTCAGCACTGCTTCATAACAGGTTCATTGCAAATGTGAATAGTAAGATTTAGTATTACATTAGGTTGACCCGCTTGTGTTGCACTAAAACGTATAAATTTTGTCTTGTCCGTGTTAAGAGTAAGAAGATTGTAGTCTAGCAAATGTTTGACATTGTTTATTCCAATTTCTGCTTTTCTATGCACTTCATGCCAGTTTTTGCCCTCAAATATTAAGACCGTATCGTCAGCAAAAGTGATGATATGATCGGCAAGGTTACTGATGTAAAGGTCATTGTTATAGATATTAAACAATATCGGTCCTAAAGTACTTCCTTGTGGTACACTAAATTCGATATTGGCTGGATCGCTTAGAGTACCACTAATAATAACTCTTTGACTCCGATTTTCTAGATAGCTTCCTAACCATTTAAGTAACTGCCCCTGTATACCGATTAGCTGTAATTTTTTCAAAAGAATTTTGTGCGAGATGGTATCAAAAGCTTTAGCCAGATCCAGGAAGATCGCGATGCTTTTGATTCCTCGATCGATGTTATTAGAAATTACTTTAGTCAGATTGCCAATGGCATTTTCAGTACCTAAACCCGGCCGGAAGCCATATTGTCTCTCAGAAAGGATGTTAGTATCTTCAAGATAAAAGCTAGGACGATTTTTGACAATTTTCTCTATAATTTTTGAGACTGAATTGACCAAAGATATCGACCGGTAATTTTGAATCGCAGATTTATCTCCATTTTTGTGTAGTAATACAACAACTGAATGTTTTAGATGGTTAGGGAATATTCCTGATTTGAGACTTAGATTGGAAATGAACGCTATCGGAGATGCTATGAATGACTTAGTTACTTTAAGCAGATTAGTCGAGACTTTTTCTGGTCCACAAGCGTTAGATGGCTTTAGGTCGTCAATTATTTCCAAGACTTCATTCGTCGATGTTTGTATATTGTCTATTTTATGGACGAGGTTAGAGGTGACCAACTTGGCATGTTCGATTTCTGTTTTATTGCATTTATCGAGATTTTTTTTGGCAAGTGTGGTTCCCACCGATGTGAAGTATTTATTAGCAAAATTCGCCATATTTTTACGATTAGAGGAGTTTACGTTACCGATATCCAACGATTTAATTTCGGAAGACCTGTTTATTTTTGTTTTACTAATATTACGAAATGCTTCCCACATACGTTTTGGAGAATAAGAATTTTCGTAAATGAAAGTTTTAAAATAATTTTCCTTTGTATATTTAATAATCTTTTTGCATAAGTTCCTATATTTCTTGTAGTGAGTTTGTACTAAAATATTATCTGAAAAATTTTTGGCCCTTTTCTTTTGTGAATCGATTTTACAAGGCCAGGAGAGATCCAGGGCGTAAGTTTAAACTGGCTGTTCGATATGTGTTTGTTACTTGTATGTTTAGATATATATCTATGTAGAATACAAATGAATTCTTTCATCGCAATATCAGTGTCAATTTGAATACTTTTTGCCAGTTTTCTAAATGCAAGTCCTCAATTAAATTATTAAAGTTTAAATCGAGGGACGTACTTGATTTTAGCCAGGGGGGGGGCGGTTTATCTTTAAAGTACAGGGCTGTCGTATAGTGGTCGGAAATTGACGTGTGGATAACGAATGAGTCAGTGAGGACAATTTGTGAGAAAAATAATTCGGTCCACTGGATTGGACAAAATTCATCCTCTAAACCACATCTCCTACTTCATAATTGACCGTCTTACGGCGCAAATTGTTGCGTTGGGTATTTTTCTTAAAAGCTTGTAACAAAGCATTTGAAACTTGTTCATAAAATGGAACCAAGTCTTCCAACTTCTTAGCAAATTCATCCCTAGATTGTTGCAACGTAGTGTCTACGACACCAGAAGATAAGTTATTTTTATGAAAGTTTCCGTCAATAATTTGTTCCCTACCGTGCATGAGGAAGAACGGCGTGAAGCCGGTTGCAAAATTAACCGTATTATTAAGAGCTGATTGAATTTGAGGCAGAAATCTGGACCAATTACGCTGGTCAGATTCGGTTAAAATAGACTGAGGGAGCGGGCCGTATCGGTAGAGACGGGAGATAAATGAAAGGCATCGGTCAGTGTAGTGAGTCAGTCTTTTTTGTTGCGCTACGTAGCGAGGTCGAAGCGGAGCGGAGTGACATTGAAGCTCCCACTACTGTCCCGCCACGGTATAGGCGACTTATGGTCGCCCCTTCGGAGCTCTCGCAAGAATCTAATTTTTTTGAATGAACGACTCTACATTTATTAAAACGAATCTAGACCCTCAATGTACCTGCATACTTTGTTAGGTGACGGATGTGGGCACGCCTACAGACTGTACTGTAATGGTCATTTCTACAATTCTAAAGCCCATGGAGGTATTCACTGCTAAAGCAGTGAACCTCATGGACAGTCATACAAGTGTTAGTAACATCGACATAAAAAAGTAAAATAAACAAAATAGACAGCAGCCGTCATGAGTAATCAGCTGACGACGGCAAAACACCATACACCATCCGGCGGGCGGCACCGAGCACTAAAAGTAAAATAAAATATGTACAGAGTAGAACTGGTGTTACCGCAATCCGGCTACCGGCAGTCCCCGAGACAGTGAAGGAGGCTGATTGTCCGGCCTCCCGACAACCGGCAGCGCACCGTCCGTAAGCCAGCTAGCCGGTGGTGCCTAGACGAGAGTAATTGGAAATCATGGAAGAAGACCCTAGGGAAAGAAGCGTCGGGTCGGACAGCTTTCGAATGTCTATCCGCCGTCTCCCCAGCCACTTCATGTCACGGGCCATAGATGCAGCTCCACCAGATCTAGAAAAAGGCCTGCCAATGTTCGTACACGGGGACAAGGTCCTTGGTCTAACCCCTTTAATGGGGAGAAGGACAAAACAGAATGAACATCGGAGTTCAGTTCTGGCAAGTCATATCTAAAAACTGAAATAATAGAGGAAAACAAAGTATACACGTTTGGATAAAATCAATAAAACCTGTAAAAATACATGTTATACGCTCTTGGTATAAGAAATAATAAAAAAAGACAAATGTGTGTAGAAATAAAATTAAAAGAGCAGTACCAGCATGACAACTGTACTAAAGTACATGATGTATAAGGTAAGAGCTATAAATAAAATAGTGTTTAACTAAGATGAAAAACACGGATATAACGAAAAGTTTCGCAACTAAATTAAAAAATATAAGTGAAATAACGAAAAATATGCTGTGTGTCCATGCTGTGGAGGAAAACAGTGTTAAACCAAAAAAATTAAACATGGTATATATAAGGCATAGTATATACAATAGTATAAACAAAAAAAATAAGAAAAAAATATAAAAACAGTACAGCCATGGCAAAGGTATTAAAAGAGAAAATCAGCGAAGTCCGTGGTAAGTCAGGAATCCGTACACCCAGTCTCTAATACGCATCTAGTCAGCGACTCTGAGCTCAAGCCATCTCTCAACCCAGATCCTTGTAAACTTCCTCAGGCACTCAAAGTTCACCTTATTCGATACAAGATCAGTGTTCCACACTGGTCTAATAGGTACATCCAGACCATCCAGCATTTCCTCTCTAGCATCCGTCATTATCTCACAGTGCCACAGAATGTGCTCGGCCAACTGGTTCGTGCACCCACAGGCGCAGTTCGGGTGAGGGGACAGGGAGAGGGTGTGAAGTCTCCCCCTGAATTCGCCGTGTCCGGATTGAAGCTGGGTAATGTGGTGGTCCAACTTGAGAAAGGCCCCTTCCATTCTGATTTTAACTGATGGGAAGAAGGAGAAGGTCCATCTTCCCATATTCGTTCTATCCCAACGGACCTGCCCCTCTTGGAGCGACAGGTCCCTCATTTCACGAAACAGCCCAGGGAGAGTCCCCGGCCCGCCCGGTGTGAGAACAACGACAAGGTGAGTGGCCAGGGTTCCTCTGGTTAACTTCTGCTTAGTAATCACTTCCCTAATTTCTAGATCAATTGGCAGTATGCCAGCCAATACAGGCAAAGCGTCCGAAGCAACGGTTCTATACGCACCAGATAGTGCCAGCAAAGGGGTTCGTTGGCCCCGCTTGAGAGCCAGGATTATGAGCGAATTATCCAAGCGGTGCTCCCACACAGATGTGGCATACGAGACTTGCGCCACGTATACGCACCTATATAGAATCCGCAGAGCCGGATTACGCAGTCCCCACTCAGCTGTGGAGAGTCTCCTCAGCTTCAAGAAGAGGGCCTGATCCTTACTGGATACATCTTTGACGTGAGCCAGAAAAGAGGACGATCGATCTAGTGTGACGCCTAGGTATTTCACAGTTTCAAAAAATCGAACAGTAGAGTCACCCATTTTGATGACAGGATTTCTTTCTCTGCTGAGAGAACCCTTCATCAGGAGACCCTTGGTCTTGTGGGGAGCGAAGGTCATCTTGTTTCTTGTACCCCAATCCAGGAACATCTTCAAACCTTCACTGCCTTTACTCTCAACTTCCTTTCTGCTGTCCCCAGCGACCAGATACGTTTTATCATCCGCGTAGTCGACAGAGATACATCCTTCAAGCAAGGGCAACCTGGAGGAGTCATCAAAGGTGATATTCCACAGGTCAGGTCCAACAATAGAGCCCTGCGGGCATCCCATGTCTGCTTCCCTCTGGATCAGGAAATCTCCGAAGCAAATCGTAATGGTACGATCCGAGAGATAGTCATCAATTGCGTCGAATAAGAGTTTGGAACACTGCCTGTTTTTCACCTTTGTGCGTATCATTGCCCACCACGCGTAATCGAAGGCACCAGTTATGTCGAGGAAGATCGCAACTACATACCTCTTTTTTTAATTGAATTATTTATTTACATTTAAACCCGCTAAACTACTTATGTAGTTTGTCAGCAGGTACATAATGACAACATTGGTACATTTTCAAACATTGTATACATATAATTTTATAATTTTGATGCTAAATATCAATTAAATAGATTATTTAAATTACCGAAATAGTATATACATGTAAGTAGCACTAGAAGCCTTAAATAATAAAAAAGTACAAATGGATTTAGTATGATATGATATAATAAAAAATAAGTATGTTATGAAATAATAAAAAAATAGTACAGATTGATTTAGTATGAACAAATGAAATATAATCACAAGTAAATTAAAAGTTTCATATTATTTCATATTAAGTATTACAAAAATTGGGACAAGCCTTCACCCAATCAAGCACATACGACAGGGCGTGCACCGTGGATCTACCGGGGATGAAGCCGAACTGCAGGTCACTGGCCGGAGATAATGTTTTACGTAGCCGCTCTCGTATTAGTGTTTCCAGAATTTTGCCAAGTACAGGGAGGAGGGTAATCGGCCGGTACGCTTTAATGTCAGTAAGTGGTTTCCCGTTCCCTTTTGGTATGATCCGGAGCATGCCACGCTTCCACTCGGAGGGGAAAACTCCTCTCCTCAAGCACGTATCCATCACCTGGAAGAGCTCTTCCTTGGCGTGGACCCAGACTTGCTTCGCAATCGCGCCATTGAGCCTGTCATGCCGTGGTGCCTTCTTAGGACCCAAACCCTTAATTATAACTTCAATTTCCGCTTTAGTGACTCTAGTGAAGTTACCCTCTTGGGCGAGGTCTCTAGGTGGCAGCCGTGACAGATTTCTGATCTGTTTATGGTGGTCACTTTCCCCAACTACTGACTCTACAGGAACTAACTCACCCAAGAGTGTTTCGAGAGTGGAATCCACATCCACAGTCTCGCCTTCCTCCCATCTGTGAGCTCAATTACTGTTGACAAGTACCGGTCAGAACCTTTACCGGATTTTTCAATCACGCTGTGGATTTCCCACGGGTTGGCGTTACCCACTTCTTTGACCCAATTATGCCAAGCAGCTCGTTTAGCTAGGAGAACGGCCCGTTTGAAGGCCGACCTGGCAGACCTGAGGCTCGCCTGAAGTGCAACCATCTCCTCTTCCGTACAGTTGCGACTCCTGGACAGCCCCAGCGCCCTGTAGGCCCTCTAATAGGCCCCCTTCAGCGAAGTCAGCTCAGGTGACCACCACGGCGACCTAATACTAGTCTTAGGGTTTAATCTTCCCAAAGACAAGTTGGCAGCAGATACAACCGCATTATTAAAAAAGTTCCCCAAATTATCCGGATCAGTAGCAGCTATGTGGTGAAAATCCCTTAGCGTATCTCGTAGCGCTTCCACAAAGTTATCCCAATTCGCCCTAGTGGTGTTGAAATTCCAGGAGGATCTTGGAGCTTCAGTTTTTTTGACACCAACCGTAAAAGTAATTAACCTATGATCCGAATTAATCTCGCACTCATGGACTGTCCACTTTGAAATCTTGGTCGCAACTGATCCAGAGCAAAGAGTTAGATCAATGTTGCTCTCACCATGTATGTTCGAAAACGTGAAAAAAGAACTCTGTTCATTCATGATACTGAGACCTTGCGCAGCAATCAGGTCCTCTACGGCGTCTGATCGTTCCGTCCTACAATTGCTATAGTCGAACCATAATGGTAAGCGTGCATTAAAGTCACCTCCGATAACTATGTTACGGCCTTTAAGCGCGTTGAGCGCGCGCGTCAGACTCAGGATGTGGGGTCCTACCGGGTTCCCAAATTTAAAGTAAACTGAGATCAAAAAGATCTCAGAATCGCCAAGTCTAATACATACACAGGTTTGGTACTCATCAGAAAGACCAGCCAGAAGGAGGGAACTGATCAACGAGGTGTTGACCAGGACTCCCGCCCCTGGTGAGCGGCCAACTTCGAGTACCGCACCCGGAAAATTAATGGGGGTCTTAACTTCCCAGGTGTACTATTCCTGAATGAGCAAAATGTCGATATTGAGATCAGACATGACCCTCAGCACCTCCAGCGTGGCCATCCGGTATCTCTGAAGGTTAATCTGACCTAGGAAAAGGGAATTATGAGGAGCCATAGTCCGTTAAACGGAAAGCAGCCTCCACAGCAGCTATTTGGGCCGGACAGTCCCTATCACCCGTCGGGTGATCCGCCGGCTTCTTGAACCGCGTGCAGGTGGCGCAGACAGCGGAGTGACAGCGGAGAGACGGAGCGGAGTGACAGTGGTGCCATCGGTGTTGCGGCTGCGTGATGAAGAGTGAAGAAGGTCAGGAGACTATGGCGGTGAAGATCACAGGTCTTCAGTGAGCCGGCGTGTTGCTCTACACCATGGCGGTGTAGAAGTGACCTTGGTCCAGGCGGTCGACCGTCGTCGTGTTGACGAGGTATGGCGGCTGTGTGGCCTTAGAGTCGACACACACACGTGACGCAGGAAGTAACCTTGAGAGGCGATGAGGATACTGGTTGCTGGCTTGTTGCCGGTTGTGGTGCTGGCTCGTTGCCGGTTGTGGTTGCTTGACATCTCATGTTGAGATGGTAGTTGGAGATGGCGACCTCGAAGGTGTTACTGGTGTCACACTAGACATGTGTAAATCACTTGTTGCTGACTGCGCGGGCTGTTGCCCCACGCAGGCACGTACTTAGTCGCGGCACTGCTCGGACTGTGTTGCTACTCGACCGATGAATGAGACTGAACTGGTACTCAGCAAGCGAGCGCTTGCTTATATACTCGCGGCGAGTAATTACTCTCACGGTAGGCAAGGCTGGGTGAATTCACGCAAAGCTGAGAAATCGCTCGAACCTTCTGTGGGCACTTGTATGGTACAGCCACACGTTCTAGGCCTTTCGTGTAAGTGGCGGAATTATTATTTACGAGGCGACGCGGCCGTAGAAACTGACTGTAGGTATTTCGTAGTTTCCAGCTCGTTCTGCCGGAGTTCAGTGGCGGCGCAATTAATGCGGCACAAGTGGCCGCCACAAGACAAAGCAGTTCCAATAGTTTGGTTATAGCGTTCCACAACATTATTTTGGGGGGTGTAATAGGCATTATAAAAAGGCGGAGGTACGTTATACTCTGCTAACAATTGTTTAAAGTCTTTTAAAATAAATTGTTTCCCGTTGTCACAGACGCACGTTTGCGGCACCCCGTGTACAAGGAATATGTATTGTTCAATGTTTTTAACAATGCTTTTAGTAGTTGCATTTCTAAGCGGAAAAATCCAGGTGTATTTAGAAAATACATCAACAACTGTTAAAATATACATAAATCCGACAAGATCAATAGACAGCATTTGCATAGGTCTTGTGACTATTTTCGGGTTGGTAGAAATGCCTACCGGCGCAGCAGTATTAATTTTATGTGCCTTACACGTTTTACACCTATTAACAAATGTTTTGACGTCGTTATACAAACCCGGCCAGAAATAATGAAGTTGAACCTTTTTATATGTTCTAAAAACTCCTGGATGACAAGAAATATCCGATTCATGTTCTTTAGAAAAAATTGCGTTACGGTCCTCAAAAGGAACAACAAGCTTCCAAGCTGTGTTCTCCTGCAGAGCGAAACGAGATTTAGTGTGAAGAAACAATTTATTTTCCTTAATTTGAAAATTGTTAAAACGTTGTGGATTTGATTTACAATTAGAAAATAAGGTATTATACCAATATCAATGGCAGAAATTAAAGTAACGTCTTTACGTGAAAGAACGTCCGGAACCGTATTTAATTTACCTTTCCTGTGTATAACGTCAAAAGAGTACTGTGAGAGCCGAGTAGACCAGCGAGCAAGCCGACCTGTTGGATTAGATAATGACACTAACCATTTCAAACTGGAGTGATCCGTTACCACTGAGAAATGAGCTCCCTCTAAGTAAGGTCTAAAATGGTTGACCGAATCCAACACCGCCAGGAGTTCGCACTCCGTAACCCCGTAGTTTCGCTCATGGACATTTAGACATCTAGAAAAAAAGGAAACAGGATGCTCTTCTCCATCAAAAACTTGTGTAAGCACACCGCCGATCCCAACGTTGCTCGCGTCGCAGTGGACAATTAATAACAGGGGCAGAAGTCAACGCCTTCTTTAATTTCTTAAAAGAGTTTTCCGCTTCAGGAGACCAAGAAAAATTACTAATTCCCTTACTTGAACCAGTGAGTTTTGTTAAGGGAGCAGCAATGGTTGAAAAATCCTTTATTAAACGCCTATAATATCCGCACAGGCCAGTAAATGTTTTAACCTGTTTAGAATTCTTTGGAATGGGGTAAGTACGAATGCAATCCAACTTAACTGGGTCGAAGACCTTTTGCATCCACAACGTAACCGAGATACTTCAATTCGTCCTTACAAAACTCACACTTTTTTCAAATTGATAGTTAAGCCGGCTTCTTTCAAACGTAAGTAAACCCTATTTAATTTCTCTAAATGTGAATCGATATCTTCTGAAATTATAATTAGGTCATCCAAATAGCAAAAAAACGTTTTCGTCAAACTCTGGACCAAAAAGTGCATCTCCCAGATGCTGAAGTTCACTAGGTGTGTTTTTTTAACCCAAACGGCATCCTAACGAATTCAAACAGGCCATGACCAGGTGAAGCTGTTTTGGAGCAAGAATCCTTATGTAAAGGAATTTGCCAGAAACTTTTCGATAAATCAATAGAAGATATAAAACGTGCACCACGTAACTTGTCTAAAATACGCGAAATATATGGGGCAGCGGGTACGAATCTCTTTTCTGTTAAGCTTTCTGGAGTCCAAGCAGAACCTTGCAGAACCATCCTTCTTAGGCACGATCAAAACTGGGTTCGACCAAGCCGAACGTGAACGTCGAACAACACCTAAATCTAGCATTTCTTTAAGTTGAGATTCAAGTTGTTTTTGCGTGTTTGAGACAAAGGGTAATAGCGTTGCTTAATTAGTTGCTTCTCCCGTTGTATTAATTTTGTGCTGAACTAAATGAGTACGATCCAGTCCACATTTTTCAAATGAAATTGACTTAAATTTATCTATAACATTATTTAACCTACGATTGTCTTGAGGGAACAGTAGGGAAGCTGACGTGATCTTGCGAATTTCACCTGTAGTATTCTCAACATCACGGCCGCCTTTGGCTTTTGAAAACAATTGAGGAGCAATGTCAAACTGTTTCCAAAAATCGCATCCCAAAACAATCACAGGAGAAAGAGACGGAATAACAAAAAAGTTAACATATTTCTTAATATTATTATAAGTAACTAGTACTCGCATAGTACCAATTACATCTTGACGTACCCCACTAGCGGTGGTAACGTAAGTTTCTAACTTATCTAAACTAAAGCCTTAACTGAAAAAAAAGTTGTAAAGAGAACCGCCAAAACAACTGACAGTCGCACCACTGTCCAAAAGACCCGAAAAGACAAGTTTTTAATGGAATTATTTGCATGGGGTCTGATGTATTGTCCAGAACTAGTCATCGGCATGCATGCGTCCACGTCACGCCTGAAGAACCGGTTACTGGAGCTATAAACAAAGGGTGATGATCTCCTGACATCCTTGCTAGCAGGACGCAGAGGATCACACTAGTTTTTTGGGTTTGTGCGAGAAAAGTCATCTTCGCGTTTGTCAGAATTCTTCTGAGATTCAGACTTCCATTTTCTACAAAAAAGGTTTGGTGTGTCCGTTAGTATTACAGAAAGAGCACCGAAACTTAGATTTATTAAATGGCGTAGAAGTAGAAGAAGCAGAAGCGGACGTAGAAGACGTGGCTGGTTGAGAAGAATAGAAAGGGGGCTTCTTTTTAAATTAATTCGTCTTAGATTCCATAGAGTCTGTCAAACGTAAGCTCCTTTCAAAACGCTTACAAACGTTAACTAAAGATTCTATGTACTTGTCGACAAAATATGCTATCGCAATAGCATACTTAGGAAGTAAGCTATTACACACCAAATCTACTATCTGCTCTTCCGGAAGAGGTACGTTGAGACGCATATTAGCTAATTTCACGTCCTCAACGTAATCTACAACACCCTGGTTGTTCTTTTGTTTCATCATGAGTAGCGCTTTAAGAGCTTCCGTTTGACTGGAATTTTTGTCAAAACGCAGCAAAAGCAAATTTTTAAATTCTGTCTAAGTTAATGTGTTCTTAAAAATTGTTCGGAACCACGCAAGAGCCATACCCTCTAAAAGGTCCGGAAATGCCGTGATAATGAAATTTTTAAATTCTGTCTAAGTTAATGTGTCAATTCTTCCTTAGTTGCAATATTAATGTTAGGGATCACCATTTTGTTTTTTTTTTTTTTTTTAAATTTTGAGAAAAAAATATTTTAAAAAATAATAATATTAATTAAAGTAAATTGATATTGTAATAGAATTTACCGGACACCCTTTAAAGAAATTTACTAAAAAAAATATTTGAAAAATAATAAAAATTATTTTAATTTAAAAAAATAATATACTTTACAGTATGAAGTACCGGACCCCCTGTTAAGCCGAGAATAAATCGAACCGATGAATACTGAATTAAATAATAACTAATTCGAAAAGAATTAAATATATTTTACGTTGGCAGTGTGTTGTCTTAAAAAAAATAATACGTTGCTGTATGTATTTAAAAGTTATGTTGGTAAACAAACAATTCATTTGCAGATGACAGCTGACATAAGAAATTCCCGTATTGCCAGTAAAGAGAAAATATTTTCCCCACAAATTATTTAGGCTGTCACTGATAACAATGTACATTAAAATTGTCAAAAACAATATATTAATACGCATATTATTTATGTGGCAACACATAAATCAAAAAGAAATGTCAAAACGTTACCAAATACCCACACTGATGCTTTCGTGAAATACATCGTAAAATACAAGCAAATTACAAATTATTAAGACCATTCTTACAGATATATGCAAGATCCGAAAATCCCATCCGAGCACCAGTTATTAAACTTAAAAAACTCTTTTGTTGGGCCGCCAAATGCAACATATATCGTGGAGGCAGCATACGTTTGTCAGGTTATGTCACCCGACAGGTTATAAACAAAAGCAAAAAGAACATCTGTCTCAGGATTGTGGAGTCCAGGGATTGGTGATCATGCATATAAATGAAAGCACGGTTTTAATTAGTGAAAATGTAAAACAATATTTATTGCAATCAACCGAGGAAAAAATAACATAACGATAGGTTATCAAAAAACAAAAACACCTTGAGTATTTAACAACAGTTTTGGAGAGAGAGAATTATTCTTATTTCAGATTAATTTTTATACGGCATACGTCGCGTTGCAAAGATTCTTCTGCTGCATCACGCCCGCGCCGCATCGAGTTCGCATGCAGCAATCCGAAAACTGCATCCCAAGACGGCGTTAAGAGCGTCTCAAAGCGCCAGGCTCCATTAAAGGGAATCCACTCCAGCAAAACAGACTCAGCGACCGTCACCCATAGGACGGCGCGAACAAAAACCAGCCAGCCAAATAACAGACAGCAAAACAATACTTGCGAGTCAAATGAAAAGAACATCACCCGTCGATTCAAGCCGAATATAACTCAAGGCCTCATCCTTCAAAATAATGATGTCAAGCACGCAGGGTCACTTTTTATCCAGCGCCATCCGACGAGGAATTGATATAAATAAAATGGATTCAATGCCATTGGGGTCGTCACATACTCCCGTGACAAAATAAATCAATATTTCCAGGCTGCATAGCACATCAAAATAATGTACACCGGAACACCGCCCCAAAAACCTCCTCACAAACAATTCGCTAAGTAACGTCTGACGCCATGATTCTAAGAATCACGTTTCCGGTGTCGTTACAGTTAAAAAAATAATAATTATTAGACAACAAACGATACCTACTTTAAGCAGTACCTACTCCCGAAATAGATATGTTACACCAATCAACCCTTAAGTTCTATAATTCCTGTAATAGACATTTTGCAAAAAATGTCACTGGGGTGATGATCCCAAGTGGATCGAATAAACGAGCTACCGTTGACAAAATAGTTCTTTTTGTGCATAACTCGTTTCTAGGTATATTGACCTTGTAGGTAAAATTATCAGTCATCGGACTCCACTGAATGCCTAATATTTTCACAGTTTGATCAATTCCGGCGTTATCGAAGAAATGACCATCTTGCTGGTTTTCTTGCGAAACCTGATCCAAAAGTAAAGATGAATTAGATTGCCATTTACCGAGTTCTAGTTTCCCAAGATTCAATAATGCAATGATTTCTTGTTTGAGTTTGTTTAATCGTGTCAGTACCTGTTACCAAATCGTCTACATAAAAATCAAAGCATTGAACCCTGGCGGCGTTAGGATATTTTGATCTTTCATCTTGTGCTAGCTGACGAAGGGTTCGTATAGCGAGGAAGGGTGAGCTAGAGAGCCCTTACGTTATCGTGTGTAACTCGAAATCAATAACCGGTTCATTTTCAGACTCTCTCCACAAAATATTTTGAAATTTAAGCTGAGATGTAATAATTAATATTTGCCTATACATCTTACAAATATCGGCTGTAAATACATATTTATGAAAACGAAAATTTAAAATCATACGTGGAATTTCAGTTTGCAATTTAGGACCGATCAATAAGAGATCATTTAGAGATAAATTTTGAGGTTGGGTTTTTGCCGACCCATCCAAGAACACCCGCAATTTTGTTGTTTTACTCTCAGGATTCAAAACACAATGATGAGGTTAATAGAATGCCCCTAAGTTCCGAGGCACCTGTTTTATATGTCCTAAGCTTTCATATTCTTTTATAAATTTTCCGTAATCAACTAATAATATGATATCCCTCTTAAAATGAATTTCTAAGTTATTTAATCGTGATTCGGCAAGTTTGAACGAGTTCTGTGTTGGCATAGTTTCAGATTTTATTAACAATGGGACAACATACCTACCGTCACTTTCTCGGTAGTGTTTTGAAGCATAAATTGTTTCGGCTAATTCGTCTTCCGGATTGGTCAACATTGAAGACATTTCTTCAATTTCCCAAAATTTCCTAAGATCATCGCCCAACAAACCATGAAAAAGGCGTTTGAAATGATGAATTATCTAATTTTCCCATTTTAATGTAACCAAAAATGCTATTAACTGCACAAGGATATCCACGAATTATTTCATATCTACCATTAAATATATCCAAGTATGTATCAGCACCTAACAGAATGTCTATTGGACCTGATTTGTCGTAAGATTCATCAGCTAATTTTAAATTATTAAATTGTGACGTCACACTCAATGGTAAATCATATAACGGAAGATTAGAAGTGATTTCCGTACTCACAATAGTTTGTGATTGAAAAATAGGCCCCTTTTTATTTTTAGGTTTTATTAAACATTTTGTTGTGCCATAACAAGAATTTATACTACAATTACCTAAACCGTTGAGTGGAATTCTATTTGCTTTTATTGACAAACCGAGACGGTTGGCGCATCTTTCTGTAATTAATGATGCCTAACTACCACTGTCTATAACCGCACGGATAGGTAGATACTCATTATTTTTGCTACGAACTTCAAATTGAATTGTACCCAGTAATATAGTAGATGCGCACGGCGCATTTTGTTAAACTGTAGCCGCTAAGGTTGTACCGCATTATTTAATTCATTATTACCCAGTGGTTCGGCGGCCATATGCAACATTGAATGGTGTTTTTTATTACAAAACTGGCATGTAAACTTTGAAACACAATTTTTAATATGGTGCTGTTTCAAACAATTGAAACAACGATTTAAATTTTTAATTTTGTCCCTCTGATGGGGACTTAATGATGTAAAAGTTGCACATTTATAAATAAAATGTGAACCTTGGCATAGCGGACAACGAATGTTATTATCCTTATTTACCGTTAACAACGTTTTCAATGAACCTTTTTCTCTTTTGTCGTATGTGAAGATGACATCTCCAACATGCGAGATTGATTACTAAAAAACCCGAAAATTGAATCTGACCCTGGAATCTCCTCGTCAGCTAATTTGGATTCAAACTGTCGTTTTGTGGTCGGATCCATCGCTCTTATTATAATGTGACCCACGAATTTATCAAGGATATCTTCTACTTTCATCGCATATATTGCGGCATAATTCTCCTGAAAATTACTTAGTATACGCTCTATACCTGCCGCTGACTCGGTTTTGTAGGCATTTGAAACTAAGAATTTCATCAACGTTATGCGTAAAAAGCATTCTAGAATTTTGATATTGATTTACCAGAATATTCCAGGCTATGTCATAGTTCTCTTGAATAAGAGGCAATGATTTTATAAGTCCCAGTGCCGGCTCTATAATTACCGACAAGAGGTAATGAAATTTTTCTACATTTGTGTACGCATTATTATTGTGTATAATACTTTTAAATAAGGAATGAAATGTGCACCAATTTTTAATGTCACTGTCAAAAGTAGGTAACTTTATTATTGGAGCACGAACCGTTGAATTATTTGGCATTTTAACAATTGAAATTTCTAAACTACTACTGATAGCGTTTTTCGTTTGCATTATATCAAAATGCCATTCATCTACTTTAATAGCAATCACTCCTAAATCAGACATTTCTTTCACTTTGTCTAACTCCAATAATTGTTCTTCAATCTCCTTTTGGATCCATTCAAATTCCTGTAACCACTCTTTTATCTTTTCACATCTAGTCAGAAATGTATCTTTTTTCTTGCTGTCATCATGAATGTTAGCTATAAGCTCATATGTTACACGAATTCTCGAAACTATCCGGTCACATCGGTTTTTTAACAAAACTACTTTTTTCTCCGCCATTGTTACGAGAAAAAAATATTATTATGAAGAATTGAATTATGTTCACCTTAAAGAATATTCCCAAATCAATTCCACAGTATATATCAAAATAGTATATAATTTGTAAGCAGTAAGGTATTTTTTCACTACCCACAGAACATTTGCACACAGCACGGCTGATGCGAATTTCACAGATAAACTTTCATGAACAATTTAATCCTGATGTATATTAACCCGTAAGCTGCTAATCGCATATATAGTCGTTTTATATGTTATTTCGTTTTTGTAAATAATTATGTGTAAAAACGAAATTACCAAAGCTTTTGGTATAGGTATTTGTAAACATTGACAATGAAATATCTTATGACATTCGGGAGTTTCCTCAAAAACGAGTAAGTAAAAACACGTTTTTTATTCAGGAAAATACACCAGCCAAAATAATACTGCAGAATAATTCAGCAGCTTATGGGTTAAATTTATCAAAATTTTTCAATTTATCCGGCTCGAAGGACAAATGTTGGGGTTTCACAATGTACCCGCAAAGCGGAAGAAAGGAAAAGTGAGGAATGCCGGCTTAACCACAGATTTTCTTCCTTCGCTTGTCTACTTTTCAGATCCGCTGGTTCTTTTATATTCACTTATGATTTTCACTTTTATAGAAATGATCGATACAATAGCTCCGTATTCAACATATGTGTTGACAGGAAGGTGGGTAATTTTCAACTGAACAATGTGATGCTTGATTGTGTCTGGTCGCCATGGTGGGTAGGAAAAAATAGGATTTGTTGGGTAGGAATTATAAGGATTGGTAGGTAGAAATTAAAAGTCGGAAAAATAAAGGTAAAGGAGCAATGCTAGGCACCAACACATAGTATAAAATGAAGTCAATCAAAATGTATGAGCGCGTTAATCTTTTTAACTACGCAACGGATTTTCATACGGTTTTCACCAATAGTAGAGTGATTAAAGAGGAATTTTTATATGTATAAAACATGTAAATTATATTAGAGAAAAGCCGAGAAATTTAAAGAAAACATATTTTTGTGTGATGTAAAACGGCTGGCGGGCCGTACTACAGTCACTTTTGAAATTCGTTCTACGGAAGAAATTGGAAAATAGATGTCCTAGAGTAAGTAGGTATTTGATTTTCTCTTTTCAAATATCCAGTGTTGCATTGCAAGCTTTGTATAATTAGTGGCGATCGCTCGAATTGCATTACATAGTATAAAATTAAGTCGCTCAAAATGTATGTGCGCATAGATCTTTTTTAAACTACGAAACAGATTTTCAGAGTGTTTTTCAAACAAAGTGTTTTTAATTATTTCATTAATAAAATGATGCCACAAAGTGAATTTGCAAAATTTGAAGAAGTCATATAGTTTTCTTAATGTTAATAGTTTTGTTTCCATATATAATGTTTTTGTGGATGTTCTGGGTTTGTAGTGAAACAGGTTTTTGATTACCTTGTTTTGTATTAACTCTAATTCATTAATGCATGTTTCACATGCATTTCCCTTGATTTCAATAAAATAATTCGAATGTTAAGGGTCGGGTTTGGAAAACATCGCTCCGCATTAGCAGTAGCATCCGCGTCTCGTAGCAGCAATACTAGAAAATTATATACAGGTAGTTAGAAAAATGTGTAAAGTTACTAGTGATTAAATTTTTTTTACTGTAATCTTACAAATTCTATAAGTTATACATACTGCAACTTTAGTTAAAACGTTGAAAAAGGCCTTCGCGATTATCTCTCCTGAACCTGTTGTAAACATTTTTACCAAAAATCCTTCCGTAATCTAAGAGTAAACATTATGTTAAATCAAGCTATTAAATTAAAAGCTCTTCAGTGTATCTAGATTTTTATTGTAATTCGCCTAAACTTTCTGAATTTTTCAACTATTCTCCGCCATACAAAAATGTATGGCAAAATATTACGCCGCGCGATGTCTTATATAACGGTTGAATTTCACAGAATTCATTCAGTCGTGAGATAGCGGTCAAGGCGACAGCACGCATATTTTTTTCGCAGCAATTTTGTTCGCTGTTTATTCGATTTTTGAAGGAATCATTGAGGAGATAGGTGTTACAGTAACCGGGTAAGTAGAAATAAAATATATTTATTATTATCTAATAAATTATTTTTAACTTGATTTACAGTTTTACATATTTTATTATTATTATTTTTTTAAACTTCAGGTACCTTCAAAATGGGTAAAAATAAAGGAATTCTTGCTTACCGTGCCATAAAAAATAGACCCTCCCACTGGAAGAATAGGAGAATAAGGTAATAAAGTCAAAATTTAATTTTTTTACTGATTTCTATCAAGGGTAGTTTGAAGGTAGACTGAAGTCATTTTGCTTTTTGACATCTAAAAATTTCGGCATCCATCTTGAATTTATCTGTAGTTATCTACCGATTTGGTTCAATATCAGAATTCGGGCGTTTAGAAGTGCACTGAACTCGGATCTAATGTCAAAATGCAAAATTTCGGCATCCATCTTGAATTTCTCGTGTTCTCTACCGATCTGGTTCAAAATCAGTATTAGGGAGTATTGGCGAGCACTGAACTCGGATCTAATGTCCAAATGCAACATTTCGGCATCCATCTTGAATTTCTCTAGTTATCTACCTTTTTGATTCAAAATCAGGATTAGGGCGTTTGGACGTGCACTGAACTCGGATCTAATGTCAAAATGCAACATTTCGGCATCCATCTTGAATTTCTCTAGTTTTCTACCGATTTGGTTCAATATCAGCATTCGGGCGTTTGGAAGTGCACTGAAATCGGATCTAATGTCAAAATGCAACATTTCGGCATCCATCTTGAATTTCTTTAGTTATCTACCGATTTGGTTCAAAATCAGGATTAGGGCGTTTGGACGTGCACTGAACTCGGATCTAATGTCAAAATGCAAAATTTCGGCATCCATCTTGAATATCTTAAGTACTTTGACGATTTGGTTCAAAATCAGGTTTAAGGAGTTTGGGGTTCACCGAACTCGAATTTAATGTCAAAATGCATAATTTCGACGACCATTTTGAGTTCTCTACCGATTCCGTTCAAATTGTCACTAAGTTTTATTGAAAACAACGACAACATCCATTGATAAATCGAATGAATTTCGATGTTGGGTAAATTCTGGGTCGTATTATTACAAATAAATTTATTTTATATGTTTTTTTAGAAAAGCAGCAGAAGCAATATAAATGACGTCGTTATAACAGAAACTATCAGTTAACATGTAAGTTTTTTAAATAAACATAAGCGGCCTGAGTAATGGCCTTCCATATAAACTTTTTGCTATAATGAATGATCTACCACACCTTTTGTGAATGTTTAGAATTAATAAATAATATTTGGATGATTTATATAGCGCCGTTTTTGTGAAAAATCAGCTCAAGGGCGCTGTATGAATTATCGATAATAGACCGGGAGAAAGGATGATGTCATTACAAAATGACAGTCTTGTGAATAAATGAGGGGCTAACACTTATCACTCTGTATTGTTTTGTATTTTTTTATTAATAAGTTTACATTACAAATGTATAGTCTAATGTCCTCCACGCTAGGAATTCACCTGTGTTGTGGAGGACATTTTTCAATTGTAAAATTATATAATAGTAAACAAGTATATAATAGTAACTTTGTTATTTTTGGATAATGCTGTGAAATAACTATAATAATTGTGGGTAATAATTAATTTATTTTGAACTTACATATAACATTTGCAATTTTACCTGTAACACGCACAACACGAGTTACAGCGTGTTTTATACAAAGAAAAAAAAACTTGTCAATAGCCTTCTATAAAAAAACAGAGTGGAAGATACTTTATGTATCGCCCTGGTGTAAGACCACTATTCAGAATTGAAAAGCTGCTTGAAATGGCTTTAGCCGTGTGTGGTGACCAAATCTGAATAGCCAGGTACTTCCCCTATATTATTCCCCTCCCACCTTATTCAGCCTCACAACATACCCCAATCACTGGCCCCAGGCGATTGATAGCAGTTGGGACTTTGTAAGTTACATAAAAATAAAAATAAAACATTTAGTTGTTTTATAAAAATTTGTCTGAACTTCTTTATATTTTTTACTGTCTTTTTTCTAAATGTGCTTTGTTCTACTTTATGTATATCAAAGATAAATTGTAAAATATATTCTTTCTTACTACGTATTAAAAAAAAACTGTATGCATATAAATAAACTTTCAAAAACAAAACTACCTGTTTTTTAATTTCTAAGGCACAGAGTAAAAACTGGTTGTCGTAACTTATTCACACCCATTATTTTCTGGTAAAATTATAAAAAAATTAATAACATTATACAAACCATATATGAACCAGAAATTTTTTCCACATCAAAACACCATTAGATTCTATGTCACATTGAGTCAAAAACTAAGACGTCTGTAAAGGTCCAGGGACTAAAAAAAGTCTATGTATCCTTGCCCTTGCATAATATGATTTATAGTCTGTCAAGCTGTATCAATTATGTTAGAAATAAATTAAAATTATACAAAGCAAGTGTATTTTTATTTCGTATTTTATCAAAATGCTGAGCAGCCGTGCCTGAATCTAACCGAAATACACAGTAGATCGCGGCGGCCGAGCTTGTTTGCAACTACCAAAAATACCTAACTGCAGTGAATGGGCAGTTTGACCCAGGCGCAAATGTCTCTATGAGCTATCCACGCTATTCCACCATATGATTCTTAGTATGTTAAGCTGTATCCATTATTATAGTAGGAACTAAATTTTATAAGGCAAGTGTATTTTTATTTCCTAAGTCCGTAGTGTCTAGTATACCCACATCTCCTCTAGTCAAACGCAGGCGGCCGGCTGCGGCCGTGTTTGTCTACAAGTACAAGAAATACCTAACTGCAGTGTCAGCGCGGTTTGATACCCGACCCTTAAGTGTACGAGACTATTGTATAAACCTTTTTTAATTTATTTGGCAACAGATATGAAAACCAGCTACATACGCTAATTAAGGGGATGATTTTGTCTTTAATGTTTTGTTTGTATATGTGATCATGTCAGTGGTTGAGTGGGCATAGCACTTGGATCCCATCCGGGCATCGCATGTTCAATTCCTCGGCTGGCTAAGTCCTCCATCACAACATAAGCAACATTTTCGGCTTTCTGCGGTGGTAGTAGGAGATTTCCAAATATTGTTGGGTTATTCGTAACCCGGGAATGTTTGTCTTTCTTTTTTTAACCCATAAACAAACAAAAAAATGTTGTTTAAATGTGAAATGCTGATCAATGCATAGCACCAGGTATTTTTCCTGGATCAGGATTTGCAGGTAATTAGATGAGATGGCTTGAGTAAGGACTAATTGAGTTATTATTATTTTTTTACATTAACTCCACACAGGAGGCCTTGAGGAAAATAATTTTCTTCAAGGCCTATGTCATCTGGGATGCTGTGTGGAGGGTCTTTTTGAGGAGAGGAAGGAATAACATTGGTCTTGAAGAGACCCATGTTGTAGGAAGGAGGACACACAGAGGCCGGCAACTCATTCCACAGCCGAGCTGTTGAAAATAAGAACGAGTCGAAGAAACGACCCGTTCTCATGTGACAAATGTCAACCGTGTACAAATGTTGGGCACGCGTTTGGCGTGTTTCCCGACTATGCACCGGTGCCGAAGGGATCAATGATGCTAGTTCATCGGAGCATCTTCCATTGTAATACCGGTAGAACAAGGATAGCATTCCTAACCGACGCCTGTGCTCTAAAGATTGCAATCCGTCTGTTAATATGGGAGAATCTATCAAACGGACCGCCCGTTTCTGCACAGAGTTGAGCAAATTCAACCGTGGGGCGCACTTGCGATTTGTACAGGGTTAGCAGTTGTGCACTATTAAAGTATCTGCGGGCCCTATACAGTACGCCCAGTTTCTGGGAGACTAACTTTACTATGGCTTCGATGGAGCCCCCATACCTGAGCTGGTCACTTAGGGTTACACCAAGCATATCAATGGAGGGCCTGTTCGGAAGATTGCTTCCGTTGAAAGAGACTAGATTTTCATTCGATCCCTTTTAGACGTAATCAGACAAGATTGGGTCTTTGAAACATTAAATTCAACGAGATTATTTTTACCCCAAGAGAAAACGCTCTCGAGGGAACCGTCCATTCTTTGCTTCAAAGCCATACGAACTGTTGGAGTTTGTGAGCTCTTTGGGGGCTTGTCAAACAAAAATCTATCATGAACTGTACTGTCATCCGCATAACAATGAATTGGTGCACATGACAAAAGGTCGTTGATGTGCAACAAAAACAAAGTCGGAGACAGAACCGATCCCTATAGACGCCAGCATTTATCGAGTGAGAGGAAGAGGTGAAACCATCGGCTACCGTCTGAATCGACCTCTCCCTCAAGAAGTTGGCAATCCACGTACACAAGGATGCGGGAAGTCCGTAAGAAGGCAGTTTGTTGACAAGTCCTCGGTGCCAAACCCGGTCAAAGGCCTTGGAAATGTCCAGTGCAACCGTTTGGGTCTCACCGAAATGTTCCAGGCATCACCCCCAAACATTTATTATTTATTTTTTTATTTATTAATATATCAACGCCCTGATGGGCTTTTACACATAAGTTTATAATACAGAGACAAAGTTGAACAATAAAAAAGATGAACTTGAAAAAGTAAACATTACATGAATGGAAGATATAAAGATACATTTTAGTAAAAATAATGCATTACAATTCAAGAGAAAGTTTTTAAAGATTCATTGTGTATTTACAAAATTTACATAAAAAACAATTCTTGACAACTCAAATCAAATGTCACAGTACTTACATAAAAAAGAAAAGAAAACGGCAACAGATTTTTATATTGTAGATAAATATAAAAATACACAAATATATGCAATGTGCTATGTGATTCTCCCTAAATATCAAACTATACTACATAAAAATATTGTTCAAGTGTTTCTTAAATAATGGTAACTTTGTATTAAATACATCGATACTTGAGGTGAATTTGTTTGCTAGTGTATGAAATCGTGGAATAGGTGCATGTGTGAGGTAGTTGTGGGTTCCAGAATTATTGTTGCCGAATACTATGTTTTGCCTTGTCGCTCGAGTTGGTACCTTAAAGTCAATGAGATGCAGGAGTTCACAACAGTCGATTTCGGAGTGAATAATTTTAAACAAAAAAGTTAGGTCAATTACTTTTCTTCTGTTTTCTAGGGAATGCAATTTAAGTGTATTTAGTAAGAATGTATAGTTAATGTGTTGAATAGGTATATGTAACTTGAAGTTAATATATCGTAAAAATTTGTGCTGCACTCGTTCAATATTTTTTATATGAATTTGATAATATGGGGACCAAACTATGGAATTGTATTCCAGCAAGCTGCGTACTAATGACAAATATACAACTTTAATAGCTGTCTGAAATACAAATATACAATGAATCAAAGTCTTTAATGGTTCTGATTATAAATCCTAGTGTCTTCATAACTTTGTTGGTTATTTCTTGCATGTGATTTATAAAATTTAATTGGGTGTCAAATATAACTCCAAGATCCCTGATTTTGCATTTTGCATTCCAATTCTAGATAACGTTGTGCTTCTGAAAGTAGGTAGAACAGTAGAACTGTTTATATGAGAAAATAAAATTTTTGTTTTTACTATCTTCCTGACAAGTTTTTGATATTATCTCACCGTTTAAACCTTTCCTGGAATACGACAAACATTTTTAAACCAAAATCACTTAAATCGGCCCAGCCGCTCTCGAGTTTTAGCGAGACAAACGAACAGCAATTGATAAGAATAATAAGATAAGAAGATAGAATGGGTATCTTATTTATTTATTTTATTTAAACGCCCATAGGGCTTTTACATAGAATTCCGTACATTTTTTTAAATTACAGTGTAAAGAATGGGTTTACAAAATACAATACACAATACAAGTAACATAATATTTGTTAAAAACAAAATATAAGGGTTAAAAAAAAATTAAAAATGTAGGTTACATAAAATATAAGCGTATCGTAAGCTATCCGTAAAAGATTTTGGTTTCCATTCTTTGGTGGCGCAACGGAACTGTATATGTTATGTATCGTCGTTCCCCCATAGAAAGGGGGTGGGATAGACCCTGTCCATGCACATTGCCAGGCGAACACACACCGGAGCGGTCTTCCCGCGATCCGCCCGCGCCTCCCCCATCGACATGCGTTGGCCTGAGGCGTAACCGTGCGGTCTCGATGTCCTTTCATCCCTCCTCCGGTAACCCGACGCTCATCTTTTACTAAAGGTCTTCAAAAACTTCCCCTTCTCTCCCAAGTATAACCAGCTAAAGGACGCGCACTTCGTTGGGCCGATAACTATACGCATTCTCATTGGGACTGCCCGGTGGTCTATGGAATATGTAAGATGAGCGCGTTGATGGCACTACCTTACAAGGGTTAAGTGAAGCTAGATGCTCACTCTATATGAGTTATGCTTGTGGATCTCGATAGACTATGTTTATTGAAACAAATACAAAGATATTTCACAGAGGGACTTACGATACTGATGGCAATCTTGCCCGGTTTGTGGGTCCCTCGTGGTCGTTTGGCTGGTCCACAGGCAGTTGTTATTTAGTTTTTATGTAATGGGAATGAATACCGGCGGTAAATTCACTATAGGGATTACGATAGCTTGTCACGATATGGACGGTAATGTTGACAGCTGCGTTACGATCGGAAGACTGACGAAAAACAAAACACTTGTTTTTGCTCCTTGACAACGGTTGACACCGGTAATTATCAGCCAAATAAGTACCCAGTGTGCGAAATTCACCAATACGTTTGAATTCTGGTCTTTGTACGTGAATCAGAACAAACCTATCGAGATCTTATTAAGCGTTATGAAACAGAATACTTTCTCTGGCTTTTCTTTTTATATATTTTATTTTCTTTCCGCTATTATAGTAATTACTTACATTATAAAATAATCATATAACTGTTTTTCCTCATTACTTATTTTATTTACAGAAGGTTTCTTCGACTGGTCATAGCCGTTATATTTATTTTTCTTTTTCTTTTACTAACACTATTATCTCCTTTTGATGTTACCTATTTCAGAAGAACTATTCCACGGGATGCTACTTCTATTTATCTTTTGTATAATGTTAATGTAAGTACTTGCATATTGCTTACTAACCCCGTATGCATGGACATTGGAGGGTCTAGAGTCGTTCAAATAAATAATAAGTTGTCCATTACAATTCTTAATAAGTTGTACAGCGCCCTTGAGATGATTTTCCACAAAAAGCGCTCAACAAATCATCCAAATACTATTATTACTATTATTTTCTTTGACGCCGCGCCTTACGCACAACCATCGTCGTACTATAGAACATTTGGATCAGAGACTTAAGTCAGACCATGTCAAGGGTCAGAATAATAGAAGAGTATGTATGAGATGATGCGTGAATGTGAATGAGGCAAGGATTGAATGTCAAGACGAAGTTTACATCAGTCTTTTATTTCTCACAAGATCATACAAGGTTTTACCACGCATACGCCACAGGGATCTCATTTCAACAGCATTTAGCTTTCATCCTTCCTCTGCTAGTTTCATGCCTCACTACCGTACATCAGGGTAGGTTCCAGGACTCCATTGTGGACTGCTAGCTTTGCTTCTTTTAAATGTTTTTTATTAGTGCCAATAACTGCATTCAGTCCTCCATTAACGGAGTTACCGGCTTTTGCCCTTCTTTCAATACCTCTATTAGCCTTCCCATCTCTCGTAAACATTCTACCCAGATAAACAAATTCATCCACCAGCGCCAAGTAACAACGAGTACCTACCGAAAATAGGAAGTATCATAACATTTTTACAATTGTTCTTAAAAAAAGGAACGTCGGCGCGGCCTGTTTCATACAAAATTTAATTCTGGATTTACGGCTAAAGTACCAAATTTTTCGATTTTTTTTAAACCAAAAGGTGTGGCTTAATATAACATAATCACTTTTACATATCGTGATATTATATATTATTAGATTATATTATATTGAACTTACTAACTAACCACCACGCCATTTCCCCGCAGGGGTAGGCAGAGAGGACGGACCGCCAAACAACTCGGTCTTGGATCACATTCCTTGCCTCATTTACATTCATCCAACGAGTTTCACACAACGAGTCATACATGCTCTTCTATTATTCTGGGCGGCAAAGCTACTCTTCTATTAAACAAAATTAAAAACGCTAAAAACTAAAAACTTCATACTTTCTAAGGCAGCCAAGAACGTAAAAATTATCATAACACACTGATCCCGTGATCACTGATCGTGTTATGGGGTTATGGCATGCAAAAAATGACGCGGACGCATGATGAATGCACGTGTATTTGTAGTTGTATTCGTATTCGTATTCGTTGTGTATTTGGAGGAATGTTTTGAAAATGAATTAATGAAATATATATAAATAAATTTAATTCTCGAAATTAGAAATGAATGTTCAAATTTTTTGTGACAATTTTTTTTTTTTAATTACATTTTTAATTATTAAACCTCTGTCGACTCACCACCTTGCAACGCAGTGGGAGAGGTGGATTCATACGTCGTGGACAAATTGACTTCCAGATTGCTACCCAGATTCATACCTTTTCCGTTCCCAGAAAATCCTCTTCTTCCTTTTCCTAAAAACCCCCACACAGCATCCCCAAAGATGACAAAGACACTTCTCTGGTTTAAAAAATACAATTTAAACAATTATTATTTATTATTATTATTATTACACAACAAACTCTCCTGATCCGGCCGGCCAACGCATTCGCTGATAGGCGAACGCATTCGCTGAAAATACCTAGACAAACCTCACCCGTTGAACCCAGGCACCCCTATAAAATCAATTTATATTACACTTCAAACTCTCCCCATCCAGCCGGCCACGCAGTAGATACCACGGAAGTAGAAATTAGAGTCAGCGAGTCAAATGATTGTCTTGATAATTGTGAATTGATTACTTCTTCTTGAGAACAAGCAATGCGGTTAACCGTGTGATTTAGTAACGCTTGGAATTTTACCTCAGCATAGGTTTCAGTTACTACAATATCACTAGGGCCAGGGTCAGGATAACAAGCAGCTTTAGCATTTTTCACTTAATAATTTTCGTCAAAATATTCCAACTGGGTGCCAAAAAAATGCTAACAAAAATCGCTCAATTAAAGTGGATTTTACTGACAATATCGCATCGAGAACTCTCCTACGTAATAGCATAAAATCTATTTCAGAATATTTTGTGCAAAGGCTGAAAAAATGGAAGTATTTCGATATTTTCTCAAACTTCAAAGGACCCCGGAGCCTTGGAATATTTTTTGTTTTTTTTTTTTTAACAAATTTTTTTTGATGTTTTAGATACAAAGGCAACTTTTTATTACTAGCGCCATAAGGAATTGGGAAGAAAAAAAATTCGGCCCACGCAAATGCACATATGTATATCCCTAGGAAAATTTAAATATTGTTCGCAGTCAAGAGAAAAGTAAAAACAAAAGGTTAGGAAGATGAAACATTACATTCTTCGGAGAGTCGAAAATATTTTTACAGCGGATTTTGACTCAAGATGCCTTCAGATATAAGTGCGAGGGATGTTCAGAAAGTAATTAAGTAAGTACTGATGTAATTTTTTTTAAGTGTATTAAAAAAAAATTACAGGATATTGTTGATACACATATTGGCCGATTTTCCAAATAATTGCCAACTCGTTCAATGCATGTGGTGAGCCGTGGCACAAGTTTATTTATGCCCTCCTCGAAGAATTCTCCCGCCAGCTCCTTCCCCCACTTTAGGACCTCTTTCTGCCCCTGCTCATCGGTTGAACATTTATTTCATCTTTACATGCCTTTAGGAAGGCAAAAAGATGATAATCTGAACACCCCAACTCAGGTGATTACGGGGAGTGGTTCAAAACATCCCAATCAAATGAGTCCATGATCGTATTTGCGGCCAAGGCTGTGTGAGGACGGACGTTTTCGTGAAAAAAAGCATAATTCTCTGGTCAGCATTCCCCTCCTTTTGTTTTGAATGCTCCTTTTAAGTTTTTCAAGGTACACAATATTGTTGTGCATTGATGGTCTCAACTTGAGTCTGAAATTCGACCAATATGATGCATTTTCTGTCCCAAAAAACTGAGGCCACGATTTTTTTTTTGCCCGAAATTGTGGTTTTCAATTTTTCGACAAATGGGGATTCAGTGTGACGCCACTTTGACAACTGTTTTTTTCCCATGTAATAAGTCACCCACTATCATTTCCAGTCACAATAGAGATCAGAAATCCTAATTTTTTTCTTATAGGTGTTATTCCTTCCGTGGTAAAAATCGGATGGCAACACTTGGCGGGATTTTGAATCGACATCTTCCACGCGACTTGTCCCTACAACGTGAGTTCACGTGCTTCAGTGTTCCTGCTATGCTTGCTCTGATTAAAAGACTCCCCTCTACCACTCAGTGTTGCTAAACCTCAAGAAACAAAAAAAAACCACAGCCCGCTATGTTTACAGTACACTTACTTTCTGAACATCCTTAATATATCGACTTTGGTTGTACGACCGTATATCCTCTTTGCGTACTTACTTGAAGAAAAAATATTCTAAATGTTCAACCGTCGGAAGGATCAATTGTTGGGATGTTTAACTGTCGGCCGGACCTTTTTAAGTTTAGTTTTTACATGTGACATTATTTGTAAGTTTAGTTTTTCTTCTTTTTTTCTGTTATAATTTTTCCATTGTTTGGAGAGATGGCTTTGTAGTTTTTAGTTTATTATTCTTTCAATAGTACTACTAACTGTATTTTCTGTTTTATTTCATGCTTTGTTCATCAAATATTACAACTAACCCATCACCCCATCACTGATTAACTCCTGCTTTGCAGGGACATTTGAGGGTTTAGCTTCGTTCATATTAAAAAAAAAAATAGAGTCCTTGTGAGAGCCCTGAAGGAGTAACCATATGTTACTTAAACCAGGGCGGAAAAACGGTTGAATTACCTCAAGTGTCGGCCAGATCAACTATCGTAACGATCAACTGTCGGAAGGGAAAACTGTCGAAAACTGTCCGTCGTGTAGCAGTGTGATCAGCGGCGACGTGTGATAGAAAAATGTTTTTTGATTTTAATTTTAAAAAAATACCATCGATTTTTAACTCCAAATATTCACTGGTACTGTTACACCATGTGTGAACATTTGAGTTTTTTATAGGAACACCAAAAAACTCAAAATATAGTTGTAATGTTCTTGTATTCTGTTGTGGCTCATTAGCCCACAATGTAAATGATTACAACGTAAGTTCTTGTTTAAGTTTATCGCGAATTACAACGTAAGGAAGTAATGTTGTATTGTAGCGACTGTTTACCAGAGCTCTCTAAATAGATCTTCGCTCGGTTGGCCGACCAGCTGATCCGTTCATTACGCTGCTTCGTTCGGGAAACTTCGGAATACCCAAGCTTCCCCGAACGAGCGCAGTGTGTGTGTACTACAATACGTATATACCATATACTACACCTTTACCCCTGTAATCAATCGCTACCAGTACATTGACAACTTATTCTGTACTAAGTTTGCATATTTCAGTACCACAAATTTACATTTTTTTAAGTATTTCATTATTTACACATTTATATTTTAATTCTAAATTATTATACTATTCACACATTTATATTTTTTGAAAGATTTGTTTCTTTCTTAGATAGTATTATCTTGGTCGGAGTCTTCCCGACCAGGGACCTGTACTGGACGATGTACTGGGTACTTCCGCGTCTGTTCCAGCTCCTGTACCGGGTATTGCCGCGTCTGTTCCGGCTTCTTCCAGTGTCGTCTCATCTCCCCGCGCCAACCTGAAATCAGGAGAAAAAACCGTTAGCTCACTCCACAGACTGAACAACTTCCTTTCAGAATGCTCAGCCCTCGTATCATTAGACGCGGAATCTGACAAATCTTAGACGACATCGCTTCAGCTGACTGACAAGCCCCTCATCTGATCCACATCTCGCTTCCAGACCAATTGTGAATCACAAATTTTAATCAAATACAATTTTTTTCCAATTTTATGTGTAAATATTCCCTTTACCCATGTTAATTTATTATTTTTCCTGAAATCCTTAATTAGACATTTTAGTCCCACAATAAAATTTGTAGTTTTGACACCACCATAATTTTTAGCCTATTTACGTTGACTGGTCTCAATATTTTTATTCGCCAAGTCACGTTGTTTGGACACAAATTGTTCGTTCTCTTTTGGAATGAGACTGTCAAAGGTAGATGTCAGTTTCCTACCTAAAAGTAAAACTGCTGACTCGACTCCAGTTGTACAGTGCGGTGTATTTCTAAAATCAGACAAGAATTATAACAATTTATCTCTGTAATCAACCTGAAATTTATTTCCGACCATAAGTTTCTTAAGAAAACCCTTAGTAGTTTTAACAGAGTTTTCCGCGAGGCCGTTACTTTTTGGGTGCATAACTGGAGATGTCATGAATTTGATATTGTTTTCCCAAAGGAATTGTTTGAAAATCTCGCTCGTAAAAGATGTTACGTTTTCCGACACTATGAGTTCAGGGTTGCCAAAATTTGCGAATAATTATCTCAATCCAAATATAGTTTTAGATGAATCTGCCCTTTGAACTTCGATACAGTCGACCCATTTAGTGAATGAATCGCAGACGACCAAAAATATTTTTCCTGCCCGTGACCCACTGTAATCTAGGTGAAATCTACTCCAGACCTTCCCTGAATTTGACTATACAGATAATTGACTCTTTGGAGTTGATTATTTCGTCGAAGCGCAGTCTGGACATTCCTGAACAATTTTCTCTAAATCTTTGCTCAGCGACGTCCACCAAAAATAACCGCTGGCTAACCCTTTCATCTTAACGATTTATAAGTGTAAACGGTGCACAAGCTCTAAAACTTTTTTATGGAACGAACTTGGAACAATAATCCTATGTTTCCAAAATAAACAATCCTTAATAATCGAAAGCTCATTTTTTTATCCAATTTTTCCATAAAATATCTTCATGATTAATCCGCCGATCGGGTAACTTGTAAGAAACTCCATGTACTAACAAATACTAAAATCAAAATTGATATCACCCTATCTCTCGATCATTCTTTCACGATCTTCTCATTAATAGTGAACGGGCCCGGCCTTGCAATACAGAAAAAATCTTGCTTCACTTTAAAATTCACTTTGAATTTATTAAAACGTCCCAGTTTCTGGTCAAAACTTCTGGAATTTTTTTCTTTATTTTATCTTTTTCTGACGAAACTGAATTAATAGAATTTCGTAGTTGAATAATGTTGAGGTTGGAGGTTTCCATGAAATCTCTCTAGGGCCTTCAACAATTTTATACGTACTTGACCCGGAAGTAAACTGATTGCAAAAACGTCTACAAGATTTGCTTCTAATCTCGTTCCAAATTGACAATACGTACTCAAACCCCTGAGTCTTATAGCAAACTCTTTAATCGACTCGTTTTGATCCTGTTTAGCTAGAAAAAACAATTCGCGCTCTTGAAAAAGTGATCTGCATCTTACACAATGTTTTTCGAGCAACTCAATTAATTTCTCAAACGTAACATCTGTGATTTTAATCGGGAAACATAAATAAGATAGAAGGGTCAAGGTTTTGTTTCAAGCGAGTTTATCAGATAAGCCTTTTTCTTAATCTCGGTGATGTCATCACGCAATACGAGGAACTATTCTAACCTGAGACGAAATACATCCCAATCCCTGCTTATGTGAGAAAACGATGGAGTTTTTCCAGATTTTATTCTCACGAGAAGGAAAAAAATAATAACACAACAAAGCTACAACAAACGACGATACTTACCAAAAAAATAACAAAAATCTGACAATTCCTCCACAAAAAAAAAACCAAAATCTTATCTTTGAAGCTGCGGCTGCGGCTGCAACGTCTCAAGATCGTTCATCCTTGTCTTTGAGTGAGTGCCCTTTCCTCGGCACTCATTCCTCTTTGTCTTTGCGTAATTGCCCTTTTCTCGGCACTCTGGAACTTGACTTCCGTGAAAAGACTCTGCTGTTCAATCTGCAAAGCCCCAAAACGACCACTGCCTCCTTGTTTTTGAGTGCCCTTTCCTCGGCACTCTGAAACTCCGACTGTGGCTCAAGGAAAGTTCTCCAGGGATATTTTTCTGCTTTGTCCTTTTACCAGAAGGAACCAGAAAAATACTCCGATGTTCCGACCTCGGCTGTTGGTAGCCTTAAAAAATTCGGGGTGACTTAGCCCTCCTTGTTTTTGTCGGTATAAATTTTTTTCTTCGGCAATCTAATTCACACTTGTATCCTAGGCTGCGCCAGTTGTAATGTTCTTTTATTCTGTTGTGGCTCATGAGCCCACAATGTAAATGATTACAACGTAAGTTCTTGTTTAAGTTTAACGCGAAACCAGCTGATCCGTTCAGATCCGTTCATTAGGCTGCTTCGTTCGGGAAACTTCGGAATACCCGAGTTTCCCCGAACGAGCACGGTGTGTGTGTACTACACTACGTATATACCATAATTTCAAAAACAATATTTGCTGTTGTAATGTTCAGCATAGTTATCTTGCAAGCAGTTAATCGTGGTTAGATTCTCTGCCGCGGCAATTTTGAAAATTTTATTTTTTTAATTTTTTATTTTAAAAATTACTTTAACTTAATTTTTTTAAACTTTATTTTCCGTGATTACATAATTCTTAATAAATTTTATGCTTCCCATACCTGGAAATCTTATGAATGTATATCTTATAGATAAGAACTAAAAACTATCTAATAATGTAATATAATCAATAATACCTTGCAAATACTGTAAGTTCCATTCCTCAAAGCGCAATATTTGTTCTCAATAAATGTTTTTTTATTAACAACAGTGGCATTGCAAACATCTTCATAATCCGTAATTTTCCCTTTCAATACTCTTGTGAGTGCTGGCTTCTCATAAAGGTATTTTAGCTAATGAAAGGAAATAATTAAAAATATAATTATTGATTTTAAAATATTATAAATCTACTTAAATATTACAAATCTCCTCAAATATCATCCCTGGAAATTTTTTCTATCCAAATAGATGGATCCCGCACCATTGTGCTACACCCGGAGGCTTGTCACAAGTCGCTTGTCGCAAATGCTTAGCAAGTTTAGGCAAACCAATCGTCGATACCTACGTGCTTGCATGGTGGACGTATACTTGGGCAAAATAATGTTTTCGTTAACTTTTTTTTGTTTTAACGTGAAACAAAAGAAAGGGGAATGAGATTAATATTTTTATTTATTTTTTGCTAAAAAAACATTATTTATTTATTTACGCACTTCGTCTTAATAAATTACATTAGAATATTAAAATATGCATCACAATGAATTTTTTTTTTTAAATATAATTTATTAAATCAAATAATAAAAGTATTTTATTATGTATTACAGTTAAATGCAATTTACTAGAAACCGTGCGGAGCAAAAGCGGGGCCCGTTAGCCATAGAAAATTAATTGAACGAGTTTTGGGGTTATGTCAACTGCGCGAGCTTAATCATTATGAATGTAATAATTTGTAATTTTGCTTTTACTGTAGTAATGGATGATTATTTCTATCGTGAACTCAACTAAAAATAAAGTCTATTAATTTATATGTAGAAGGCCCGTTAAAATAAAATAAATGTTTATTCCAGTATGTGAGGAGGAGAGTGCAACCCCATACATTCCATAAGGGTATAATATACACATACATACACAAAGTATTTGAAAGGAAAAAAAGAAAAAGAAGGTGGATATGAATGTACACGAAACAAAAACAAAAGAAAATAAGCTAATAGTAGCAAAAGGAAAACAAAAGAAATAATAATGTTAAGCTTTCAGGATTCTGTGAGCACGTAAGGAGCCAGTATTTTTCTCCAGTGTGCATCAATACTGGATGATGGACTGAGGCAGGCTTCCATGACGAGGATGTTTCCAGAGCTGGTTATCCTTTCCCTCATTCCTGCCACCCTGGATCTAATAAGGGCTGCAAAGCCAGGAACTCGCCCCTCCGTGAACATCCGGGAAGCACTGCAATATCTGGGGAGACCAAACATTATGCGGAAGGCGTTGTTATACTGAACCCGAAGTCTTTCTATACTACTCTTATTGTAGTTTGCCCAGAGTGCACACGTATACAGTGTTGCGCAGAAGGAAAGGAAGAGCGTCCTTTTTACAGCCGTACTGCAAAGGCGGAATCTTCTACTGAGCATGTTTGCTTTTACACTGAGAGCTCTTCTTTGCCTATCGATGTCGTCATCATCCATCAGATTACTGGTGATTATGTGTCCAAGGTATTTAGTTCCTTCAGTTACTTGCAGGTTCACACCATTCAGGGTAGCTGGAGGAATATTTTTTGGTCCTTGTCCATGTCTTACGACCAGTAGAGCCGTTTTAGTGAAGTTGTATAGCATGTTTGTTTCTTCAGCAAACTCTTCGCAGATCTTTAGAAGAATACGTAGGCCCCTTATGGATGGTGCCATCAATACCATGTCGTCCGCATAACTAATGTTGTTCAGACACTGTCCTCCTATTTGGCAGCCTACCCCTGCATTGTTTAGCCTGTCGGTGAGTTCGTCCATGTACAGTTTGAACAATATCGGGGACATGCATCCTCCCTGTCTGACGCCACTCTTCAGGAGGAAAGGTTCGGAGAGTCCATCTTTCCACTTTACTAAGTCTATGCCACGAGCCGAGGATATCTATCACCGCCGGTAATATGCCTCTTTCCCTAAGTTTATCCCATAGTAGAGGGTGAGAAACCGTGTCGAAGGCCTTGCTCAGATCTAGAAAACATGCATATGTGGGGGTCTTTTTATTCCTGTAGTATTCGAGGGTTTTTTTCACAGTAAATATAGCAGTATCGGTAGACATTTGCTTTTTGAAGCCCATTTGGTTGTCATTAGTTTCCAACTGGGTCCGATCTGGTTTAGTAGTAGACGTTAGAATAATCGTGCGATGGTGGTGGCAATTGAAATCGGTCTATAGCTACCCTGGGAAGTAGAGTCCAACGATTTAGATTTGGGAATGGGAGTTATTATTGTTCGTGTCATGTCAGTTGGTAGGTATCCATTCTTTAAGGTGTCGGTAAACAGACTCGCCAGCAATTGAAGAATTGGTCCTCCAGCGTGTTTGATGTGTTTGATACTCAATCCGTCATAACCTGCTGATTTTCCAGCTTTCATGTATCTCAGGGCGGTGTTGATCATGTCTGCTGTGATCAAGAGGCCGCTGTCTTCATTTGGGATAGGACTAGGTGGTGGTTTGCTTGCAGAGTTCGGAAAGGTCGGAGTAGAGATGGAGAAGTGTTCTGCAAAAATGTTAGCAATTGCTTTAGTGTTTGTTTCTCCATTTATGTTGCACGGAATTTTGCATTTCACGTTGCATTGTTTATTTGTCTTCAGCCAAAACTATTTGAAATCACGACTATGTAAATCTCCTGCTATTTTGTCCATTTGAATTTGTTCGGAGTCGTTTTGGCATTTTTTCATTGCTAGTTTGAACGCAGCACGCTTTAATTTTCGTTCATCCGCAATTGAGCCCTCATGAGGCCTGCCATTTTCAATCCATATCATCATTGCACGTCTTGATTCTGTGTATTTTTGTGTGACAAAATCATTCCATTCACAGATTTGTTTACGTCGTTGCAATCTTTGGTTACGATTGTTAAATACTACAATCGCGGCGCTTTGCAGGGCCTCTATAATACGTGTATACAGTGTCTTAATGTTAGCTCGAGCAGGGTTGTCACTTCTCTCGTACCACGAAAGATCTTGTTTAATTTTTTGTAGAAAAACTTGTGAGATTCGAGTATAACTATGGATTTCCCGTTCATTTTTTGGATTCCAAGTTGCACGGTCGGTTTTTATACATGAATAAATTTCGGTTTTCGGTATTCCTTCCGTTTGTAGGGTCAATTCGAGAGGCCTGTGATCGGTCCAGTCCACGTCGTAGTGTATTTTCATGTCTAAAATCTGTTTGAAGATATTTTTCGTCACCAGACAGTGGTCTAATCACCTGGTGGTGTGATGCGCGTCACTGATATATGTGTAAGAGTTTTCTGGTAATATTACGGTATCAGCGCATGTACGATCATTTTCTTGACAGAAAGATTTCAGTTCAGTTCCGAAGAGTGAGTCTGGATGTGCATTGAAATCTCCGATGATTACGGAGTTGGTGTAATCTTTTTCGTCAATAATTGCTTGCAAGGTGGCAAGACAGTTAACGTACTCTTCGAAGTGATCTGTTGTGCAAGTTGGCAAGTACACGGTGAAAATGCATAATTTTTCGAAATTTAGGCTTAATTCAATGCCCGCCATGCGGAAATTATTCAACGGGATCGTGGAAGCCCTGAGACATTGCCTGTATAATACACCCACTCCTCCGTGTGGCCGGCCAACCAAAGGGCCCATTTCTTGGATTTCTTGGATTCTTGGATTAGAACAATATCATGTGTATCGCACAGATCATAAGTAAATTTTTCTGAACTGCGGATGGATCTGCAATTCACCGATATGATCTTTAAATTGTTATTATGTATTTTGGTTATTGTTCTGTGTGCGTGATTCTTTGAATCTTCGGAAAACAATTCCCTCCGGCCACAATCTTCCACTAGGTATTTTTTTACTTCGTTTGCTTTTACCATAAGTTTAAAAGAATTAAATGGTGTTGCGTGGAAAGGCTTCATTAATTCTACTTTGAACCCATCCAAGCCGTTACTTTTTAGGTAAGTAGTTACGTCATCCTCTGTCGTATTAATCGTAAACCTCGATACGTATACTGACGTGATAATATCCGCAGATTTTAATGCAATTGATATGCGCTTTGCCTCTCATATTGTGAATGCGTTTCTTATGCACTACGATTTTAAAATCGCTCTGGTCGGTGGTCGCTGGTTGCGGCCCTTGCGTGCGGCCCATCTGCTCGGTTATATCGTCATTCACAGTATCGGCGGTAGCAGTGTTTGTTCGCGGATTTTTCGTGAGCGTATTGGCCGGGGCGCTGGTAGTGTTGGTTGGCTCATTTGGATTCGTTTTACAGGCGTTTAAGTACGTTACCGGTCTTGTGTTAATGTTTACTTTTGGATTACCCATATGTTTATCGCCGTTTTGTTGATTTATTGGTGTCTTCATCTCATTACGTATATTCATCTCCTTCATTTGATCTCGTAGTGAACTAAGTTCTTGCATATTTCGGCTGTGTTTGTGTTCGATGATTCACTTAGATCGTTTTTAATTTGTCGTATTTCAGATTTCATGGCATTGAAATCCTTTAGTAGACGAGAAATTTCCATACTGTCAAAGTTAACCCGGCGTCAGTACAGTTAAAATATGTAACAACGATAGTAGGGTTGGGTCTAGGAGACCCGAATTAAAAACTGCCTTTGATGTCAATATTTAAAAGAAATTTAGTAACATATTGCAATAATTTGATTAAAAACTATTTTGTTTACGAGATTTTGGGTAAAATAAAACAACTTCATGTAAAACAATCTTTTAATGACATTTTTATAAAAGTATAGTAAAATTTTAACAAAATAGACAACCTCTGTCTTAAAGTTATAAAATTTAAATAAAACTTTTTTTTTCTCAAAATGTGAACTAATATCATATATATGAATGAGATCTTTAGTAGGACTACGAATAATATACTCTATATACTCCACCTTTTATCCCATTATAAAATGTATTTATCTCGGATTTTTTTTGTCGCCCGTAGATGTATCAATACTGTTATCATGATGCAAGCTCGACATAAGTAAAACCACTTTTTTTTCCGAATATATGAAACGATCGTGATATCTTTCTGTAAACCAAAAGTCGACGAGTTTATTTCTTTTCCCCTTGTTTTCGTAAATTTTTGGGGTATTTGTCTTTTATTTTTGCGAACAGTGCCTACAGATGTCAGTTTGTGTTCTTGAAGCAGGTGGTTTACTTATTCATAGCTGGTGAACCAATTGTCGAATGTAATGTTTAGTTATTAATTGGCGCGAAATTACGACACGAAATGTATGGTTGGGTCATATTTACTTTGTTCGGGTTTAGCCACGTCTATCCACCGTCGCGGGCGCTACAACACTGAACAGCGATAGCCAGCGGGAAGGGGAGATTGTTAACTCCAGCTACTGAGAAGTGTGGCAACGACGCACAAAAATTCTAAGAAATAAGCTAATTTTAAAATGGCGCGGGTCAAATTGACCCAACTGTACTGACGCCGGGTTAACGGGCGGCAGTTTATGTAACTGTCTTGCAACGAACACCGGTAATTTGTCGGGGTCTGTCTCTCTCAGGGCCCTCAGGATGTCCTGAAGATCGCGACTGACCCTGCCGTCTCCCTTCCGCAGGGTCCGCTTATTTGGGAGCTTGTCGAATAAGATGTTCTTGGCCAGCTTTATTTCCTCCTCGGAGAATGCGGAAGTGCACAGTTGAGTAATCGACACTTCATCTAGAGTGTCCGCTTTATTTTGCATAAATGCGAGACACTCGTTTATTATTATTATTACCCGCTTTTCATCAAACCTGGGTTGCGTGGTCCCAAAAACTAAAACCTCATTCGCTCAACGACAATTCTGGTTCATCGCTCCTAAAATATATAATGCTTTGAGTACTGACATAAAGTCAAGTAATTCTAATTCTCTTTTTATAACACGTGTACAAGATTGGATTTTCGAAAGTGGACGAGCGTACTTTAAAGAATTCCTGAGTTCTTAACACTACATTTTAATTATTAATTTTTGCATTTCAAAATTTTAATTTCCATTTCCATTTTTATTTCTATTTTTCTTTAAAATGTTGTTATTTTTTTTCTCTTAATTTTTTCACAAAATTTTATTTATTTTTTAATTTTAATTTATTTACTTATACGTTTTAATTTATATATTTGTATAGAAAACTTGAGTTCTTAACATTTAATCTTTATTATTAATTTCTGTATTTCAAAATTTGAATTTTCATTTTTATTTCTACTTTTCTTTAAATTTCTCTTTATTTTTCACTTACTTTTAAATATTTCATAAATTTTATTTAGTATATTTAATCATCTGTTTTAATAAAATAGTATTTGTATTAATTTAAATAAATATTAAATATACGACTACCATAACACGGGCATGAGCCCAGTGTGGTTGCCAAAAAAAAAAACAAATATCTGTAACTAATAAAAAAATTATGAAATAAAAAATTTAAAAAAATTATATTACACTCGTTACAAGTCATAGTGCTACAGTAAGTGCGTCCTTCTGTCACGGCGGCGGTTGACAGAAACTATGTGTATGTAACAATTTTGTTACTACTTTTGTTGTAAGATTCTTAAATGGTACATTTAGGTCTTGTACCAATACTAGTATTAATGTAATGTCAATTCGTATTTCTGGTGAAAAGTTTTTTTGCGCATGATTTTTTTTACATAAATACCGCACAACCTAGCACAGCGCACATGTAATAAAATTAAACACATTTCTTTAAAATCGGTTCCAAACATGCGGAAAAAATCGCTCAATCCAAATCGGTATTCCATTATCCCATTCCTGATAAATAAACATCTAATAAAATTTTGAATTATTACGGTCCAATTTGTAATGTGCGTTTTCCCCCTGATATTATACGTAACAACTACAATCTTAAACTAATCTAAACCGATCTCTTCTACCATGTTCATGCAAATTTTCAAGTTCTTCATGTTGTATTTAACATTCGCTTATTAGGCATGTATACACTTGCGAGAAGAATCGCTAATCCAAACTGGTGAACCGTTCGAAGAAGCACTTCTCAAGTGCAGGTGAAATACTCAACTTGCGTACCTTCTCGTTACAAGCACCGCTATGAGAGAATACTGTAGTTTCACATATCATGGAAGTAACCTCCACTGCTACTTTGTTCAACTGTATTATATTTATCTTTCTCGTCAGTAGATAGGGTGTGACCAGCTACAACAAAAGCAAAGTCATGAAAAGTACATGCAAAATATTATCATTTATGACTTTGTTAATAAAAAAACTTTGAGGTTTTTTAGACGCCTTGGGAACCTTTTTGCCATCGGGTGCCATTTGGACGTCTGTTTGTTTGCCCGCTGGCAGCACATAGAATTTCATGCGCCGGGGGAAGAGGCGGGGGGGGGGGGGGGATAGATTTTTTTTTTATAACGCCCTGATTTATCAGTTTTGTTTTAAATGTGTTATTTACATTATGTTTCGAAAGCAAGGCGGGTTTTAACTTAAGACTGATTCTGCGCAAAAGTTCACAAGCTTGAATAATAGTTATGGACTATTTCTAAAAAATTTGCAGTATATGGTGTGCAGCTCAAATTTAAAGCTTCACTCGGTACATGACAATAGCTTCCTTTTTTGAATCTTGTTTTTTAATTTATCTTTATATATTCTGAAAACAAAACTGGTCTAAATTAAATATGTCTGCGGGGAATTAAAACTACACTCAGAATACTACACTCAGTTTTTCTTTGATTCTGGCAGCACATAGATAGTCAGTAATTATAGTTTTATAACTGCATTTTGAATAAGAGAATTTCTTTCGAAGTGTGCTAGCTATAAATCCACAAATTTAATTTAATCGTTACATTCTGAACACAAAATTGGTTTTAAATGAAGAGTAAAACTGCCTGCAAGTCCCCAGCTTATTAAATATTTACGAATTTGTCAGCATTTGGTTTGAAGCAAAAAAATTAAGTCTACTCGAAACATTAGAATGGTTTCATTAAAAAAATTGTACCAGTAGATTAATTTGCACCTGGAATTTTAACAGATCATTTGGAATATTTATTTATTTAATATTATGGAAAGAAACAAAAGAAGTACAAATTACAAATGTGAAAGCTTTACCTGTCCAACTAGGAAAGTTTCCCGTTCCAGGACAGAAAATTGACAGGTTTAGTTCATATTATTCCAATAAATGTACATAATTACATAACAACTAAAAAAATGGAAAAGGTATACTGGTAGCGTGTATAATATTCGGATTTACCGAATTAACCTAATAACGTGTAATATATTCGGATTTACAGCGTACAAGATAAGCAGCAGCGGCGTAGCGTGGGTTTCGGCCACCCGGGGCGGAGGAAAATTTTGCCGCCCACCCCCCCCCTCCCTTCCTTTTACAGGTACCGATTTTCAATCGCTGACCGGGGAGGAGGTAGATATCTTATTTTTATGTCGATTTTTGTAATACCATATGCCGAGTACTCTTTTAATAAAATCATGCTTATAAATTCTACTACAAATTTATACATAACTGCTCTCAGAAATCGAGAATGGTATGCCTGTGATAGAATTTCCCATCGTCATCACACAAATAGAAATAAACATATGGAATGCAACACAAATGCCAAAGCTTTACTCGGTAAACGATGAATCGGCAACTTATTGTTATATTTATAATACAAAACTGGTTTAAATTAAACTATACATGCGGTGAATCAAAACTACACTCAGAACATGACAGTAGTTTTTCTTTGATTCTACCAGCACTTACATTCTGAACACAAAAATGGTTTTAATTAAATCTGTACGCTGTGAATTAAAACTACACTCAGAACATGAAAAGGGTTTTTCTTTGATTCTGCCGGCACTTTCATTCTGAACACAAAACTGGTTTTAATTAAATCTGTTTGTGGTGAATTAAAACTACACTCAGAACACCGGGGCGGAGGAAAATTTCGCCTCCCCCTTATTTGGGTACTTTAAGCGGCGGGGTGGGGGGGGGGGGGGGGGGTTACGAAAATCCTATTTTTTTATTACGATCTATTTATACACGAGCCGGATTTTTTAAATAATCACATTTGACAAGTATTCTTTCAACGAAAATCAAGTTTATAATTTTTTTTATGATTTATTCCGCGTTAGAGTCCCCAAATAATAGTTATACACGCTAAAATCAATTTCTCAGAATTTTGCAGCATTATGTAACTCAAATGTAAATCTTTACTCGATGCACGATAAATCTGCAACTCGTAATTTAATTTATCGTTGTATTCTGAACACAAAATCAGTTTGTATGCGGTGAATTATAACTACAATCAGAACATAAACATGGTTTTTCTTTGATTCTGACATTAAATAAATAGTCTGCCACTAGAATTTTATAACTGCACATCGAATAACAGAATGTTTTCTTTCGAAATGTGTCAGCAGATGAATCCAACTGAAATTTTACATTCTGAACTCGTTTAAATTAAATCTGTACCTGGCGAATTAAAACTACACTCAGAACATGAAAATGGTTTTTCTTTGATTCTGGCAGCACATACATAGCCTGCAAATAGAATTTTATAACTGAACTTCAAATAAGATAATGTTTTCCTTCGAAATGTGTCAACAGATGTATCCACAACTGGAAATTTACATTCTGAACACAAAATTGGTTTAAATTAAGTCTGTATGCGGCAAATTTAAAGTGGTGCTCAGAACATGAAAATGGTTCGAATCAAATTAATTCTGGCAGCACATACAGAGTCTGCAACTTTTTTTTTACAGTGAATACCGCACAAGAATCTCAACTGCTCCCGTCTGGAGCCAGTGAGACTATGGCATCCCCAATTGGGGTATATAACTAGAATTTTATAACTGCACTTCGAATAAGATAATGTTTTCCTTTGAATTGTGTCAGCAGATGAATCCTCAAATGGAATTTTACATTCTGAAAACTGGATTAACCTTTCGAATAATAAGAAAAAAATATCTGTAAACTTTTGCCTGGCAATGTTTGCGCTCAAAATTTCCGGTTCTTCCCATGCATTTTAAATGTTCCCTTTATTGTTTTTTTTGTACCCTTTTGTAAAAAACAAAATTGTTCTAAAATCTAGATAAAGTAATTTTTCCGACATGCTTATTAGAACATTATTGTTTCTAAATATTAAAATTTTGATATTGGAAATATGAATTGGCTCAAAAACACACGCCTGCGAGTATTCGAATTAAAGTACCAAAAATAGAAAAAAAAAAATTTAAAAACAGATTCCTTTTCTTAAAAAAAAATTGTAATAAAACTGTAACTTAATTTTTTATCGCAATCACAAATTTATTTTTAACTTCAATGGGTGGGGCATAATTTCACAGTTTTATTTTAAAATTAAATGTGTGGGACAATTTGCGTCTCGTGTGATTAGACGGGTTAAATTAAATCTATATTTGGCGAATTAAAACTACACTCAGAATATGAAAATGGTTTCTCTTTGATTCTGGCAGCACATAAATATTCTGCAACTAGAATTTTATAACTACACTTCGAATAAAATAATGGTCTCTTTCGAAATGAATCAGCAGATGAATACACAACTGAAATTCATTCGTTAATACATTCTGAATACAATTTTGGTTTTAATTAAGAGTGAATCTGTTTGCGAGTTATCAGCTTTAATTAGAATTACTCTCGCAGTATGCGTGCGGTTTTCCTACGAATTGCGAAATATACAGCTCAAAAAAATATAATTATAGAAATTTTTAATAAATAATTTTAAAAAAGTTGGATCGAATGATTTGAAATGGTTTAAAATTTTCCAAGATAATATTATTTATTGTGAAAATTTGCCGCCCCCCTTAAAAGTGCCGCCCGGGGCGGGCCGCCCCCCCCCCCCAGCCCAAGCTATACCACTGATAAGCAGGTAAGTTATTAGTATTGACAAGTATAAACCAAGTACCTGATAACACGTTGGAGGAATAACAATAAGATTTACAACATAAAGAGTTAATACTATTTTAAACAATATTATAAAGAGATGAAGTTATGTTAGGTTACGTGAAGTTTTTTTTTTATTTAAAAAAATACATACGTATATAGATTCATAGTAAAACATTTGATTCTTAAAACTAATAACAATGTATAAATTTCTTTTTAATGAAACTACCCAATTCAAAAGAGAAAACATTTCTCGTGCTTGAATTTTGGAGTACCATTGTAAAATGCATAGTTAAACAGAGTATGTTATTACAAGTACTTATATTAATAAAATATATATTCATGAAGTCAAGTGGACATAATAAGTGACAATTATGTTAGTAGTGCGAACTTATAATACATAGTACACTTATAAGAGAAACAACATTAACATTTACAAAATTAGATATTATTTATGTATGCAATAATATATATTATGTTTTTTTTATTATTATTTATGCATTGTAATCTCAATGTGTGATAAATTATGTGCAAACATGATTATTTTCACTAATTTAAAACATGTTTTCAGTACATATTATATTATACGACAATACGAATATATACCGCGCTCATGTCTTGAACTACTCCTGCTAAAATATGAAAACAATAACTATAGATATAGATAGAAATATAAATACAAATTATGAATATAAATAAATAGTAAGTACCTGATTTAGTGCTACTTTGGTAACGATATAATGAAATTGGTGTATTATTTCGAAAGTCATACATGTTGTGTTATGTATTGTTTATATTTGAGATTACAACATGCCTAATATCAGCTGGAACACCACACATCATCCCCGCGGTACTGACCTTTACTCCACCACCCTCCTTAACTGCCTATCTTATTCGGATTTAAAATAATACAACCACATTCCAAATAGGCACGAACACTTGACCGTAAACGAACGAACGTACACGAACCCTGTAACACCATAGTCTGCGTCTCTCGTGCCAACTCCCCTCTGGTTCAGGAGGACACACATCACTTATCCCTAATAATATTTAATATTTGGATGATTTATATAGCGCCGTTTTTGTGAAAAATCACCTCAAGGGCGCTAAAAGTTGAACTTAATATTCACGCCCCTACAACTACTTCCCAACCCCAAACAATCAAATTATTCAATAAAGTCAACTATGATCTAGTCAACGACGCTCTGTTAAAAACTGACTGGTCTTCTGTCTTAAACGCACAAGACGTTAACACGGCGGTTAACAGCTTTTACTTAATCATTGACGCCTTAATTGATAACTTTGCTCCAAAGAAAATCCTGAAAACAAACATATTCCCAACGTGGTACTCATCCGCTCTTATCAATATTACAAAAGAAAAGCTCAAATTCTTTCGAGCCTGGAAACGCCACAAGAACCCACTAGATTACCAAACTTTTTCACTGCTCCGAAAACGACAAAAGAAAATCGCTACTCTCACATACCACAATTATATTTCACACTTAGAACATGCTTTTCAAAATAATGTAAAAAAATATGAAGCTTTGTCAAAACGCAAAGAAAATCTCCTTCCATACCTGAACACCTAACACATGGCTCGAGAATCGCATACAATAGTTATGAGATTACCGACTATTTGCTGACTATTTCTCTACCGTCTTCACTGATCACACCCAAAATTTAGCATCTGATGTTCATGAACCTGATCCGCTGAATAACATAGCTATATCCTCAATTAAAATCAACGACGACATTATCTACAAATATCTATCATCCATTGACATTAACAAAGGACCTGGTTTAGATAGTTTGCCTGGTATCTTCATACGTAACTGTAGTAAATATATCACTCCTCCGGTCAGTGCAATTTTCAAAAAATCATTAAGTGAAGGTACGTTTCCTCATAAGCGGAAGTCTGCCGGAATAACTCCCATTTTTTAAAAGGGTAACAAACATGACGTAACAAGCTACAGACCTATCTCTCAACTTCCCATCTTAAGTAAAATTCTTGAAAAAATCGTTTTCGACCAACTTTACCCGACTATCATTACAACAATTTCACAGAACCAACACGGATTCATGAAAAATCGATCTACAACATCTAACCTTGCCCAGAGTATTTTATTAATGTATTGTATTTGTCAACTATTTGCAGAGCAATATGGGCGAAAGGGTGCAGGTCGATGCTATGTACACCAACTTCTCAAAGGCCTTCGACCGCGTTATCCACTCAATTCTGTTAAATAAACTCACTCGTCTTGGAATACACGGTGACTTCTTTAGATGGATTAAATCATTTATTAGCAATCATAGTCAAGTTATCTCAATAAATGGAGTTTTATCCAAAATAATCAACGTGACCTCGGGTGTCCCTCAGAGTTCCCACCTTGATCCGCTCTTCTTTAATATATACTTAAACGATAATATGAAAATTTATAAAATGGTTCGCTCTCTATCGGACTGTAAAGAGCTACAAAGTGACTTAGATAGGCTCTGCAACTTGTTGCACAGCTAACTATTTAGACCTCAATATTTCTAAATGCCACACTATATCCTTTACTAGAAACAAGCATATAATTAACTATTCATATTCACTCTGCGATGAACCCGTGATCTAAAAAAATGAATGTAAGGACCTTGGAGTCTATTTAGATAGTAAACTTATATTTAATACGCACATTGATTCAATCACTGATAGATCTTACAAAATGTTGGGTTTCATACTACGTCTGAGTAAATTCTTTAGAAATCCACATACTCTAGTAATGCTTTACTCCTCACTAGTCAGCAGTACACTGAAATTTGCATCGCCTGTCTGGAATCCAAAATACACCCAATACGTCAATAATATGGAGCGCATACAAAATAAAATTTATTAAGTATCTCGGTTATAAAAACAACAATAATTACATCTGCACTCTCCAATCCCTGAAATCCAGGCGAATGGTAGCTGACATGAAATTTCTCCATAAAATTATACATAACGAAATAGGCTGCCCAGAACTTCTATCCCAAATAAATTTTAACATCCCATCTAAAAGAACTCGCCACACCAACCTTTTTTACACAACCAGTAATAATACGAACGCTGCAGCCAACTCCCCCATTTCCCGCATCCTTCAAAGATTCAACTCAATTCAAAAAACCACAAACACCAATATTTTTTGATTCCCTCCCTCTATTTAAGAAAAACATTTTTAGCACACTGAATTCGCACACATAACACACAAATCCACACACACATACTCACATACACATACTCACACGCACATTCACACACATACAAAAACTCTCACACACCCCTCTCCTTCAATAATTTACGAACTTAATTTAGGTATAATGTGTTATTTATCTCACAAAAATGTAAGTATATAACAGCGCCATGTCATTGGTACCAATTATTGAATTAATTTTATAATTTTGTAACTATTTTCCATTATGTAATAATGTACTGTTTGTTTCTGCCAAATAACAAATTAAAAAAATAAAATATTTATTATAAATCATCACCGTTATAAGGAACCAAGTTTCACACAGCGATCCTTCGTGTTAGTGAGCAACGTGTGTGTGTTAAGCCTATAAAAACATCAAAAAGGATGTTGAAACATTGTGAAGCAATATCAGAAATCAATTAAGTGTGGTAGGAATATTGGTCTAGTGATCAGGAATGTTGGGTGATTTTGTTTATCAGTTAAACAGCATACGTCCACTTTCGACTCTCGTATAAGATTGAACATTTTTGGACCTAGGTAAGAATATTGTCTTTGAGCAAGGGATGTCATAGTAGTAAGTGGAACTATTGGATTCCTCCCTGCATGTCGGGTGTCGTGATAATATTCTACTGGGGGGAAGAGGTGACGATATTTTTATGTGTATAATATAACTTTTCTTATGAATAGTTGCCTCACATCCAGAACTCCTATCTCTTTGAATAAATCATAACTGGGGTATGTTATGTGTGGCACATAAGAACTAACCCAAGACAGCTTTAAAATGGCGAGCGACCACCCAAGAAGATACTTCCAGTTTCAAGGGAAAGCTATAAAAGGTCGGCAGGGCACGCGAGTGGCAGTTCTCGCCCGGCTTCTGTAGCGGCCAGTCCCGCCAGCTGTATCGAACAAAAGTCTTATCCCCGTCTGCCGATGCCGCGCACACCGCCGTAAATTATAATTATTGTCAAGTGCCGGCCGTAACAATTTAACTGTAATTTAAGTTATTTGTGTGGCTTGTAAAGCTAACGAGTCGCAGTAATAATTCGGCGCGAATTCTACGGAAATACCAAACCGTGCAGTCTCCCCGTATCTCGGGAGCCCTAGGCATCCAGGTTCCCAGGAGAGCTGACCCCCTCGTGCTGACGCAGTTCTACGGGCGCCTCCAATGGACGATCAGCCTTTCCCTGCCTCCCCAGACTACCAGCAAGTCAACAATTCTACCCACCGGCTGCCGCAAGCCCCTCACGATAGCACCCCAGCTCCTGGCCAGTGGTCAGATAATGAAAGCCGCAGCGTATCCAGCCCTCACAAGCGATCAGGTTATTAAATTATCATTATTATTGTAGAAAGCAATCACTTTGTGGTTTGACATATTTAATAAAATAAAATAATTTTTTGTTTAAAACCACGATATTTATTAATTTTTTAACCGACCGGTTTCGCTTAACTTAAGCATCTTCAGGGTACAAATTAATACTATTTTATTTTATTATTAAATTATCATTCTATGAGCCTCAGATATAGTTTTAGGTGTATTCCCTACCGGTCCCTAGGTAGGTCTTAAACAGAATGTCCCCTGATCATATAACTAGCTATGTTATAATTGTAGAATAAACATTTGTTACCCCCATTACTCTGGTTTCATTGTATTGTTTCAATTATTCAATCGAGAGTGCTGAGTTCATGAACTTTTACCGAGTTCATGATCATGTTTGAGCAAGCCGTAAATATCCTCTAGTTTGGAGATTGATAACCTTATATAACACTGGCGCCATAAAACTTGATTGAATGATTACGATAATACAATGAAATATATAAATATAATATGTCTTCTCTTATTATAAAAATGTACAACATTGTGTTGTAAAAAAAGTAATTTACGCCGAAAAGAAGGAATCTTAGTTGAAACTTGTTGGAACGCTAAATTCACGACGTAATAAAAGATTGTTTTCCGAAATATTATTTTGAAAATATGTTTTCATAATTGAAATTAATCATAAAAGTTATATATATATGTATATATATATTTAACTTTTTAACATATATTGGCCTCTTCCCGTAGTATGTTGATCCCGTAAGAAGTTATTTGACAAAGTTGATTCACCTTTAAAACCGTATAACTTGGCTTTAATGGAATACATCTGTATGAATTTTTTTTTTTTTTAATTGACAACAACGTTACTACAAATACCAAGGTTGTCAATGTACCAAGGTAAAAGTATTTGATGTATTGCACATAAAATTTTTGAATTTTTAATGGGAATCTTACGCTTCTTTTTGTTGATCCATCCAAATACCTATACGTTGTTGATCCGCCCAAATTGCCATACGATGTTGATCCGCCCAAATCACCATACGTTGTTGATCCACCTAATCGTATATCTTATGTACCTATATCTGGTTTTACTATAACATTGTTGATCTGACCATGACCAATCAGAGATGGCTTAAAAACGAAGCCTTCTGATTGACCTTCGGAGTGAGCAGATATGGAAGGCACCTACTAAAAAAAGATATCCAATTGTTCAGCAAAATTTTTACAACGGTTATGAAGAATATATATTCTTCTATATTCTCCACACAAAATCCAATTTGCTGCCCACGGTCATTTGGCCAGCGTTGCGTCTCGTTCTAGCGGCATTCTAGCGGCATTTTAAACAAACGAGACAACGCTAGTTTGATCAAACCCATCCCATCGTGATTGGATCAGTATGCAGTCTCGTGTTAGTTTTCCAACTTTTTAACTAACTAACTAACCATAACGCCGTTTCCCCGCAGCGGTAGGCAGAGAGGACGGACCGCCAAACAACTCGGTCTTGGCACACATTCTTGCTTCGTTCACATTCATATAACGTCTCATACGAACCATTTATTGGATAACCAACACCTCTGTCATACGTCATCTCAAGTGGTTCGATATTTTGGTGACTTAGCAGGGGTGCCTGGGTTCAAGGGGTGATAATTTGGGAGGCGGGAATGGATGCCGCCACCCCGAGAACCTTTATTGGATAACCAACACCTCTGCCATAGGTCACCCCAAGTGGTTCGCTACGTTTGGTGATTTAACAGGTATGCCCGGGTTCATGGGGTGAGCTTTGTCTAGGTCTTGGAGGCGGATGACCAGGACACACTGAACCCCAGATTACCACTCACCCCTTAAACCCTTTTCCTTCCAAGAAATCTCCTTTCCTTCCTTTCCTAAAAAAACCCTCCACACATCATCTCCAAAGATGACATAGACCCTGAGGGAAATTATTTTCCTCGGGGCCTCCTGTGTGGAGCTAATGTAGAAAAAAAAATGCGTTGCATTACGATCTTGGCTATGAATTCGGAAGTTCAAATTGTGGCATGCACAATTAAATTTTATTTTGATAATATATGTATAATTCATACGTCACCTCGTGGTTCGCTACTTTTGGTGACTTAGCAGGAGTGCCCGGGTTCAAGGAGTGAGATTTGTCTAGGTCGTTTTACAAGTTGACTTGAGTTGTATTTTTCATGTTGTTGCTATACACTATGTTATATTAGGTAAAAGCCGAAAGGCGTTAATATTATATTTTTATATAAAAATAAAAATATTGTAAATAGATAATAAATAAATAATGTTTGGTGACTTAATAGGGGTGCCCGGGTTCAGAAAGTGAAGTTTGTCTAGGTCTTTGCAGATAATGTGTTTGCCCAACTACTGCGTGATCGGTATCGTGGTAGGTAAAGACTGATTGAGGGAGACCTTACCGTGAACTCTCCAGTCGGACTCTCCTTATACCGCAGTGGGAGGGATCGATTCATAGTCTGTCACTTCTGTATACATTGACTGTTTTCTGTATACATTGATATCCACAGTCTGTCACTTCTGTATACATTGATATCCACATTTAATACATTGTTTTACCACACATACGCCTCAGGGATCTCATTTCAACAGCATTCAATAAAGTGCAATAGGTACATAACAACAAGTGTATTGCATATATAGATACTATTATAATGTGTTTGTTGTGATCATGTGGCCTGTTTTATCTTTGGGGATACTGTGTGGAGAGTTTTTTTGTAAGGAAAGGCAGAAGCGGAAGATTGCTTGAATTTGCAGGGATTCCGGAAAGAGAGGGAGAACAGCCTGCAGAAACAATTAAATGGGTGGCCGGAGTCACGGGTGTCGACGTAAAAGGCGATGATATTCTAGATATCAAGAAAATACCGGACCGACGACCAGGAGTTCCCCCAAAATTCCACGTCAGATTTACCAACCCCCAAAAAAGACGGCAGATATTACTGAACAGGAAGCAACTTAACCTAACCACAACCCAAGGAAACGCATTCCAGAAAATCTTTGTTAGTGAAATCCTTAGTGCCTTTTTCAAAGATCTTCTGTGGAGGTCGAAGAATAAAGCAAAAGAAATGGGATACAAATTTGTCTGGTATAAAGATTGTAAAATAATGATTAAAAAAAATGAAAGTGATAGAATAATACACATCAAACATTCGGATGATCTAAAAAAAGTTGTTTAGATTTTTTTTTGGTGAGAGCCCCTCTCTCACCGGTCATACACTGGGTCGATTCCCCTCAGTTTGGTGAGTCATATTATGTACATTTATTTGTTCACTGCAACAATAATTCACCTCCTTCACATTCAATCAAAGGGTGAAATCCCCAGTGATGGCCACGAATTAGTGGAGCTCTCATTAAAATTAATTTAACAGTTTTTTTCTTTTTTATAAAATAAATTAAATATGGCTATTAACATTAATAACATGTATAAAGAACTAGGTGATCAAGACAATTTGTTTACAACATCAGATGCTAAAATATGTAAATATCTGACAGCCGATCCAAAAACCACTACTATTATGCACCAAAATATTAGGTCAATCAATAAAAACTTTAATGAACTTCAGATACAACTGAACCACCTTAATATAGACTTTGATGTAATCATTCTTACAGAATGTTGGTTAACAAACAATTACACTCCAAAACTTATAACTCACTATTCTTCATTCAATTCTTCAAATCATAACAGTCAGAACGATGGAGTTGTGGTATACACAAAAAATGTTCTAAACTCCGTTGTAACTGAAGTAAACATTATTGACGCGAGCTGTATGCAAATAATGTATAATAATGATTCGTGCATTCTAGCAATATACCGCTCTCCATCCATACGTAATATCACACCATTTCTTAATAGTCTTAATAGCATACTCTCTAATCTTTCCTATACTAAAAATTTAATAATTATGGGAGATTTAAACATCAACATACTCCCAAATAACCAACACCACCAATGTCACGACTACCTGAATATGTTAGAGTTCCATGGACTAATTAGTACTATCAATATACCAACAAGAACAGCTAATGAATCTACATCATGCATAGATCACATAATGGTCAAAACTAATAAACAAAACAAAAGCATTGTTTACAAATCAACAATTACAGACCATTACACAACAATATTCACATTACAATCCGACGCCACAAAAACCAAAAGAGATCAGTCAATCATATACAATAATATTAATTTTGACAATTTAAAAAACATAATTAAAAATAAATCTTGGCAAGAGCTTTTACAAATAAAAAACTCAGATGATGCATGGAATTATTTTATTGACTTTTTGAAAAACGAATTAATTAATAATACCACAATTTTAACAAAAAAAATACCTAACAAAATTAAACCCTTGAAATCATGGATAAACTATTCAATTATCAACTGCATTCGTAGAAGAAACGCATTACACAAAAAAGTGAAAGAAAATCCCTATGACATAATATCACTAAACATCTACAAAAGATATAGAAATACATGCGGCGAAGTCATTAGAAAGGCGAAAGAAATCTACTACAGACACAAAATCCAAGAAAGTAACAACGATCCCAAAAAAATATGGCAAACTTTAAGGGAAGCCACAAATACACAAAACGCTAAAGACAAACAGGACATAAGTAAACTTTGCATTGACGGAAAAATTATTGACACCTCAAAAAACCCCAAGCTCGTTGCGGATTACATCAATAATTACTTTACAAATATTGGTTCAAATCTTGCTTCTCGTCTACCAAATTGTGGGAATGCTCTACCTGCTGAAGCAGAACTTCAATTTCCCAAAAGAAGTTTCAATTTTCAAACTGTGTCAGGGGAAGAGATTCTAAAAATAATGAATTCCTTAAAAAACACTTCTTCTGCCGGGGTTGATGGAATAACAACCAAGATTTTGAAAACGCTGTCTACGGAAATTACATTTCCCCTAGAATACCTAATTAACCTTAGCATCAGTCAAGGACACTTCCCCTCGAACCTGAAACAAGGTATCGTTATTCCCATACATAAAGCAGGTAACAAGACAGACATAAACAATTACAGACCTATAACTCTACTGACCAGTCTATCCAAAATATTTGAAAAAATTATCAATGCTCAGTTGGTAAAATTTCTAGTGAGCCATAAAATACTCTCAGAAAATCAGTACGGGTTCCAAGAAAACAAGAGTACCTCAGACGCTATTGCCGCCGTAACTGACTTCATTGTAAAAAACCTCGATAAAAGCAAAAAATGTATTTCCATATTTTTAGACCTTTCCAAAGCCTTTGATACAATATCACACAGTAAATTAATAAACAAACTTCAAATAATCGGTATTACAGGCAACGAACTTAACTTTTTTAAGAGCTACCTTGATGACCGCAAGCAACAAGTGAAAATAATGAACACACTTAGCAATCAGTGCTCAACTCACTATGGGATACCTCAAGGTAGCATATTGGGACCGTCTTTGTTCCTTTTATATATCAACGACTTATGTAACATTAACATTCAGGGAAAAATAGTTAGTTTTGCCGATGACACTGTTTTACTATTTGAAGCTGACACTTGGCAAGCTGTTTACAAAAAAGCTGAAACGGATATAAACATTATAAAAAAGTGGTTAGATACAAATACGCTCACATTGAACACCGAGAAAACTAAATATGTCACATCAAGCATAAATATAATAGGTCAACCTCGTGATGACGCCTCTATTAGAATACACACATGTTTAAATTCCGATGAATCTTGTCAGTGTCCCTACATTGAGCGCACTACACAGATGAAGTATCTCGGCCTCACAATTGATCCATATCTCAAATGGAATATTCACACTCAAATAATTGCAAACAAAATAAGAAAAACCATGCATTTTTTTAGAACGATACGAAACTTTCTCGACTTACAACACTTGAAAATGATTTATTTTGCAGTCTGTCAATCCATTATTGAGTATGGTATCATAGCATGGGGAGGCGGTACTGCATCAGCACTAGACCCAATCATAAAGGCACAGAAAACTATTATAAAATTAATTCTTAGACTACCTCTAATTACAGATTCGAACTTAATCTTTAATATTATGAATGTGTTTGATGTTCGGCAGATATACGCAAAAACAATCCTCACTCATCTATTCACAAATATACATAAATACTATGAAAAAAGATTAAATACTCGCTGTATTCGAAACAATAACAAAGAATTACTACAAATTCCCATAACTCATACTACTTTTGGTCAACGTAGCTTCAGATACCTTGCAACAAGACTTTACAACATTCTTCCAATTAGTATAAAAAAATGTGATTCACAAAAAAATTTCAAAAAAAACATAAAAGTTTGGATAAAAAATAATGATAGGGCATTTACCGGTGCACTCACCCAAATTCGAAATTAGTAATGAACCAATGCTGTCACTATTGCACCTATGTTATTGTTATTATTAATGCAACCAATCTATTGTGCGATTATTTTCTAATATAGGTGTAGGTATTTTCACAGAATTATAAATTGACGTAAAATTACTGCCTCAACACAGGCTAGCCTAGTGAGGCAGGTTACGAGAAAAAAAAAAAAAAAAATAAAAAAAAATAAAAATAAAAATAAATAAATAAATAAATAAAATTTAGAAAGGATAAAAGGATCCGACCCACCGCGCAGTAGGTGGGTAGACTCATCCGCCGCCAAGACCTAGGCAATCTTCACCCCATGAACCCAGGGCACCCCTGCTAAGTCAAATAGCTTAGCTACCCACTTGGAGTTACCTATGGCAAAGGTTTTGGTTACACGCCTCCCATTATGAAAATATACACACAGGAAGCCCTGAGGACAAAAAATTCCTTCAGGACCTATGTCATCTTTGGCATCTGAAGATGCTGTGTGGAGGGTCTTTTTGGGAGAGGAAGGAGAGGAAGTTCTGAGAAGGAAAAAGGTATTAGGGGTGGGTAGGAATCTGGGGGTCAGTGTGTCCAGAAGTGACTGACGTATGAATCCATCCCTCCCGCTGCGACGCAAGGTGACGTTTCGAGAGAGTGCAGCTGAAGAAGTCAAAGGGACTCCCTCAATCATTCTCTCCCAATCCGGCCTGCCATGCAGCTGGTGGGCAGACGCATCCGCCGCCAATACCCGCACCAACCTCACCTCATAAACCTGGGCACCCCGGCTATGTCACCAAACGTAGCGAACCACTTAACCTAGACCTTGGTTGGGAGGTATTATAGGAGAGGAGGTATAGGTTGGGAGGCGGGTATGGGTATGGGAACCATTTTTGGATAACCGACACCTCTGTCATACGTCACCCCAAGTGGTTCGCTACTTTTGGTGACTTTGCAGGGGTGCCCGAGTTCATCCGATGAGGTTAGTCAAGGTCTTTCGGCGAATGCGTTCGCCCATCCACTGCCTGGCGGGCCGGATCAGGACTGATTGAGGGAGAACTAACCTGAATTATATAGGGGTGCCTGGGTTCGACGGGTGAAGTTTGTTTAGTTCTTTTCAGCGAATGCGTTCGCCCATCTACTGCGTGGCCGGCCGGATCGGGAGAATTTGGTATGTAATAATAATAATTGGTTAAATTGTATTTTTTCTCGCATTAGCACTACACCTACTTAATTTGGGAGCGAGAATGGGTACCGCCGCCCCGGGAACTTTAATTGGATAACCAACACCTCTGCCATAGGTCACCCCAAGTGGTTCGCTACGTTTGGTGATTTAGCAGGGGTGCCCGGGTTCATGGGGTTAGGTTTGTCTAAGTCTTGGAGGCGGATGACTAGAACATACTGAACCCCCATCCTACCCACCCCTTAAACCCTTTTCCTTCAGAGAACTCTCCTCTCCTTCCTTTCCTTAAAAAAACCCTCCACACAGCATCCTTAAAGATGACTTAGGCCCTGAGGGAAATTATTTTCCTCAGGGCCTCCTGTGGAGCTCATGTAAAAAAAAAAAAAAAAACCTGATAAAAAATCCCTCAGTGTCTTTGTCATCTTTGGGGATACTTTGTAGACGGTTTTTAAGTGGAAAGGAAGAAGAGGAAGTTCTGAGAAGGGAAAAGGTATGAATCTGTGAAAGAATCGGGAAGTCAATTTGTGTAGGACGTATGAATCCACCCCTTTCACTGCCTTGCAAGGTGATGGGTTGAGAGAGGTTTATTAATTAAAAATTTAGTTTTCATTTAAAAAATTAGCAACTCTAAACACTTTCAACACAAACCAAACACAAACCCACTCTGTTCGCAAGTACATTCACCACGCGTCCATCGTGGCGTTTTGCGTGTTATTCTTGTAATATTTTTACGGAATAAATTTAACGTCCTCATTTTTTTGTCTGCTTTAGAAAGTATCTAGATTTCTTAGTTTAAAACTTTTAGCGTTTTTAGTTTGGCTTTGTTCACTATAATAAATTGTAATAATATACAATATCACAACAAATAAAAGTGATTATATTATATATGCCATACCTTTTGGTTAAAAAAAATATCGAAATAATTAATGACGTTCCTTTTTTTAAGAACAGTAATGTAAAACAGGAGAATCACCGCTCTCCAGCAATCTCAACTCTAACGACTCGACAATTCTTCTCAGCGAAATAAAGAAACTCTCCTCACAACTGCACTCAATGAATTCAAAACTGGTTTCTTTTGAACAAACAATCGTCTACAATAACAGCACAATCTATGAGTTTATAATAATCACTATGAGTTTGATTATGTACACGTATGCGAATAACTGTGTGTAAGTATGTGCGCATATGCGTGTATGTGTGTATGAACATAATTGTGTATATGCATGTATATATATGTTAATGTATATGTGTCTAAGTTTATGTATATATATATATATATGTACCCGCCTCGGAACAGACTTAGTCTAGTGAGGCGGGCTACTAACTTGTGTGTATATGATTATTATTACAATAAACGACCGGGTTGCCGGCATAAAAAAAAAAAAAAAAAAAAAAAAATTGAAGACTACACCAATAAAATTCTGGTATTGGAAGAAAAACTAAAAAAAAATGGACAAACTTGAAGCCGAAGTAATTGAATTAAAAAAGATCGTTACATATCTGGACAAAACAAACAACGATAGAGAACAACAGTCGCTCATCAATAACATTGAAATCTTCGGTCTGACCGAAAAGCAAGATGAAAACCTATTTTCCACTCTAACTAAAATTGCTTCAAATGTCAGCCTAATTATTAAGGAAGAGGACATTGAATTTATCACCAGAGCCAAACCACGCCTACATCCTGAAGAGCGAATAGCAGCGGCTCCCCGTGACGCCCGCCCTCAGAACGTGGTGGCTAAATTTTTCAACAAAAGGAAGAAGGATGAGCTGCTGGCGGCCATTAAGAAGAAAAAAGGAATCACTACCAAGGGCGTCGGAATGGCTGGAGCTCATCAGAGGATTTTCGTTAACGACCATCTCACGCGGAAGAATAAAACTATACTGAGGTTCGCCAAAGGCTTTAAAAATGAACACATGTATCCGTTTTTATGGGTAAGAAGCGGAAAAATCTACCTACGGAAGAACGTCACTTCACCTCCCATACATGTCTCATGCGAATCGCAGCTAGAAAACCTTATATAATCACCATTACCATGTTAAATCATCTATCCTGTAACCACTATTTTTCTCCTGATTTTTTTCTTCATTTTATAAATATCACCCTTTTTACATTAACCCAACCTGCTCATTGCTCACTAATGCAAAATCACTTAATTAATTTCTTAAATATCACCCTTTTTACATTAACCCAACCTGCTCATTGCTCACTAATGCATTCTATAATGTACTCACGCACTTTAATTGATAGTTGTATGTTTTGCTTTGCCCAGTGGACTTATGACTGTGATCATAATTCATGAATATGATGTTCTTCAAAAATATTTTACAGAAAACAAGGTTACATGAGTAATTAACAATACTTCTCAATGCTTGATTCTTTAATATTTTTTTATCAAAATGCAAGAGGTTTGCGCTCAAAAACGTTGGAATTTCATCAGAATGTGCTGCTCAATAATTATGACTTGATTTTTATTACCGTTGGTTGATAGCATCCTAGATGAGGAATTATCTGATAACCGCTATTCTGTTTACAGAAATGATAGGGATATCCATCGAACTGGTAAATCAACTGGTGGAGGCGTAATCATAGGTATTAAAAAAGATTTTTTTGTTACCCCCCGCTCTTGGAATTCAGACGCTGAAGATATTTGGATAACTGTCAATACATCAAAATCAAATCATCATTGTTATAACATCCATATGTGCTGCGTGTACTTACCTAGTGTCGGTCCAAAATTAACGTCTTCAGAAAGATTAGCATTATTTACCAGTCATACAAATACTATTTCTGACTTAACAATCCGTTTTCCCAATGACCAGTTTCTAATCATAGGCGACTATAATATGCCAAATTTTAAATGGTATAATCAACAAATGTCAACTAACAGAGACCAATGTTCACTCACGTTACTTAACTGCTTATATTTTGAAAATTTAACCCAATTTAACAATTTACCTAATAACTATGGACGAATTTTGGACCTCGTTTTCTGTAACACTCCAGCTAAGGTGTCGTTTGCCGATCACCCTTTAGTTAAAGAGGATGCTCATCATAAATCATTGGTTATAGAGCTAGAATTTCCATCCACTAATGCAACCCTCTCAACTCCTCGAACAATAAAATTATTCCATAAAGCAGATTACACCGAGATTAATGAGAAACTGAATGAGACCAACTGGTCTACCGTTATAAATGCACCGGATGTAAATACAGCGTTACATTCATTTTACGTTATAATTGAACAAATTGTCGATGTGTTTATTCCCAAGAAAGTTGTGAAATCTGGAAAATATCCACTATGGTACACGGCAGCCTTAATAAAAATAACTAATGAAAAATTAAAATTCTTTAGAGCATGGAAGCGTAACCGGAACCCTCTTGATTATCTGTCATTTTCTTTGCTTCGCAAAAGACAAAAAACGGTTGCTTCAGCGGCTTACAAAACCTACATTTCTACGATAGAATCCGGCATACAGCATAATGTTAGAAAAATATGGTCCTATGTCAATTCTCAAAGAAAATCTCCAACCATCCCCGATCATATGATTTATGGTGAAAAAACTGCTAATGACAGTAAAGGAGTAGCCAATTTATTTTCCGAGTATTTCGGTTCTGTATTTTCGAATGTTCAACCTGCTCATACAAGCAATGCCAGTGACTGTTTAAATTCAAATAGCGTTATTAGCTCAATCGAGATCAATGAAGACATAACTTTCAAATACCTTAAGTCCATCGATATCAAAAAGGGACCGGGGAACGACCAACTTCCAGGAATCTTTATAAATTATTGTAGTAAACAACTGACACCCCCCATTTTTGCCATTTTCAAACTATCGCTATCTGAAGGAACATTTCCTGACAAGTGGAAAACAGCCTTGATTACCCCAATCTTTAAAAATGGTAGTAAAAATGATGTCTCCAACTATCGACCTATATCCAAATTACCCATTCTAAGTAAAGTTTTGGAAAAAATTGTTTACGATCAATTATATTCTACCATCTCACCTTCACTCTTAACTAATCAACATGGCTTTATGAGAAATCGCTCCACAACCTCGAATCTTGTGTCTTTTATAAATTTTCTTCATGCTCAAATGGATATGCGATGCCAGGTAGATGCCATCTATACTGATTATTCCAAAGCATTCGACCGTGTTAATCACTATATTCTTTTACAGAAGTTATTTAGTCTAGGAATTCACGGTGATCTCTATAGATGGATCGCATCATATGTCAGTAATCGGCACCAAATCACGGTTGTCAACGGTTTCGCATCCTGTTTAACGGAAATCGTCTCGGGTGTGCCCCAGGGGTCGCATCTCGGACCACTCTTATTTAATATTTACATAAATGACATCTATGTATGCTTTCAAAATAGTTACTTTGTGTTATATGCGGATGATATGAAAATTTTTAAACCTGTACAGTCTTTATCTGATTGTATAGAATTACAAAGCGATCTTGATCATTTGTGCGCGTATTGTGAATCAAATTTACTCTCCTTAAACATTTCTAAGTGTCACTCAATTACATTTACTAGAAATAAAAATAAAATCATCTATTCTTACAACTTGAATAATAAACCTTTACAATCTACGTCTACATGTAAAGATCTAGGTGTTTATTTAAACAACAAATTAATTTTTGATAAGCATATCGAACACATAATATCAAAATCCTACAAGATGCTAGGTTTCCTATTAAGAATATGTAAAGTTTTCAAAAGTGCTAAGACTCTTGAAATGTTGTTTTGTTCATTGGTCAGAAGTCCACTGGAGTATGCGTCCCCGGTATGGAATCCTCAATATAAGGTGTACATAGATATAGTAGAAAGTATACAGAATAAATTCTCTAAATATTTATTCAAGAAATACAACAAAACTACAAATAACATGTTAAGTTTACAAAAAAGACGCACATTATCAGATCTGCTGTTTCTGTATAACCTGCTAAATAATAAAATAGATAGTCCTGAATTGCTATCCACTATTGGTTTAAATGTCCCAATGAGGCGTACCAGGCACACTTCTCTTTTTCATATAGAATCCAATAACACTAATGCAGCGAGTAACTCACCAATTACTCGCGCAATCATAACTTATAACTACTTTGAAAAATTACTACACTTAGACATTTTTCATGATTCCTTGCAAACATACAAAACTAATTTATTAAATTTCTTGGCGTGATATAATTGTTTTAAAATTACTTACACTTAACTTTTCATTAAACTTTAATCAGTCAATTACAATTAGTGAGCATATAATACTTGATTTCAAAATGTCTTCTTATCTCTCCCCCCCCCCCCTCTTTTTTTCCCTTTTATTATTATTACTTCATTCATTCAATAATTAAGTTTTAAGACCGGTTCATATCTCAGGCGTAATTATCAAATGACATTCTATGGACTTACGTAATAGGTACATAACCATGTAATAATTTAATTTAACATACCTTATAATCTGTATTATAATGTACTGTGTATGTCTTGATAAATAAATAAATAAATAAAGATATTTTTCTATTTTTCGGTAGATACTCGTAGATACTTGGTGCAGGTGGATGAGTTTGTATATCTGGGTAGTATGTTGACGAGAGATGGGAAGACTGATAAGAGGTATTGAAAGAATGGTAAATTCCGGTAACTCTATTAATGGAGTACTGAATTCTATTGGCACTAATAAAAAACTGTTAAAAGAAACGAAGCTAGCAGTCCACAATGGAGTCCTGGTACTTAGGGAACGTACCCATACTACGTGACCAATTTTTAACCCCCCCCCCGGTGACCAAAAACCTAAGCAACCCGCCGCTCATTTGTATGGAGCGTGACATTTTGAAGACCCCCCCCCCCCCCCCACTAAACGTGTCACGTAGTATGGGTACGTTCCCATTACCCTGATGTACGGCAGTGAGGCATGAAAATTGCAGAGAAAGGATCAAAATAAACTGAATGCTATTGAAATGAGATCCCTGGGGTGTATGTGTGGTAAAACCATCTATGATCATGTGAGAAATGTGGATATCCGCAAATAATGACGACAAAAAAAACAAAAATCCGCAAATAAAACATAACGACAGACACCCAGACGACACGAATCCTTGAAATTTTAGCAACAATAACTGAACCCTCCCCACTGCCAATCATCCACGAAATACTTAAAGACCTGAGCACAGCCAAGGTATTCACAGTACTGGATCTTAAAAGTGGGTACTGGCAAGTGCCGATGGCACCAGAAGACAGAGAAAAGACTGCCTTTACCACACCAGATGGGGGGCAGTTACCAGTTGCGAGTAATGCCACTCGGGTTAAAAAGTGCACCCAAGACATTCCAAAGAACCATGAGCCAGAAAGTATTAGCCGGGTTCCTTAGAAAATTTACCATGGCCTACCTGGATGATATCGTCGTATATTCCGAAAACTTAAAAGAACACTTATGACACTTCCGCCTCATCCTAGAACGATTAGCAGAGTTTGGGTTAAAATGCTCTCCAAAAAAATGTATCATCGCCACAGATGAAATTACATACTTGGGTCATACAATCAGTCCCATACCAAACTTTGCCGAAATGTCAGCACCCTTAACAAATCTTACCAGAAATAAGATAAAATTCTAATGGACAGGAGAAGCCGAAGAAGCCATGCAGCAAATAAAAAATGCAATGGCGGGGCCGCTGGAACTCAAGAGACCTGATTTTAGTAGGGAATTTGTGCTACAAACGGAAGCAAGTAATTTAGGAGCCACAGCATTACTCTTCCATAAAAATGAAGATGGTTCACGAGATGTGATATCATACTCGAGTATCCGGTTCTCACCAGCTGAAGAAAGGTACCATAGCAATGAACAGGAAGCACTAGCAGCAATATGGGCTATTAAAAAATACCAGCCTTACCTAGAAGGGAGGCACTTTAAGCTCATCACAGACAACCGAGCTCTAACATGGCTAAACGAGGCAAATAACGAAAGAGCCAAACTCACAAGATGGGCCCTACTCCTACAAGACCACGACTTTACTGTAGAGCACTGTCGGGGGAAAGCTAACGAGCTCGCCGACGTGCTGTCTAGAAACCCAGGACCAACGCAAATGATACTCGAAACGGTTACCGGAAACACCCGAGAAAGCTATCCGGAAGTCGGTGGAGATAACGGCATAAACCAAATAGACTCAGAAGAGGAGGAAGATCAACAAACCCTAGCAAGTGCGGTAAAATCAGGACAACCAACAGATCGGGAAACACGGAAAAGAAAAGATCGATAGAACACTCTAAACGACAGAGAAATCCTAAACAATGCCATTGATATAAATCACTACACAAGGTATAACGTCCACCAAGGAATACTTTGGAAAAGAGACGAAGGAAAGATGGACCGGCTGTTCGTCCCTCGAAGCACAATCCCAAGAGTTCTGGAAGAATACCATAACTCGGACACCGCAAACCACCCGGGAGCAGCAGAAACAACGATAGCAATATCAGCACATTACTTCTGGCCAGGAATGAACGAAGAGATCCGCAGACTGGTACGCCAGTGCATGACATGTGCCGCATCAAAACGTGGCCCAAATAGACCTGCGGCTCCTCAAGGAGGCACAAAACCAAATAGACCATTTGAAGTGGTCGCCGCCGACGTCGTGGGACCGTACCCAAGAACCTTGCATGGAAACAAATTTATTTTTGTAGTAACAGACTTATTTACAAGATGGGTAGAAGCATTTCCGATTAAGTCTAGTATAGCAAAGACCATAATTCACCAGTTAGAAACTGAAGTGTTTCCAAGGTACGACTACCCGAAACGCATTCTCACGGATAACGGGCGACAGTTCATCCACCTCCAATGGTTAGCCGCAATAGAAAGATGGCAATGTAATCATTGGACAACAGCTATATACCACCCACGCTCAAACCCCACGGAAAGGAGAAACCAGGAAATCAAAAAAGGCTTGAGAATTCTCCTCAGAGATTCAACACACAACAAATGGGATGACAAACTGCCGGGAGTAATAATAACGACCCGCAACAGAAAGAACGAAGCGACAGGCCTATCACCCAGTCAAGCACTCCTGGGATACGATATACCGATAGGATAGTGGCAAGCTTTCCCAGAAAACGCGAACGAGGCAACAGTTTTACCCCATCAGCGAAAACCAGCAGATGTGGAAATAAGAAGGAATCAAGCAGCGTACCAAGAGAGGTACGCCCCAGCGGTGAAAGCCTTACTTAGATACCAACAAGGAGAAAAGGTGTAAGTAAAGGAACACCAATTATCTGGATCCCCAGAAGGAAATTTCGCAGGGTTTGCACCTAAATGGAGTGGACCTCACAAAATCATCATGAAAAGTGGAAGAGGTAATATATACTGGGTAGACAAAAGAGGTAAACCCACTAAAATCCACGCAGATAAAATAAAAAGGGTACCAAAAATCCAAGAAGTCCGGGTGGAGGATAAAGATAAGAGGTTTTGACTCAAGAAGACCGGGTGGATTGATACAAGCATGAAGAGTGACCCAAAACCACTCACTAAAACAAAATCACTAAAAAAACGCAAAGGGTATCAGTCACGGCTCGAATCGAGCTACCCAGTATAGTCTAGGTACTTTCGTACGGTGGTTATACGAATCAATATTTTTTTATTGCACCAGAATTAGAATTGAATTGTTTTGTTTGATTTTTCTTTTTTTGACAGATAGGACTTTTTTGAAGCGTCATATGAGACTGTCAAAAACATTAACTGATATTTTGTGTAACTTATAAAATAAACTATCGTACCGAGATACTTGTATTTTGTTTCTGAGCCCACTAAATTGATACTTATGTCGAGCTTTGTGATGAATTGCATTGATCAACAGTGAAAATTAGAAAATATCGTAGCTTCCCACTTTAATTTAAAAAGAAAATATCAATTACTTATAAAACGGACACATCTACGATATCTATCGGATCAGAGTAAAGTGAATTCATATTTACGGTAGGGATCTATAATTAGACAAAATGAGACGAGTATTGATTAAAAAATCACAGATGGTATCAACAAATAATCAGAGGCAGGGACTTCCCAATATATTTTAGGCCGTGATATCTTGACAGCCAATTGGATTGCAGCAAAAGCGATTAAAAACCAAGTCAGCCTATCAACAAGAAGAGGGCCGAGCCCATTTTTAGAACAAAGGAACGACCTTTGGACTCGGCAATTAAGAATGTAATTAATTATCCTTTCGTTTTCATCGGACCGAGAGGTGAATAAACTCCATGGGAAAGAATAGTCGATTCAGGGACAAAAGTACGATGAACCCGAGAAATGTTATGAATATCAAGTAAATTTCAGAGATCGTTAACCTTAGTTCTCGAATGCATTAAAGCATATTAGGTGCGAAAAAAAACACTTGGATAACGATGGAAAAATTTTAGCAATAATATATTGAGTAGAAAACGCAGGGATCGAGAGGCACGTCTGCGGGAGATTTCCATCTATAATACGATTGTTTGTGACGACCGGAGATGATCGATTCGAGGGAAAACGTGCTAAAGGGAATGGAAATGTTGAAAAAACAATGGAAAATTATTGTTATCAATTCTAGACGGAGCGAGGATATTACGATGAAAGATTTAGGGAGAAAACGTCAAAAAAAATGAGAGTTTTAAAGAGAGTGCGAGGGTACATTTCAGAGGTTTAGTGCAGTAACAAGTGTTAGAGAGGAAAATAGAGTACAGTACAGAGGGGAGTGGAAAATGCTGAAAACATTGCGATAGAAAAACTCAGGAAAAGGAGTCATTTTACGTAATTAAAATGGAGATTATAGTGTAACATAGTACGCGATTGTAGTGAAAAATGAGACATTACAATGGTTGTCGATCTCAGATGTATTTTGTTGTGATAAACAAGGAATATTCGAACGTGAAAATTGTTTAGATAAGGGCAATTAGTCGTTAAAAAAGCTATAAAAATTATCATGGGTCTTATGAAATATTTAGATTATAGAATTCCCATAAAAGTTAACGAAAAAAAAACTGAAATAAAAAAGGATTTATTGCCAGGTGGGTACAGAAATTAACGTATACAACTGTCAAAGCATATGGTTTATGGGATTTTGAGTAAGAACGAGACGGAATTTGTGGGTCGATCTCTATGAAGCAATAAAAATGACAGAAATTTAAGGGCCGAAGTGGGGGTATCTCCTATAAAAATGTTAAAAATGATATATTTATTAATAACAAATAGAAAATGAAATTTTCCAAGAGGCAGCAAACATCAAAAAACGATATGGTTATATCAGGGGAGTACAGGGAAGCGAGGGGAGAGAAGATACGACAGAGAAAAACAAAGGAAATCTTAGATTAACAGTGAATAAAATAAATACGGCTTGGAATATAAAAATCTATAGAGATATGAACAATAGCGTAAGAATAAATAAGGAAATTCATGGAAAGAGTGTCGTGAATAAAAGAAAATTCGAGAAAAAATGGAAAATTCAAATATACGACGTAAATAGAGAAAATTCGGTTTTAAATGGAAAGGTTCATATAGAATACAGAAAAACTCGAGGAAAAATAATAAAATAAAAATGAACAATTTGCGAGAAAGACTTCGACATGAAGATATCTCTGATAGGCAAATTTGGGGACAGATTTGGAACATATGGTAGATGCCGTACGCATGGACATGTTACGAAATAGATGGAAAATAGAACTTTAAAATTATTAAATTCAAGCTAATTTTGTATGAGCACCAGGACAAAGGAAGTTGGGCGATTAAACATGGATCTTACTAAATCCGGATCTTGTAAGTATGGAAGTACGAGACAGAAATTAAAGGATCAAACGCGGAAGGGATTAAGGGACCGCATTCGACAATAATGAGGAGGTTTCAAGAAATTACGAGTTGATAGAAATTAGGTTGGTTTATTACAGGAAATTCCGATACGCTCTTTTGGACCTGAGAGGGGTATAAAAGACTAGACAAATGGCAGTTGGGGACAGTCTACGGTCGTGGTCGAAAAGGTTGAAAGTTCGCGAGACGTGACGAAACGGTTGGTAATTTAAAAGTTGAAAAATTCTAAGTGATAATTATTGTAAGACTTAGGAAAATTTTCACATTCTCGCCAGTGATCTACAAAAAAAAATACTTTGCAGTTAGAGTCAGTGAAAATAAAAATAAAGTCAACGCATTAATTACTTGTGAAAAATAAAAGTGCTCGTGAAAAATACAATTTGTTTTAGTGGAAAATTCGGATTTTATAATCACTTAATATCGTATTTCTAAACTTAGAAATTTCGCGTTTAATATTAGTGAAATAAACAACTGAAGTGATGTGATAATTAAGCGTGAAGAAGTTATAATTAAATACGTGTGTTCAATCTAAGTGAAAAGTGTTCTAACAAATAATAAATATTTAAATTAATTATCTTAAATAATAATAATAAAACAAAATAATAGTTTATTAATTCCTATTCCACAGAGCCGAACCCTCTGATATGAAAATATCTGGAGTCGGTGAATTATTTTCCCATCTGGTCTCTGGTAGGTTGATATGTTGTTCTTGTATTGTTTTGTAATTATAATACAAATAGTGCAATTGCATAACGTGGATTGACCAGATGATCGTTTGGGAAGTGTGTGAAAGGGTTTAGTTTTTCCTGTGGGGAAAATTAAACCCGGACATTTAAATCTGGTGCGTTATTCATAAAAGTTCGGAGGGATAAAAATTTAATTTAACAACAATTTACCATCTCAAAGTTAATCGTGAAGTAACTATCATTTAAAGTGTTATTTAACCAACGAGTTTTGAAATAAAATACAGTTTAGAACGATAGAGTTTATACATCATTTTAATTAATTAGATTAAATGAAAAAAAAAAAAAAAAAAATTTTGTAGTCAAAAAAAATTTATTTAAAATTAGGAAAATAAAAATTAATTTAGGAAAATTGCAGCAAGGTTTTACCGTGTATTTTCCGGTCGGAAAAACCTGGTAGGGGTAAGTTTTCCAATTACATAAAAGTTTACAGATTCCAAGGAGAAAGCGGAATGCAGCAAACATTGGTATTTGAATTAATTATTTGACCAAAATATTACTCGCTTAAAATGTGGTATGAAACTATATTAAAATATTATAAATATAATAAGTATATTTTATATATATATATATGTATATATATATATATATATATATATATATATGTGTAATTTTATTGTTCCCAAGAAAAATTTTAATCAAAAGGGAGAACACTTATATAAAAAGAGGAAAAAAGGGTATCGATTCCTACCTCTGAATTCATCAATAGCTATTAAAAGTAGTTATGTGTGATAAATTTACAAAATCAATATTTTATATTTAATTTTATATATGTATTAATATAATTTCAGAAAATCCAGAGCATTTGAAATAAGTTATGGTATTAGAAATTATTTCAATCATAATATAATTATACATATCAATATTATAAATTATTTATTGAGACAAAGTATATATAAATGAATAAATATGTATACGTAATCGGGTATCAGACTAGACAATTGCGCTAAGTACATCATTATCAAACAAAGAAAAAAAAAATTTAGAGTCAACTCACACGTCTTCGGGAATGCCTAAAGTAAACACATCATACGCTTTGAATCTAGGTCACGAGGCCGTCGGGAATGTTTACAAAATAACTCAAATTGTTTACAAAATAAGTCGGTCACTGGGGCACTAGTTCGAATACGGTAAAAAGGAGGAAAAAAATGACCTTGATTAGTGGATATCGTACTTAGTAGGTATTAACTTCTAGGAACCGGATAAAATTATTATATTGCGCAATTATTAGAAACAAAAAGAAAAAAAAAAAATTAAACACTATCTTTAATTTGAACGTAAAGAGATATCTATCAAACTAAACAATTGGAAATAAACAGATTTATTATAGCAAATCAAATAAGGTGTATTGAAGATTTACATGAAGCAATTGATAAATCACGGGATAGTTTAAAAAGGTGTATTGAAAATTTACATGAAACAGTTGGTAAATCACGGAATAGCTTAATAAGGTGTATTGACGATTTATATGAGGCAGTTGAAAATCACGGGATAGCTTAATAAGGGGTAATGAGGATTTACATGACTCAATTGAGAATCACGGGATAGTAAGAATTTATCAAAAGTTGAACATTGGAGAAGAGGGAAAGAAAAAAAAAATACAGTTCAACCAACAGAAGGCAGTGGTCGCTTCTATAACAAGGACCATTACCCAAACCATAGAGATGGCGGATCTCTCAAACAAAACCGTCAACAAAACCAAACAAAAGCTTGGAGTTTTGGCGAATCTCCAGAACACATCGCCAGATAAGATCTTAATATATTAGTATCTATTTATATCCCCCACTATTCTTATGTATGTATTCGGTATCAATCTGAGAATTTCGCAGAATTTGATGGGCGAGATCCGAGCTTGGAATGCGATGCAAGTAGTTTCGTATTGCAAGTTATAAACCTTCCCAAAACGTATGTTTACATATATATCTTTTTATGTACTGTTCATTGAATGAAACGAACTCACTTACAATTAGTGCTTTAGGCCTGTCGGGTCACTCTCGTCTCATTTCTTGAACGTGGAGGGAGGATTCACGACCCGTTACTCCACACAAACCCGTGAGTATATGATTGCATATAGGACGAAACCGGTTCGCCCTAAGTAAATAGTAAACTTTGGAGGAGTAGGAATTTGGAGGTATCTGGGCTCGGGGGAAGACCTGAAGGCAGTGCATGATGGCGAAGGAAGGTTCGGTTGGGACGCGATAACTTAGGTATCAATCAATCGAACCGTGCCAAAAGACTGTGCGAATTTTGGGTTGACACCTGATCACCTTGCTTACTTGATGGAGGCAGGAGCCAAATTTTGCCAGAAAAGGGTTATTCTGAGTTCGTCAAATATGCAATTAACTAATTACATTAACCTACTAAATCCATCTTTATATGTACCTTATAGCAGCTGAATCAAAATGGAGGGGCGCCCAGCAGATACAAGATACAATCATAATCAAATTTACTAACATTTAACCATTTGAGTTATATTTAATTATCTGTTCAATTAGTCATGTGTAGTTTCGATTAGTATTGTTTATTCATGAATTCATTAGGATGTAGGGAATCATAATAAACGTCAAAGGGAAGTTAGCTCATTTAGGGAAATTACTTAAGGTTAGATTTGCAAGAGAGAGACCAATACAGTTTGAAATTCAACACTCCGTTTAGAATCAAGAGGGTTACCACAAAAATGAAAGTAATTAAAGTCCTATATCATAAATCAAAAAATTACACAACGTTTGATGGAGTTTAATTACAACCTAAATACGAAAATATTTACGTTCAAAGTCGTAAATAACGTATTTATTAGTTAAGTACATATATCTCTAAAGGTATGTAGTACAAGGGAGCTTTAAGTAGCTTTCTGTAGTTATCAGAGGAAATAAGGGTCCAATTTTCATAAAGGCTTGTGTGACGTAGGGGAGGAATTTTCCATCCCTACCACACATATGCAAAGCCTTAAGAATTTAAATATCGATCAGAGCCAAGAGAAAACGAAAAATTTACGACTGGTGCCAAGAGCCCAGGAAAAAAAAATACAGACAAATATACGAGTAAGGAAGGGAGAACGTATACAACTGTCTTGCCGATGACCAGGAGAGTTATATAAGAATAAAATAAAAATAAAACGAAAAAGAGAGAATATCACAACTGCACAGCCGTGACAGGAGATCAGAGTTTTACAAGTTGTTTGAAAAAAAAAAAAACTTTATTGGTCAATCTATTGCAAAAAAGTGAAAAAAAAATAATAATAATAATAAGTAGGACGTTATGTTAAATGAAGTGATAATAAAAAAAAATAAAAAAAATCAGAACAGTGCGCCGTTAAATAAACAATAAAAAATATATATATAAATAAATAAACAATACATTTAAAAATAAAAAAAGTGTTAACGAATAAATTCTACATGTTTTAAAATAATTTATAAAAGTGTCGATATAAAGTTTAAATCAAGTGACCATGAATTTGTTGATTGCTTATGAGATTATAAATACCGTTATATTTAAACAGAGAATGTAGGTCAGATATGTAAAGCGTAAACAGTTTAGTCAAGGCAGGCCATAAATTGACAGAATAATGGTATTGACATTCCTGAATCCAGAATGTTAATGACCGTAATGTAAACAATGTCATACGAGATAACGCTGTGATCGTAAGCATCGAAAGATTGATAACCTAATCATCGAGAGTGATAACAAAGCATCGAAAATTTTGAAGTAGGGGACATCGAGAGTAACGCGTATTGTTTTAAGAGATTGTAGAATAAACAAACTCGAAAATAATATCAACACAGATAAAAACGGGGGAACTTACCTACATAAAGTGACCCTTTGTTTATAGATAATGTTATGGTTTGTATCACATAAAAAGTCATAACATAAAAGATAAGGAACATAAAATATTTGATTGGGGATAGTGTCGAGTTGAGAACTTTAATATCACAGACGAATGTTTTATAGGTATATACCTATTTAAAGGAACATTTGATCATTCGGACCTAAAAAAAGAGGGGGTTTGACGAAATAACATCAAGATAGGTATTGCGAAATCTAAACAGATTTTGCGAAAATATGTAATCATAGGTATTGCAAATTCGAAAAACATTTTGCGAAAATATGTAATCGTAGGTATTGCAGAACTTGAAGGAATGGTTGGCATTCTAAACAATAAATAATTATTGGTTGAACGAAAATCACGGGATATTCATTAACAATAGAGTAACAATATTCATTCCGTTTTTTTTTAACAATTACCTACATTCATTTGAAATGAAGTGTGATGGTAGAGTTGATCTAATTTGGGTTACAATCATCATGCAAACAAATATAATATAATTGAAAATATTGTGTTTTATAGGGGGACAGGTTCCAAAAAAAAAATAAATAAATAAATAAATTATAAATATATATAAGTATATTTATAATAAATAGTTGGTATTGAGTTAAATTCATTAAAAAAAATTTTAAACAAAAAATGACGGAAAAAGGGAAAGTGGATGCGACGGAATAAGAAGCTAAAGAAATACCGTCGGGAGATGAATTACGGGAGATATTTAGACGTTCAAAGAGGTCTAAGTTACGAGTCGAGGATATGATAGAAGACGTTCAGCCAGAGGGGGAGACCGACACAAAATCGGAGGAACAGGGCGAAAATAAGCGAGAGTGTGAAGAGAGACTCACACATGATATGTTACAGGAAAAACCCGAGGAAAAGGAACAAGAAAAGTTAACGAAGTAAAAGGAAAAAAAAAATAATAATAAAAAAATATAGAAAAACGAGAAAATTGAAGAAAAAAAAATATAAATAGAATAAGAAAGGCAACATAATTTACATAAGGTAATTTAGAAAATTAAAATAGAGATTATAAGGTTGTCGCTTAATAAGATAAAAATATAAACATTAACCAGCGACACTCGGAAAATTAAGAAAATGGTTGGGAAACGTGGAACAAGTAGGCGAGCCCAGGCTTTAGTGACAGCAATCGGGGAAAATGTCACAGCCGAGACTTCAACAATAAACATAGGAGATATAACTACAATAATTCAGGCAGCTTTGGCACCGCTCGTCAATACGATGCAAGAACTCGAGAAACAAATGGAAAACCCAGCAACAGTGGCGGTGATAGGAGAGGATAGTGCGCCGAAAAGCGTTCTCCAAGTAGTAGAAATGTTACCACAGCAAGAACGACCATCATTCTCCGGTGGAAATCAAAATCCCATTAGTTTCCTGGAAGATTTAAAAGAATACACTAGAAAAGTGAAACGAACGGATCCTTTAGTCGTCGTACGGGAAAATTTGAAAGGGGAAGCTAAATCGTGGGCAAAATTGTACAATAAACGATGGGAGACTATGTTAGATTTCGAACGAGATTTTTTAGCTACCTATTGGGGAGACATAAAGAAAAATGAAGTTCGCCGTCGTCTTGCAGAAGGGGTATATGATGCCAAGAAAAATATATCCATGCTCACTCATTTCGCAAACTATTGGGAGCTAGCGAAGGCTTTAAAGATTACGGACACACCGTTGGGCATAGTTGACGAAATTATGAGACATTATCCGAAGGAAATTCAATCGCTATGGTTTTTGGGGCAATCAGGAGATGAGATTGTCGCCGCTGAGTTTCTACGAAAACTAGATACAATGGTATGTACACCAGAAGAACGGAACATGAAGAAGAGGAGTGGGGAGGAATCCAGCAAGAAGGACAAATACCGTGACCGTTACCACGCCATAAAAAGGAGGATACACGCAATTGAAAGAGTGGGCGAAAACGCTAGTTGCAGCAAGTGCACCGAAGTTAACAGTTCACCAAAAGAAAATTCTACAATAACTACAACCGGGAAGGAGCTAGTGGTCGCAGACAACTCGGGAAACGGACGGGGGTTGATTCATTAGTCCTGATGGATACGACTCACACAGGAAGAGGGACGCCGGCACCAAGACACAGCACTGCATTGAAGATTATGCTGAAATGGGGATGGAATCCAACGAAAGGATTGGGGAAAAGTGAACAAGGGATGACTGCCCCAGTAAAAGCTGAACGGAATGTAAGAAGACGAAAGGATGGAGCGGAAGAAACGAGAACGGAGGAGGAAATTCGTGTGGAAGGATGCGTCGATTTACTACAACAAATAACTGATGAATGGAATAAATTGGAAATGATTGAAGAAAAAGTGGGTAGGGAAGTTAGGGGGTTTAACAACATTTTTGAGGACCGAGATTATGAGGAGGTAGAAAAGGGTAGCACTTTACCGTCATTACCGGAAGCCAAAGCACATATAGATAACACGGAAGTTCATTGTTTAATAGACACCGGAAGTCAGATCACGTGTGTAGCACAAGAATTCTACGAAAATTATTTAAATGATCAAACACTTTATCCGATTATGCCTGTAACAGCTATTCAAATTACGGTAGCCGTAGGACACAAAAGTCAGAGAATATCTAGATTGGTTTTAGTACCACTGCGATTTGAAAATGTTACGATAAATACGCCATGTTTAATAATACCCAAGTTGATTCGGCCCATTATATTAGGAATCAATTGGTTAGACGAATATGTAGCTGAATTTAAGTGTGGCGAAAATAGAAAGTTAAAAATAAAAACAGAAAATGGTAAAAAGGATATAGAGTTGGTAAATTCATCGATAACTTATAGGAAATCTAAAGGTGAGATTAGCGGTCAAAATTGCGCAAGTGGAAAATTAATTAGTATTGAAGTAAACCCCGAAAAAAATAATACGGCGTGTCTCGAGCGTAGAATAGCGACATTTGTGTCCGGGCTAGATTTGGATTTAAAAGGAAAAGAAGGGTTGGAAAAGATTTTAACCAAACATAAAAATGTATTTAGAGACAGACCGGGTCTCACAACTTTATACACTCACGAAATAAAGATGACGGACGAGACGCCCTTCGTTAAGCGATCTTATCCTGTACCTTTTGCTTATAGAGATAAAGTTGACGAAAAAATTAGAGAATTGGAGTTACTCGGAATCATCAGTAGAGAGGCCACACAGTTTTCTAGTCCTCTAACATTTACTTTAAAAAAGGACGGAACAGTCAGGATACTTTTGGATGCTAGGTTTTTAAATACTAGAATGATTGCCGAAGTAGAGAAACCACCTTTAACTTCTGAGATAATACAGCGTTTTCATGGCGTAAAATTCATCACCACGATAGATCTCAATTCAGCTTATTTTCAGATACCTATCAGTCCAGAAAGTCGCAAATATACTGGGTTTGTATACAATGTAAAATCATATGTATACAAGGTATTACCGCAGGGGTTAAAGACATCAGTTGGGAGTTTTTCAAGGGGAATTGACAAAATCCTCGGACCAGGACTGAGAGAATTCTGCGCTAATTACTTGGATGATTTAATAATATATACGTGTGGGAGCCAAGAAGGTCATTTTGAACATGTAGGCGCGGTACTTGAGAGGTTAGAGGCAGCAAACATGACTTGTAAACTCGAAAAATGTCAGTTTTTATTCACCGAAGTGCGTAGGTTAGGACACATTATAACGCCTTTGGGAGTTCAAATGGATCCGGAAAAAATAGACGCGATTAAAAATTTTCCGGTACCCAAGAAAATCAAACAAGTTAGAGCTTTCCTTGGACTTTGCAATTATTACCGTAGATTCGCGAATAAATATGGGGAATCAACACGAGTTTTATGTGATTTACTTCAGAAAAATAGAACTTGGAGGTGGGGTGACTCAGAACAGCGTGCATTCGAGAAGGTGAAAACATTATTTTTAGAGAGAGTTATTTTACACCATCATGATCCAAATAGTACATACTACTTGCAGACAGACAGTTCGGGATTCGCAATAGGAGGGGAGCTATACCAGCTAGATGTCGAAGGAAATCACCACGTTATTGGATTTATTAGCAAAGCTTTAAGGGGACCGGAGTTGAAATGGACCACATCAGAACAAGAGTTGTGGGCGATAATATATGATTTACATAAGTTTGAGACATATTTAAGAGGGGTACATTTGATAATTAGAACAGATCATCAAGCACTGACGTTTTTGAAGAGCTGGAAGATGTACAGTGGTCGCCGGACTCGGTGGATTTTGTATTTAAATCAATTTAACTTTACTGTAGAGTACGTTAAAGGAAAAGAAAATATAGGACCTGACATTTTATCTCGATACTCTTGTGATGCGGAAAGCGTTCAGGAGGAGAAAAACACATGTCCAGAAATAGCAGCTTTTGCGGTTAAAGGTAGACAACAAATTCGAAAACACTTAAAAAAATATAACGGAATTACAGAAGCAGGACATATTTTTGGGAGAAATTTTCGGGTATTTGCGCAAGGGAAAATTCGGACCACCAACAAAAAATGTAAATAAGTATTTAAAAAATTACAAAAAAATAGGTAAAACTTTGTATTACACCACAGGACTAAACAAAACGGTGTTAGCAGTACCCCAGGAGTTGACTGAAGAGCTAATAAAAATGATACATTTAGAAATTGGGCATGGGGGAATTTTTAAAACAGGATCAGCTATGGGAGACAGGTATTACTGGCCGGGTATGAACTAAGATATAAAGCGCATAGTAAGAGAATGTCACCTTTGTCAGCTGGCGAAGCGCGAAATTCGACCAACTGTAGGGCCAAGTAAATCAATTATGACCAAAGAAGTAGGACAATTGGCTATGGCAGATCTATACGGACCACTACCGAGAGGAGTGGGAGGCGTGAAATACATATTTGTGATCCAAGATTCTTTCAGCAGATTTGTAAAGTTATATAAATTAAGGATAGCAAGTACTAAGACCGTGTTAAATTGTGTAGAGGATTTTAATAAAACCATACAAATAGATGTTTTGTTAACTGACAACGGATCTCAATTTACATCAAAAAAATGGGAAAGCCACATGAATAGGATGGGCATAAGAATCGTACATACTTCAGTGCGAAATCCTGGACCGAATATAACTGAACGCGTAAATAAAGAACTAGGAAGAATTTTTCGTATTTACTGTCATGAGAAACATACAAAATGGGCAGCTTTCCTTAACCTTTCCCTTACTGTGCTAAAAAAATACGCGCGCTCCGGTGCTGTGTAATCAATTCACGTGTTAAAATCATCAATTTTATATCGGAAATATATGAACATTCATAGCTAATCGCTTTTGTTTTTCGCAATTTGTGTTACAGGTGATAATAATTGTAATTTTATTGCTGAAAACATGAAAAAAACCATCATCCGTTGCTCAAAAAACCATCTCAAAGGATTGCCCGCGAGCGACTGAGGCGCTGGGCACTGGGCGCTGGGCGCTGGGCTGCTACCCAATACATATATACAGCTATGTATGTTTAGCTACTACGCGGTCGTAGGTATCGACGGTCGAAACACAACACGGCGGTCTC